>JAQQAC010006904.1:11623991-11711914 GCA_029783875.1 Phataginus tricuspis | reverse complement strand
TGAGGTGATATCTCATTGTGGTTTTACAAAGCTGAGAATATTTACTCTCTCATCCTTTACAGAAAATGTTTGCCAACCTCTGACCTTACAGGTTTCTCTTCTACCTTTTTCTTTCCTTGTAATTTTTTAATTGAAGAAACTGAGCCATTTGTCCTGTCGAGTCTCCCATAGTCTGAGTTTTCTTGCTGTGGGTCAACATGATTAATTTGTGCCCCATGTTCCTATAAATTGTTACATCTACCGATTCAATCAAATTCACATTAGGTGACTTTTTCTTCAAGAGCATTTCATTAGTCGCAATGTACGCCTCCATCAGGAAGTACATATGATTGGAAAGTGGTAAGAACTTCCTGGGATTATGGGGTCTGCAACCCAGCATGGAAGAAAAGAGTCCATCTATATGTCAAGAGCACTGGCTGGAAAAAAATTAACTATTTCAAATTTTGAGTTGAGCTTCTGCAATAAACCTATGCTCCATGGAGCGGGAGGAAGTTTGCAAGGACAGCATCAAAGTGCAGGTGCTGTGCCGGCCCACGGAGCTATGGGTGGTGCTGGCTATTCCCTGCATTTTACAATATTTCTGTCCCAGTGGTTCTATCTCTTTGGGAGGAAAGATAAGAGAAAAGCAACAGGCTTTATCCTGTTGGCTCCTCCTGCCAAGTGTGTGTCTTCGCTCTCCAATTAGATTGGAAGCTCCTTGAGGGCATGACTGATTGCTGTTTCGCTCCAATGACCACAGCACCCAGTCATGAAAAATGGCTGCAGCCGCTAAAACTCACAGGATGGAAGAGTCCAAAATCAATTGAAACTATTTTCTTGAGAGTATATTAACATGCTTTCAGGCAAAAGCACCTTCACTCCTCCAACAAATGCAGGATCATCCTCCACGTCCAGGCTCCATCCAGGCTGATTCCTGCACCCCCACCTCCTCCAAAATGGTCTTGACTGGAATCAGCTGGCTTGGCCCTCCTCCAGATTATACCCACAGCCTCCTTGTTTTCCCATTAATGTCAGCAGAATTTTCCCGATTGTTTGTTGATGCTGGAGTCACTTTCTGGCTTCTTTCCTCATCTCCCTTATCAACCCAGCTGAGGTTCTGCTGGTTCTTCTTGCCATGTATTTCTCCTAATTATCACACCCTCTGCTCCTGGACAGTGCAAAACTACTCCTGAGAGAAGGAGGGTCCATGAGGGTCTCCAGGGACCTTGATGGGAACCAAGAGAAGAGAGGGGTAGAGATGTAGACCGAAGTAGCTTCATCTGTGCACCTGGGCCCAGAGGGTCACACCCATTCAGGAGCAGGGAGTGTGAAAGAGGCTGCTGGATCAAGGAAATGGGGGAAAGTAGGGCACCCCAAAGTTCCTGTCCACAGGTTTTCCGGGCTGTTAATTGGTAATTCATAGGTATCCATGAAACGGCCTTAGTCACAATCTACAGCCAGTCAGAAGAGTACATGACTAGTTTATGCTTGGACCACAATTCCACACCTGGGGGAGAGACAGAGAGGGAGGCAGAGACTGGACAGAAGCCACGAACCATCACCTGTTACAGCTGTTCATTGTTTAAACATAGTCTCAGCACTTGCTCTGTGTCAGGCATCTACTCGGTACTAGGGGTGTAAGAATAAATTTGCCCTTGTGGAATTTATGATCAGGGAGGAGGAAGAATGGGGAAACAAACATTAAATAATTCTTCGGCATGATGACAAGTTATGACAAGTGCTCTGTGGGAAGCACAGGGTGTAGGAAGCTGGGGTGGGAGTGGAGGGTGCCAGTCTGGGGCAGGAAATCCAGTGTCAGGGTCATGATCAGCCCTCTGCTGGGCCTCTCCCAGAAGTTCCCCCTCACTCTGGCTCAGAAAGAGGGATTTGTCCTCCCCTGCCCCGGACAGACCGACAGACACTAAAACCCTCTCTTATTGTGGAGCCCTGCATATTCAACAAATTCTGGAGTTGTGCTCTAAGCCCAACCAGGCCCCTCCCAGCTGTCAAAACCTGGGGCCACCTGAAAAGAGAAGTGAACTCTGCCTCCTCCCCCAGGGCAGGCCCTCATCAGCCCCCCACACAGACCACGGCAATAGCCTCAAGTTTTCAGAAAGAGAACAGTCAGAGCTACTCTCCTGACTGGATGAACTGTGTCGATCTCCCCCCACATCCCCTTTTATATGCTGAATCCTAACCCGCAGTAACTAGAATGAGACCATTTGGAGATAAGACCTTTAAAAGGGTAATTATGGTAAAATGAGGCCATATGGCCAGGCCCTCACCCAAAAGGTCAGGTCTGCTTCTGAGAAGAGATTAGGACATAGACACACAGACTTGGGAGTGAGCCGAGGAGAGAGGCCTCAGAAGAAAAGAAAGAAAAAAAAACTTGCCAACACCTTGATCTTGGGTTTCTAGCCTCCAGAACTGAGAAAAAAATGTCTGTTGCTTAAGCCACCCAGTCAATGGCTTTTTGCTGTGGCAACCTGACTAAGACACTTTCCTTCCTCAATTTGGAGGTGGGGACTGAGGCCGGAATGGGGAGTCAGGAGGGTGCATTTGCCCCAGATCAAGAGTGGGGCTGTGAGGCTGCGACCAGGATGCAGATGTGACGTCCCTTGGCAGGGCCCCACGTCCCTGCCCAACTGCTTTCTCCACCTTTGGTTCCTCCTCTCCGCTGGGAACACAGATGATTCTTCCCAGCACACCTCTGGCGGAAGTTCCCCACACAAAGCGCCCTCAGCAGCACAGCTCCACCTGCCCAGCAAGATCTGAGCAAACTCCCTGGCTCCTCACCCAAAGCCCTGCCCAGTCAGGAGCGAAGTCGGTGCTCTGCAAGAACTGACTGCATCACAATCACCTGGAGAGTGTGTTAAAACGCAGATGCCTGGACCCTGCCACTAGATTCCTCTAGGATAGGTCTGGGGTGGGGCCCAAAAGTTTGCATTTCCAACAATCTGCCAGGATAGCGCTGGCCAAGACGCTTTCCCCAGGACCGCCCGGGGAACTGCCCCTCCATCAGAGCCGCCACTCACTCTTCCCTCAGCACCCCATACTGGAGCCTTCACCCAGCCTCGCCCTGCCAGGAATTCCCTGTGGTCAGACCCCAGGAACCCCAACTCAGGCTCAAGTTGAGAGGCTGTGCTGCTTTTTAAGAGAAGGCCTTACAAGATTTGAACCAGAACGGGACTGTGTAATCACGAGTCCAATCGCACACCCAAGTAGACAAGTTGCAATGGGAAAGTGCTTGAAAGACCAAAGGAAAGGTCCAGAGACGCCATCTGAGACCCGATGGTTTGCTGGGACTTCATGTACAGGGGGTCCAGGAGCGGCCAGCTGGACGAGGTTGTGTGCCTCTATTGTGGATGGAAGGGGGGCTGCTTATATGGGGTGAGGGGACAAAGACTATGTGTGTGCCAAAGAGAGCACGTAATTTGTGCCTATATTACATGTTATGCCAGAAGGAATCATTCTTGGGTGACCAGCACCCCAAGAAACCAAACTTTCAACAAGGGATCTGCCTTACAGTAAGGTGTGTCTGTCCACAGGCAGGCCTGGGTTGGGCCAGCACCAAGCCATTAAGAGACCACATATTCAGCATACCACCCCATGAGGGGGCCATGTGGACACATGGTTATTTGGGGGCAAGAGGTTACAGGCGGGCAGTGCTTGTCCCCAAGCGGACTGACTCTAATCCAAAGGATTACAGGGGGAGCTTGATAAAACTGCAGGTATCCGGGCCCAGCCCCAGATACACACTTCCCTTGGACACACATGCCTGTAGTCGCCGTATCAATACACAGATGAACCAAGGGAGTCCCAGAAAGAGGAAGTGCCTTGTCCTAGGGCCCGCAGCACGTTGGATCAGAGACTGAGCAGCAGCGAGGGCTCTCCGGTGCACCTTGCTGCCTTTTCTGAGCCTCATCTTTTCAGGGGCTCTCAGCTCCCCCAGCCCTTTTCTCACCTCCCCCATTCCACTTTCCTGTGACCCCAGCGGGGCCCTGTCATTTCCTGCTGCCTCCCCAGCTGCAGGCTTGTCAGCCCCCACTCCTGAGTGTTGCAATAGCCTTGGGGTTTCAGCTAATGCTGAAATGGAGCCCCAGGGACTATAAAACTTGCAAAAGGGAGAGGAGTGGAGAAAGCGGCAAATGAGGGAAAGAGGTAAAAGCCTTTTGCGAGAAGGGGAGGAGGGAACAGAAAGCCACCCAAGCTGGGGCGGGTCTTCTCCTGGGACCACCCCACAGGCACCACCACCCCTGCTTCTGATGGTCGGGCAGGACTCAGATGGGAGCTCCAGAAACCACCAACTCTTGCTGGCCCCAAAGGAGCCAGCGTCTGGCTTCCCTCTGCAACACTCATGTGCTGTAGACCTAGAGGGGCTGGTTACCTAGTGCAAGCTTCCCGCTGCTGGACACAGATTTCTGCTGATACCCAGTTCAGCTGGTGAGGCTAGAGCTGGGCTACAGCACCAGGGGTGGACCACTGCCCTCCCAGACCTGCCCTCCCAGGCCTGCTCCAAGTGGCATGAGGACCCTGCCAGGCACAGGGACACTAACAGCTGGGTGAGCTCCCAGCACTTAAGACTGGGCTGGGAAATACCAATCAGGCCAGTGAGGGCAGGACTCCTGAAATCAATATCTGCAGTCCAGTTGGAGGTACCTCATCCCTTATGTCACCTGGAGAAAAACTGGATCCACTTCCTGACGCCTTCATCCTGCAGCCGCCAGTCTTCCACCCGGTGAGCAGCTGCTCTGATTTGGAACCTTCTAGGTCTCGGAGCTCCCCCCTCCCGGCTGAGCCCAGACTCCCTCAGTCTTGGGCCTGCTCCCCCAGCATCTGCCCATGGCTCTGGAGGGCCTCTCAAGCTTAGCAAAGCAGCTGACCAGCTAAGTCTCACTTGGGTGTGAATGGTAGTTGGGCCCACAGGGTCCTTGCATTTTAAAAGTGGTAGAGCCTGCACACACCCAGCTGTGCCCCTACTGCATGATAGGTGGCTAGGAGGTTCTGGGAGGGAGGCTAGTATTCTTGGGGGGACACTGATTACTAGGAAGGGCAGTCTCGTTTTCCAGCTTGGAAGGGAGTCAGGTCAGAAGGTCTAACTCAAGGATGGGAGTGGGGGTCCCTGGCTTCCTCCTCCTGCTCAGCGCCCCTGCAGATTTTCTGGCTTTAAGGAAGGCTGACCTCCCAGCAGACACCACCCTCCCACCAGTGACCACTAATTGTCATTCTCTACTTGGCCCTCTCCTCCCTGGAGAGCTGCATCAGCTCCATTAATTACAGGTCAGGCTGGGAGCCTGGGAAGCCGGAGGGACTGAAGTGCCTGCACCTTCAGACAGCCTGGGATCCCCCGCACCTCAGCAGCCGCCCAAGTGCCTGCTAATAGGGTGAAGCCGGGGCCCAGGTTACTGCGCTCCTTGATTTTCAGGCTTCCAGCTCCCATAGGAGGGCTGTGCTATTGGGTCTCTGCTCTTTTTAGGTGGTTTGGGTTTCTGAAGGCTGCTGAGAGTTGGAGGACACCAGTGAAGGCCAGTCTTCGCCAGTGATACAGCCCGATGTGGACCTACTGCACGTTCACACTCATTCTGCAAACATCCAGTCAGAGCCCATGGCTGCCAGGCACCCAGCTCAGAAGGGAAAGACGGGGGCTTGTGCACCCCCACCCCCACCCCCACCGCACACACAGCGAGCCGCACACCTCCCTGCTCACCAAACGGGCCATGCAAGTGAAGAGCTCTGGGGACACAGGGGAGGGAAGGAATAATCCAGGCATCAAAGTGGGTGATGCTTGAAGAAGGTGTTAGGATCCTTGAAAGTCAAGTCAGATTTCACAGGATGGAGGGAGAGCAGAGGAAACAATCCTAAAAAGGTAGGGAGTCGTAAAAGTGTGCATTGTGTTTTAGGAATGCCACACTGCTTCTGTGGGGCACAGGTGGGCCATGGTTAGGCATTTCCCCAGGCATCTACATCTGGGGCCACGCAGCAGGTCCTAACTTGGCCGTCCTTCTGCCTCCCAGTTCCAGGGCTCTGGCCAGTAAACAGTCCCCAGGAAGCCTCAATACAGGCTTCTGGAGGCCAGGAGGCATCCAGTGGACAGCAAGCCTCACTGGGGACACTGCTGTGCCCTGGGAGCTGGGGAGAGGGGCTGGGCTGGTGCTCCAAGCGGGAAGTGGACCTGAACTTGGCTTCCTCAGTGCAATGGAGCTTTGACATGTGAAGGTCTGGGAAAGGGGGGCAGGAAGAAGAAAACATTTCAGAGAAAACTAATTTTTGCCCATAAGGACATTGTCTGTCTGGGGCAAGAGAGTGAGTTTTTGTCTTCTTTCCTCCAATCCCCCTCCATAGGGGTCCCTAAGCCCTTTCTCCAACCCTGTATGGATGGTTTTCTCCCCTTTATCAGGTGGTTCCTTATGTCACGACAATTTTCGGTGGCCTGCGTGCAGGGAAGATGGTCATGCTGCAGGGAGTGGTCCCCCTATCTGCACACAGGTAAGAGGGTGTTCCACAATGGGTAAGGGGATCTGGAGCTCAGCCCCAGAGGCCTCGAGCAGTGGGTTGTCTCTGCCTTTGGGGTCTCTGGGGGGTCTCAACCAGAGATGCCCTTTGGGAACCTCACTTCTTACCAGGTTCCAGGTGGACTTCCAGTGTGGCTGCAGCGTGCATCCCCGGCCAGATATCGCCATCCACTTCAACCCTCGCTTCCACACCACCAAGCCACACGTCATCTGTAACACCCTGCACTCTGGGCGCTGGCAAGCCGAGGCCCGGTGGCCCCGCCTGGCCCTGCAGAGAGGAGCCAGCTTCCTCATCCTCTTTCTCTTTGGAAACGAGGAAATGAAGGTAGGTGGAAGGGATGGACATCAGGTGTCTAGAACTTTTGTCCTGCTGTGCCCCCCTTCCTTCCAATGAACCCCCCGTGCCATTGTGTTAAGGGGTCCTGGGGGTAGGGATGGATTACCAAGAGGACCGAGATGCTGCCGAGCCCAGTCCCCAGCTGCCCTGGTAGCCCTGCAGCCAGAAAGCCTGACCCTGGAAGGGGTGCCGAGGCCATCGTCACAGCAAGCACAGGGCTGGGCTTACACCACACCAGGCACTGTTCCAAGCTTCTAAATATCAGCTCATTGAGAGCCCATGAGGAGGGGACCCTCTTTCTTCCCATCTCACAGCTGAGGGAGCAGGGGACAGGGACAGGGAACTTGACCTCAAGGCTCTCACTGCTGATGTGAACTCCTGCCAGAGAGACGACAGGACCTTCAGACTTCTGCCGAGGAGAGGGGAGCTGGTGAGAGGCAGCAGCGGCTGGAGGGGCCCGTGCAGTAGGGCTTCACCCAGCCTCCGGAGCCTGCCTTGCCTCACCTGCGGGTGGGAGGCTGCTGCTAGCAGGCCTGCTGAGAGGCCCAAGGAGGGACGGCATGGGAAAGTGCCATGTCAGGGGCAGGGGGGCACTCGGAGGTGCCATCTGTCAGCTCTGCCACCTCGGGAAGGCCACTTAGGCTCCCCGGCCTCAGGCATCCCGTCTGTAGAATGTGCCTGTGTGAAGTTCAGTGAGAACTCTGGGTCAGAGCGCTCCCCAGAGCCTGTGGATATGAACTCAGAGCGCCACCTGCTGCTGAACCAGCCTGTCTGTCCACCAGGTGAGCGTGAATGGACAGCACTTTCTGCACTACCGCTACCGGCTCCCACTGTCCCGTGTAGACACCCTGGGCATATTTGGTGACATCCTGGTGAAGGCCGTTGGATTCCTGAACATCAGTGTAAGTTCCCTTGGGGTCAAGGTCTGGGTGGCAGCAGCCTCTGGCTGCCCCTGACGCCTGGACCAGCTGGACCCTGCGTGCCAGGGACAAGCCTGTCGCGCCAGCTATAGCCAAGGCAGAGAGGGCCCATCGAGGTGTCAGATATGAGTGGGTGAGGGGAAGAGAACATGCCCCCAGGAGGGGCCCAGGAGCCTCGGGCAGAAGTCGATACTGGGCGTAGGGTCTGGTCCCCACGGAGGCGCGATGGTCAGGAGGCTTGGAGCAGGGGGACCCAAACACAGCAGCCGGCTGTGTCATGCCCACCTAAGGAGCTTATTAAAATGTGGATTTCTGGGACCTACCCCCAGAAATCCTGGTTCAGGAAGTCTGAGGTGGAGCCTAGGAATCGGCATGTTTAAATGCCAGGTTTGAGAGCCGCGGACAAGGCCTAAGGGGAGGACGAAGAGAGTCAAGGCCAAAGGCAGCCTCTGCCCACCTGCCAGGCACAGGCAGGAGGCAGATAAATGGCTCCTAGGACTCACACCGGCCCTGCATCCTGCTTCTCCTTTTCCTCTTTCCCAACAGCCATTTGTGGAGGGCGGCAGCGAGTATCCGGCTGGACACGTGAGTCTCTTGGGAGTACGTTTGGCCGCCGTGGTCTCAGCTGCAGGAGCGGAGCGGCTGGTTTTCCCTCCTCCCCCGCTTGGCCTGCCAGGCGCCGGGCTGTCGCTCATGTTGCAGGGTCCCAGTTGCCCCTGTCCCCCACTGCGGTCGCCGTGGACACAGCTGGCCCTGCCTCAGTCCCTGGCGCCAGGACCAGCTTGAGCAGACAGATGGGGGCAGGCTGACTGCCCGGAACGGGCAAGGCCCCAGAATTCCTGAAAAGATCCGTCCCAGGACGAGCTTTCAGTCTCAGCCTCAGAGGTTCGCCAGGAGCAGATGAGGCCCGTGGACTTCCTGAGGCCACACAGTGAATGGATGACAGGCCCTCTGTCTAGTTCTTCCCCATCATTCCAGGGCTGGGGTCCATCGGAATTCAGTAGACCTCTACTGGGGCTTCAGTCCTTTATCTGTATTGTGTCTGAGAGAGACAGCCCCCCAGATCCCCAATTTTTAATAATAATATCAAGAGGCCCCCTTTCATTGAGCAAATGCCACATGGCCTCCGTATCCCTCTTTCTTTCCTTTGCAGCCTTTCCTGCCGATGAGCCCCAGGCTGGTGAGTGACCTCCCTCCTGTTCCTGGGGGAGGGGGAGTCCCTCACCTGCTCCATCTGGCGGGAGAGGCCCTCAGTACAGGGCTCCCCCTCCTTATAAACACCTGTAGGCGGAGGGTGGGCCAGGAAGCTTCAGCATGGGCCCCAGCGGCAGTTTCCTTTTCTCCATCTATCCTGCACACAATTATTTGACACTTTTCTGTGCCAGGCCCTGTGCCAGGCTCTAGGATAGAGGCACAAGCCAGCCTCAGTCCTCCTGCTACTCACAGGCTGGAGGGGAGGCCATTGCAGGTTGAGGGGCAGCAAGGGGGGACATACATGGTGGTCGCAGCACAGAGGGCACCAAGCTCACTCAGCCTGGAAAGGCCAGGGGAGAGCAGAGTGCAGGAGGCCGGGTGTGCAGCAGGTGTTTAATAAGTGAGCAGAGCCAAGTGTCCTCCTGGCTGTAGGCCTAGAAGCAGAGCCTTACCTGCTCCAGGGCTCCCATCCCCTGAGGGTGGCCCGCAGCCGCTCCTGGGGACTGTGAGTGGCCTTCTCAGTCACCTTCTGTGTCCTTCAGGAGGTGCCCTGCTCGCGTGTCCTTCCCCGGGGTCTCTGGCCCGGACAGGCCATCGTACTGCGGGGACTGGTCTTGCCAGAGCCCAAGGAGTAAGTACCCAGATGGAGGAGAGGGGGCAGCCTGTCAGCACAGCTGGGGCTTTCTCGGCATTACTGGTTTATCTCCAACACCACCAGTTCATCCCACCTTACAGATGAGGACACAGAGGAGCAGAGAGCAGTAAGCTGCCCGGGCTGCAGAGCGTATGAAAGTCGGCTGGGATTGGGACTAGGGCCTGGGCTGTCTTCATGGCCCAGCAGCCCCAGTTCTGGGGGCATCTTCCCTGCCTGTGATCTGCGATCTGCTCAAGCCACAGGCAGCCAGCCTCTCGTCCTAGGTCTCAGCTGCGGCCTCAAGAAAGGCTGCATAAAGACGTAGGCTCTGACCCAGAAAGAGGATCCGACCGCCACAGTGACAGTACCCCAGTTTAGGAGACACAGCCAGGGGTTCCCAGAGGCAAGGCCTGGTGCTGGGAAGGGAGGACGCTGAGGGACACGCTACCCACGTGGACGATGCCTAACCTCTCCCCCAGGGGGCGCTCCAGCTCCACTTCCCAAACCCGTGGGCACCAAGCTGGTGAGACAAGGTCTTTCCTTTTTCCTTTCTGTTCTTTCTTTTTCTTTTCCTTCCTTCCTTCCCTTCTCTTTTCTTTCTTTCTGGACTGGCATTGGACTCCCTGACTTTTCTGGGCCCGGTGGCCTGGGTTTGACTCCTGCTGAGGACACTTACTACCCACACAATTGCAAGGCAGTTACTTTTCTTTTCTGTGCCTCAGTTTCCTTGTCTGTAAAAAGGGGTAATAGTGGTGCCAGATTTAAGGGTGGTATAAATGCTTAGAATTGTGCCAGGCCCATAGTGCCCCACAAGTGTGGTGGTATCGGAATTCTCTCGGTGGAGGACCAGGGAGTGCGGGAGCGCTGCGTGTTCTCCCGGCCCAATCCCCTTTTGTTTTGCTTTTGTTTTTGAAGTCACCCACCTCACTAAACCCTTGCCCTGCATGCTTATGATCAGACCTGCAAATTCTGGGGCAGTGGTGTGGCACGACCCTGGACTGTGCAGACCTCTAAAGCCGGCATTACTGGGATGGATTCCTGGTTTTGCCTCTTGTAAACTATGTGCTCTTGGGCAGGTCACTACCCCTCTGTGAGACCGAAGTCCTAAGTTTCCCCATCAGAAATAGAAAGGAGAAAGATAATCCCAACCCTCTAAGGAAAATGAAAACGTTCCCAGTGATAGAATACCTGCTCCAACCTTGGAGACAGGAGACCAGGTTCATACCCAGGCTCAAAGTCACATGGTTGTTATTAGTGACACAGCAAGTAATTTACAGGCTCTTTCTCAAGGGACATGAATTCACATACCCTTGGAGGCCTAAGAGATCACATAAATGGTGAGGCTCCAGGCTGAAAAGGTGGTAAGTTAACAGAATATTTCCATAAACCCACTTGTCTTGCCAATGGGTTTCAGCCCCGGGCAAGTTCACTCTGGATTCAATGAGACCAAAGAAATGACAGTGGAATGTTCTTGGGGTGAAAGGGTTTATACCCAACTTTATTCCCACAGTGGCAGGTCAATCACTAGAATCCCATCCACTCAGAGCAAGTCTGCATGCCGCAGTCCGTCTCTGCCTCTGGGCCTCTTTGCCCCTGCAGCTGTCTCAGTCTCTGTCCTTGGCACTGCCACCACTCCAGCCTCTGCTCTCCTGCAGCCGTGTAGCCCTGCAGCCATGCCACCGTGCCACCATGTTACCCAGAGCACTGGGCAGAGCTCTTTATTTGGAGTCAATAACAACGTATTGCCCACATGTGTGTAGTGAGCTAGCACACCAGGGACAGGTGAGAATCCTGGCCCTAGGAACCTTCACTTTATCCACACCACTCATGCCAGATCTTCTAATTACTTTTAAAGAGAAACTGGAAGCCATCTTTTACATAAACTCTCAAATTTTGAATATGGTATTACTTTAAAGTTTAAGAATATTATGAACCAACCAGAACATTTCTACAGGCGAACTCAGCTGTGGGCCCCCACCATCAAGACTCAGCACAGTGCCTGGTGCTTAGTCAGCCTGCAGGAAGAGCGGCTGCTGCTATGGTTGTTTTCTGAAAGCCACTGTGGCTTGAATCGGACAGAGGGAGAGAGTGTTGGAGGGCATGGGATTCATTTGCATTAAAAATCTGCCCGTTCCTCTCTAGCCCCTGCCTCAAGCACTGAGGATATGGGCATCTGGCTACAGCCTCCAAAAGCCTCAACGGGCATCTGGAGGGAGTTCATTGCCCAGCCTAGGGCATGCTGGACTTGGCGGAGGGGACACCGAGGCCTCCAGGAATTGTCAGGCCAATGGAAGACAAAGCCTTTCCTGAGGAGGGATCTGCGGAGGGGCTGAGGCTGGAGGCTTCCTGCGGTCTGCTGTCCAGGGTCCTTCCTTCCCAGCTTCTTCCCAGTGGGGGGCCCCTGACATCTCTTCCCGAAGCTGGAAACGGATGGAGCATTCTCCAGGAAGAGACAGGAGTCCCTGAAAGGCCCACCCGGGTAGGCCTTTTCTACTTTGCCCACATCTGTACTGAGTCTCCCCTCAACTGTCAACCACTTCCTTCTGAGGGGGCAGTCAGCAACGGCTTCAGGTGTGGCACTTCAAAGGTGACAGGAAGCTCCCAACGCGTCAAACAGAATCTGCCTACGCTTTTGAGGGGCAGGTGCCAGGCAGCCCAAAGACCCCCATCACCAGAGCCCTGCGTCAGGCTGTGCATTCTGGTCTGGAGTCCCACAGCTCTTACTAGTAACAGCAAGTGGATTATTTCCATAAATTTTCTGGTCCTCGTCCATTAAATGGGCTGATAAACCTCACGCCTCAGGATTTCATGAGGACTCTGGAGAAGCAAACAGTAGCATCTGTAAAGCACCTATTGTGTGCCACGTACTTGCTGGATTTCACATGTGATTTGCATACTTATTTCTTGCGGAGGGGGGTGCTGTTCTAAGCACTTGACTTGTGTTAACTCATTTAATTCTTACATCTCTGGGGAGGCAGGTAGAGTACTAATGTTCTCCCCACATTTCAGATGAGGAAACTGAGGCACAGAGACCCTAAGTGACTTGCCCAAGTTCTCAGGACTAGAAAGCTGCAGAGCTGACCTAGGCCGCCTGGCTCTAATCTTATGCTATTTGCAGAACACTTATGACAATACCTGGCACAAAGTTAGCACTCAACAAATGTTAGCTATAGTAATAGAATTATCCCCATTTTGAGGAGAAGAAGCTGAGGTTCAGGCACAGTAATTTGCTCCTTCATGGTCCTCCAGCCAGTGGGTAGAAACATGGGCATTCAAGCTCAGGCGCGCCTAAGACTCCACCAGGCGTATCCAGCCCTCTGAGCTGTTAGGTGTCCAAGAGCTGGTTCGAGGGAGCAGCATCTGCTAAATCTTCAGCCGCTCTCGCCCACCTGTCCCTCCCCTCAGGGCCCAGCAGCCACAGCTCAGAGGAGTCAGGGAGCCAGGGCCTGGGGGCTGCAGACGCTGAGCTTTCTGGGCCCATCTCTGCAGTTTCACGCTGAGCCTGCGGGATGAGGCCGCCCGCATCCCTGTGACACTCAGGGCTTCCTTCACAGACAGAACTCTGGCCTGGATTTCACCATGGGGCCAGAAGAAGCTGATCTTGGCCCCTTTCCTGTTCTACCCGAAGCGATTCTTTGAGGTCAGTCACAGTCAAGTGACGTGATCTCCCAGCTGGAGGGCTGAGCTGCATGTCCAGCAGGGAGGCTGGGGCTCCTCCGGGGCCCAGCCAGACCACGTGGGGCTGCTGCAGGGAGAGGACACCCATGCCACGGCTGTCAACCCTCCCTGCTGCTGCCTGGGAGGCCACACCCAAAAAGCCCAGATTTAATCCATCAGGACTGACCCTGGCATTAGCTTTATTAAAAGCCCCCTAATGACTCAAACACGCAGCCAGGGTTGAGAACCATGTCCTCAGGGGACGCGTCCTCTGTCACTGATGGTGAAACCGAGGCCCAGGGCTGGGAAGATCCCTGTGAAAGGTCACAGTGGGCTGGTGACAGGCTGGGCACCTAGTCCTATTCTTTTGCACTGCTGGGTGCCCTGTGGGTGTGGTGGTTGTGTCCTTTGTGGGGAGGGCTCCCTATGCGGGGCATCAGGCTGGCAGCAGAGGGTGTGTCTGGCAGCCTGCAAAGCCCTCCTGTCCTCCTTTCCCAGGTGCTGCTCTTGTGCCAGGAGGGAGGGCTGAAGCTGGCACTCAATGGGCAGGGCCTGGGGGCCACCAGCCTGGACCAACAGGTCCTGGAGCGACTGCGGGAGCTCCGGGTCAGTGGCAGCGTCCAACTCTACTGTGTCCACTCCTGAGGAGAGACCAGGGGCACGCTAGGGAAGGATGGCCAGCCCATAGGACACCCCACAGATGGCCCAGCTCTCCGCCCCTCATTAAACTGTCACCTGTCACCACCACCCAAGTCTGCAGGAGCTTTGGGCCCCATAGCAGAGAGAAGGCACCAGAGTGTCGGGGCTCCTCATGTGACGCAGCTCCCTCCACTAGGAGCCTGGGATTTGGCTCCATCCTCCTGCAGTGCCGAGATAAGAAGGCAGATCTTGTAGCCAAACAAGGACACTCAAGAATACAGTGGCTTAAGGAATTTAGACACTTATTTTACTCTCATCTAACAGTTCTGGAGAAAATGGTCCAGGGTGAAATGCTGAGTTTTAACATATTTGTAGATTTTAGTACTCCACTACCACAGTCAGAACATATAACAGCTCCATCACTCCAAGAACACCCTTGTGTCACTCCTTTGTAATCACACCTCCTTGACCCTGGTGACCCAAAAATCTGTTCTCCATTACTACATTTTTGTCTTTTTGAGAATGTCGTAAGTGAAATCATAGAGAATGTGACCTTGTGAAACTGGTTTCTTCTGCTCACATTATTCTTCTGAGGTTAATCTGAGATGCCATGTGTTCAGTCTCCCATTTCTGTTTATACTCAGTAGCATTCCATTGTACCACAATTTGTTTACCAATCGACCCACTGAAGAAACGTTTGAATTGTTTTCAGTTTTTGGCAATTATGAATAGAGCTACTAAAAACATTGGTATACAAGACTTTGTATGAACATAATTTTTCATTTCTCTAGGGTAAATGCCGAGTACTGGGATTATTGGATCATATGATAAATGCATGTTTAACTTGGCAAGAAACTGCCCAACTATTTTCCAGAGTTTTATTTTATTATTTCAGAATAGGTTTGCCATTTTGCATTCCTTCCAGCACTGTATGAGATTTCCACCTGTTCCGCATCTTTGTACTTACTACTGTCAGTATTTTTTATTTTACCTATCCCTATTGGGGTGTAGGGGTACCTTGCTGTGGTTTTAATCTGTAGTTCCCTGAGGCTGAAGATGGTGAGCATCTTTTCATGCACTAAATTTGTCATCCATGTGTTCTGTCTGGTGCAGCAAATCTTTTCTCCATTTCTTAATGAGTTGTTTGTTTTCTTGTCATTGACTTTTAAGAGTTCTTTATATATGCTGGATAAAAGTCCTTTGTCAATATTTATAAATAATTTCTCCCAGTCTCAGCTTGTCTTTTCATTCTCTAAACTGTTTCTTTCACAGACCAAAGCTTTTTCATCTTGATGAAGTCCAATTCATCATTTTTTTTCTCTGATGGATTATACTTTTGGCGTCATATCTGAGAAGTCTGCCTAAAGGAGTTTTCTTCTGAAAGTTTGACACTTTATTGGTGACATTTAGATCTATGATCCATTTTGTGTTAATTATGATGTGCAGTTTAAGCCAAAAGTTTTTTGTTTGTTTTGGGGGGATTTTTTGCCTATGGCTGTCCAATTATTCCAATAACAGTTTTTGAAAAGACTAGCTATCCTTCTTTGTTGAAGTGCTTTTACAACTTTGTCAAAAATCAATTGACCGTATTTGTGCAGTCTTGTTTTCTGGACTTTCTTTTCTCTTCCATTAATCTATATGTCTATCTCTATGCCAATACCATACTGTCTTGATCTCTGCAGCTTTATAGTAGATTGTGTAATTCCTCCAACCTTATTTTTCTTTTTCAAAATTATTTTGGCTATCCTTGTTCCTTTTCCTTTTCATATAAATTTTAGAATCAGCTTGTCCATATCTACCAAATATCCTGCAGGGATTTTGATTGGAATTGCACTAAATTTATAGAAGAACTTGGGAAGAATTGGCTTCTATATGTGGAAAGGGGCAATTTTACTTCTTCATTTCAATCTGTATGGCTTTTATTTATTTTTCCTGCCTTATTATTGAATGAAGAGAGGGGATGAGAACTCAATAGTCCAAGCAGGTTTATTGCTGAACCTGAGAGGGCCCCCTCTGTCCTGGCCAGCAGAACAAAGGAAAGAGAGAGTCTCTAACAGGTCCAGAGGCTTTTTATGGCCAGGGTTTTGGCAGGCTCTTTGAGGGGAGGGGTCAGGGGAAAGGTGGGCTTGTGGCTTGCTGACATGTCCTCTGGAGGATGCTTGTAGCCCAAGTAAGATGAAACCTAGGTCTCTCTGAGGTGATGGGTGGGCTTATTCAAAAGGCGGTATTCAGGTCCGGATTCTGTCAATTATGCTGGCTTGGAATTCTAGTGCCGTGTTTAACAGGGGGAGAGAGAGCAGACCTCTTTGCCTTGTTCCCAGTATTAGGAGGAAGCCTTATGATATTGACTGTAGATTTTTTTGTAGATACCCTTTATTATATTTAGGAAGTGATACTCTATTTCTAGTTTACTGAGAGTTTTATTATTATTACTATTATTATGAGAGGATGTTGAATTTTGTCAAAGGCTCTTTTGGCGTTAAATGATATGAACATATGGTTTTTATTCTGTAGGCATTAATCTGGTGTATTACATGATTGATTTTCAAGTATTGAACCGGACCTGTATTCTATGATAAACTCTACTTGGTTGGGATGTAGCATTCATTTTGAAAATAGCTGGATTTGACCTACCATTTGCAACAACATGGATGGAGCTAGAGGGTATTATGCTCAGTGAAATAAGCCAGGCCGAAAAAGACAAGTATCAAATGATCTCACTCATATGTGGAGTATAAGAACAAAGAAAAAAACTGAAGGAACAAAACAGCAGCAGACTCACAGAACCCAAGAACAGACTAATAGTTACCAAAGGGAAAGGGACTGGGGAAGATGGGTGGGAAGGGAGGGATAAGAGGGTAAAAGGGGTATTACGATTAGCAGACATAAGGTAGCGGGGGCACGGGGAGGGCTGTACAACTCAGAGAAGACAAGTGGTGACTCTATAGCATCTCACTATGCTGATGGACAGAGACTGTAATGGGGTTGGTGGGGGGGACCTGATGAAGGGGGTAGTTTAATCACCATAATATTGCACATGTAACTGTAGGTTAATGATACCAAAATTAATTGTAAATAAAAAATAAAGAAAGAAAAGAAAATAGCTGCATTTGAAATGCTGATTTTTTTTGAGGATTTTAATATCTTCATTCATGAAGGATAATGGTCTCTAGTTTTATTTTCTTGTACTATTGTTATCTGGTTTTGGTATCAGGATAATGCTGGCCTTATAAAATTAATCAACTATTGTCTCCTCTATTTTCTGGAAGAGTTTGTGAGAATTGGGAATATTCCTTTAAATGTTTCATAAGATTTACCAGGGAAGCCATCTAGACCTGGATATTTCCATTTGGAAGATTCTTAATTAAAAATTCAATTCCTTTACTAGGACATATGAAATAGTCTGTTTCATCTTGGGTGAGTTTTTGGTAGTTTGTGTCTTTTAAGAAATTGGTCCATTTAATCTAAGTCATCAAGTGTATGTATATAGAATGTATAGTATTGTTTTATTATCATTTTAATGTTTGTGGGGTCTTTAATGAAAGCTTCTCTTTCATTTCTAATGACAAGTTGTATCTTTTTCCTTTTTTTTCCTTGTCAGTCTCCCTGGAGTTTTATCAATTTTGTTGATCTTTTCAAAGAAAAAGCTTTGACTTTATTGATTTACTCTATTTTGTTCTGTTTAATTGGTTTCTGTTCTTATCTTTATCATTTCCTTCCTTCTGCTTGATTTTGGTTTATTTTGCTCTTTTTTCCCCTACTCTCTTCAGATGGAAGCTCAGAGTCCTTATCGTAAACTTTTCTTCTTTTCTAACATAAGCATTTAATAGAATAAATTTCTTCTCAGCATTTAACAATAACCCACACATTTTGATATTTTGTATTTTTATTTTTTGTTCATTTAAAAATATTTGTTAATAGCCATTGAAACTTCCTCTTTGACCCGTGGGTTATATTAAAGTGTGTTATTTAATTCCAAGTGTTAGATTTCATTCTGTTATTTTTCTATTATTGAGTTGCAGTTTATGATCACAGAACATACTTTGTATTATTTCAATTGTTTCCAAGTTTTTAAGATAGTCCATGATCCAGGATATAAATTTTCTTAGTAAATGTTCCATGGGTCCTTGAAAAGAGTGTGTAGTCTGATGTTAGACTGAGTGTTCAATAAATGTCAGTTAGATCCAATCTGTTGATGGTGTTCAGTTCTTCAGTACCCGTCCTGATTTTCTGTCTATGCGTCCTATCAATTATTCTTAGAGGAATGTTCAGGTCTCCAGCTTTACAAAGAAAAAAAATTGTATTTTTGTCTATTTCTCCTTTCAGTTCTGTCTGGTTTTGCTTCACTTATTTTGAATCTCTGTTTTTGGATGCATATACATTTAGGATTATTATGTTGTGCATAAAAAAATTATCATTCCAGCTCTGAGACACCTATTCTTAGAAAGGCCTGTTTGCAAGATTGGCTCTTGGCTAGTGTCTGGGAACTTAACTGTAAACAGTTCCCTGTACTGATATAAAATATTCCCTAAATATTAAGAGTGGCTTACTGTGCCCAAACTGATTGTGCAAAAATGTCCTTTATGCTGCATACCTGCTTTCCTTCTGGGAGTCTAGAATTTGGGTACATGTTAGGCAGAGGATGCTTACATGACTCACCCTTGATAAGAACTCAGACTTCTAGGCTCAGGAGAGCTTCCCTGGTAGACATTTCACACATGTTGTCACAACTCAATGGAGGAATTAAGCACATCCTACATGGATCTACTAGACAGAAAATTCTTGGAAGCTTGCCCCTGGCCATGGTTTCCTGCCCCATACATCTTCCCTTTATTGTTTTTCTTTTTACTGTAATAAGTCTTGGCTGTAAGTATGACTCTAGGTTAAGTCCTGTGAGTCTCTCTAGTGGTCACTGTACCCGGGGGTGGGTCTTGGGGACCCCCAACACACACGTCTTCTTGATGAACTGACTTTTTTGTCATTATGTAAAGTCCCTAGTTATCCCCTTCCACTGAAAATATCCTACTTTGTCTGATATTAATATAGCCACTCCGGCTTTCTTTGATTCATTTCTTTAAATTTCTTTAAAAGATTTCTTTACATCTTTTTGCACTTTTTTTTTAGATTGAACCTACCTGTATCATGGTGTTGAAATGAGTTCCTGGTATATAGCATACGGTTGGGTTATGGTTTTAGTTTTTGTGTTTGTTGTCTTGGTTTGTTGTTTTTTAAAATCCATTCTGACAAGCTTTTTCTTTTAATTAGTGTGTTTAGACCATTTACATTTAAAGTAGTCATTGATATGTCTGGATTGAGGTGTACCATTTTATTACTTGTTTTTGGTTTGTCCCTTGTTTTTTTCACCCTCTGTTTTCTCTTTCCTGCCTTCTTTTAGATTATTTGAACATTATTAACATTCCATTTTGATTAACCTATTCGTTTTTTACTATATCTCTTTGGATAATATTTTTGTGTTGTCTCTAGGCTTTGTCTACATACTTCAGAAGTTTTTTTATTGAGATATGACTGACCAATAACATGACATTAGTTTCCGGTATACAGCATAATGATCCAATATTTACAAACCTTGCAAAATGATTCGACAGTATGAACCTTTTGATACATGCTTGACATTTAACAGTGTACTTAGAATCGATATTTTACCATTTGAAGTCGACTATAGAAACTTGATCACCATATATTTTCCTTTACCTTCCCTTCCTTATATTAAACGTGTCTTCAGTAATTTATCTATAAACAGTGAAAGTCCTATAAGACAAGGCTGTAATTTTTGCTTCAACCAACAAATGTATTTTTAAGAATTCAAGAGGAGACTAGTCTGTGTTATGGTTTCTCAAGCTCAGCACATTTGAAGCCAGATAACTGGGTAGGTACCCCACGCTTTGTAGAATGATCAGCGGCGCTCTCCTCCGCCTATTAAATGCCAGTAGCAACCACCCCTGCACCCAAATCAAAACTATCTCCAAACATTGCCAGAAGTCCCTTGGGGGACAAAATTGCCCTCAGTTGAAAACCACCGATCTATTATGTTTACTTAGATATTTTTCATTTCTGTTGTTCTTCATTCCTGATGTTCTGAGTCCCCCTCTGGCATCATTTCTCTTTTTTTCTGAAACATTTCCTTTAGCAATTCTTTTAGCCCAGATGCCGGCTGTGGACTCTCTTAGTTTTCCTTCATTTGAAGATGTCTTTTGTACACTTGGGTAACCCTGTGAGTGGGGTTGCTGAGTCGTACAGTCAGTGTAGGTTAGTGAGTGTGTGAGGGGGGCGAGAGTGGGGTGGCAAGAAAGGGCGGGCGGAGCATACTCTCCAGCAGTGAGTGGAGGCAGGAAGAAGGAAGGGCAGCTGAGGCAGGGGCGGGAGGGTGGGTAGGGAGAGCCCCGAACTAAGAGCCTGAAGAACAGTCTTCAAGAAAGATTGGTTTTGAAAGACAGGCTGGTAGTCTGGCAGTTTCTTACCAACTGAACATACCACTTACCCTGGGTCAAGCAATCCCGCTTCTAATTTACCCAAGCGAAATGAAGAAATAAGCTCACACAAAAACCTGTATTTGAATGTTTGTAGCAACTTTATTTAGGGTAACCCAAAACTGGAAATAATCCAAGTGTCTACCAATAAGTGAAAAGATAAAAACAAATTAGAGCAGATAATGGACTACTGCCCAGTGAACATCAGTACATGACTGATTTCATGAAATATGGATGAGTAATCATTTTTAAATATATATTTATATTCAATGAAAGAATCCAAACCCAAAAGGCAACATCTGGAAGATTCCATGCACGTGACATTCTGGAAAAGGCCCACTACAGGCGACAGAAGTCAGGGTAGTGGTAGTCTGAAGCTAGGGGTGGAGGAGGAGGTGACTACAAGGGACATAAGGGAACTTTGGGGATGATGAAATATTCTCTATCTTGATTGCAATGGTGTTCACATAATTAGATGTTTGCCAGAACTCGTGCATAAAAATGGGGAATTTTACTGTATGTAAGGTATACCTCAATAAACCCAACTTAAAAAATAAAAACACCAGTTAGTGGAAAGTAAGAAAATGATAATCACCCAGCTAGTTCAATGCTTTTATAAGATGATTAGAGAAAGAAACTTGCTTTTGTTGCTGAAATATTAGCAACACTATATTAAAAGCAAAGTTTAAATGGAAGTACAGTCCAAAGCAATCTCCAGGACCACGGCACAAATATTTTCAAAGTAAGATCAGCCACCGTGTATCACAGCCACTCCCTGACTGCACATTGCAGCCATCTGGGGAGTTCTTAAAACATCACAGTGACTGCTCCCCACTCCAGGCCAGTGAACTCTGTATGTCTGGGAGTAGGGCCTGTGCCTTGGTAAATTTTAAAAGCTCCCAGGAGATTCTGACATGCATCTAGGATTGAGAATGGCTGTTTCAGCCCTTGAAGTCTCTGGAAACTTCCATATCCTTTTATATGTGAGACTGTCCTGGGGAAGGAAATGCCTCATGCCTTGGTAACAATTAGTTAACAGCCAGGTGAGAGCAAGGCCTGAGGGACGGACCCAGGCTATGACTGGGTTGGGGGTAGAGGGTAGGATGAGGTAGCAGTGCCAGAGAAATTAGGACACCCCAAATTACGGAGCCAAGACCCCAGAAGGGAGAGGGGAGAATGTGCCGGCCTCAGAGTGGCAGGATCCATGTTCCTGAGCCTTAGGTAATCATGTGACCTCTCTAAGTCTCAGTTCGCTCTGCTGTAGAACAAGGATAAGTTATTCCTCGATCACTCCCACAGGGATGTGGGGATGACACACCATAACAGTGACTCACATTTTAGCCACACTGTTTTCTAGCACTTTACCACACGTTTCCTTCTTGTAGGAATCCTGTGATGTAGATGGTATAGAGCAGGAAGCGTGACTGATTGACCGTCAACGCACACAGCTGGTCCATGGACTGCCAGTCAGACCAGCTCTTCCTGCCTCTTGGTCAGGGCGCGTGCTCAGGGTTCTCCACGGACATTGCTGCGGCTGTGGCTCCCAAAGCATACAGAGCTGTCCCAGGAGGGAAAACCAACCTGAGTTCAAATCCTGACACCTCTTTGAAATTAGATTCCATGGGTTTGGGCAAATTCAGTGCATTCATATGGAAAGGTATGGGAAATGACATCAACCTAGCAGGGTAGTTGTGAGAATTTATAATCCAAATTATTTGAAATGCCTCCTACTGAGTTTGGACTCTATAAAACAGTGGCTCTTCCTCATAATGTGAGAAATAATACATTGGCCCCACTGATGCTGCTAACACCCCCTTGCCCAGCATGAGCAGAACCCTAGAAAATGGGGCATCTCACCAAAGGTGTCTCACCTGTGGGGATGTCAAGCAGATCAAGTGAGAAGTGCTTCCTAGATGGTGTACTCCACAGGTTTAATATCCCCTTTTGCAGAACTGAGGGTCTCTGCTGTAGGCCGTGGTCTGTATTGTCATCCCATGGGTTGTTGACCCATTTGCCTAATGATCTGAAGAACTTTCCTGGGAATCACGGACAAACTGTCAGTTCTGGAGGGTGCCAGGCGCAGTGCACAAAGGGGCGGGAAAGGAGGACAGGCTTTTCTCTGCATGTTCATTCGCTCTCCCTATGTTCAGGATTCAACGATTCATGACATCTGGGGGTAAAGAGCAGAATTTCCAGAATCTCCTGCCTGGCCTTAGATCATTCACATATCAATAGGCGTTTACAGCTGCAGCCTCCCTGCAGCCTCTGGGGCAAGGGGTGGAGAGATAATGAAATTCTCTCCGCCCCTCCATTCCTGGCACGTAATTGGTCTATAATCTGCCAGTCACCAAAGACCCACCAATGGAGTTCCTCCCGGAAGGGGTGGGCGGGAAGTAGAGAGTACACTATGGCTGCAGAGCACGGTCCCCCAGAGGAGGAGATAGACGGTGCCGAGGAATTAAGAGCAAGCTGTGAACAATAAAGATGGTTTCTCTCAACCTACCCTTTTCCTTGATTTATTTTGGTTTCATCGGACTCATAGTGGATTCTTCCCGAGCTGGGAACACCCTTCCTCCCAGAGCTACAGTATCCCACTCTGTTCATTTGATTATTTAGAAGGAGGCAGCTTTTAACTACCTCCTTTGCACCAGGCCCTATGCTGATATTCGACATGCCATCCCATTCATCCCTCCTCTATCCCAAAGGGTAAGAATCACCACCCGGGCCCCTTGCTTTTGTCTCTCGAGCCTCAGGGAGGTTGAGTAGTATGCCCAAGGTCTCTGGTGAGATGCTGTGGAGGCAGGATTTAGAGCCAGAACTACAAACTCTGAAGGGCCCACTGCCTTGGTGGAGCCAGTGTGACACTGTGTGGAACTTTTGCAAGCAAGTTCCATTTGGGATATATAAGAGAGTTTACCAAAAATTGCAACTCAATTGATGTACAACAAATTCCACCCTATAGAGAGTAAACGTCCAGAATTTTCCGTGTCCAAATTATGCAAGGTGCTTAGTAGGAAAGGCACAATATTCTAGTTTGTACTATTGCTAATGCTTCTAAACTCAAAGGCTGATATTTAAACAGAAAATCCTCCCATTTGCAGGGGCCAGATGGACCACATTCCCGTATCCCGTGTAGATGGCCCAGTGCTTGCAGCCACTACAAAAAATCTCAATCAGGTCTCCAGGTATGGTGTTTGGCCTGCCTGTGACAGAACAACCAGATGTACATGAACTGGAGCCCCCGGCCACTCAAAGAGTGGCTTCTTTTCGGGAACGAATGATGCTGCAGCCTCATCACCTCATGAGCAACCAAGGAGATGTGAGCACTTGTCAAATGAGGGCTGCCTGGCCCTGCTGTCACTATCACTGGGTTCCCTCTGTGCAGGTGTCAGAGACCCAAGTCTGAAGAAAAGGAGTCAGGGTCCCAGGAGTGTGTCTCATGGTCATTCAGATGAGCATTCACGTGCATGTGCCTGTGTGGCTGCGTCTTCATATATGTTCTCCTGAGACTGTATGTGCCAGCACCTCCCACTATGTCCAAGCACCAGGCCCATCCAGGGCAGCATCCCGCTGCTCGGGGTGTCATGGCCTTACTGAGCTCCCTCTTCTGACGCCCTCCTGGCCTCCTGATGCTCTTTCCTCAGAGCTGATGTCCTGAGATATGCAATTTGAAGGGATCTACCTGTAATCCACCAGGCAGCTTGGCCAGGGACCAGGATTCTGGGGGGGTCGAGCAGCTGTCAGCAGCAGGGCAGATACATGCCACCAGGCCCTCCCATCCACACAGCTGCCTGATCGGGAGCCATTATTGCCCCCGGTGCAGTGCTGGAACCGGCGCTCCGAGAGGGTGATGTTTTGCTAAGGTTACTAGTGCAAAGAGCTTGAGCTGAGTCTTTTTCTGCCCATGTCACTCGCTTGGGGCCGCATGGTCCTGCCTCCCACACCTGCTCCTTGTCATCGTTCCACCCAGGGCACCCCAACTGCAAGAATTGTCACCTTTTCCGTCCCTCTTCCCTCCATGTTCCTGATCTGGTGGATGACATCCCTGTTCCAACCCCTCGTTCCAGGTAGCCTAATCCTAAAAGAGGGTCATCCTAAGCCCTCCCTGTCCCTCTCCCTCACTCATCACACCCCCACTCCTGCCCCACCTGCATCCAGTTACAAGTCAAGTCAGTACTAATTCTAGAATTTTCTCTTGAATTCACTTCCTTGCCATCCCCCGCCCACTAACCTGATCCACGGCAGGCCAACCCCTACCTCCATGACCCCCTAGGCCTCCCAACAGGCCCCCCGGGCCTCCTGTCTCCACCACTCCACATCCAGTCTCCCCAAGACCCACCGTGGCCATGACCTTCCTCTGGCCTCAGGGCACAGGTGCTGGGCTTTCCCGGGGGGATGGGGTTGCGGCTCGCAGGCGCCTCATGCCCCCTGCCCAGGCTGCCCGGGGGCCTGCCCTTTCCCTCACCACAGAGCTCACCATGGCCCCTGCCGCTCTGCATATCCAGACCTTCTGCCCCAGCCACCTTCCCCACAGCCACCCTTACTCTTCTCCCCTGTCACCATCCCTCCTCTGAGAAGCCACCCTGAAGGCCCAGCCTGGCTCAGCTGTCACTCTCTGGGTCCCCAGGCCCCTGGCCCTCCACCTCTCCCCACGGGTACCTTGTGGGTCTCAGTGTCCTGGCCCCTCAGTATCCTGTCATTTCCTGGGAAATGACATGTGTGCTCATTTGCTCCCATTGACCGAAGCAGGGCACATGACCAAGCCCAAAGTCAATGAGGAATATGAACAAGTCATGATAATGGCAGGGTCATACTCTATTACTGTGAAGGCACATAGTGGGGGAGGAAAGAATCCAATCTATCACCAAAAAACACCTTTTCCACAGCCTTTCAGAAATCAAACCTTTGGAAGATGCTTGGCTGGAATGTATTGGCAGGTGACTGGGGGAGGCACTGCATCACAGGAAAGGCACAGCAGATGGGGTCTAGATTAGGTTCTTTTGAACACAGCATGCACTAAATTCATTGGAACATCTTTTGCTAAAAATAACAAAACTAAGCTATAATGAATTAGACAGTGAGGAAATATTATTCATTATTACTTGCTTATCAAGAATTCAAGAGATGACAGTCCCAGGACTTGTTGGACAGCCATCAAGCTCCAGGATCCTGTCATCACATCATTCTCAGTGTCGTAAGTATCACTCCTCATGGATATGGAGGCAGAATGGCTGCAGCAGCTCCATATGTCACATTCTGACATGACAGTATCCAAAGGCAGAACAAAGGGGTTTCTTTATCACAGGTCTCTCTTTTTATCAGGGAGCAAAAACTTTCCTAGAAGCCTTCCATGCAGACTGGCTATTCATAGTGATCATCACTATCTGAGGGAGGGGCCCACTGTTGCCCAAAGCAAATCAGGATTCTAGTAACAAGATCGGGGAGCTGCACACTATTTACAATAGCCAAGAAATGGAAGCAGCCTAAGTGTCCATCAGTAGATGAATAGATAAAGAAGATGTGGTATATATACACAATGGAATGTTATTCCGCCATAAGAAGAAAACAAATCCTACCATTTGCAACAACATGGATGGAGCTAGAGGGTATTATGCTCAGTGAAATAAGCCAAGCCGAAAAAGACAAGTATCAAATGATTTCACTCATCTGGGGAGTATAAAAACAAAGAAAAAAACTGAAGGAACAAAACAGCAACAGACTCACAAAACCCAAGAATGGACTAACAGTTACCAAAGGGAAAGGGACTGGGGAGGATGGGTGGGAAGGGAGGGATAAGGGGTAAAAGGGGGCATTATGATTAGCAGAGGTAATGTAATGGGGGAGGCACGGGGAGGGCTGTACAACTCAGAGAAGACAAGTAGTGATTCTCATCTCACTACACTGATGGACAGTGACTGTAACGGGGTTGGTGGGGGGGACCTGATGATGTGGGGAGTCTAGTAACCATAATGTTGCACATGTAATTGTAGATTAACAATACCAAATTAAACAAAAAAAAGATCAGGGAGCTGCAGATAGACGGCTATTTGGGAAAACAGTGGTGTCTGCTACATCTCTTCACAAAAAAGTATTCAGTGTAAGAGTACCCTCAGACAAGAGCTACACTTAAACCAATCAGACTAACTCTAGAATTCAGCCAGGAAAATATAGAGTATTTGCTCATTGGGAACCAAAAGCGAGTAGAACAAGCCAACAGAAATGAGCAGTGAACAAGCCACTTAGATCAGCTAATCAGACTACCTTAACCCACAGCAGTCAGCAGGAGGAAACTGGAGGCAATGCAAATTAAGACCACAATGACTTACTCTGTGTACTTCTTAGAATAACCAAAATGAAAAATTGTGACAGTACCAAATATGGACAAAAATGGAGAGCAAATGGATCTCTCCTACACTGCTGGTATAAATGAAAATGGATACACCCATTCTGGAAAAATAGTTTGGTAGTTTCTTTAAAGCTGAACATATACTTACCATACAACTAGAAATTCCACTTCTGGGCATTTAATCCAGAGAAATTAAATTTATGTTCACACAAAAACCTATACACAATTGTTAATGGCAGTTTTACTTGTAAGAGCCAAAAACTAGAAACAACTAAAATGTCCTACAATAAGTGAATGGTTAAACAAACAGTGGCACTCCAATATTACTCCATAATAAAAAGAAACAAAACACTGTTCTATGCAACAACTTGGATGGGCCTCAAGGGAAATATGCAGTGTGAAAAGAGCCAGTCTCAAAACTTCACATATTGTATGATTCCATTTATACAACATTCTCAAAAAAGACAAAATTATAGAGCTAGAAAACAGACTAGTGTATTCTGGGGGTTAGCAATGGTTGTGGGTGGGGAGGAGTGCTGAGATAAAGGGGCAGCATGGGGGAGAACTTTGTTGTAGTGGAACAGTCTGTCTCCTGATGGTGGTTACATGAATCCGTATGTGTGAAAAAAAATGACGTAGAACTACACACACATTTGTACCAATGACAATGTCCTGGTTTTGACATTGTACTATAGTTTTGTTAGATGTAACCTTTGGGGAAAACAGTGAAGGTAGGCAGGACTTGTCTGTACTCTCTTTGCAACTTCCTGTGAACCCGTGAACTGTTTCCAAAAGAGTTTGTAGTCATTGGACAGTAATAAATATATTTGATAGAAGGGACACGATGGATGTGCATCTCACATGCATCCAAACTTCCACTCAAAGGTATTTCCCAAACTATGGTGTCGGAAAATAGTCAAACATAAATCTGTGGTCTCATTCAGTGGAGGAAGCAGATCAGAGGTCAAGGATGTTCTACGACATCTAGGATTTAGGGAGCAGGATGCCAGAGAACAGGTTGCTGCAGAAAAAGAGGCTCCCAAAAATTGTGTAAAATGTCTCTTGGACGAGAGAACCCTACTATAAACTACAGACTTTTAGTGATAATCATGAGTCAATGTAGGTTCAGCAATTGTAACTATAATACAGTATCTAGAGCAACCACTAAAAAATCTGCAAAACACTATAGATAATAGAATTCTAAAAATGTTGAGGCCACCCATAGAAATACAGGAAAAGTGAAGCAGAAGAAGAACACAGAGAACAAATAAAAATAAAAAACAATCAGAGAAATGCAAATTAAAACCACAATGAGATACCTCACCCCAATTAGGATGGCCAACATCCAAAACACAAACAACAACAAATGCTGGTGAGGATGCAGAGAAAGGGGAACCCTCCTACACTGCTGGTGGAAATGTAAGCTAGTTCAACCATTGTGGAAAGCAGTATGGAGGTTCCTCAAAAAATTCAAAATAGAAATACCATTTGACCCAGGAATTCCACTCCTAGGAATTTACCCTAAGAATGCAGCAGCACAGTTTGAAAAAGACATATGTACCCCTCTGTTTATTGCAGGACTATTTACAATAGCCAAGAAATGGAAGGAACCTAAGTGTCCATCAGTAGATGAATGGATAAAGAAGAGGTTGTACATATACACAATGGAATATTATTCAGCCATAAGAAGAAAACAAATCCTACCATTTGCAACAACATGGATGGAGCTAGAGGGTATTATGCTCAGTGAAATAAGCCAGGCAGAGAAAGACAAGTATCAAATGATTTCACTCATCTGTGGAGTATAAGAACAAAGAAAAAACTGAAGGAACAAAACAGTAGCTGACTCACAGAACCCAAGGATGGACTAACAGTTACCAAAGGGAAAGGGATTGGGGATGATGGGTGGGAAGGGAGGGATAAGGGGGAAAGAGGGGCATTATGATTAGCACATATAATGTAGGGAGAGGGGACATGGGGAAGGCGATATAACAGAGAAGACAAGTAGTGATTCTATAGCATCTTACTGCACTGTGGACAGTGACTGTAATGGGGTATGTGGTTGGGACTTGATAATAGGGGGAGTCTAGTAACCATAATTATGTTCAGGTAATTGTACATTAATGATAGCAAAATAAAAAATAAAAAATAAAAAAACAGTATAATGGCACACTTATGCCCTAACATATCAATAATTACATAAAATAGAAACAGCCTACATAAGCCAACTAAAAGAGAGATTGACAGAGTGGATTAAAAAAACATGTCACCTACAGGAAACTCACTTCAAATACATATATGTATGTCAAAAGTAAAAGAATGGATTCAAGATGGCGGTGTGAGAGGTGAGATGGAGAACTCCTCCCAGAACCACAAATAGTACAAAAATATAGTTAATTATTACAACTAACCCTAAACAGCAACAAGAAAGAAGGCTGAACCAGACTGCACACAGACATCACGAACAGAGCAGACCTCACGAAACAGGGTAATGTACGAAACCCTTAACCCAGTGGGACCCAAGCCCTTCCCCCACCCCAGCTCACCAGCAGGAGGAAGAGAAACAGAGCAGGGAGGGGGTGGAATCTTGGGACGGCTGAACACCTAGCCCTAGAGATCTGCTTTGTGAGCAGAAACCTTTATTGTGTGTTGCCCACTAGTGCGCAGAAGCTCCAGTCTCTGGAGCTGCTCAGCCCCTAGAGTGAGGTTGGAAGATCAGACGTTGGGGAGCTCTGACAGGCAGAGTGCTTGAGAGCCCGACATTCTGGCTGTTTGTGAAAGAGGGGATCCACATCCAGCCGCTCGGTGTCAGAGGAAGGGCGGGCGGTTTGAGAGGCTTCCTAGCAGCGAGAGCACTGCTGAAGGGGAGGGATTTGCGCAGACCTTCCTGCATGGGAGAAGGGAAAGCTGGACAAGGTTGTCTGGGCATGCTCTGCCCAGCTGGTTGGGAACTTTGAGGGGCTTCAGGTGCTCCATTCCCCTGGCTGCCTACTCAGCTCCGAGGCTCCCCACTGTGACATGCAGCCTGCTGCGCCTTCTGCCTAGCCTGCTGGCACTGGTTTGCAAACTGGCAGTCACTGTGCTAGGATCAGGCCAGCCAGAGGGAAGCCCCGCCTACAACAGCTAGAGACGCAAACCACAGAGGCTTACACCTGTGTGCTTGGCCCACAGGCTCTGACACTGGAGACAGGCATTGCAGACAGGAAACATGAATCAGATCTTTCCTCCCCCAGGCACCAGCTTGGCTCCCCTACGACCCCCAACCTCACTCTAGGGGCTGAGCAGCTCCAGAGACTGGTGCTGTAGTGGGCACCACACAGAAATATGAAATGTCAAAAGAACATGGTTCAGACCAAAATCTCACAAACCCCAGAAAAAGGGCCAAACGAAACTGAACTCACCAATCCTCCTGAGCGTTCAAAATAAAAATAATAAACATACTTATGTAGGTATAGAAAAATATTCAAGAACTCAGGAATGAATTGAAGTTGGAGATTCGATTATTAAGAAATTCCATATCTGAAACGAAACATACAATGGAGGGATTTAAAAGCAGATTAGATGTAGTAGAAGAGACAGTAAATGGAATAGAAATTAGAGAAGAGGAATACAAAGAAGCTGAGGCAGAGAGAGAAAAAGAATCTCTAAGAATGAAAGAATGAGAGAACTGTGTGACCAATCCAAATGGAACAATATTAGCATGATAGGGGTACCAGAAGAAGAAGAGAGAGAAAAAGGGATAGAAAGTGTCATTGATGAGGTAATTGCTGAAAACTTCCCCAGGAGATAGTCTCTCAGGCCATGGAGGTGCACAGATCTTCCAACCCAAGGGACCCAAGGGAGACAACATCGAGACATGTAATAATTGAAATGGCAAAGATCAAGGATAAAGACAGACTTTTAAAAGCAGCTAGAGAGAAAAAACATCACATACAAAGGAAAACCCATCAGGCTATCATCAGACTTCTCAAGAGAAACCTTACAGGCCAGAAGGGAGTGGCATGATGTATTTAATGAAATGAAGCAGAAGGGCCTTGAACCAAGAATACTCTACCCGGCAAGGTTATCATTTAAATTTGAAGGAGGGATTAAACAATTTTCAGATAAGCCAAAGCTAAGAGAATTTACCTCCTACAAACCACCTCTACAGGGCATTTTGGAGGGACTCCTATAGATTAAAGTATTCCTAAGGCTAAATAGATGTCACCCAAGGGATAGACAAAGAGTACAGAATATGATTCGTAACATACAAAGAATGGAGGAGAAAGAAAAAGGAGGAAAAAAAAGAACCTTTAGGTTTTGTTTCTAATAGCATATGAAGTGAGTTAAATTAGACTGTTAGATAGTAAGGGAATTACCTTGAGCCTTTGGTAACCATGAATATAAAGCCTGCAATGGCAATAAGTACATACCTATCAATAATCACCATAAATGTAAATGGTCTGAATGCACCAATCAAAAGACATAGAGTTACTGAATGGATAAAAAAACAAGACCCATCTATATGCAGCCTTCAAGAGACTCACTTCAAACCCAAAGACATACACAGACAGAAAGTAAAGGGATGGAAAAAGATATTTCATGCAACTAATATGGAGAAAAAAGCAGGAGTTGTAGTACTTGTATCAGACAAAATAGACTTCAAAACAAAGAAAGTCACAAGAGACAAAGAAGGACACTACATAATGATAAAAGGGTCAGCACAAAACAGGATATAACTATTATGAACACCTATGCACCCAACACAAGGTCGCCTATATATGTGAAACAAATACTAACAGAATTAAAGGGGGAAATAGAATGCAATGCATTCATTTTGGGAGACTTCAATACACCACTCACTCCAAAGGACAGGTCAACTAGACAGAAAATAAGTAAAGAGACAGAGGCACTGAACAATGTATTAGAACAGATGGACCTAATGGACATCTACAGAATAGTCGACCCAAAAGCAGCAGAATACACATTCTTCTCAAGTGTACATGGAACATTTTCAAGAATAGATCATATACTAGGTCAGAAAAAGGACCTCAGTAAATTCAAAGAGATTGCAGTTGTACCAACCAGCTTCTCAGATCACAAAGATATGAATCTAGAAATAAATTACACAAAGAAAATGAAAGAGCCCACAAACACATGGAGGCTTAATAACATGCTCCTAAATAATCAATGGATCAATGACCAAATAAAAGCAGAGATCAAGTAATATATGGAGACAAATGACAACAATAATTCAACACCACAAAATCTGTGGGATGCAGCAAAGGCTGTGCTAAGAGGGAAACATATTGCAATACAGGCCGACCTCAGGAAAGAAGATCAATCCCAAATCAACAGTCTAAACTCACAATTAATGAAACTAGAAAAGGAAAAACAACTGAGGCCCAAAGTCAGTAGAAGGAGAGACACAATAAAGATTAAAGCAGAAATTGAGAAGAATAAAACAATAGAAAGAATAAATGAAAGCAGGAGCTGGTTCTTTGAGAAAATCAACAAAACAGATAAATCCCTAGCCAAACTTATCAAGAAAAAAAGAGAGCCTACACACACAAACAGAATCAGAAATGAGAAAGGAAAATCACTACAGACACCACAGAAATATAAAGAATTATGACAGAATACTATGAAATATTATATGGTAACAAACTGGATAACCTAGAAGAAATGGACAACTTTCTAGAAAAAAGACAACTTTCCAAGCTGACCCAGGAGGAAACAAAATCTGAGTAGACCAATTACAGGCAAAGAAATTGAATTTGTAATCAGAAAACTACCTAAGAACAAAATTCCTGTACCAGATGGTTTCACCGCTGAATTTTATCAAACATTTAGTGAAGACCTAAGACCCATCCTCCTTAAAGTTTTCCAAAAAGTAGAAAAGGAGGGAATATTCCCAAACTCATTCTACAAGGCCAACATCACTCTAATACCAAAACCAGGCAAAGACACCACAAAAAAAGAAAATTGCACACCAATATCCCTGATGAACATTGATGCAAAATTATCCAACAAAATATTAGCACTCTGAATTCAACAATACGTCAAAAAGATCATCCACCATGATCAAGTGGGATTCATCCCATGGATGCAAGGATGGTACATTTGAAAATCCATCAACATCATCCACTACATCAACAAAAAGAAGGACAAAAACCACATGATCATCTCCATAGATGCTGAAAAAGCATTCAACAAAATCCAATACCCATTCATGACAAAAACTCTCAACAAAATGGGTATAGAGGACAAGTACCTCAACATAATAAAGGCCATATACGACAAAACCAAAGCCAACATTATACTTAACAGCGAGAAGCTGAAAGCTTCTCCTCTAAGATCGGCAACAAGACAAGGATGCCCACTCTCCCCACTTTTATTCAACATAGTACTGGAGGTCCTAGCCACGGCAATCAGACAACACAAAGAAATAAAACGCATCCAGATTGGCAAGGAAGAAGTCAAACTATCACTATTTGCAGATGACATGATATTGTACATAAAAAACCCTAAAGACTCCACTCCAAAACTACTAGATCTAATATCTGAATTCAGCAAAGTTGCAGGATACAAAATTAATACACAGAAATCTGTTGCATTCCTATACACCAATGAAGAACTAGCAGAAAGAAAAATCAGGAAAACAATTCCATTCACAATCGCATCAAAAAGAATAAAATACCTAGGAATAAACCTAACCAAGGAAGTGAAAGACCTATACCCTGAAAACTACAAGACACTCTTAAGAGAAAGTAAAGAGGACACTAATAAATGGAAAGTCACCCCATGCTCTTGGCTAGGAAGAATTAATATTGTCAAAATGGCCATCCTGCCTAAAGCAATCTACCAATTCAATGCAATCTCTATCAAAATACTTACAACATTCTTCAATGAACTAGAGCAAATAGTTCTAAAATTCATATGGAACCACAAAAGACCCCGAATAGCCAAAGCAATCCTGAGAAGGAAGAATAAAGCAGGGGAATTATGCTCCCTGACTTCAAGCTCTACTACAAAGCTACAGTAATCAAGATAATTTGATACTGGTGCAAGAACAGACCCATAGACCAGTGGAACAGAATAGAGAGCACAGATATAAACCCAAGCATATATGGTCAATTAATATACAATAAAGGAGCCATGGATATGCAGTGGGGAAATGACAGCCTCTTTAATAGCTGGTGTTGGCAAAACTGGACAGCTACATATAAGACAATGAAACTGGATTATTGTCTAACCCCATACACTAAAGTAAACTCAAAATGGATCAAAGACCTGAATGTATGTCATGAACCCATAAAACCCTTAGAAAAAAATATAGGCAATAATCTCTTGGACATAAACATGAGCAACTTCTTCATGAACATATCTCCCCAGGCAAGGGAAACAAAAGCAAAAATGAACAAATGGAACTATATCAAACTAAAAGGCTTCTGTACAGCAAAGGATACCATCAATACAACAAAAAGGCATCCTACGGTATGGGAGAATATATTCATAAATGACATATCCGATAAGGGGTTGACATCCAAATTATATAAAGAGCTCACACACCTCAATAAACAAAAAGCAAATAAGCCAATTAAAAAATGGGAGAAGAGCTGAACAGACCCTTCTTCAAAGAAGAAATTCAGATGGCCAACAGGCACATGAAAAGATGCTCCATATTGCTAATCATTAGAGAAATGCAAATTAAATCCACAATGAGATATCACCTCACACCAGCTAGGATGGCCAACATCCAAAACACAAACAACAACAAATGTTGGCAAGGATGTGGAGAAAGGGGAACCCTCCTACACTGCTGGTGGGAATGTAAATTAGTTCAACCATTGTGGAGAGCAGTATGGAGGTTCCTCAAAAAACTCAAAATAGAAATACCATTTGACCCAGGAATTCCACTCCTAGGAATTTACCCTAAGAATGCAGCAGCGCAGTTTGAAAAAGACATATGTACCCCTATGTTTATCACAGCACTATTTACAATAGCCAAGAAATGGAAGTAACCTAAGTGTCCATCAGTAGATGAATGGATAAAGAAGATGTGGTACATATATACAATGGAATATTATTCAGCCATAAGAAGAAAACAAATCCTACCATTTACAACAACATGGATGGAGCTAGAGGGTATTATGCTCAGTGAAATAAGCCAGGCAGAGAAAGACAAGTATCAAATGATTTCACTCATCTGTGGAATATAAGAACAAAGAAAAAGCTGAAGGAACAAAACAGCAGCCGACTCACAGAACCCAAGAATGGACTGACAGTTACCAAACGGAAAGGGACTGGGGATGATGGGTGGGAGGGGAGGGATAAGGGGTAAAAGGGGGCATTACGATTAGCACACACAATGTAGCAGGGGGGTGGGACATGGGAAAGGCAGTATTTACAGAGAAGACAAGTAGTAATTCTATAGTATCTTACTATGCTGATGGACAGTGACTGTAATGGGGTATGTTGGGGGGGACTTGATAATAGGGGGTCTAGTAACCATAATTTTCAAGTAATTGTACATTAATGATACCAAAATAAAATTAAAAATTAAAAAAATGAAAAGTAAAAGAATGGAAAGTGTACACATGCAAAATTACTCAAAGAAAGCAGGATGACTATAATAATATAAGAAAACATAGACTTAAGAGCAAAGAAAATAACCAGGGACAGAAAGGAATATAACATAACAAGGGTCAATCCACCAAGCAATTCTTAGCAGTCCCTAATGTGTATATACCAAACAACAGGGCTTCAAATATGTTAGGTCAAAACTGATAGAGATAGAGGTGAAAGAGAAATGTATTTCTTACAGTGAAGGAGTGCTGACAGTGAATTATCCTAAATTTTATTTATCAGAATACCTTTTTATTTCACTTCTGTTCTTGAAAGATATGTCAGCTGGATACAGAATTCTGGATTTCCTGTTTTACTTTTCATCACTATGCAGATGTTTTATTGTATTCTGGCTTGCAGCATTTTGATGATAAACTCTTCTACAGTACTTAATGTACCTTTTTTCCTCTAGCTGCTTTTAAAGCTTTTCTCTTTAACATTGCTTTTCAGAAACTTGATCATGATGTGTCTTTGTGTGGTTTTCTTTATATCCTGCTTAGGATTTGTTGAACTTTGTAGATTTGGAGTTTACATTTTTGGCCAACTTTGTAAAATTATTGACAATTGTTTCTTCAAATACTTTTTCTGTACCAGTCTCTTTCTCATCTCCTTCTGGGGAATCTCATTACATGTTGAAGTACTTGATATTTATTGTCTCACAAATCACCAAGATGCACTCATTTTTAAAAACTTAATCTCTCTGGAATTTAACTTTGGTATTTTATATTGACTTGTCTTTGAGGTCACTTATCTTTTCTTCTGCCTTTAATCTGATTTTATTATCCAGTAAAATTTTCATTTAAGATATTGTATTTTTCAGTTTTTAATTTTCCATTTTATACTTTTTCAGAATTTCCATTTTTCAAATGAGACATTTCCCATAACATTCATGTTCAACTTTAAATACTCAAACATATTTATAGTAGCTACCTTAAGTTCCTTGCCTGTTCATCTCCACTGTTTCTGAGTCTGTTTCTAATTGCCAATCTACCTCCTGGTTATGGGTCCTCTGTCTCTGCTTCTTTATATGTCTTTAGTTTTATTGTATGCTGGACATTTGGAATGACACATTATTGAGTGTATTTTGCATTATTCTGCAGTGGAGTGTTGGAGGGTTTTTTCTAGCAGGAGTTAATTTACATTGGACCAGCTTTTCCCTTTGAGGCTTGTTTTTGCTCTTCGGTAGTACCTATCTAGAATATCTCTTATTCTAGGGTAAGATGAGTCACACTCCTCAAGCTTTCCTGTTCTGAGATTTTTACTGGATACCTAGAGTAGGCAGTGAGGTCTCCCCACTCTGAAAGGTCAAATTTTGAGTGTTTCCCAGCCCTGCGTACTGTGGGCGCTCTTCACCTTGTTGCTCCTGAATGCTGTTCTTCCCTTGTATTTGTTCTTTGCTGGTCATCATGAAGTCTTGCTTTGTATGTGTGAAGCTTATTATTCAACAAAAGACCCCAACACAGATTTTTCAAGTGACTTCTTCTCACAGCTTGTTTTTCTATCTTGAAAATTCCAGCCACCTCTCTATCCCCAATATCCAGTCTCTGTCTTTTCAGCTTCATGAGATTGCCATGTGGTGCTTTGGGTCCCCTGCCCTGAAGTGAGGTCTTGAAAGGGCCACCAGGCAGAAAGCTGGGCTGGTTGTGGAGCTTATTTCATTTGTTTCCTGCTCTCAGGTTTCTAAGCCCAATGTCTAGAAACAGTTATTTCATGTTTTTGCCAAGTTTCATGGTTGTTTTCAGCAAAAGAGCTATACACATACCAGGTACTCCCAAATTCTTGAAGCATATTCTTCACATTTTGATAGTTCCAAGCTTGTGAATCCTGCTTCCTAACATAGAATCTAAAAAAATCACATTTCTCACTGGGTGCAAACAGTGCTTTCGGTTCTGTTATCAAATGCACCCGCATGAGGTTTGGTTCGGTTGTGAGCTGTACTGAGTAAAGAGGCTAGTTATGCAGCATGGGTTTTGCTGGGGCAATATTGTTTTTGGCTTCCACTTGTAGACAGGAAATTCCAGTTGCTTTCCACTGGCTCTTTCTGCTTCAGAGCCCAAATATAGGACTAAAGACACTATAGGGATTCTGCCAAATGTTGGGCACACCCATTTCCAGCTATGCTTTGGGGAATAAGTGAAATATAAACATAGGATGGAGTTGCAGCCCTACCAAGTGTACTATAAGGTGTTAAATTCCATTTGTCAAGTGACTTCTATGAGCCACCATTCCCACTGGTAAACCTGGTGGTGTTCTGGATCTAAAAATCCAAGTTTTCTTGTAGCTCTAAGCCAGTCTTTTATTATTATTATTAAGGTACTATTGAAAGTTTCACATGAAAAAACAATGTGGTTACTACTTTACCCATATTATCAAGTCCACATCCATACCCCAATGCCGTCACTGTCCATCAGTGTAGTAAGATGCCACAGAATCACTGCCTTCTCTGTGCTACACTGTCTTCCCCATGATCCCACACACACACCATGTGTACTAAACATAATACCTCTCAATCCCCGTCTCCCTCCCTCCCCAACCGCCCTCCCACACCCCTCCCCTTTGGTAACCACTAGTCCTCTCTTGGAGTCTGTGAGTCTGCTGCTATTTTGTTCCTTCAATTTTTCTGCATTGTTATACTCCACAAATGAGGGAAATCCTTTGGCACTTGTCTTTCTCTGCCTGGCTTATTTCACTGAGCATAATACCCTCCAGCTCCATCCATGTTGTTGCAAATGGTAGGATTTGTTTCTTTCTTATGGCTGAATAGTATTCCATTGTTTATATGTGCCACCTCTTCTTTATCCATTCATCTACTTATGGACACATAGGTTGCTTCCATATCTTGGCTATTGTAAATAGTGCTATGATAAACATAGGGGTGCATATGTCTTTTTGAATCTTAGAAGTTGTATTCTTTGGGTAAATTCCTAGAGGTGGATTCCTGGGTCAAATGATATTTACATTTTTAGTTTTTTGAGGAACCTCCATATTGCTTTCCACAGTGGTTGAACTAGCTTACATTTCCACCAGCAGTGTAGGAGGGTTCCCCTTTCTCTGCATCCTCACCAGCATTTGTTGTTCTTAGTCTTTTCGTTGCTGGCCATCTTTACTGGTGTGAGGTGATATCTCATTGTGGTTTTAATTTGCATTTCCCTGATGATTAGTGATGTGGAGCGTCTTTTCATGTATCTGTGGGCCATCTGAATTTCTTCTTTGGAGAATTGCCTCTTCATATTCTCTGCCCATTTTTTAACCAGGTTATTTGCTTTTTGGGCATTGAGGCGTGTAAGTTCTTTATATATTTTGGATGTTAACCCCTTGTCGGATATGTCATTTACAAATATATTCTCCCATACTGTAGGATGCCTTTTTGTTCTGTTGATGGTGTCCTTTGCCATACAGAATCATTTTAGTTTGATATAGTCCCATTTGTTCATTTTTGCTTTGTTTCCCTTGCTTGAGGAGATGCGTTCAGGAAGAAGTTGCTCCTGAGATTTTTGGCTATGTTGTCTTCTAAGAGTTTTATGGTTTCATGACTTACATTCAGGTCTTTGATCCATTTTGAGTTTACTTTTGTGTATGGGGTTAAACAATAATCCAGTTTCATTCTCTTGCATATAGCTGTCCAGTTTTGCCAACCCCAGTTGTTGAAGAGGCTGTCATTTCCCCATTGTATGTCCATGGCCCCTTTATCGTATATTAATTGACCATATATGGTTGGGTTTATATCAGGGCTCTCTAGTCTGTTCCATTGGTCTATGGGTCTGTTCTTGTGCCAGTATCAAGTTGTCTTGATTACTGTGGCTTTATAGTAGAGTTTGAAGTCGGGGAGCATAATCCCCCCAGCTTTATTCTTCCTTCTCTGGATTGCTTTGGCTATTCGGGGTCTTTTGTGGTTCCATATAAATTTTAGAACAATTTGCTCTAGTTCATTGAAGAATGCTGTTGGTATTTTGATAGGAATTGCATTAAATCTGTAGATTGCTCTAGGTAGGATGGCCATTTTGACAGTATTAATTCTTCCTATCCATGAGCACGGGATGTGTTTCCATTTATTGGTATCTTCTTTAATTTCTCTCATGAGTGTCTTGTAGTTTTCAGAGTATAGGTCTTTCACTTCCTTGTTTAGGTTTATTCCTAGGTATTTTATTCTTTTTGATGCAATTGTGAATGGAATTGTTTTCCTGATTTCTCTTTCTGCTAGTTCATTGTTAGTATATAGGAATGCAGCAGATTTCTGCATATTAATTTTGTATCCTGCAACTTTGCTGAATTCAGATATTAGATCTAGCAGTTTTGGAGTAGATTCCTTAGGGTTTTTTATGTACAATATCATGTCATCTGCAAACAGGGACAGTTTAACTTTTTCCATGCCAGTTTGGATGCCTTTTATTTCTTTGTGTTGTCTGATTGCTGTGGCTAGAACCTCTAGTACTATGTTGAATAGATGTGGGGAGAGTGGGCATCCCTGTCTTGTTCCCAATCTTAGAGAAGCTTTCAGCTTCTCCCTGTTAAGTATAATGTTGGCTGTTGGTTTTTCATATATGGCCTTTATTATGTTGAGGTACTTGCCCTCTATACCGATTTTGTTGAGAATTTTTATCATGAATGGGTATTGAATTTTGTCAAATGCTTCTTCCGCATCTATGGAGATGATCATGTGGTTTTTGTTCTTCTTTTTGTTGATGTGCTGGATGATGTTAATGGATTTTTGAATGTTGTACCATCCTTGCATCCCTGGAATAAATCCTACTTGATTATGATGGATAATCTTTTTGATGTATTTTTTAATTCAGTTTGCTAATATTTTGTTGAGTATTTTTGCATCTATGTTCATCAGGGATATTGGTCTGTAATTTTCTTTTTTCGTGGTGTCATTGCCTGGTTTTGGTATTAGAGTGATGCTGGCCTCATAGAATGAGTTTGGAAGTATTCCCTCTTCTTCCACTGAGCCCAAAGAAATTAAGAGATATTTCAAAGTCTCTGCTGAGCCGTTGTGCAGACAGAATTTGGAACCAGGCTCACAAGCTCCAAGGGCCCAGCTCTTCTTGTTACCAGGCTTATACGATGTGGATCATTTACAAAAAATGTTCTGTTTCTGACATTTCTCTTACATCCTGTCACCTGGCATATTTGAGACACATGAGACAGTTTACCAAAAACACAACTCAACTGATATAGGACAAGTTCCATTCTACAGTCAAGAAAGGTCTATATTATTTTATTTCCACAGGACAAGTTAATCAGTTCATCAGAACATAATACTAATGTTAGATTACCAGAGATTCATGCTTCCAAACTCAGGCTGACGTTTAAGTAGAAAAATGTGTCCCTACCTGGAGAAGCCACATGAACTAATAACCGTCCTCCAGTGATCATAGCCAGGGTAAAAACTGCAATCAAGTCTCAAGGCTCTGGGACTGTCTTTGATATACAAGCCAGTCGGTATGACTGAGAGGCCACTTGCCCAACCAGGCTCTGGTTTTCCTGGGGTGAATCCAGCCAGGAGTGAGCTCCTGTCACATGTAGGGTGCCCAAGCTTTGCTGTCACTCATAAGGGGGCTGCCCTTTGTGGGGGTGTGAGGCACTGGAGCACAGGGAAATGCCCTCTTAAAGATGTGGAAGAGGAGGGGTTACTCAGGTTGGGGTGGAGAGTGTATTCTGTATGTGCTCAGTTGAGTGTGTAGGTTGTTTTCTGTCTCCGTACATGGGGACACCAGTGCCTCGTGGGCAAGAATATGCAATGTGCCAGAGCACCAGGCATACCCAGGACAACTAGGAGTTAGCTGCATACCCCTTCCGTCTTTTCAGACTGACCCTCAGGGCCCTGTCGTGTTCCTCTCACCCACTGTGTGCAGGGTCACGTGACACAAGGATTCCCTTCCTCCAGCCTCAGGACATCCATCTCTAGGAGCTGAGCCCCTGAGAGACAAAAATTAATGGGGCCTTAAGGCTGTGCTCCCACAGGCACCACCAGAAGAGTCCCCCCTCCCTCCGTCCACTACATAACAACAAACCCAGCTTATATTTGGCAGTAGGGGAAGAGGTATATCCCCAGAGAAAGTCTGGACCCTGGTGTGTGTTCCTCTGTTTTAGACAGAAATGCTCAATGTTCCCATCAGAATACTTTTGGCTCCAAGATACAGAATTTAATTAAAAGTTTCTTAAATGGTCTGATTTTATTTTCTACATACCATTATCCAGACTCCTTGGAGAAATTACTGGTTCCAGGGTAAGGGACAGGGAAAGCACAAGACAAACCTGGGTTGTAGTGCTATGCCAGATATTAAATGTTATGGGCTGAATTGTTTCCTCCCAAAATTCATATGCTGAAGTCTTAACCCCTAGTACCTCAGAATGTGACTGTATTTGGAGATAGGCCTTTAAAGAGGTGATTAACTTAAAATGAGGTTACATGGATGGGTACTAACCTGACTGATGTCCTTAAAAAAGTGATTAGGACACAGACACATACAAAGGTGAGACCTTGTGGAGAGCCAATGAGAAAGAAGCTGTGTGCAAGCCAAGGAGAGAGGTGTCTGAAGAAACCAACCCCTGATCTTGGACTTCTAAACCCCAGAGAATATAAAATTCTCTTGTTTGAGTCACCTAGTCTGTGGTATTTGTTACAGCAGCCAGAGGAAACTAATACACTCTACCTTCAAAATATATCAAGAATTGAATCATTTCTTGCCACTCTCTTGCCTGGAATACTGCACACTGCTTCCTGCTTCCACCCTGACCTCCACAAGCTATTCTATGAAAACCATGTTAAATCAGACCACAGCCCTGCTGGGCTCCAACCCTCCAGTGGCTCCCATCTAATTCAGAGTGAAATCAACACCCTTACAACAGCTGCACAGCCCCAGGTAGATTGTTACCTCTCAGATCTCATCTATGACTTGCTCCCTGGCTCCAGATACCCTGGCAGAATGCATAGCCACAGGGCCTTTGCAGTGGCTGCTTCTCTGCCTGGGACACGCTTTCTAGGTATATGTGAAAGGCTAACTCACCACCTCCTTGAGTTCATTACTCAAAAGTCCCCAGCCACACCATACAAAATTGCATCTCCCCATTCCTCCCACCCCCCTTCCTTTCCACACTCTTCTCAGCATTTGGCTATCTACTATAATATCTATCTTACTAAGCTTTCATCTGTTTCCCCAACAAGAAGGTAGGACCCACAACGACACCATTTTTTTAGCAGTCTTTCTCACTGGTGGGTCCCCAAGTGTCTACACAGGTATTTGACACATGGCAGGAGCTCAGTCAATACCTGGGGACTGAAGGAACAAAGAGGTCCCACTGAATCCTGGGTATTGCATGAGTTGGTCATCTCAGAGTTCGACCCCACGACAGTCCCTGGCCCTTGTTCACCTCAGGAGCAGCCCAACCACAATGACCGGACCACCAGAAGCCTTGTCCTCCCAGCTCCTCCGGTTGACACAGATGTTGTGACCTGTTACTGGCCAGCATGAGGGGGGAACCTAGAAATCTCTGTGAGACAAAGATGTGGAATAAGTCCCAGATGTCACTGAACAATTTTCAGGGCATTATCAATGCCAAGAACGGCTCACGCGCTGGTCAGAGCTGACAGCAGAGCCCTTGAGGAAGAAAGGAAACAGGGAGAGTGTGGCAAGAGCAGCGCCCAGGTGTGGAGGCACAGGAGGAGCGGTGGGGGGAAAGGCCAGTCCCAGCTGCAGAGTCTGGCCGACAACGTGTAACCTGAAGACGGGCCTCAGAGACTGCAGTCCAGTGACAGAGGCGGCTCCAGCCAGGCTGCAGTGACCAGGGACACCACCCTTCCTGGAACTCCTGGTCTGCAGACTCACAGCCCCTTGGCTGACGGGGATGAAACTCTCCCTCCCAAAGAGGAGGTAACCGAGACGAGGAGAGGGGAGGCAATAGCCCAAAGTGACACCACCTGGAAGAGTAAGTCCTTGCAGCTTGCTTTTTAAATTTTTTTTTTTTTTTTTTTTTTTGTATTTTGAACATGACCTTAATGCATGGAGGTGAATGGTCAGTGACTCATACTCCTTTTAGAGACGTAGCTCATTTAGAAACAGAACGTGTGGTGCCAGACCTGGCGCCAAGGCCGCAGGAGCCAATGGACATTGGACGGCTGTGGCTGGAGTTCTGTCTAGTCAAGGGAACCCCGGGGGCCAGGGAAAGCTTTGTCCGCAAGCCTGCTGCTTGTCTTCCGGTCTCCAGGGAGCTGCCAAATTCTATAAGGAAGCAGTCTGATTGTTTGAACTGGTCGCAGCCTCTCTGCAGCCTTCTAATGGGGGTTGTTTGGGTGGGAAGGAGGAGAATGCACCTGGCAGCGGTCGCCTAACCAGTAGCCATCCCTCCCCACCCCCCACACACCACCGTCACTTCCCATGTCCCAGGCTCCCTTTGCTGTGCTGCTGGCTGGGCAGCAGAAGCCCCACAGATCCGGCTGATATATGTGAGTGGTCTGAGCCTGCCAGGGAAGCCCCTTCCCCTTTGCCCAGGACTGGCTTGCAAGTGAAAATGTGACCCAGTTCTGGCCCTTGAAAGGTAGAAGCAAGACAGCCAGGATTATGGGGAAAATTTTGCTCCTGGATAAAAAGGGCAAGCAAGGAGAAACATATTTCCTCACTGCTTTTGGACATTTCCAGGCAAGAGTGTGCCACTGGAAGCCATTGCAGCTATAGGAGACATGCAAGCATTTACAGACACAGGACCAGCACAGTGGAAAAACCTGGGTCCCAGAGGGCCTTGCCGAGCTGCTGAGCTGAATATAAGCCACCTACCTGCCTGTCTTCCTGTTTCAGAGACACTGAACATCCAGGCTATGGAAACCCTTTTCAGTCAAGGTCTACTTCTTGTAGCCAAATGCATCCTAAGGGGACAAGGAGCTCCCCACATGGCCCAAGGCAGCAGCCATCAAAGGCTTCCCCCTGGAGTACAGCACCCTGTCTGGTCTGCATGGCTTCTGACCAAATATGTTCTGTAGTTGTTACATGACCAGGCCTATGGGGAGCACTGATTGTTGCCCAGGGCCTTTGTTGGAAGGAACCTTGGGCTTCTCAAGCAAAGACAAATAATAATGCTTCCCTCCTACTCTGACTGCTTCCAGGTGGTTTAATAGCCTCAGTGAATCCATGTTTTGAGGTAGTTAATTATTGACCTTTCCATTTATAGCAAATTTTTTGTGTACCTTAAAAAAAAATGTCTTTAACGTTTGTAAAGTGTCAAAAGGAAACTGAAAATGAAATTCTCAACTTTGGTATAAAAGCTAGTCCTTGAGCAAACTTTCAACAGCACATCAAATATCACCATGGCTCAGGTAAGTCCCCTGGAAATTCCCATAGAGGGGCCACTGCCTGAGGGCTCTTCCCCTTCTCTAAAGGTAAAGGCCTCAGTCTGGGCTCCTGGACTTGGGCCCAGTTAGCTCAGAGCATTTTGGAAAGGCTTTTTAGAAGGCTTTCATGGGAAACTTGTTTCAGAGTCCTTTGCCTGCAGGACTGTGAGATTTCCTGGCAGAGTGACTCCACCCTGCCTCTGGAGGGGCTGGGGTGCCTGGGGTCTGTGCTTGCCTCCGCTAGGGAAGAGGATGGGGTGTAGGCCCATAGCAGTGAGTAAAGGCCACCTTGTCTGCCTCAGCTGCTGCCTGGAGTTGGCTGCATTCCCACCTCTGGTCTTTCTCTCTCCCCTCTCCTCATGGCATTCTTCCTGTCCTATGAAGTGCACTTGAATTTCAGCATTCTGACTCTGAAACCTCCCCTCCTATCAACCCTGATGTCCAGATTCACATAAGCTCCAGGGAGGGGCAGACCAAGTTGAGTGGTGTGAGCCGAAGAGGAACTGGCTGGCTGGCTGGGGAAGTTCATTGGAACAGGGTCGATTCTGGGAAGGTGCCCTGCACACACAGAGGGGCCACTCTGTGAGGCATCTGGGCCTGGGGAAGGGCTTTACCAAGGCTCTGTTGCCTGGGAAAGGGAAACTGTCTCCTTATGCAGGCAGGGCCCAAGCTCACATTTTTTCTGTCACCAGGTGCTATGGACAGTGCCCAGGGCTTGCCTTATACAGATATTTGGTTTCAGAGCAAAAAATTACCTTGTGACTCTAAAGTGAGACTGTCTCTGGGCTTGCCCTGCCCTGGCTGAGAGCAGGGAGTGGCTGGTGGCCGTCCTGGCCCTACTGACCCTCCAGCCCTCTTCCATGTATATTTCCTGTGGCCCTGTTCCCAGCCAGGCCCTGCACTGGGTCCTGGAGGTGCAGGGTGGGAGGGATGAACAACAGGATCGGGCCAGAATGGACCTCAAAGTCCAGAGGGGCCAGGACACTGAGACCCACATGGTACATGTGGGGAGAGGTGGAGGGCCAGGGGCCTGGGGACCCAGAGAGTGACAGCTGAGCCAGGCTGGGCCTTCAGGGTGGCTTCTCAGAGGAGGGATGGTGACGGGGGAGAAGAGAAAGGGTGGCTGTGGGGAAGATGGCTGGGGCAGAAGCTCTGGATGCGCAGAGCGGCAGGGGCCATGGTGAGCTCTGTGGTGAAGGAAAGGGCAGGCCCCCGGGCAGCCTTGGCAGGGGTCATGAGGGGCCTGCGAGCCGCACCCCCACCCCCCGGGAAAGCCCAGCACCTGTGCCCTGAGGCTAGAGGAAGGTCATGGCCTCGGTGGGTCTTGGGGAGACTGGGTGGAGAGTGGGAGGGACAAGAGGCTGTGGGCCAAAGGTGAGGGTGCAGAAGTGAATTCAGGAGAAACTTCCAGGGTCAGCATTGTTCATCAGCCTGGGATGGAGGCGAAGCTAAGCTACCCCCTGGCCTCCAATGGGATGGCTTGGAATGGGGGAGGAGGGAGCTTGTCACCCACTGAGATCAGGCATGGAGAAGGAGAAAACCCAGAAAGTTCTCAGGTTACCAAACTGCAGCGGGGGTGGGGGGTGAGAAGCGAGGAGCTGGCAGGAGCTGTGCGGAGCAGAGGGCAGGGACGCTGCAGGACCTGGGCCAAACAGTAGAGAAGACCCAGCTCAGCTGCTTCCCAGTGAGAGGTCCTCGGCAGTTCTCTCTGGTCCTCAGTTTCCCCACCTGAGCAGTGGGGTGGTGCTTCTTTCCCAGGGCCGAATGAGGGATGCGGCTCAGGAACAGGTGGGCAGGGGTCCTCCGCTCCCAGTGCTGGAAGCCACGGTGCCGGGAGAGCTCCTCTGGGCACAGTCTCTTTAGGATGCTGTCAGCCCCTGTCTCGCAGGTTGTCATGTCCAAGGTGGGAGTGTCCCAGGGCTGGAGGGAACAGAGTCAGAGGAGGATGGGGTGCCTCATGCAGCCATGGACAACCAGGGTTGTCAGGACAACACACTCAGGAGCATGTAATGAATGCACCTGCATACGCAGGTCTGCATTCCCAGCACATGCATGTACACACACAACACGCATATAAAACACATGCAACATTATACAGGTATGCATGACATGCCCACATACATACATGCACGCTCACTGAACGCACATACATGCCCACACATGCATAATATACATACACTGGACAACTCTCCACTCTCCCATTCCACAAGGTGCTTTTTTCTAGGCTTCCAGACCCTGGCTGTGGGAGAACTTATAAAAGTGGCAGCAGGCTGAGGACCCCGCAGGGGCCCGGATCTCTTCCTCCCCCCAGGCCCTCACAGGGTGCTGAACATCAGCAAGGAGGTTCCCAGTCAAACTACGGCTCCCTGCCGGGGTCTCTGCTCTTGGCCAAAAGGCTGCTGTCTACACCATCTTGGGTTTTTTTGCAGTGTTGTGAAAACCTCAGGCCTGGAGACCTGATTGAGATTTTCTGCATTGACTATGAGCACTGGGCCATCTACGTGGGAAATGGTTGTGATCCATCTGGCTCCTCCAAGTAAGGAGTGTTGAAAATATAATGATCGAAATATATATTAACACAATGAGAACAAGTGAAGGAAAGAGCTGAGCGGGGCAAAACTGAGTGGGCTTCCCCCTGAGCAGGACATGAGCACAATGTACATCCACATATCCTTGAATAATCACAGTGGGGCCCCAGGGGTTCTGACAGAAGCAGCGAAAGAGGGCAATGGGCTCCGGCAGTGAAGCTGGGCTGCGTCTGTGTTCCCGTCTCTCCAGCTCAGAGCTGGGTGTGTAGAGTCTCATGTGACTCTAACCAGCAAAGCTTCTGAAGGTCAATGTTGTATAAAGAATAACAGTTCTCCGTGTATGTCCTCTTACTCATATCGTTCCACAGGCAAGATTACCTTGAAAGTATTTACTTAATACCCCTTAACAGAAGCAGCTCTCACAGGTTTTACACATTAAAAAGTAACAATAATAAACCCTCCTACAATTGCATAGTGAGTACATATGAACGATTTCTTTAACCATTCATAACAGAAGCCCCAGGCTGGCAAAGCCAGCTAAAAGGAGAATGCAGGAAACAGATGTATGTCTAGTCAGTGAAATAAAAACAAATGCTGGAATAAGACAGCCAAGTCAGATGCAAATTGGTTCACATCCTCCAGAGCAACGACACCATAACCTTTGAAGTTCTCTTCTCTACCAAATGTTCACATTGTTACTGGAAAAGATACTGGTTACCATCATCAGAATAATATATTTACATCTTACTAGTTTTCTACAAGTTATCATCTACCTTGGAAAATGTGGTAAAAATGTCTGGATAGATGGTAAATAGTAAATCAAGCTCACTTAATCCAGATGACACTTGGGCCTCGTAAGAGAAAGCATGGGGTGAGGACATGGCCCTCACTGTGCCTCTCCCAGGCTGTGGGGAGTTTTTCTTAAGGGGCTGGACTCTGAGTGCAAATACAAGCCATTAGGGAGAAACATAAAACGAGCATCCTCAACTAGTGCACTCACTGGTTACTCCCCTCTCAGAAAGTAGAACTTGGACTCACTATAGAATGGGATTTGGATCCATGAGCTGAGAGCACTTCTGGGGACCTCTCCGTGTGCCCAGAACTGTGCCAGGTCCCAGAGAGCAGATATTATAGGACAGATCCCTGACGTAAGCTCAGTGCAGGGTAAGGAGCCTGCCTTTGGAGCTGGACAGAGGCAACTTGACATTCTGGTTCTAGGACATCTCACAGCACAGGAAAGTCTGATTCTGTCTCTCTGGGTCCAATATTAGCTGCAGAAGGGAGATGAGAACATTTACCTAGAAAGGGAAAAAAGGAGACACAATTAGGTAATCCACATATGAAAGGGAGCACAGCCTTGTGTCTGAAACACAGTGGGACTACAACAAATTTGATCTCTTTCACAAGTGCACAAAGATGAACAAACAACAGATGTGCCTTACCATCAGTGCTTGTAATGGCCAAATTTTTGAGTAACCTAAATACTCAAGAATAGGGGATTAGTGAAATAGATGATATTCCTTCATATGATGGAACACAATGGCCACCACTGAAAATCAAGACATTCATTGACTTGAAAACAGTCACAGCTTGTTAAGTAGAAAGAGCAAACTCTTCGTATCCTCCACGTTCCTGAAGAGGCAGCACCAAAACTCACTAGTAGATTCTCCCTACCCTTCTTTCTTGCCCTGCGCCTTCTTGGTCCCTCCTTCACCCTCCTGTAGATTGGATGACAGTGTCTCTGATTGCAAGTGAGTACCCTGGGGCCAGCTCCTCCAGTATCTCTGTTCTGAGCGGCGGGGCTGTGGTAAAACGGGAACTCCTGAAGGATGTGGTGGGGGACTGCTATTATCGAGCCAACGACTTGGACAAAAAGTACATACCACTGCCTGTGAACGTGATCATCTATTCTGCAAAGGAGAAGCTTGGTGAGAAGGTGGAGTACAATATTCTGTACAGGAACTTTGAGCACTTTGTCACTGACCTGAGATATGGCAAGGCTAAGAGCAGGCAGGTAAGGCCCTCTTTGGGGTGATCCCTCTCCCTCGTGGAAGTCTGCTTGGTTGGTGTGGGATCAGGGGTGGCGGTAATGTGGCTGCACAGCCAGAGGGGAGCATCATTGTCCATTATGCAAACTCAGGCTCTTGGGGACCCACTGGACATCTGAGCTCAAATCTCATATCTGCTTCTAATCCACTAAGGGTCTTTGGACAGATCACTTCCTCTCTGGGCCTCACGTGGGTTATCAGGGAGAGTCGGGGCCAACCCACCACCATAGCAGGTGTCCTAAAGGCCCCAGAAGTGACGCACAAGGTTCTTGAGAGCTCAAGAACATTTTTGTGTAATATCTGGGGCTTTGTGTAAGATCTACAGCTTCCATCCTGTCCCTCTGCACAGTCTTCCAAGTTTGTTATCACAATACACACAGCTAAGTAAGTGGTAGAAGCCTGGTTCAAAGCCCTGCTGTCCCTCTCCAGATTCTCTGCTCTTTACTGATGTACCACAACAGCTTCAGGGCTCTGGCCCAACTGGTTGCATCGATGGGAGGCCCTGGGGGAGATCAGGATGAGGGCAAGACCACCAGGTTTGGTGAGAGATATCAAGAGCTGGATGTTCTGATGGGAGGTGTGAGGTGGCTGGTTAGCCATCCAGGTGGAGATGCTGAGTAGCAGTTGGGCATGTGAGTGGGGAGCTCAGGGCTACGGTGGGGCTGGAGGTAGGCGCTTCCAGGCTTCACTTCTGAACACACACAGTGAGCCCAGAGGGCACTGCTGTGGCCTCAGCTCCCATGCTCCCCTCAGGTACTGCCTCAGCCCCTCCCTCTGCAGGGGTGTAGCTCCGGGAGAACCCGGACTGCAGAGCAGTCTCCAGTCTCACCCTGAGCTCTGGTCCCAGGAAACCAGGCACGAGCCCTCCTGCCTCCCCACGCCGGGTCAGGAACAGACGTCCTCACCCAGAAGGTTCTGGGACCTATGTGACAGCCCAAGACATTTTTATGTAGGATCTGGGCACAACTTCCATACCATACCCCTTCACAGTCTTCCAAATTTGTTATCCCAAAACACACAGCTAAATAAGGGGCAGAAGCAAAAAGACTCACCAGCCCATCCTGCCAGTTGTCAGGGCAAGCCCACACAAGTCTGCCGCTAGGACGTGGTCTCCACTTCCGGTTTCCCAGGGAATGGGGCCCCTGGAACACCTCAGGCTTTCTCCCCAGGATGGGACTCTGGGCTGGGCAGCCCTGAGCCTAGACCCCAGGCCCTTGGGAAGGAGGGAGACGCTGCCTGGACTTGTGGATTCAAGGTGGGATCCTCATTTTCAGGTGGAAAACGTCCTGATTGGAGGAGGGGTGGCCCTGGGATTCGGAGTTCTGGGTGTTGTTGGATATTCGCTTTGGAAGAAACGCTCCCCAAACCAGCAAGGGCCTGCAGGAGCCACAGACTCCTGGGTAGAAGCAGCTGCGGAGGCCAGCAGACGGCCCCCCACAGCCTCTGTCTGCCGACCCTCACGCTTCGGTGACCTGCAACTCTCCCTCACTTTCCCATCCTCACTGGCTGAAGAAAGTGCCAATTGTACCAACTGAACCATCAATAAGTGTATCTACAGGAAGGACTTCCCCTATGTGTTTGTAGATTTCTGGATCAGAAAGGAGGAAAGTAACATTAATTCAGCATTAGTTGGATACTTTCCAGCAATTTCTAGCTGTGCAACCCTGGGAAAGGCTCTTGCCTTTCAGAGCCTCAATTTTGTCTTCTCTGAGTGGGGGTAATGAACCACTTCACAGGGATGTCATGAGGATCGCTAAGATGATATGTGAACATGGGGATGAATATATCTTTTCAAACTAGTGTTTTTGTTTTCTTCAAATAAATAACCCGCACCTCCAGAAGTGGAATGGCTGGATATCATATTTCTATTTTTATTTTTTTATAGAATCTCCATTCTGCATCCATAGTGGCTGCACCAATTTACAGTCCCACCAACAGGGCAGAAGGGTTCCCTTTTCTCCACATCCTCACCAACACTTGTTATTTCTTGTCTCTTTGATGCTAGCCATTTTAACAGACGTGAGCTATTGTCTTATTGTGGTTTTGATCTGTATTTCCCTTATGGCTGGTGATGCCGACCGCCGTTGCATGTATTTGGTGGCCGCCTGTATGTTTTCCATCTTCTCCAGTTGTAAGATTAAATCATTAATTTGCATCCTTTTCTTTGCTAGTGTAAGGATTTATGCTACAAATTTCTAAGTATCCCTTTAGTTGCCTGTCCCAAATATTGTTGTCTAATATTTTTGTTATCATTCAGTTCAAAATATTATCAAATTTCTACTCTTTTCATCTTTGACTCATAATTTATCTAACAATGTGTTCTAAAATTTCTGACATAGAGGGTTTTTCTAGCTATCTCTTTGTTATTGATTTCTCACTTAATTGCATTATGGTTAGAGAATATGATCTTTATGTTCCAGTTCCTTGAAATTTGTTGAGACTTGTTTTAAGGCGCAGGGTATGGTCATTTTTCATACATTATTTTGTGTGTGTTCAAAAACCATCTGTATTCCACAATTGTGCTATATATGCCCATTAAACCGGCTTGTTGGTAAGTTTTCAGATTTTCTATCTTCCCTAACTTTTATGTCTCCTTAATTTATGAGGTTCTGAGAGAGGTATATTTAGATCTCTCACTATGATGGTGAATATGTTCACTTCTCCTTGCAATAGGCCAAATTTTTCAGTATCTATTTTCAGACTTTTGTTAGATGAAAACAAATTTAGAATTATTATATCTTCCTAATGAGGTAAAACTTTAACAGAAACATTTTGGAGTATTACCAACACCAACAACCAATTCTCTGATTCTCCAGACACTGGCTGGGTGTTCACCAATTCGGTTCAATTTTGACATTACCTATGAGGAGTTAGCACAGACCCCACAGTAAGGGCTCAGTCCCACAAGTCTTCCCCTCCACCCCACCTTCAAGTCCAAGTCCCAGACCGCCCATACTCTGTCAATGGGGTTTAGATCAGGGATTCCCATGACCCCTCCTAAGATTCAATAATTTGCTAGCACAGCTCACAGAACTCAGGAAGGCACTTTACTTACAGTTAACTGGTTTATTGTAACAAATACAACTCAGGAGTGGAACAGATGTACGGGGCAGAGGGATGCAAGGAGCTTCCGTGCCTTCTTCAGGCACCCCGCCTCCCAGCACCTCCATGTGTTCACCAACCCAGAAGCTCATTATGTCTCCTTGTTCAAGAGTTTTGTAAAGTTTCATCTTCAGCCCCCCTCCACCACCCAGAGATCAGTGGGTGGGGCTGAGTTCCAGCCCTCTAATCACTTGTTCTTTCTGATGACCAAGCCCCATCCTAAGGCTTTCTGGGGTCCCCAGCCTAAGTCACCTTATTAGCACAAACTCAAGTATAATTCAAAAGGGGTTCATTATGAATACCAAGACACTCCTAGCAGTCAAGAAATTCTAAGAGTTAGATTCATATTCATAGAGAAGAAACTGGTGACTGCCATGGGGGAGGAAGGTGGGAATGGGTGGATGAAATAGGTGAAGGGGATAAAAAGGCACAAAGTTCCAATTATAATATAAATTAGTCACAGGGATGAATATACATGAGTAGACTCTTATACGAGTACAGCATAGGGAATTATAGTGAAGAATATTGTAATATCTTTGTATACTGAAAGATGGTAACTACACTTAAATGATGCTGAGAGTTTAATAATGTAGATAATTGTCACTATGTTGTTTACCTGAAACCAATATAATATTGTATGTCAACTATACTTTGTGAAAATTAAGAAAGGGAGACTTCACTGGTTGGGAGGCCTGCAGAGGGAGCGCTCACACCTGCCACTGCTCCCACCCCAGTGGAGGAGCCTAATACCTTACAAGTTAATACTGTTTTAGCTACTTTGTTCCCCAGCAGGAGGAAAGAAGGTTTCTGTCCCTTCTAGCCAATGAGACACTGTCACAATTCAGCCAATGAGAAACCACGACACGTGGGACTCCAAGTTTACTCCAATGAACTTTTTGCTTAAAACAACCCCCCTGCTCAGCCCTGTTCTTCATAAAAGTCTTCTTCTCCTTTGTTCTCCAAACTTGGCGCTTGCTTGTCCCATGTTGCAATTCTTTGTTACTCCTGAATACACCTGTTTTTGCTAGCAAATTTTATTTTATTTTTAAGGCTAACCACTTCAATTATTATAATTCAATATATGTAATTTCAATAATTAGAAAAAAATACTTTTTAAATAGAAAGAAAGGAAGAAAGGAAGGAATTAAGAAATTCCAGGGGTTTTAGGAGCTCTGCCCAGGAAGTGAAGACAAAAACCAACTATATTTCTTATTATGCCATACTTTTTATCCTCTTTCGGTCTAGTAATAATTGCCTTGAAGCCTACATTTTCTGATATCAATATGCTTATACCAGCTTTTAGTTAGTATACCTGTTTTTAGTTAGTATTTGCCTAACACATCTTTTTTCTTTTAACTTTTAAAAATTATTATCTACAGAAGTAGATTCAAAAGCCTTACTTTATTTAAACTTTCAAGTTAAAATTTCAGATATTTTAAAGATGTTTACTCTGCAAACTTTTTAACACACAGAAAGCACTAGGAAGATATTATAGTGACCACCATATACCCACTGCTTAGATTAAAAACTTGTTTTGTGATATTTAATCTGCACCTATTTTTAATTGGTCTTGTGTTTACATAAGCCTACTACCATTATCATACTACCCCCCTCAGTCTAGGACAGTTTCCACACACCCTCAATTAAAAACATTAACTTTTTTAAGACCTCAAACCAATTGTCATGTAAAATGTCCATCTTTTTAATTTCAGTCTCCATGTTCTTATATCTTAAGTATATCTGCTTAAACTGTTTTCCCTAGATTCATTTTCTAATCCAGTGTCGTGTGTCTTATTTGGCAGGTTTAGTTCATTTATATTTATCATGGTTTCCAGTATATTTGGAATTAGTCTTTCCATCTTATTTGTTTCTACACTTCTACTTTTGGATATAATTTCTTTTTATTTATTTTTAATTGAACTGAATTTTTTGTTTTGCTTTCTTGTATTTATTTTTCCTCATTCCTTTCTTTCTCTGTAATTTGTTTGGAGGTTTATACTTCATGCATCCCCGTCACCTTCTGCTATGTAAGAGGAGGTTTTGGAAGAATTACCCTTTGATTTTGGCCTGTGTCCCTTGGGTTTGGGGAGCTTGGGAACAAGTGTAAGATGTTACATCAACAGAGTGGAGACAAAAGGAAACTGCACTGGGAGAAAATTATTTTTATATCCATACCAGGGAGTAGATGGGCATGTGTTTACTCTGGACCACACATGGGCCAGGCAGGAGGGAGCTGGCATGGAGCCATTTGTTTGCCCTGTCCAGGATTTCAACAGACAGATGGTCTCCAGACAGATGGTACCAGGGCTGATGAAGGAAACACAACCAGAGGGAGGAGAAGCCTTGCCCTGTGAAGGGAAGGACAGCTGGCCCCAGAAGAGTTTTCTGAGAAACCTACAAAAGCCTCTTTCAGAGAAACAGTCACTTTGCACAACAGCAGACCTCAAGAGGCTAGCCACCAAAGGTCATACTTTCCCCCCAACCCCTCCAGTGAGGGGAAGGTCAGTCGTAGGGCCAGCCGCATCACCACCCCAGAAGGTCTGAGGCAACCTTGTACCATTTGACCGCCGTATCCCATCAGGCAGAGCTGATTTGCCTAGAGGGGTCACCTGACCCAAAGGGCAGCCAATTGGTAGGCAGCTAGACATGGTGAGCTGAGCCAATCAGATTCTCTCTCTGTCAGGAACTTGAACTGAGAGCTCGCTGCCGGCAGTGGGGAGAGATGGCGCTGAGCCCCTGCCAGAAGAGAGGCAGCGGGAGCCGGTGGGGGGGTCAGAGACTGGGGAGTCATGGGAGAGGACGCGGGAATGCTTGGGGGTGGGAGCCACAAGGCAGAAGAAAGGTGTGAAGAGCAGGGGGAGATAAGGAAGGTTTTAACCATATTGGCAAGAGCATGTACTGAGTTTCTTTATGGCAGAGGTTTAGTTTGGCTTATGTTTGAACTTTACTGAAAGTCAACAGACTCCAGCTGTGCAGTCCTAGACGTCATCCTGGGTCTAGTTCCAGACCAAAGGTCCTAGCTGTCCCATGGGTCCTCTCCCTGTATACCAATCGGGTCTGTCTCCCTTATAGCCCACATGTAACCTCACAACCAGAAATGCCCATTACTTGAGATAAGCAGAGTTAGACTCTGTTTCTTGGAAGATAAAGAACGCGGCCTGCAAAGAGAAAGTGAAAGAAAGTCTCCAAAAGACCTGAGCACATCCTGGAGTGGGAACAGAGCCCAGCTGTGCCTCCAACAGATTTCACACCAGGCAGGTCTTCCTGCATTTCCCCCAATAAAATCCACCTTGTGGGGCCTTTCTTTTATTCTGTGAAAATAAACCTTATTATAAAACAGAATGAAATCCACAAACCAAACCTCTGGCAATCGGAGTACCCCTTAATGCATAAAGTCATTGCTGACGCGTCAGTCCCTTCAATCTATTGCTTTTCTCGCTTGTTTCTTGACAATATGACTCCAACGAGGCCCATAGCTGCCAAGCCCACTCCTGCGATGCCAGCTGCCATGACAGCATCTCTGACCTGCAAGAGAGAGGGGTGGATCGGGCTCCGTGTCAGGAATCTGAGCACACGCTGTACCTTCAACAAGATTCAGCTCAGGGGACCTCGCATGTCCCTTGGCCTTCTTGACAAACTCTGGAGTCAACAAATATTGGCAGGAAAATGGGGAGAAGGGAGCTGGATAGAGAAAGAATTAGTGGAGGGGGCCAGCTCGCCCGGAATGTACATGGGCCTGAAGAGGGAAACTCAGTTCACCCTGTGGTTATTTAAAGCACATAAATCCCTAGAGGGTGGCTGTGGAAAGGACAGAGAGGTGAAGCCAGAATTATGGAGGTCCTGGCTGGCCAATAGGGAGCAAATGTGAAGTCTAGCAGGAACTGCAATTGAACACCCAATAAACTATGATCTCCACGAGAACAAGGACCTCACTTGTCTCCCTTGTCTTGTTCATTGCTGTATCCCCAGCATCTGGTCCTGCCAGACACAGAGGTGGCTATACATGTTCATAAATACATGACTCAATTGTGAATAGTATTGATATTATACTTTAAATTATTAAGATTTCTTACTTGTATTACTAGTACTAGAAAAATGAGTATTACAAAAGTAAGAGTAAATTTCAGGTAAAAACTGAACATGTGTCAATTTCACTCCCTCTTGAAGCTCACCTAAAAGTAAAGTAAGGCATTTGTTTCAGGCATAATTCCACAAGGACCCAAAGAACACTAAATTCTAAGGCAGCAGTAAGAAAAATTGGGGGCCAATCCTAATTATACAACAGAATTCTTGGAAAAGATCATGTCTGGAAGCACCTGGTACCTCTGGAAATGAGAGAGAGAGAGCTTTAGCTAGGTCCCTTCACCCCTTCCCTAACCACAACAGAAGTCTGAAAGCTTATTCTCTAGAGAGAGTAAAATAGGGGATTTAGGAGCCTGGAAATCTGGAAGCATATGTGAGAATGAGGGTATCATGCCTAGAACAAGAGTTTAAAAGATCATAGACAGGCTAAATGTAAGATTCTTTGCCCTCCTACCCCTCCACACAAGAGTCCGGAAAACTTTTCTGGGGAATCTCACCAGCCCAAATGGACACAAAAGGTACTAATCTACGCTGAGGATTCCCAAGTAAACAGTCCACCCAGATTACACAGAAGTGACAGTCAGAGTCAACAAGCCACTGTCCCCTCCCAGCTCACTCAGAGCCTTCATCCTGTGGCAAGCTCCCCACCCTTAATCAAGAGCATACAACCAAGGTACCAGGCATCTGAGGAGGACCTGTAACATAGAAGAGCCAAACAAACAGAGAGAAAGCAATCTGGAGAGGCAGAAACCATATCTAGAAAAGAAAACATCTTTTTTTTTAAACTATCATTAGAGAATGGGAGAACATATTGCATCCAATAAATGAGAACATGATGCTATAAAAAAATAGAGTGTGGAGAAAATAAAAACAGTTCTTAGAAAGTAAAAGTACAATAAAAGTGACAACTCAAAGCTGAAAGATAAAGTTGAGGAATCTCTCAGTAGGAAGAGCAAAAGATAAAGATATAGAAAACAGAAGCCAAAGGTAAAATATAGGGAACAATCCAGACAGCCCAATATATGAATAATAGACTTTTCAGAGAGTAATAATACAGGAAACGCAGAGGAAAAGAATCAAGAGGGAAGTAATTCATGAAAATTTACCAGGGCCAAAGGATGTATGTTTTTGGAGTGAAATGGTGCTCTGAGGCCCATCTTAATGTATAAAAGCAGACTGACACCAAGGCACATTACTGTGAAATTTTAGAACACTGGATAAAGAAAAGACATTACAACTGCTAGATCAGAGGAGAAAAAGAAGAAGCAGAGAAAAGATCAGGAATCAGGATTGCTTCAGATTTCTCAAAACCAATGCTTTGAAGCAAGAAGAACAGTGCCTCCACAATTCTAAAGTAAAACAATTTCTAACCCCAGAATTCTATACCCTAAGTATCAAATCAAGTAGGAAGGTAAAATAGAAAATAATTCAGACCAACAGGGTCTAAAAAATTTACCTTTTCATGTATCCTTTTTCAGGAAGCTGCTGAAAGAGGTTCTACCAAAACAAGGGAGTAAACCAAGAAAAAAGCCATGAGATACAGAAGAGGGGCTCTGTAGTACAGGAGAGAGAAGGGATTTCTCTAGAATGATGGTGAGGGGAAACTCCAGGACAACAACTTTGTACCTATTATAGAGAGTAAACTTGGAAGCAGAATAGTAGACCCCAAAAGACGTTATAATTCCAGGAACCTATATGTATATTATGCTACATGGTAAGGGAGAATTAAGGTTGCAATTCACCTTTAAAATAGGGAGATTATTCTGGTTTATCCAGGTAGATTTAATGTAATCACAAAGGTCCTAATAAGATGGGAAGGGAGGCAGAAGAGTCAGTGTCATAGTAATGCAGTACAAGACTCAACCAGCCATTTCTGGCTTTGATGATGGAGGAGGGACTATAAGGTCAAGGAATGCAGGTGGCCTCTAGAAGCTGAAAGAGACAAGAAAACAGATTCTCCTCTAGATCCTCCAGAAAAGAACACAGCCCTACTGGCCCTTTGATTTTAACACAGTGAGACCATTTTCAGACTTCTGGCCTCCAGTACAATAAGCCATGAAATGTGTGTTGTTTTAAGCCACTAGACTTGTGGTAATTTGTTACAGCAGCTACATGAAACTCATACAGCAACCAATCCAGGTCAGAGCAGTATGACTCAGGAGCCTGGCATGTTGAGTTGACTGTCGTCAGCATTATCCCATGTACTCTCTTTCTAACTTCAAACAACTTCCTAAATAAGAGAAGAAACAAGGAGATGAGAAACTAAGAGATCATGGAACCAAGGAATTCGATCCAATAGAAAAGCAAAGGGAATCCCAAGGATGACAGTAGAAGGTGAGACCTAGGATGAAGCCAAGCAGTCAGCCAAGGACCACCCAGCACAGACAGCAGAAGGCTGACCCAGGAAACATACTAGAACGGACAGGTTACTTGACGTGATTTCCCTTGTGGAAAACTCTACTGAGAGCTGTGATGTTCTTAGCAGCCAGGATGCATGAGTTTGGAGGAAGGTACTGACCTGAGATTTGACTGCCAGTCAGTCTTTAAACCTTTCTTTTAATTAGAAAATTGGCATGGCTTTGTGGCAGCTGTGTTTCTAATAGGCTAACTTGCTAGGGAACCTGCATAAAACCACTCGTTTTATGTTTTCCTTGCTAATTGATGTGTAGTGGGGGCGGGGGGGGGCGGGGGCGGAGGGACAGTTTGCAGATAATGCAGGAGGAACAACATGCCCCCGGTTCTTTCAGAACCTCATAGTGTGACAGTAAATGCTGATGCAGTTGGTTCACACAAAAGATACTTTGTGAAGCAAAACAATAACCTCATTGTTGGTGGGCAGGCTTTGTACAGAGACAAAGAGTACAATTAATACAAGAAAGTGGAATCTAGGTAGTCCTGATAGTGCACATTTTACTGGGAAAACGATGTGCTCAAGAGTCAGACGCCATTGAAGATTTTCTTGTTGCAAGGCTGGGGTGGTGGTGGGGGTGGTTCCAGCCCAGCCGCTGTGCTGAAATTACAGGAGTTCTGATCATGAAAGTGGGCTACATGGGGTGCATCGCAGATCTTAAATTAGAATATTATGATGGAGAAAATTTGTCCCTCATTAGAAATGCTGAGAAATCTTTTTTTTTTTTTAAGTGGACAAACTGAAATTCTATCACATTTCAGAATACTAGCTGTTCATGTGACACAGCTTCTCTGAATTAAGCCCCAGAATTGTTTCTGGAAAAAAGAAAATTCTAATGTGCTTTCTTCACTACCAGCAGTGTTCTAAGTCAATAAAAGAAGAACAGCGTTACTCTGAATGTAGTGGGATTTGGACTGTGAGAGGTTACAAAATAGTTTAGAACTGATGGACAGTGACTGCAATGGGGTATGGAGGGGACTCAGTAATATGGGTTAATGTAGCAACCACATTGTTTTTCATGTGAAACCTTCATAAGAGTGTATATCAATAATACCTTAATTAAAAATTAAAAAATTAAAAAACATAACTGATAAGAAAAGTAAAAAACAAATACATGTATAGAAATTTGGCTTTAATATTTACAGTAACTGAAGGAACAAAACAGCAGCAGACTCACCGACTCCAAGAAGGGACTAGCGGTTAACAAAGGGGAGAGTTGGGGGAGGGGGGGTGGGGAGGGAGGGAGAAGGGGATTGAGGGGTATTATGATTGGCACACATGGTGTGGGGGGAGATCATGGGGAAGACAATGTAGCACAGAGAAGGCAAATAGTGACTCCGTGGCATCTTACTACACTGATGGACAAGGACTGCAATGAGGTTTGGAGGGGCTCGATAATATGGGTGAATGTAGTAACCACATTATTTTTCATGTGAAACCTCCATAAGAGTGTATATCAATAATATCTTAATAAAAAAATATTTAAAGTAATTTAAAAATAATCCCCTGTGGGTTCATACAAAAGATTTGGGTAATATGCACATTACCACTGGCCACATCTTCAATTTCTATTTACCTTACTATTTTATCTGACACAGTATGACTTCAGTATAAGTGTAACCCCTAGTTGTTTTTTTAAAAAATGCTTTTCATGTATGAAGGCTTGTTTACAAAAGCTTACTAAATATACCTTTTTTGAAGCCTGAGTATTTTTAAGTAAGTAGAAAGCAGGAGAATCATTTTTAGAATCCCTTTAGGCATGTAAAGCACAAACTACATTTTAGTTTAAATCCATTGCTTCCCTTTCTAACTGGGAAGTTAAGTGAGTCACAATTACTCTGTTGAAGGAAAATCTAGTCTACTTCCAAGAGTCCAGCACAAATAAACATAATGACTGGCTGGCTTCTTCAAGACAAACAAAAGTGTCCACATGAGTCAAACGAAAAGGAGGATTGCTGTTTGACAATACTTACCAAGACAAACACTGCTGGACATTCTCCAACATCTACTCCCTCCACCATCTCTAGTGAGATGGGACACTTGTGGAAGTAAAATTTAATTTGGCCAAACAATGTACCATGATCATTACTCACCCGGGCCAGTAGATCTCAGCTGGGGACAGTTCTGCCCTCTGGAGAACATTTAGCAATGTCTACAGAGATTTTTGGTTCTCACACCTGGAGGTAGGAGGGCATTACTGGTGTCTGGTGGGTAGAGACCCCAGATGCTGCTAAACATCCTGCAAGCCACAGGGCAAGTCACGACAATGAGCCATTATCTTCACTGTCAATGGCCCAAAATGTTGATATTGCTCCAGGTGAGAAACCCTCCTCCAAGGCCAAGAAATGAAAGAGCAAATATTTGGAGACACTATAGATAGTGCTTCTTTTTGTTTTGTAGTATGTTCTGGTTTCTTTTCTGTGATGGGGGCCCAGTAGAATTTTTATGCTTTTCTATTGTTGTTGTGTGGTCATTGTTTTGCCTCTTTCGGGTGGATGGGTATGTACGTAGGGCTAAAGTCACAGAAAGGAAAGTGTGATGTGGCCAATGTGTATTGTTTCATTTTGCAAAAGGAGTCAAACTATTGTTTATAAAAATAGCATATGGTAGAAAATATTTCCTAGTTATTGCACTATCTCGAGATGTGGAATTGTATTTAATTACTCTAAGTATTATTCATAGCTAGTGACATATATATTTTACTAAATCATGCAGCGATTCTGTATTGACACATAAATTTGTGAATCTGTTTTCAGTCTATTAATATTCACTGAAAGAATAACTAAAAATGAGATGATTAGGAGATATTTTATAAACCTACTGAATTTTCCTAATGTAGTACCCTGAATTTCATAGAGTATCTTTTGTTTCCAAATTTGCATAGTAATATTTATTTGGAGTTTACTGCTGCATAAGAGACTGGAAATTTACCTGAAGTAGAAACCACATATGAGTGAGAAGAGGACCTTGATTGTTATACAGTATCACCAGTGATGAAATCATATTTATTTAGCATAAGTTTCTCTTTTTTATGCCCTTTAACATTGTCACTGCTACTTTTTTAAAGAACTTCCATTATAACTAAATCTATCAATAAATGTTAGTTTTATAATTTGAAAAGATAGATAAATAGAAGACAGAAGAGAGTAGCTAAGAAAATCAGAGAAGTCTAGGGGTCCAACATCCAAATAATAGGAGTTCCTAAGTGAGAAAAGAGAAAATAGAAAACTTCCCAGAACTCAAGTAATGGGGTTTCCATACTGAAAGGAGGCCTCAAGTGTCCAGCACAACACATGAAAATATATTCACCCAAGGTATATCATAGCAAAATTTCAGAATAAAGAAAAGATTCTATAAGCTTTTGGAAAGAGAAAAATAGGTCACATTCAAAGGATCAAAATCAGAACAGTTTCAGATTTGAGAATAATAGCATAAATGATAGAACAATGGAGCAATGACTTCAAAATTCTGAGAAATGTTATTTTCGGCCTAGAATTCTATACCCAGCCAAACTATCAAGCAGATGTGTAGGTAAAATGAAGGCATTTTCAGGCACGCAAGGTCATTTTTAAATGCACCCTTTCTCAGTAAACTATTAGAAGCAGTATTCCACCAAAACAAAGAAGTAATCCAAGAAAGAGAAAGATGTGAACTACAGAAGATGAAAGCATTAATACGGAGAGAATTGTAGAGAATCTCTAGGATGCTAGGAAAGAGAGATACCAGGGTGATAGCTATGCCTCTCTGCCCCAGTCCAGCTCATACTGATGCCTAACTACTGTCAGCTGAGGGAACGGTCTGCTTCCTGGGAACACGCACCTGGTCACTGCGGTGGACTCCATATCGCAGTTCATTCACAAAGTGCTCACAGTTCTGGCCAGGCAGCGAATAGGGCAACTCCTGTCCCACCAACTTCTCCGCACACTGGACAATTTTGCTGGGAGGCAGCGGCAAGTACTTATCATCGTGTTTGTTATTGACCTGGTACTTGTCTTTACCAACCACATCATACAGCAGTTCCTTCTTCACCATGGCCTTCTCAGTCAGGACGGATTTCATACTGGCTACACCAGCTCCTGCACTTTCACCTGTGGAGTCACAGAGAGGAAACAGGGGGATTAGCCCTGGGCAGGTACACAGGGGCTCAGAGCAGACACCCAGCCAGGCATTCACCCTTGGCACAAGGGGATGAGAAGATGTATAAGAGAAAAGGAGGAAGAGTCAGACGCATGCTGTGTGGCTTTGGAGAAGGTGCTTGTGGTTTCTGGTCCGTGATTTCCTTATCTGAAATGAGGAGTAATGAAACTCCATGATTTGTTGTGATTTTTTTTTTTAACCTAGAGAACTGGCCTTCTACATTCTGTGACACCTCAGTGACCCTCTTGGTTATGTAATATGGGCCCTGAGCACACCCATCTCCCTGTAGGAATAAAGTGTGAACATTTTGTGATTCCATCAAGGCTACACTTTCTTACCATACACAAAGCTGATACTACAGAAAAGGTGGATGGATTTGCAGAAGTAGCTCCTGCCTTTCTGGAAGCAAAAGGTCCAAACCCACAGCTATTCCCTGAAATGTGATGCCAGGGAGGCCCAGTGGGTATATCAGCAGAGCCCTGGGCAAGGCTGAGGAAATGAAAGGGGCAAAAAATCTCCAGAAATGAAACTGCCTCAAAGAAATGGGATCTAGGGTCAATAGGAGGACCAGGGTGGTAGAAAGGGAAAGCTGAGGCCAGAGACTGGGCTTCCCTCCCAAGGCAGCCAATGTGCACGGTGTAGGGAGGGGCATGCCTTGGGTACGATGGCTCAAAAAAAAAGTGGGTGTGCACCAATAGGTGGAGCCCAGAAACAGACTCACTCTCCCTCTGAGAGCCACTGTGGCCTGCCAAGATCTGGACCTTGATGGTCTTCCCAGCAGGGGAGATGCCCTGTTATGCGGGGCAGAACTGGTCTTCCACTGTGACACTGTGTGACAGCAACAAGCAATGGCAAGAAGGGCTGATCAGACTCCAGGTCCTGATCTGCTTGGCTGTCCAAAGAGGACTAAACCCCTTTGCCCTGAGTACAACTCTGAGGTTTTGGGAAATCAGGGGAATTTAGGGCAAGAGGTGTTAGAGGGGTCCATTGGAGTAAATAAAAGAGATGGTACCATGCATGAACCTTGAACTTGTGGAAAGGGTCATCATGGGAATAGGGCTAGTGAACTTCCGCCCCTGGGTCACAGTACACATTTTGAATCTTATTCTATATATGATGGAAAAGCCAATTGAGAATTTTAAGGAGAGGCATGATATAATCAGATTTTTACTTTCGAATGATCATGCTGGCTGCCCAGTGAAGGAGGGACTGCTGTGAGTGGGCAAGAGGTAGAGAAACCAGCTGGCAGCAGCAGCTTCAAATGAGAGAGGATGGCAGCTCACACCAGGGCACGCAGTGGGGATGGGGAGAAATGATCAGAGCTGGGGTCTGTTTGGAGATAAAGCCAACTGGATTTCCTGATGGATTAGATATGGGGTCAAAAGGATCAAGGATGATGCCTAGATCTGGGGCCTGAGCAGCTGGATGGTGTAATCCAGTGGAGCCTCCCAATTTGGGGCATGTCAAGTTCAACATGCAAATTAGACACCCAAGAGGAGATGCTAAGTAGTGATGAGGTTACACAAGGCTGAAGCTGAGCAGGGAGGTGAGGGCTGAGGGTATGGGCTAAGGAGACATCGACAAACAGACAGAACCGGAAGCTGGGGGACCAGATGAGGTCACCTGGGGAGAACAAGAATTAAAGCTGTGGGAGAGGAGAAGAAGCCCACACAGGAGGCCAAGGAGGAAGGGCCTAGTGGGAGAGGAAGTAAGAGAAGTGCCAGGCGAAAAGCAGAAAGAGGCCACTTATGTCAAAGGCTGCAGAGAAGCCAAGTAAGCTGTGACTTTGGCTTTGTCAAGGTGTGAAAGGTCTTTGGTAGCCTTGCTAAAAGCTGGTCCAGGAGGCAGGTGAAAAAAAGAGAGCCTGATGGAGAGGACCAAAGAGAGAAGGGGAAGTAGGGGAGTAGTGATGGCATGGGAGCCAACAAGAGATTTGCTCTGTTAGCCAGAGAGACATTGGTGGGGAGGATTGTTTTATAAACGGGAGATATTACAGTGTTTCCTGTGCCAATACAAATAACCAGTAGAGAAGGGACAATGGCAATACAGAAGAAGGTGGGGAATTTGAGGAGCAAGAAAGTAAGAGGGGATCCAGGACTCACACATGGGGGCTGGCTCTTTAAATAAGGGCAGGGGCACTTTTTGCACTTTAACAGAAGACAGATTATGTGGTTGAAGTTACTGATGGTTTGGTTAATCAGGGATGGGAAGATGACATCTACTCTGGTTACCTCTGATTTCTGTAAAAGTACAAGGGGAAGCCACAGTTGAAAGGGTAGGCAGAAGACCTGTCCAAGAATGTCCATAGCAGCCATAGTCATAGCAGCCAAAGCTTGAGCCAGTCCAATGTCCATCAGCAGAAGAGTGGATACAAAAATTGAGGTATATTCATATAACAGAAACCACACAGCAATGAAAAGGGAAGAACTACTGCTGTTCATAGCTTGAAGACTCTCATGGGCCTTATGAGAGAAGCCAGACACAAAAGAGAATAGACTGACTCCTCTCTCATGATGTTCTAGAACAGGCAAGGGGAGCTAGAATCATGGTTGCCTCTAGGTGGGCAGAGAGGATACTGAAGAAACATGCAGGAGCCTTTTAGGGTTGTGGAATGTTCCAGATCTTGACTGGGGTCATTGTCATATGGTTGGACACACTTTGACTATATACTTTGCTGTATTTGTGTACTTGATGGGTTTATGTTATACCTTAGTTTAAGTAAAAAGGTTAAGATAAAGGGTGGGGAATTCTCACAAAAATTCTCCAAGTTACGTATTCTTAACCACAGTTTACAGATAAGGAACCCAAGACTAGAGAGTAGAAACTGAATTCATAGCCAAATCTGCTGCCTAAAAACCCATGTTCTCAGGGGGTTTTACATTTAAGAGTTGAATGTGTTTTATAAAATGCCATACTATGTAAAACCATAAAAGTAGAGTTGCCTCCATCTTACTACACTGATGGACAGTGACTGCATTGGGGTATAGGTGCGGACTTGATAATATGGGTAAATGTGGTAACCACATTGTTTTTTCATGTGAAACCTTCATAAGAGTGTATATCAAAAATACCTTAATAAAAATGAATAAAAGTAGAGTTGCCTCCTTAGAAGCCCACCTCAGCCCCTGTATAGAACCCCTAGGGTTCCAAGGAACAGAGTTTGAAACCATTGCCCCACATCAAACTGCCTTTTTACAACACTCAAGAAACAACAGCCTGCCAGGGAACAAGGGTAATAGGTTCCCCTATACCCATGTGGTAATAGTTGGGGTCACCTGTTACCCACAGCTCCATCTCCCTCCTCCCAGCCCCAGCACAGTGGAGGCCCTCAGTGCCCTTACCAGGAGGGGCCAGGTGGACCACATATCCATCACCAATGTAGATGGCCCAGTGTCTGTAGAACGGGCGGAAAATCTCAATCAGGTCTCCAACCTTGGGCTCTGGCTGTGAAACCAAGAACAGGGGCTGTTAGAGGTAGTATGAGCAGGACCTTGGAACCAGGTGGCAAAGGCTGGGGTCCCCGCCAGAAGCTGTCAGATTGGGAGGGTGAACCAGACACTCCCCAGCCTGGCCTAGGGCCTGCCCAAGCTTGGTATCACTCTCTGGCAGTAATGCCCTTCTGGCTGCTCATCTGGCTGATAAGAGGGAGTGTGAGTGTGTATGCATGAGTAAAGGAAAACCCTTTCTCCTCTATACTCACCCTTCCATCACCAGATGTGCTGATATTCCACACCAAGCAATTCAATCCTCAGGGGACACAGACTGGATGGCCTATAATATACCTCAGTTCGGACACTAACTGCCCAGAGTTAAAGCAGACCACAGGTTAAGGGCTTAGTCCCACAAGACTGCTCCCCACCCACAATTCAGCTGCTCATAGCAAGTTCAGTTTGCCTGTGCTTCTGACCAACCAGCTATAAATCAGGAGTTCCCATAATCCCCACAATTTGCTAGAACAGTTCACAGAACTCAGGTAAACAGTTTACTGACTAGAATACCAATTTATCCTAAAGGACACAACTCAGGAACAGCCAGACGGAAGAGACGCACAGGGCACGGTATGGGGAAGGGAGCTTCTGCGTCCTCTCAGGGGGAATCACCTGAGAGGTTCATTTCTATTTACAGCTTCACCAACCTAGAAGCTCTCTGAGTTAGCGTTTCTTATGGAGGCTCCATTATGATTGATTAACTCATTGGCTATTATTGATGAACTCAACCTCCAGCCCCTCTGCTGTCCAGGAAGTCAGGGTTCAAGGTTCCAGCCCCCTAGGAACAAGGTTGGCTCCTCTGGCCCTGAGCCCTCAAGCCGCAACAGCATAAGCCCAGGTGTGATTGAAAGGGGCTTACTATGAATAAAAAGATTCTTTCTCATCCCTACCACTCAGGAAATCACAGGGGTTTTAGGAGCTCCTTGCTGGGAACCAGGAATGAAGGCCAAAAGCAGATCTCACCGTATCCCACCCACAGGGGAGTGGTGCGTGCACCTGGAAGGCTCAGAGCCCGCCCTGTTGGAGAGCTTGGGCCAAAGCTGGAGAAAACTTCTGAGAGGCTCAGATCACTTTCATCCAACATTTATTGAGGTGCCAGTAACACACTGTGCTAAGTGCTGGGGGCGAGGGTATTCCGATTTGGACCAGAATCAGGGGTGATGTGCTTCTCTGGTCCAAATAAGTCTTAAGTCGCTAGTGAGCAGGGAAAACATCCCTCTAGAATACCTACAAACAGATCTGTTCTTTGCCGAGTCTTCAAATGTATCTGGCAGCACAGTGAGGAGGTGGGGAGAGGCTGTGGGTTTGCCCCATCCCACCGCTAAGCTCTGAGGGCTTGACTGAGAGGCCCCATCAAGGCTGAGACAGGAAGGACTCGCCCTTGTAGGGTCTCCGTTGGGAGAAAAAGGATGAGTAGTAGGAACGGCCAGTCACAACCCCACAAGGCCTATGCAGGGCCAATGGCAGTTCATTTCTAGTTATAGAAATACTAAAACTTCAAACAAGCCTCACATATGGCAGGAAAAATCTTTTCACGGGATTTTAACAGTAAATCATGTTCTCTTATGCAGTAATTATAATTTCTCTTCCAAAAAGACAGCACCCAGACCTTACTGAGAACCTATTCCAGAAAAATGGATAATGGTCACGATTTATTAATCCCATTTGTTTCCCAGAATAAAAGAAAAAAACATATAATTGTATGGTGAGAATTAGGGGGTCTTAAGGATCTCCAAAAGAGAAATTAACTGTTAGGGCAGGTGGTCTCCACAAATAAGCAAGGATATAAAGACAAGGCAAGGATCCTGCCTTCAGAGAGGCATCCCATTGGGAAAGGAGACAGTATGAACCCCAGAATTTCATGGTGTCAAGTAATTAGCAGCCAGTGGGTACACAGACCCAAGGAGTTCATTGTGTTGCAAATATTAATAAAAGGAGACCTACACATAGGAACATGCCTGGAAAAAAACATTACAATGATAACAGTATCTACAAAGAAACTCAGGCTTTCTAACACCAAACACCAAAGGATAACGGAGCAGCAAATGCACAATGCTAAGTGAAAGAAGCAACGCAGTGCAGGATTCCATTTATGCATCATTCCAGAAGAGACATCCTATGGGACAGAAAGCGATTGTTGATTGCCAGCCAGGGGCTGCCAGTGAGGAGAGTGGTTGACGACAAAGGGGTATGGGGCAGTTTGAGGCCAGTTAAACTTTCTGTATTGTTCTGTGGCCGATGGCCATGGTGGTTGTGCAGTTGTATTCATTTATCAAAACTCAGAGCTGAACACTAGAGGGGTGAGTTAGACCTTCATTTTTTTTTAAACATGAATTTTTAAAAATAAATAAAAACTGTAAAATATATTAACGGCTCTCTACAGTTTGAAAGGGAAAATATTGTGGTTTTTTTAACTACTCAAATTGCCTGTCCCTTATAAGGACAAGAGACGTGTGTACAAGCTCAAAACATAATACGGCTCGAGGGAACTTTTCTTTAAAAATGAAGTAAAAACTCAGGTGTGCAGCCCTGTGCACTAGCTGGAGGCAAGGACTCTTGTTCACGTGGCAACATGGATAATCTTTTAGATACAGTGCTGAGTGGAAAAATGAGGAGGTGTGCCACACAATACCACTTACATAAATCAGACACACCCACACACAAACCAGCCATACACATCTTGTAAGAAATATAGCTGAAAAATAATTACTAAAAAGCAACAAAAAAAAAGAAAAGAATCATACAAACTAAAGAACACACATTAAACACAGGATGCTGGCCACTGGGAAGATGGAGCAAGGGATGATAGTAAAAGAGGATCCATCCCAACCAAATCAATCATGAGAGAGGGGTTCTTGCAGGACCCAGTGAGGAAAGGGTGCCGTGAACTAAGGGGATGAACAATTCACCCTCTATCACTAAAATCTAACCAGAGAAACAATCACCTAATGATACACCAGCCAACCTGGCTGAGTCAAAGTTAAGAACACAAGCAATCATGAACTACAGTCCACGAGCCAGATTTGTGCCTCTGCTTATTTTTGTATGCAAGCTAAGAATGGTTTTAACATTTTTTAAGTGGTTGGGAAAAGTCAAAAGAAGAATATTTTGTGACATGAAATTATATGAAATTGACTTCAGTTTCCATAAAGTTTTATTGGCATACAGCCATACCCATTCACTTACATATTGTCCGAATTTGCTTTCTCCCTACAGCAGCAGAGTTGAGGAGACTACATGCCCAGCAAAACCTCAAATCGTCACTGTCTGGCTCCTTGTACAAAAAGTTCGCTGACACCTGTTGTAACAGGATCAGCAACGCTGGGTGCGTCCCTCACGTGGCTTGACCCCCAGGGCTAGGACCTGGTTGTGTCGTGTCCGGTACTTCCCAGGGACAAGGGGGCCCATGGGAAGCACAGAGCAGAGAGCCGCCTCTGCGCAGGACTCAGGGACCTCCCGCCGGCACAGTGACCAGGGCTCTCCTACACCACACAGGCTAGAATGATGGCAATGCTGAGACTGTGCTTACCGGGTTTCAGAAGAAAAAGGCTTTATATTTGCCACAAAAGTAGAGCTACAAAGAACTGTGAAACAGCCATTTTCCCTAGCTAGCAAACTGAGGAGCAATTGCTGGTCTCTGAAACTTACATCAGAAAAACAACTTGAACAACCATTAAGACCAATGAAATTATCCTAATAGCCAAAGCAATCCTGAAGGAAGAATAAAGCTGGGGGGATTACCCTCCCCGACTTCAAACCCTACCACAGAGCCACAGTACTCAAGACAATTTGGTACTGGCACAAGAACAGACCCATAGACCAATGGAACAGACTAGACAGTCCAGATATAAACCCAAGCATATATCGTCAATTAATATATGATAAAGGAGCCATGGACATACAATGGGGAAATGACAGCCTCTTCGACAACTGGTGTTGGCGAAACTGGACAACTACATTCAAGAAAATGAAACTGGATTATTGTCTATCCCCATACACAAAAGTAAACTCAAAATGGATCAAAGACCTGAATGTAAGTCATGAAACCATAAAACCTTTAGAAGACAACATAGGCAAAAATCCCCTGAATATAAACATGAGCAACTTTTTTCTGAATGCATCTCCTCGAGCAAGGAAAACAAAAGCAAAAATGAACACATGGGATTACATCAAACTAAAAAGCTTCTGTACAGCAGAGGACACCATCAACAGAACAAAAAGGCATCCTATAGTATGGGAGAATATATTTTTAAGTGACATATCTGACAAGGGGTTAATATCCAAAATGTATAAAGAACTCACATGCCTCAACACTCAAAAAGGAAATAACCTGATTAAAAAATGGGCGGAGGATATGAATGGACAATTCTCCAAAGAAGAAATTCAGATGGCCAACAGACACATGAAAAGATGCTCCACATCACTAATCATCAGGGAAATGCAAATAAAAACCACAATGAGATATCATCTCACACCAGTTAGGATGGCCAGCATCGAAAAGACTAAGAACAGCAAATGCTGGCAAGGATGGGGAGAAAGGGGAACCCCTCCTACACTGCTGGTGGAAATGTAAGCTAGTTTAAACATTGTGGAAAGCAATATGGAGGTTACTCAAAAAACTAAAAATAGAAATACCATTTGACCTGGGAATCCCACTCCTAGGAATTTACCCAAAGAATATAAGTTCTCAGATTCAAAAAGACATATGCACCCCTATATTTATCACAGCACTATTTACAATAGCCAAGATATGGAAGCAACCTAAGTGTCCATCAGTAGATGAATGGATAAAGAAGAGGTGGTACATATACACAATGGAATACTGTTCAGCCATAAGAAAGAAACAAATCCTACCATTTGTAACAACATGATGGAGCGAGAGGATATTATGCTCAGTGAAATAAGCCAGGTGGAGAAAAACAAGTACCAAATGATATCCCTCATTTGTGGAGTATAACAGACAAAGTAAAACTGAAGGAACAAAACAGCAACAGACTCACAGACTCCAAGAAGGGACTAGCAGTTGTCAAGAGGGAGGGTGGTGGAGGGCAGGTGGGGAGGGAGGGAGAAGGGACTGAGGGGTATTATGATTGGCACACATGGTGTGGGGGGATCATGGGGAAGACAGTGTAGCACAGAGAAGCAAATAGTGACTCTGTGGCATCTTACTACACTGGTGAACAGTGACTGCAATGGGGTATTGGGGGGACACGATAATATGGGTGAATGTAGTAACCACATTGTTTTATCATGTGAAACCTTCATAAGAGTGTAGATCAATAATACCTTAATTTAAAAAATGGAAAAAAAATTATCCTACACCATATGTACAAACAACCATTGGAGACAACCTGGGGGATTTACTGAGTAGATGCAGCAATAATTGAAAAATGTTGAAAAATGTTCTTATCCTATTTTTGCTTCAAATACATTTTTATATACTTATAATCAAAATGTATGAGATGCTATGCATGATCTGAGGAAAATACACCAAACTTGTATATTATCTATGTGGGATTTAGGATTCAGAGACTTTTATGTTTTATGTTACATTATTTTGTTGTTATTTTACCAATATGAATTATTTCTATTAAAATTTTTTTTAAGATTTTTAAATGGGGAGAAAAAAACCTTTATATTGATGAACTCGCAGTTTTTCCATTGGAAAAAGTGGACATTTTCTGTCATCAAAACCCCTTGTAACCATCCCCCATGTGGAATCCGTAAACATGACCATGTTAATGATGCTTAAAAATCAGTAACATTTAAATGTAACATATAAAACCAGAAAACAGAGTCTAAAATAATATAGATGTATACATATCAGATCTTGGAATAGAGAAAGACACTCTAAGATTAAAGGCCAAAGACAAAGGCACAGAGTAAAAGATTAGGAGTTTAGACAATTTTTAAAAATGCTCAAGCTCTTACTATTAAAAGTTTCTATCATTGCCTGTTATGTTCCTATTCCCTCTTAAGGGCACTGCCTTTAACCTGCAACCTTGGCTGCCAGGCAGCACTATTTTATACCAGGTGACCACTGTATCCCAGCCCTTGGATGAGAAGAAGGCACGGCATCAAGCAGTTTGCATCCTATGTTCTATAAGTGGAACTGGGCCAATCAAATTCTCTCACTTTCTCAAAAATTTGAACAAAGAAATAGAAAAAAAAGTGGCTTTTGGTAGTAGGAACTAAAACTGAAAAGTCATGACAAAAATGAAGTAAGAGACCCCAGTGGACTATGGGCCAAACCCGGGGTGCAGAGTGGGGAGAGAATGCCAACTCTGCCGAACAGAAGACACCTCTTGATGGTGGGAAAGAAGGAAGCAGGCACATTAAGAAGAGCAGGCTGAATCACATCAGGGGTGGAGCACTAGTATGGAGATGCACAAACTCCAGCTCCTGAGGTGCCTGGACCCATCTCGATCCTGAACTGCCTCCCAGCTCTAGGCCCTGGGAGACCCAGCCTTGTTTTAGCTCCTGTTCCTAGACTATCATGAGAACCCCCTTAGCTCTCCAGATGTGCTCTTACACTGAAACTTCTTACCTGAGCTAGCTTAAATGGTCTGCCTATTATAACCAAAGGGGCAAAACCAAAATATTCTCTATTTTGAAAAAACACCACAAACAACTATGACCAACTAGAAGAAAATGACAGAAAAACAGTGAATATCTTTAATATAGAGTTTTTATGAATCAATAAAAGGAATTTAAACACCAAAATAGAAAAAGAATGGACAAAGGGCATGATAATTTCAAAAGGAAAAGTACGTATTACCATTAATACAAGAAAACATATTCTACCTCATTAGTGATCAAACAAATGCAAATTAAAAACTGGTTTGGGGGAGGGGGATTAATATCCTAATATTAAATATAGGAAAAGATGCAGGTAAACAAACAGGCACTCTCATTCACTGCTGATGGGCATATAAATCAGTGTAACTTTCCTGAATGACAATTTGACAGCTTGTTTCTTAAATGTCCACAAATATGTCCATCACAAAATCACATCTAAAGGCAAAACATTGGATACCTAAACAACCTACATAAAAAGATTAGCTAACTCTTGTCATATTTATATGCTGGGATACTTTTTGTACAGTTATGTTTTAAAAGTTACATTTTAAAAGAATATAAAGAAATGTCCATAACAGAATGGTTAATGAAAAAGCTTTATATGAAACAGTGTATGTTTTAAACTTTATTTAAAAAAAGAAAAACATATAAAATAAAAAATATAGAAATACACTAAAAAGTTAACAGTGTTTATTACTAGGTGGTAGAATTTTGGGTACTTTCTTTCAATTTCTTTCTGGTTTTCCAAAATGTTTAAATACACATACACTTCTTTTAGAATCCAAAAAACCTTAAGACTTGACAAACATCAGTGTTAAATTTTGGGTATTCCATACAATTACTATTATATAATTACATACAAAATTAATATACATGGCAAAAAGACTAGAAAAATATATGCCACATCTTAACCAATTCCCTCTGGGTGCTGGGCTAAGGGTAGTCATAAGATTAGTTTGCTTCCTTCTTATTTTTCTGTATTTTCCAGCTTTTCTACAAGGAGTATTTTTAAGTTCACAGCATGCTTCCCACCATTTCATTATGAAAAAATTTTAAACATACAGGTTGAATTTTCAAGTGTTCAAAATTGAAAACTTTTTTTAGTGAACATCTGTATACCCACTATCTAGACTGAACTATTATGTTATGTGCTTTATCACACATATGTCCACCTACTCATTCCTCCTGTAGAGCATCTTTAAACTCATCTTTTAAATGTAAGTGATCAGTGTTCTGAGAGAGGCAGAAGTAGATACTGAGGGAGTCCAAGAAAATGACAACAGAAATAAAATAAGCATGTGATGTGTTCTAACTCTATGCTCTAGAACTCACTGGATCCTAATTCACTGGTACTCCAAGCCTGCAGCCTTTATCTCCAGATGTGGTTCTCAGATTTGAGCCTGCACACAAATTATCAGGGAAGGGGTTGCTGGCATGAATGCAGAATCACTGTGCATTTCTAACAAATACCCTCCCCTTGCCCCAGGGAAATGGTATAAGTGGCCTCTAGAGCATCCCATCACCTTGGAGATGCCCACCTCTGCCTGAGAAGGTCCAGAAATTCATTCATTTGCTCATTCACTCAACAGATGTCCACAGAGCTGGGCGCCAGGCACCAACCCAGGCGCCTGAGCTGCGTCTATGAACAAATTGGAGATCCCCACCTTTGTGGAGTTTCTGTTCAGCATCCGGGGAGAGATAGAAAAAAACTTTTTAAAATTTAAACCTCAGTAAATAAGTAAATCATCTGAAATATTAGAGGTGATACCACGTTAAAAAAAAAAAAAGAGCAGGGTCAAGGGGCTGGAGAGCAATGGGACTGGTCAGAGGGCTGCAATATGCAGTAGGGGCTCTGGGAAGGCAGAGTGGGCCCGGCAGAGGTCTAGAACGTCCAGGAGAGGGAAGAGCCTGAGCAAAGGCCCCAGGTGGGCCCTGAGTGTGTTTAAGGAGCAGTCTGGAGGTCAGGGTGGCTAGAGTGAAGGGGCATGGTAAGCAAGTGGGAGACTGGTGGATGGTGAGAGGACGTGGTGGCTCAGGCAAGATAGGGACAGTGAGGGAGGAGAAGTAATAGATTCTGGATTTCTATGAAGGTAGAGCCAGCAGGACTTGCTGGTGGAGCGAGGTGGGTGTGAAGGAAAGAGGAGTCAGGGATGACCCCAAGGTTTCAGGTCAAGCAACCGGGAGGCCGCAGGGCAGGCTGCAGACAGAGCAGGTGGAGAGGGCTCAGCACTCCCACCTGGTATGCTGGTTGACATGTCCACCAGGAGGCCAAAAAGAGAGGCTGGCAGGCAGCTGAAGGCATGTGTCTGGAGGTTGGGAGAGCAGTCTGAGAAAAGGGTCCCTGGTGATGTTTATGAGAACAGCTCCTATTGGAGGCAAAAGCCTGGCTGAACTGGTACATGAGAGAGAAAGAATGGGGGGAGAGGAAGCAAGGTCACGCCAGAAAAGGCAGCACCTGAGACTTTTACCGAAGTCTCCAAAAATAGGAGGCCATGCATGTGGCAGAGACAGAATTCAAACCCAAATTCTACATGCTTGACCCTACCACTTTCCTGCAATCAGAGAAGGCAGTGGGGGGAAGTGACCTTAAAGGGCAGAGGCGGAGACAGGCAAGCAGGATGTGGGGCAGACAGGAGCAAAAGGAGCAGGACCCCTGCGGTGGAGCACAGGCCTGGCGTTCTTTTAAAGCTTCCAGGTGAGTCTACAGAGCAGCCCAGAATGAGAACCCCAGGAAAGCGGGTCTGAGGGGAGAGCAGGTGAGATAAAGGGTTGGGATGAGATGTACCTCGTTTTGTAGGTGGGGAAACTGAAGCTAAAAGAGATGAGGTCACTACCCAGGGCCAGCCTCAAAGTGGCAAAGCAGGCACTTGAAGGCCAGCGCCCTCCCCACACCACAGGGAGAAAGGAGACAGCCCAGCCCTCTCCCACGTCTCCCACCCCGGCTCCTGCGTAATGATCCACATCCCCCCTGCAGCTCTGATCAGGATGAGATCCCGGCACGGATGGGACCAGAGAGGAAAGTGAGGACACCTGCAGAGGAATTTTCAACCGGAGGGTTGAAACAAAACAGAAAGAATGTTCGTCTTTAATCCATGGCCACTCAGTACTCCAATCCACTCACACCCAGCCCCATTTAGCCCATCGCCAGACATTTGTGAGGTTTTTTTTAACAAAATATTTCGGGTGTACAAAAATACAGAAAGTACGCTAATAAGCGTGACTGCTCTGTGATTAAATCAAGATGGGTTTAGTTGTCCGAAACCCCACACTGATTACAGCCTGAGTTCAGATGCGGAACTCTGCTACTTACTAACTGGATCACCTTGGGCAGGTTACCAAGCATCTCACAGCCTCAGTTTCCTCAGCTGTAAAATGGGAATAATTATAGCACCTGATCCGCAGAGTTGTCTTGAGGATCAAATAATACCTACAAAACACTCACCAAAAACCACCTGGCACATAGGAGGTACTGTGTAAAGCGGGTTTTTCTGCCACTGCACTTGGGGGTGGTTTTGTTATTTTTGATTTGGAAAGGTCACCAGCCGCTTCAGGGTCAGCCGGAGACTCTGTGGAGGTTGTGAGACCCAGTGCTCCTCGTCCCCCAGACCACATGCTGTGGGGAGCGTGCACATCTCCGGCCTTATCCGCTTCATCTCCACTGCTCTGGAGGAAATGGCTAGAATTTTGTGATGAAAAAAAAAAAGACTGCAGTCCGAGATTGTGGCTGAGAAGAATTTCCCAGCTGAGTTGGGAGTTTCCGTGCCCAAGTTTTAGGAAGAGAAAAAACCTGTGAGGAGCCAGCCATCAGTTCCATCTGAGGCTGTTTTCAGAAGCAGAGCCCCGTCTGTTAGGCAGAAAGGTAGACATAAGAGGGTGGAGGGAGAATAAAGCCAGTAAACTGCACTGAAAGGACTCAAAGAGTTAACCAGATAAAACCAGAGAGCCAGAAAAGACTCACAGAGTTATTTAGTTGAAGTTTCAAAGACTTAGGAGTTACTTAGAATGTCCATACACTCCCCAGACAAGAAAAAATGTTTCCAAGTGCAGACTCTCCCCAGATAAAAGAAATAAAACATCCAAAGGCAGGCGCAGGAATCATCAGAGCAGCCACTGTCTTCTTTTTAACAACTAGACCAGGCCTCCAAGGCCAAAGACCATCAGTCAAGGACTTATCAGCCCTGCCAAGACCCCATAAAAAAGCCTCAGAGTAAACTGCCTGCACCTGTCCATCCTCAGGCAGGCCCGCTCTGCTGTACAGGGCAAAATAAAATTACTTTGCCTGCCTAACTTTTGTGTCTCACTCTGTCTTGCCAGTGGGTTTCAGCCCCAGGCAAGTTCGCTATGGATTCAATGTGACCAAAGAAATTGACAGCAAAACGTTCTTGGGATGAAAGGGTTATACCCAACTTTATTTCCAGGGTGGCAGGTCAGTCACTAAAATCCTGTTCACTCAGAGCGAGTCTGCATGCAGCAAGCCAGTCTCTGCCTCTGGGCCTCTCTGCCTGCACACCATCCCACGCAGCCATCCTCTGGGCCTCTCTGCCTGCACAGCTGTCCCACACAGCCGTCCTCTGGGCCCCTCTGCACAGTCGTCCTGCACAGCCGTCCTCTGGGCCTCTATCCTTGGCGCTGCCACCACTCCAGCCTCTGCTCTGCTCTCCTGCAGCCTTGCAGCTGTGCCACCGTGTCATGCCCAGAGCACTGGGTGGAGCTCTTTATAGAGTTAACAGCCATGTATTGCCCACAGGTGTGCAGTGAGCTAGTCAACCAGGGCCAGGTAAGAATCCTGGCCACAGGAACTCTCATTTTATCCACACACTCCATCTGAATTCCCTGTGTCTCCAAACCGACTTTCTCCCCAGCAAGTCCACCTGGGACTGAGCATCTCTCTGCTCTGTTGCTGTGACCTTCAGGAATCACGTAAACTCTGAGCTTCTCTGGGACAATGGGGCTATTAAGACCCATCCAGCAGGGTTTGTGTGAGGAATAAAGAAATAATGACAGCAAAAGCGATAAACCATTTATGCCTATGAGAGGGTTGAGACCCCGTGCCCCAAGCTGGAGGGGGAGGCCTGACTGCCCACACTCCTCAGCCTCAGGAGCAGAGAAGGTGGAGGAAGGGTTGGGCTCCCACATGCCCTTTTCCCTTGCCAGTTCCTGAGACAGGGACAGTGGCAGCTCCAGTGGGTACCAGGTCCAGCCCAGCAGCCCAAAGGTCATGGGTAGCCTGGAAAAAGAAGTCAAAACTCATCCCCCTTCCCAGATTCTTGATCTTTGCGCTTGTCCTACTGGTCAAACCTCTGTGACATTAACAGGACTTCCCCCTGACTCATCTGGGAACCACCAGCATGGCCACTGGGCACTACCTGGGCTTTTCACAAGTTACCTGGGATCCTTACAGCAGCCCCATTTCACTTACCAGGAAACGGCTCAGAGATGGGAAGTAACTTGCCCACAGTCTCGGAGCTCCCCAGAAGTGGTGCCAGGATTCCACTGCAGGCCTTCCTAAATCTAAAGGCCAAGTTCTTTCCACTACACCAAGTAATTCACACAAAGATGCTAAATAACGTCCACTAATGACCCCCATGGAGAGCTTTCCCTGTACTATACGCCTGAAATGCCCTTGGCTATTCACTGACAAACTCCTACTCAACCCTCAAGAGGGGCTCAGCATCTCTACCTCCTCAGTAGCTCCCCTGACACGCCGGCAGAGTGTTGTCACTGCAGCCAGCCTGACACATGCAAAGTTGTCAGCAGAGGTTGTGGTCTAGAAAGATGCACTACCTCCTTCTCAAACACCTCCAGCCTATGGCCCCTCTGTATTGAGGATGAACCCCTGCAGGGCCTGAAGCCCCACTGCTATTTGAGAAGGGTCCTCTGCTTCCCCCTCTCTTTTATACCTTAACTAGCTCTGAAGAGATCTGTCAAAATATCAGACAAACTTAGGGGGTCATAAAGTTGTCAATAAGGGAGTCTAGAATCAGACATCAGAAAAGGCCCATCGTTTCCTCATACTGTGGAGCTTCAGTTTCCCTTTGGATCCTCACTTCCCCAACAGCAGTTGCCCAACAAGCCACAGATTTAAGGGCAGGGTGTGGTGAGGAGAGAAAAGAAAGGCTTCTGGCCCACTCACTCTCAGTGAATTTGGAACAGAGAGGAGAGAAGGGGTCATTGCGGGCACTCACCAGGAGGTGTCAGGGGCTGACCTAAAGGGCTCGGAGAAACGTTGAGCCTGTACAGTAGACTCGCAGCCTCTCCATCCCAGCTTCAAGTCAGGGGAGCTGTTTGAACAACTAGCATTTGTCAAGAGCCCACCAGTGGCACACCCAGAGTGGGCAGGTGGGAGCTATATTCTCTGGGTGCAGACAAATGGCAATCAGTTGTCCACAAAGAATTTTAAAACATAAGACACACCAAAAGTCAGTCTGTTATTTATCATCACCATATGATGACAATTTTAAACAATACTAGTGAATTGGTGATACAACACTAGTCTCCGCAAAGCTATTTCATTGGTCTAAGTTCTAATTGCTGTGGTTACTGCTAAGATTTTATTTTATGTATGTGAGCCTCAAATTAGCATATTTTTATTTCTTATTATTTAAAAAACTTTGTCTTCTAAGTGAAAGTTCAAAGAACACCAGTGATAGGGTCAGCCAACATACAGGCTCAGATAAACGTGTCTGTTCCAGTAGCAAATGCCAAACAGCTCAGAATGGTTGGAGCTGACTTTTGGAGTGGTTTCTGTCGGTTTGTGTTGCCGACCCTGTGGCCCTGCGTCTTCCTATGTTTAACAGAAGACAAAAAGGCCCTCTCTCCCAGTGCCGGGAGAAACTAAAAGAGAAGTGTTTGAAAGCCTGGGTCTTTTTCACAAACAACTAGACTCTCATTCTAAAGCGATGGATCAAATAAATGTCAGTGCTCACCATCATCGGCCATTTTCTCTAATTTTTGCCGAAGGAAACAAAACTTGGGAGAATTTTGTCAAGTAAGATAAAAACTTATGAATTTTCTGAAAATGTTTCAAATGTGGAGCTACTTAAAAGCTGCTACAATTTTTTTTTAAGCATAGGCAATACTGCAACTTCTGGAATTTATTATGAAATGAGATTTTTATGAATCTCTAACAAACTTATAATGTTTAAGGCTTGGTTATCTGCAGTTTAATGTGAGAGATGCTTTTGTATATCTGTTGATGAGATGCTTTTGAATTAAAATTAATTAAAAAACTGTTCTTCAACTAACTGTGAGCAGAGATGGATTGACAAACCTTAGCTCTACTAAATACTGAACATATATATGCAAGATCAATTTTGACAAGATCACGGATAACTTTTCAGATGTTCCCAAACAGAAACTGTAAAGTTATTATTATCCATTACTATGATCAACCTGTAAGAATAAGTCTTTTTCAAAAGTACATTAATGCAATTAAGAAATGCCAACTTTTTCTATTTTTCTCTATAACATTTTATCTTTCATTTTTTATTTTTTCACTGGCATGATTTATACACAAAGCTCAATAAAGGAAAATTTTTCACTGTGTTTTTTTCTGGACATTACTATTCATTTCATGGTTATTATTGAAAATGGTGTTTGTCAGATAAAGGAGAGGGATGTTTAGAAATGAGTCTCCAGGTCAGATATGCCAGGTACACCCTGATGCCAGGCACTGAGTGAAGCTCTCCTGGATTGAAATAATAATAATATAATAGTAGTAGTAGTAGTAGTAATAAATTACAGTTGACCAATCAACAAACACGGGAAGCACTGTTCTGAGCATTTCATAGTGTTGAGTCATATAATCTTCGGTCTAGGGAAAAGAGTGGATTGGAAACGTATGAAGTGCTCAGAACAATGCTTATTAGCACAGGTGTACCACATCCAGGTGCTCAGTGGGAGCAAATACCAGGTGGGTCTACCTCAAAAGGTGTTCTCTGAACCTCTCCGCAGCGGTCCTGCTAGGCTGAAAGGAAGCATTTGCTAAGCCCCTTTCTGATTTCTGAACCACATCACAGGTTAGAAAAAGAGAAAGCGCTGAAACTGCTGGCAGGGCCAGTCAAGAGGTGCGTCAGCCGAGACCAGAAGAGGCCGCTGTGGTCAGACCCGGGCGGGGCCTGGGGTATCAGGTCCAGCCCCGACACTCAGCCCAGGAGCCAGGCCCGGTGGTCTGGTGGGACTCAGGAAGGCAGCACTGGGGCCTGCGGAGCAAGTCGCGCCTTGCTGCCTCCCTCCTCCTGCGGGTCCTGCCTTCCCCGCTCCTGTCTCGGGCGGGGCGGCCCCCACGCAAGTGCTGGTAGAGAGGCAACTTCAGCATGTGCCTGCTGACCCGCATCTGGCGCCTGATGCCCGGCGGCTGATGGAGGGGTGGCCAGCATCCTCGAGGAGCCTCTCTGAAGTGATAACTCAGGCCCCAGGACAAGTCACCATTAACAGCACCCAGCCCTCGCCCGACCCTCACTTACAAGGGACGCGCGCATCTTCCCGATGTGGACGCTCAGTTCCAGGCTGGAGTTTGCTTTATCAGCTGCTTAAATGCCTGAGGCAGGGAGAGCAAGGAGGAAGCTGTCAGCAACAGGGACCGGAGAGCCCAAGCCCCCGGGGGACGGTGGCTGCCGGCGCGGGTCGCCTCCCAGCCCGCCAGGAACAACCATGCCCCTGAGGGCTCCTCGCGGGGCTCTCCCTGCGCCGCGCCCGGCGGCGATCGCACGAATCCCTGGAGCGGCCGGGGAGGCTCCCCCGACCCCGAAGAGATGGCGCGCAGGGCGGGGAGCGCGGTGGGTGTAGCGGGTTCCGGAAGCCAGGAGGCGGTGGCTGCGGGCCGGCCGCGCCCCGGCTTGTTTACTCCCGCCCTGCCCAGCATCTCCATCTCCCACAGGCCCTGGGGTCCCGAGAGCCACTCCAAGGACCCGCCCTTCCTGAGGTCCCGCAAAGCGCCGCGCCACCCACCTGGCGGACTTGGGAAGCAGCGTGACCGCCAGGGCCGAGGGACCGGATTAAATGGCCGCAGCGTGCGGGCCACCGTGAGGTCACGGGCCCCTCCCGTGCGACTGGCTAATGAGAGCTTCGCAGAGCTCCCTGCCCGGCCTCTCGGGCACTGGCCAGGATGCCGCCCGCTCACCCCGACCAGGGTTGCCTCCCCAGCCAGCTCTGCCGGAAGCGCACGCGGAACCCGGCGCCAGGCCTCCTCCTCCTCCTCTTCTCCACTCGTGCCTCGGGCCCGCCCAGTATTTAAAAACATATCCTATTATACCCCATTTCTGCATAGACATCACACTGAAGTGTAATCGAGTTACTTAACTCTGCGCGAGTGAGCTTAGAGGTTAAAACTATTAAATTTTAAAGCCATTTAAAGGCAAGGGTCTAGCAGAAAGCAACTACTTTTGACTATTGGGTCTTAAACCATCAGACAACCCCAAACCTGGCTCATGGTAGGCATTTCACAAATGAGTGAATGATTGAATTAATAAATGAATGAATCCCCCAACACACGGGCCCTTCCTCCACACTAGGCTGTGGGTCAGCACGAGCAGATTCAGCTCCTGTTCATTCTGTATTCTGGCCGCTCCCCACCAGCACTGAGCCTTGGAATCAGAATGTTGGGCCGAACCCTGGTCCTGTCACTTGCTAGTTATAGGGTCCAGGGCAGCTTTCCCTCTCTAAGCCTCAGTTTGTTCATCTGTAAAATGGAGTGATGATGATATTGCACAATGTATAAGACAGAGAAATACATTCCTCAAAGGGAGAGCAACACATAAATGATGCCTATTAAGTGCTGAGCCTGATGTCTCTGGCATGTGGCAAATCCTCACTCAGAACATGTTGGCTGTTACTATGAGGAAAGGCACATAACACCACAGGTTTCTCACCAGCTTCCTGACAAGGAGAGTCAGAGGCAGTATAAATACCAGAGCTTTGTGTGCCTCACTACTTACCCAACAAATTGTGCATAATGAGCAACAGCCTACCTTCAGGTCATCCAAACCCAGGATGGAGAGGTTCAGTTCTGAGGACACCAGACTGACTTCTGCCCATCCTTACACTCTGCTGCCAGAATTGCTCAGATGTCACTGCTTTTTTTTCCTGTTGCTGTGCCAGGAAAAACTAAACAAAAAAAGCATCTTGAGGGACAGGATGTCAGTGACGTGAATTTTACCTTTCCCACAGCTCTCAGAAGAGAAGCTCTGTAAGAAAGGCACCAGGACTGAGATGCCACCCAGCGATGCCCACACCACCAGCATCCCTATCCTTAAGCTCCATTTCAAGTCCCTCACCTCTGGGTACATGCACAGCCACGCAGAGCTCAAACACACATCTGACTCCAAAGCTTCCTTTTTTTTTTTTTTTAATTTGGTATCAATCTACAATTACAGAGAGGATTAAAGATGGCGGCATGAGAGGTGAGACAGCCTTCCTCCTAAAACCTCATATAATATGAAAATAAAGGTACTACAACTACTCTTGAAAGAGCAACGGGAAAAAGGACTACAACAAACTGCATACACCTGGAGACAAGAGCAGCCCTCACAGAAAACGGTAATGTACTAAAGCTGTGGTCCTGCGGGATCCAAGCCCTTCCCCCACCCCAGCTCACCGGCAGGAGGAACAGGAACAGAGCAGAGAGGGAGTGGAGAACTGGGACTGCTGAATACCTAACTCTGGAGATCTACTCTGGGAGCACAAACCTACATTTCATGGTGCTTGCATGATACTCTTGTAATTAGGAGCTTGGAAAGCTAAGACAGGCAGAATTCCTGGAGAGACTAAGATTCCAGCTGCTGGTGAAATCAGGGATCCATACCCAGCTGCTCTGGGACAAAAGAAAGGCAGGCAGTCTGAGAGACTTCCTAACAAAGAAGACCTTACCAAGAGGCCTGCTAAGGGGGCAAGGACTGCACAGAGCTTACTGCTCAGGAGAAAGGACAGGTAGACAAAATTGTCCAGGTGTACTCTGCCCAGCAGATTGGGAGTTTTCTGATCTTCAGGTGTGCCAGCTCCCTGGCTGCCTACACAGCTCCAAGAACCCCTTCTGTATCAGGCAGACTAGTGCACCTTTCGCCTGGCCAGCCCCACCGGGCTTGCAAACCTGGAAACCCTTCCCTGGTGTTAGGCCAGCCAGAGGGAAGATCTGTCTACAGCAACTAAAAAGGCAAAGCACAGAGGCTTATACCTGTGTGCTCAGTCCACTGGTTCAGACAGTGGACACAGGCATAGCAGCCAGGAACCAGGAAACAGCCCTTTCCTCCCCCGAGGCACCAAAACCACTCCCCTAAAATCCCTGACATTGCTTCAGGGGCTGAGCAGCTCCAGAGAGTAGAGCTTCTGGGCACTACAGGGCTCCATACACAAATATGAAACGCCAAAGGAACCTGGTCCAGAGGAAAATTATGAATACAACGCCTGAGAAAGATTTAAATGATATGCACCTTATGACTCTCTCTGAAAGGGAGTTAAAAATAAAAGTCATTAACATGCTCATGGAGGTACGGAAAGATATTCAAGAACTCAGGAATGAATTCTGGTCGGAGATCTAATCCTTGAAGAACACAATGGACGGTACTAAAAGAAGATTGGATACGGTGGAGGAGACAATAAATGAAATAGAAACTAGAGAAGAGGAATACAAAGAAGCTGAGGTACTGAGAGAAAAAAGGATCTCTAAGAATGAAAGAATATTGAGAGAACTGTGTGACCAATCCAAACGGAACAATATTCGCATTATAGGAGTACCAGAGGAAGAAGAGAGAGAAAAAGGGATAGAAAGTGTCTTTGAAGAAAAATTGCTGAAAACTTTCCCACACTGGGGAAGGAAATGGTCTCGCAGTCCACGGAAGCCCACAGAACTCCCAACACAAGGGACCCAAGGAAGACAACCCAAGACACATAATAAGATGGCAAAGGTTAAAGATAAAGACAGAGTATTAAAGGCAGCTAGAGAGAGAAAAAAGATCACCTACAAAGGAAAACCCATCAGACTATCATCAGACTTCTCAACAGAAACCTTACAGGCCAGAAGAGAATGGCATGATATATTTAACGTAATGAAACAGAAGGACCTCGAAGCAAGAATAGTGTATCCAGCACGATTATCATTTAAATATGACGGAGGGATTAAACAATTTCCAGACAAAGGAAAGTCGAAAGAGTTTGCCTCTCATAAACCACCACTACAGGATATCTTAAACGCACTGCTCTAGAGGGAAGCACCCCTAAGGCTAAAAAGGTGTCACCAGAGAAAATAAAATCATAGCAAAGAAAGCAGACCATCCAAATACTAACTAAAGGCAAAGAATAAAACACCCAATATATAAAGAATGGAGGAGGAAGAATAGGAAGGGAGAAATAAAGAAACATCAGACGGCGTTCACAGTAACTTAACAAGAAAGTTAAGTTAGATGCTTAGATAGTAAAGAAGCAACCCTTGAACCTTTGGTAACCACGAATCTAAAGCCAGCAATGGCAATAAGTACACATCTATCAATAATCACCCTAAATGTAAATGGACTGAATGCACCAATCAAAAGACACAGAGTAACAGAGTGGATAAAAAAGCAAGACCCATCTATATGCTGCTTACAAGAGCATATACACAGACTATATATACCAAAGATATACACAGACTAAAAGTGAAGGGATGGAAAAAGATATTTCATGCAAACAACAAAGAGAAAAAAGCAGGTGTTCCAGTACTTGTATCAGACAAAATAGACTTCAAAATGAAGAAAGTAGCAAGAGATAAAGAAGGACATTACATAATGATAAAGGGGTCAGTCCAACAAGATGATATAACCATTATAAACATACATGCACCCAACACAGGAGCACCAACATATGTGAAACAAATACTAACAGAATTGAAGGAGGAAATAGACAACAATGCATTCATTTTAGGAGACTTCAACACACCACTCACTCCAAAGGATAGATCAACCAGACAGAGAATAAGTAAAGACACAGAGGCACTGAACAACACACTAGAACAGATGGACCTAACAGATATCTACAGAACTCTGTACCCAAAAGCAACAGGATACACATTCTTCTCAAGTGCACATGGAACATTTTCCAGAATAGACCACATACTAGGCCACAAAAAGAACCTCAGTAATTTCAAAAATATTGAAATCCTACCAACCAACTTCTCAGATCACAAAGGTATAAAACTAGAAATAAATTTTAGAAAAATCAAAAAGGCTCACAAATACATGGAGAGTTAACAACATTCTCCTAATTAATCAAAGGGTTAACGACCAAATCAAAACAGAAATCAAAGAATATATGGAGACTAATGACAACAACAACACAAAGCCACAACTTCTGTGGGACGCAGCAAAGGCAGTTCTAAGAAGGAAAGTATATTGCAATCCAGGCCTATTTAAAGAAGGAAGATCATTCCCAAATGAACAGTCTAAAGACACAATTATTGAAATTGGAAAAAGAAGAACAAATGAGGCCCAAAGTCACCAGAAGGAGAGACATAATAAAGACTGGAGAAGAAATAAATAAAATTGAGAAGAATAAAACAATAGAAAAACATCAATGAAACCAAGAGCTGGTTCTTTGAAAAAATAAACAAAATAGATAAACCCCTAGCCAGACTCATTAAGAGAAAAAGAGAATCTACACACATAAACAGAATCAGAAATGAGAAAGGAAAAATAACGACGGACCCCACAGAAATACAAAGAATTATAAGAGAATATTATGAGCATCTGTATGCTAACAAGCTCCAAAACCTAGAAGAAATGGACAATTTCTTAGAAAAATACAACCTTCCAAGACTGACCAAGCAAGAAACAAAAGAACTAAACAGACCAATCACCAGCAACGAAATTGAATCAGTAATCAAAAAACTACCCAAGAACTAAACCCCCGGACCTGATGGATTCACCTCTGAATTCTACCAGACATATAGAGAAGAAATAACACCCATTCTCCTTAAAGTTTTCCAAAAAATAGAAGAGGAGGGAATACTTCCAATATTTTCTATGAAGCCAGCATCACTCTAATACCAAAACCGGGCAAAGACCTCACCAAAAAAGAAAATTACAGACCTATATCCCTGATGAACATAGATGCAAAAATACTCAACAAAATATTAGCAAACCGAATTCAAAAATACATCAAGAGGATCATACACCATGATCAAGTGGGATTCATCCCAGGGATGCAAGGATGGCACAACATTCGAAAATCCATCAACATCATCCACCACATCAACAAAAAGAAGGACAAAAACCACATGATCATCTCCATAGATGCTGAAAAAGCATTTGACAAAATTCAGCATCCATTCATGATTAAAACTCTCAACAAAATGGGTATAGACGGCAAGTACCTCAACATCATAAAGGCTGTATATGACAAACCCACAGCTAACATCATACTTAACAGCGAGAAGCTGAAAGCTTCTCCTCTAAGATCGGGAACACGACAGGGATGCCCACTCTCTCCACTGTTATTCAACATAGTACTGGAGGTCCTAGCCACAGCAATCAGACAAAACAAAGATATACAAGGCATCCAGATTGGTAAAGAAGAAGTCAAATTGTCACTATTTGCAGATGATATGATACTGTACATAAAAAACCCTAAAAACTCCACTTCAAAACTACTAGAACTAATATCTGAATTCAGCAAAGTTGCAGGATACAAAATTAACACACAGAAATCTGTTGCTTTCCTATACACTAACGATGAACTAACAGAAAGAGAAATCAGAAAAACAATTCCATTCACAATTGCATCAAAAAGAATCAAATACCTAGGAATAAACCTAACCAAGGAAGTGAAAGACCTGTACTCTGAAAACTACAAGACACTCCTAGGAGAAATTAAAGAGGACACTAACAAATGGAAATGCATCCCATGCTCTTGGCTAGGAAGAATAAATATTGTCAAAATGGCTAA
>JAQQAC010006904.1:11596097-11618991 GCA_029783875.1 Phataginus tricuspis | reverse complement strand
GGACTAATAGTTACCAAAGGGAAAGGGACTGGGGAAGATGGGTGGGAAGGGAGGGATAAGAGGGTAAAAGGGGTATTATGATTAGCAGACGTAAGGTAGCAGGGGCACGGGGAGGGCTGTAGAACTCAGAGAAGACAAGTAGTGACTCTATAGCATCTCACTACGCTGATGGACAGTGACTGTAATGGGGTTGGTGGGAGGGACCTGATGAAGGGGGTAGTTTAATAACCATAATATTGCACATGTAATTGTAGGTTAATGATACCAAAATAAATTGTAAATAAATAAATCTACAATTACATGTGCAACATTATGGTTACTAGACACCCCACATCAAGTCCCCCCAAAATACCTCCATTTTTTTTATGCAACAGAACTATGCAACTATGGAGCCCCATTCTTCAGGGCATGAAATATTAATGTTTATTTACAGTCTCTTCATTCTCTCCCTTCTGAAGAGGAGGATGGCTCCCACGGGAGGCTGCAAGCTGTGGGGATTCTGAACAAGTGAGTGGGTGAGGGAGAAGCAAGGCCAGGACAGAAGGAAAGGGAGCCGGTGGGAGGACAGATATTGGCAGGCAAACCGCATATAAGGGAGCAGAATCCATAGGAACATGTAGTGGTAACTTGAGGGTTTCTGTTGCTCACCAGCAACGAAGGCGAAGTGTAACTTCACCTTGAATCCGTCTCAGAATCCCCTCCTAATGAAGAGAACAAATACTGATTGAAAGGCCCTGAAGAGCTTCCACTGCATAAATGTGCACATAACCATCTCTACTGCCCCTTAAAAGAACACTCCTGAAGTGTTCTAGGCTCATTCCACAAGTGGCTGAATGGTCTGGGGAACTGGAAACTGTAGTGGACACTCATTTCTGTCTGCCCAGCAGTGTTTCATTTGGTGAGTCTGTGTGGTCCTGTCGGAGCTGCCAATCACTGTACCCTGGCACCCTGACCAGGTCGGGCTGGTTATTGTACCCCACCCCCCAAGCTATAGTAATTGACCCTGGGAGGAGCATATGACCCAAGGCAGACCAAACATAAGCCTTCTCTAGGATGGAGCTATGTACACACACACACATTTTTAATAGCCAGTAGGTTAAAAAACAGAAAGCCTCTTCCCTCTGGGTTAGTGAGATGAGGGAAGCCTGGAACTGTGTATGCCTGCCCTGCCTCGCAGCACTAAGGAAAATCATCTCCAAAAGCAGAGCAGGCAGCCAGTGTGTACTCAAGGTAATAGCCTTGCTGACATGAGTTCTCCCAGTGCCGGATGTCAGCGTTACTCCTAGACATCTGCTTACAATTCCCTTTTTCCCCCTGATTTTTAAATTAAGCTAATTAGAGTTGACTCGTTTTTGGCAAACCGATACACGGTAATCAAAAGGCAAAAATGTCAATGCACCAAAGACAAACCATAGCTGACTTCTCCCCACCCTGGTCTTCCCTGCTCTCCAGCTTGTGCTGAGGGTGTCCACTCAGATGGCAGCACCCGTTTTCACTGTACTCTATCAAATCAACTTGTGAGTCTGCCTCTTTCCTACTCAACTGAACTCAAGTGCAGCACCTACCATGGTGCCTGATACATGATCACCATCAGGGAGGGAGGGATGGAGGCCAATGACCTCACCAGGGGTATGTCTCAAACTAGGGAAGAAATATTTCTACTTTATGGCCAAATGGGGTATATCTAGTGATTAACAATTATTTGAGAAGTTCAATGCAACCTCCCCACTGTCTCCAATGTCACCAGTGAAAGGAAAGCCTTCCAATAGAGCTTTATCTCACCCCACCCCCGAGGAACCATCTAACCACTAGGCTTCTGATAAGGCAACCAAATCAAGGTGCTACAAACTCAAGGGTCCTCACAAGTCCGTGTTACCATAGATAAAATTTGTTCAGTTTCAAGCAACACCACGACAGCATAGCCTTCTCCAGCACTATGCTGGTGAGATATTTTTCAGTATTGTGTTGTAGGACAGAGAAAACTGACTCCCTCAAACCACATGACTACCCTTGACACTGAGTTGACCATCCCTAGACATCCTACTTGTTTTGCCATACCCAAATCTATTTCACAGATCTTCCCATATTAAAAAAAACACAGATAACATGGTGCTGTGATCTTTATTCCATTAAATGACCTTACAACTAAGAAACAGAAACATGCTATTAATATACTAACAGCATATCATCCCATTGCACTTTTTAAAAGTATGATAAATAAGCCATTCAAAGGCAACGGTCTAGGAAAAACAAAGTACTTTTAACAAATTTTTCTTTTTTTTAAGAAACGAAATCCGAGAAGAAAATCTGTGTATGCTCAAGGTTAATATGAACCTTTTAAGGCTAAAGTCCATGACAGCATTTATTCATCTAAATTGGAAAGTGTCTGGGGTCAAATGCAACCTTTCCTTGGTCATAAAAGCACTACATTTAAATGTTAGTTCTGACACATGAAATTCTTTCCCCAGGGAGAAAAATGTCTTTGAAAAGTTCCTGATATGGGGTACTTTTTTTTGCTGATTTTCAAAGTTATGATCCTCTCCTTCCTTTTTGTTCATTATTTTTACTTATGGGTTAAGGTTTTCTGTGCCCGAAAAACCTAAGAGGCTCAAGTCAGTGTTGAATTTTGTTTTTTAAAAGAAAAACAACTTTCAAAATAGGGTTTTTAAAAATCCTAACTACACCTGTTAGTAAATAAGATACTTGTACATTCATTTTTCAGAGAAGGCACTATGACATTCTAATTTAGAAAACAGCTTCTTGAAGGAGTTCAGATGATCCTCTAGATTAAAGGCATCGTATTACTCTGAACACTGTAAACTCTCAGTGATTGTACCTGGCAGCAGACCACCTACTCTGAGATCTAGGTAAAAGGCTTGCTTCCAGACAATACTGAACTGCACTTTACCGTTCCACAAAGCAGTCTCTCTCCCTGGTCTCTGAACCACCTGCGATACTGTTAATAAAAGTGGTTATTCCAGACACACTGAGGCAACCCCTAGTTATAAAGCTGGGTATTTGCATTTTTTAAAACAAGCATCCCACATAAGTCTTACACACTCCAAGGGCGATGAGAACTATACCCAAACATAGGTACAATATGACTTCACAGAAGGAAAAGTATTCAATTGGGAATGGTCTCTCACAATGGGCTCCTTAATATCATTTTAAAAATGTCTTAGTTTGTACTTCCATAACTGAAGCTTGTCTTCATTATGCCCCTATTCCTTGACTAAATTTGTTAGATCTGAATGTAAGCCAATATGCTGTAAGCCATGTTGGCCATCCTAAATCACATTTCAATAGTTCTATGGGGGAAAAAAAAGTTCTATGAAGACTTTCACATGTAACATAATTTTTAAAAAAACCTCTAGGAAAAAATTGAACTGTTTTTTATCACCTCTGCCTAGACTTTACCTACCCAATTTCTCTGTTAATTCATAGATACATATTCATCCAAATTCACCTACCCAAGACACCGTTCTTTATAAGCCACCAGGTGAAACACTACTAAAGAAACACACTGCCGGTAGAAGGCAGTTTATTTGTTTGCCTAAAGCATTCTACCTCAAGTACAATAAAATGAACAGGAAAAGCAAAAATAATATTCACAGGCAATTTTACCAAGTGCAAAGAGAGTGTTAATACATAAACCTCCTGGTATGCTGCTAAAATAAGGTATGACTCTGATGTTTTGTCATCATACATGATAGTTGGCCCTCATTTTGTCTACAAACCAATCTAGGAAGATTTCTCCATGAAAGAACCAAAATTTGACTCTATTATTTTTACTCTAAGAAGCTAAATGGAAGTATTTTCTTTTTAACTTAACATTTAACTTCACCTGAAATGAATTCTGTCAGAGAAAATTTTGAAAACCTCCGATTATTTGTTAACAGGAATGTACCCCCATATACTGTTAGGAATGTGCAAATTAAAAATGCTTGCATGGATAGGCCAGCCATGTGGCAGAGCAACAAAAACTAAGCAAACAGTCTAAACTCCTAACGTCCCTGACCCACAAATTAAAGGCTGGGGAAAGTTAAGAGGTAAAAGACATCCTTTTCAACCTGGTTATAAATCTGCCCAAGACTATTTATAGTCAGCAATGAGAGTGCATCTCACTGAAAAGGCTGACATAAACTTATCAATTTACTGTTAAAAGAGAAAGAGGCCAAAGAAAACTCATAAGAATCCTCATGGAGAAAACTTTATAAACACTTTCCAGAGGCAGAATAAGTTAATAAAGACAAAAAATGCTTTCCCAGGGTAATTAAACCAAGTTATTCCTTTAAGATCAAAACAGAAATGATGAATTTAGTCAGTAACTAAATCCTAACATTTCATTAAATCACATTATTTTTATTTTAAAAAATCTAATACCTTAGTATTAAAATAAGTTTTAGACACATGATCCTTTTCCCACCATTAACAGTAGAATCACTCTAGACAATTATTCTGAAATCTATAAATGTATTTATAGAATGCATTAGAAGCTAAGTATTTCAACATCTGTAAGGATTTTAGCTAATAAATATGAACCTTCAAGGAAGTTAAGAGGCCACCTGAAAACGCAACAAAATTTTAAAACTAAGCTTTCAATTTAACAGTCAGAGTTAAGCATCACTGGTATGCAAGTTAACAGTTTTTAGAACAAGCTGGAATTTTTCTAAAATTTGACAGCAATTGAATAAAATAGCAAGAACTTCAGGGTAATATGGCATGTAAATATGAAAAAATATAAAACGCTTGGAATTAATTGAGGACTTATAAAAAAACTTGAGTGGTAAAGTGTTAAAGTAGTCAAAAGAAAATTCTCTGATGAAGAGATTACATGCTATTATAATGAGCACACAGAATGTGGGGGTATCACGGGGAAGGCAGAATAGCACAGAAAAGACAGGTAGTGACTCTATAGCATCTCACTACGCTGATGGGCAGTGACTGCAATGCAGTGGTGTGGGGAACCTGATAATATGGGTGAATGTTGTAACTACAATGTTGCTCATGTGAAACCTTCATAAGATTGTATATCAATGATGCCTTAATAAAAAAAAAGATTACATGCTAGAGACTTCTTTCTACCCTCCATCCACATTTCATGTATATAGAATCTGCATTCAGATTTTACCTAAGCTCCCTACCTCCCTCCCGCCCACAACAAACATTTAAGTATCTTAAGAATTAAAAGATTTAAAAAAAAAAGAATTAAAAGATAAGCATACCTGAATGTTTATGTAAATACTTGCCGGCAAGTTTTATGAAATTTTAGATAAACAATAATTCATCATTATAAATCAAAGGAAAAGGCAACTAACAGATAAAATATTTTTATATCACACAAGGTAAATAAAAAAGAATTCTCAGATATTCTAGATATTGTCCATATTTGGGTGGGACTTTGGTCCTTACTGACTCAAAGCTACTTTAAAGCTACCAGCCTAGTCAAGTAAAGTTAAATAAAGAAGATCCACTAAACAAAATTGATAATTTTAGCTTCATTATTAAAAATATTAGTGCATAGGAGAATACAAATCAACATTTTGATGAAGACCTGATTTATATCTAAGCCACATAAAACAGGACATGAATTAAGAGCAGTAATGTTTGGTAATGTCTTTCCTCTAATCCTTAATATTAAGTTCGGTTCTTATGCAGAACTCTCAAAAACAAAACCTCTCAAATTATAATTCTGAGCCATGTATAATACATATGTGCATATAAACCCACAAACAGTGGGTCTGACCAAGGCACAAGTCCAGGTGACTTATCAGAGGTCACATGGTTCATTTAAACTCAAGTTTTATCTTAAAATATCAAGCTCATTCCTTTTATTATGAGCCACTCTGGTATTTCAATGCATGTTTGCCTCTTTTCTATAAAGAAGCCACAGGAATAAAGGCCAGGAAAAAAAAAGTATGGCCAGACAAAACTGCCAACAACCTGTCAGGTAAAAGAACTTAAATTAAATGTATGGTAGATAAAATGTAATATAATTTTTCCAAACTATGTGGCAAACAGGATTCTCTAGTATTTTAAGATTTTTAAAGTGTAATGGCATCATTTTCGGCCTTAAGTTCTGAAGCTTTTAAACTTTTGTAAACTTAAAAAAAAAAGAAATCCTTCCAAAAAGAGTAATGTATAAAAGAACTGATAAGTTTCACCCCAAAACAGCTTCTTTCATGAGGATATCCTCAATCCTCTCCCGATTACATCCTCAAAAACACAGATTCAATCTTAAAAGGCACTAAGTGGCACATAAAGGACTTAAAACCGCATTTCCGTTTTCTTCCTTTAGCTTTTTTCCCCATAAAGTGCGCGAAGCAGAGAGTAATAAGAAAATAGGCATAGGCTTGGATCTATTATCAGCAAGGAAAAGAAATGCTTCCAACAGAAACGCAAGTGTGTTGAAGAATCTGAAACCACTGGAAAAGTCTATTCATTTATTACTGCCATACTTCAGCTCTTCCCAGATGGCCCCAGATCTGTGCTCCTCCAGACCTGGACCTCTGGCCATGGGAGACCCAGACATCAGGAGGGGCTGGCTGGGCGTGCTCTTGCTGGGTCGTCTTGTTAAGATGCTATTGAGCTTTTTTATCCACGGGTGATCTCCCAACAATCGCATCCCTCACAGCAGCCTGAGTAGAATTACCGATATGAGAAGACGCCTGCAAAAGTCCATTTATTCAGCATGTAAGTTAATAAAATATAGCACAACATCAAGAAAGTTAAGTTCTTGGGAAGTAAACTTTCAAAAATCTTCATCTACATCATTAGTATGCTGCAGACAACAGGAGAATGAAAACCCAGGGGTCAGGGTAGCCTATGGCAGCAGTGGACTCCTCAGAGAGCTGGCTGAGCCTTTTGCTCTGTTATGGGTGGGCTGGGCAGCTCTCCTGGCTTTGCCACAGCTTCTAATTTAACTGATCTGTTCATGCTACTCAGAGAAATCAATCAATTAAGAGTCTCAAGGATCTGTAAACTTGAAGATCATGTCAATTTCAAAAACATTCACTTTCTGGAAGATTTTATTCAAAGAGATGTCATCCATTAGCAGATCAGTAGGACTCAGATTTTGTCAAGCTCCTATTTTTCAAAGGCCTTGATTTTCAGTAAAGCAAATTAAACGGGGAATCAAAAGAATTGTCTGAAGAACATATAGTTAGAAGTTTTCTGTGAGGAACACAGTATGTCTAAGTTGGAAATTTTTTTGCATTAAAGGGCAGTTTTTAGGCATGAAAACAAAATAATAGGAATAAACACTAATATCCAAAAGAAGGATAGCGCATAATGCCTACCAGAAAAAAAAATGGCCAGCAGACATTTCTCATACCTTCTTTTACAATGAAAATCTCCCAGAGATATTTTATAGTAGAAGCATAGATATCTGTCCATTATCAACTCTCAGCCTCCTCAGCTGGCACCACTTACCTGTTCTAATACATATGCTGCACCAGAATCGATAGCTCCGCCCAGCTCACGATATTGACCAGAATACCTGATGTACCCCCAGGTGAGAAGCGCTATTAACAGCAGTCCAACCATACAGTTGAACAGCTGGGCCACAACCTCAAGCCCAACAAAACCAGTGATGCCCGAGGCTATGTACAAAGCCACGATGCCTGTGAAGAGCACAGCGGGGGTTCGGAAGGTGCTGAAGACATTCTTGCTACCATTGTGCTTGCAGAAGTTCTCATAGAGTTCCTTGATTTCCTCCTCCAACTCCTGCTGGTAACGAAGGCTAAAATCCTTCCCACCCATCTTCTTGGTCTTCTTAAAATGGTCCAGAGCAAGTTGTTTGAATTCACAATGCTTCTCCTCTAGAATGTCTGGAGACAAATAGGGTTTCTCTCCCCCGCAAACCTAAAAAGCATAAAGACACAATGTGTTGAAGATCTCTTCAAACACAAGTGCCAAATAACACAATTGAAAACCCTGAAAAAGTTAGAATATTTTAAAATATTAAAAATTAACTTTCAAATGATGACCAAGACCAATAAAGTCTGGGTTCACTCTACTGAAAAGCATATTTAAATAACCAGGGTAGTATTGATCAGGGAGAGCAGTGATGCTCTAAGAAAGCCTTGGTTAGAAATGGTAATTAGAAGCCCAGATGAACAGAATCACCAGAATACAGCTTTGCTGCCTCATCATCATAAGACACATTAACCAGGATCAAGTTCAGGCTTTTGAAGTCAGCAACAACGCCCAAGTTATCTCAGAGTAAGTCATATGCCCAACATACCTCTTCCATGTTGTTATAATAAACGTCCTTGGCAGAGGCTGCAGCTGCTAAATTGTTGGCTTCAGCAGTGGCCTTTTAAGATAGGAAAGCATAAACTATAAATCCTTCTTCTTTGAACACCTTCCACAAATAACCAAGTAAAAACTTCCTCTCACCCTATTCCCATTCTTCCTTTTGCATTATCCTGTTTTCTAAGGTTTCCACAAAGTCCAATTTATGAAATAAAATATACCATTTCTGCCAAATTTTCTGCTAACAAATATTCTTATAAATAAGACTCTTTACCATACACTAAACCTCTAAAAATATTATTTCCTTTGCTCCAATTGTGTTAAGAAATAGATGTAAGTCATAAAAGAAGGAAAAAAATTTGTCTCTACAACATCAATCTCAAGTTCTCTGTGAAGAAGTTTGGCTACTACAGAAATAAACATTTGGCCAATAAATGGCCTATGTACACCATGATAGTCAGAAATTATATGTTTTAACAAAATGACATCTTGAAAATACCAAAATGTTGAAAATACCTGATTAGTAAATAGATGTCAGGCCATGTTCTACTAAAATATACAATAACAGGAGAATGACCTGGTCTAACATAACTGGGTATTTTTTACCTGGCTGTAATAGAACTATTTTCCAGAAAATGTTTGTTGGGAAGACCAGGCCTAGCAACAGGCTGCTCTGTTTTAACTACATCACAATGAGTACAGAAAAGAAACCAAATAGCAGTCACACTGCTGGAAAATGTGCTGAAAACAGACATCAGCCTAAGGGGAAAGGAGCAATAGCATTCTCTTCTTAAAGGCCTCTGCTTACTGTATAGAGTTCAACTTAAGTAATGCAAGGATATCATTTAGGATGTAAAGAAATGCTCACCTGGAGCATAGATTTGGGATGAGGCAGATCTTCTCCTTGGTAAATTTTAATATATGCCTTAGAATTAAACACAAAAATGATATGAAAAACATCACTCTGTCACAGTCATACTTTAATTAAAAAAAAAAACAGTAACTATACAACTGTATTTTCCTAAAGACCTAGATCAACACCAGGAATTAGCAAAAACACAACACACCTTTGAGTGCATGTTAGCATTTTAGTGAACTAAAATGTTCTCAAGCAGCAATGAGCCTACCACGGCTAGGACTCCCACCAGACTCCCCATGCACACTGGCCTCACCACTGCCTGTGGGCAGAGTGACCATCCGCCTTGAGGTAGTCGTGTCACATCTAGGTGCCATCTCCTCCTACTCACAGCAACTTCCTAACCACCTCCTGTCCACACCATCTTCCTTGAGGAACAATCTTCCTTCCTTTAGCCACAGTAATTACTCCTCTAAGAAAATGCAAAGAACATCCATTTGGTTCTTAAACCAATACTGCCACCCAGTGACCCACTCCTGGAAGGACACTGAAGTCTGCAAACTGACCATCTCCCCCATGAAACTTTCCCCTAAATTTTTAAACTGAAAGTCAAGTTAGTTTACAATCTAGACCAATTTTACTAAAAGCCAAACATCTTAATAATAAATCCCATAATTACCTTGAAATATTCCAATAGCCCTCTGCAGGTGACTTTTGAGCCATTGATCTCCTTTTCCATTAAGTTAGTGGGGTTTAATACAAATGGTATCAGAGTCTGTAATTGCTCTTTGAATTCACTGGCAATATCTGCTCACAGAAGCACAAAGAAGGAAACAATAAACCAAAGAGAATTATTCAACCAAGGTTAGCATAAAATACAATCTTCAGTGTCTATCCAATTGTTTTATACTTGCTAGTTAAAAACCAGGCAGGGGTGGAGAGTAGGGGAGTGGGATGGTGGGGGGGGTGCCAGGCCAGGTGTCTGATGCTTTCTGGCTATGACCAGGTTGCTGCAGGATCTCTGTGCACATGTGCCTTTACTGTATCCTTCTCTTCTGTGCCGGTACATGCTCTGTAGTCCAGAGAAGAATATAAAGAATATCCTTATCCTGGTTTTCATTCTGGGAGATTCAGCCTACTCTCTCTCTTAAGAAATTTCACTTTTTAAAAAATATCATTAACCAAGTCTTCAAAAAAAACCTGTTATCAACCCCTCAAGTTCTCTCAGGCCAGGCCATTACTGCACCCTCATGCTCCCCCTGAATCCATTAAAAATCACTATTTATCCATTTGCTTCATTTTTTTCATTTTTTGTTCTAAGAAGTAGATGCACAGGTACCTCATAACATTTCTTTTCTATTATCTCTCAGATATCCACCCCAAAGGGGAAAGGCTCCTATTTCAAAAAAGGTGACAGCTTCTTTGTACCTTCTACAAAATTCACACAGAGGGTTCAGGAGACCTATTAAACAGAACTCTTTCCTCAAAGTGAGAACTACCTAATTCAACCAAGAAGACACAAGAGAATTAAAATACAAGGAATCTGACTGAAATAATCTAACATCTTCCTAGGTTCCCAACTAATTCAAACAACTGAAAAGAAAGTGGCTAGGACCCACATCTAGGTAGGTCTTTACTTCAACACTCCATAACCCTAACTTATAAAATTGAGACAACCTTATTTCATTTATTCATTCAACAGTTTCTGAGGTTTTTGTGGCTGGCATTGCTATAACAGTTGGGAATAAAGCAGTGAATAAAAACTTAGTGGTTTCTAAATTTCTCCATTTATAGATATCACCATAAAAATCTCTGCATGACAAATCTTCAGGTTACATTTATTTCCTTAGATAATGTGGTTCTCTAAAAGGAATTACTAGGTATTATACTGACAATGCAGACTCCTGGAAAACATCCAAAACTACTTAAAAAAAGAAAAAAACCCTCAGAATAAAGTCCACCATTAAAAAAAAAATTTCTTGAAAGAAAAAAATGAATAAATCCCACCATCAGATAACCACAATTAACATTTAAAATATCCCCCTTCCTTTTTAAGGCACTCACATCTTATATATTGCCATATATATATACGCTTTTGTAAACAACTGCACCAATTCATACACCTACAATCAATGTATAAGACAGCTTAGTTACTACCCTCAACACACTAAAGGATTTTACTGTTTTTCATTCTTTACTGACTTGATTAGTGAAAAATGGTATTTTCAGTCATCTGCTTCTGACAGTACCAAAGACTAGAAAATCTAGTCCCTAAATTAGACATTAGATCTAGAGATTAGATTCTAATCTGGAAGGAAAGGACGTTATTCGTAACAAGATCCTGTATAAAATATATTCCACTGCACTGCTGGACCAGGAATACAAGAGAGATGCAAGGAGCTGAGCAGGTTTCAGGACGAAGCTGAATCCAGAGCAGTGAGCTGAGTACCAGTGGTGCTGTGGCTTATGTGGGTCCATTCACTGCAAGGGGGTGACAACACCTGAGGCAAAATTAGCTTCTAAATTAAGCTGCATGCTGAAGGTGGCTGGACATTTTATATACACACTGATAGAGTATACTCTAGACAGCCACTGTGGAAAACAATTTTGTGTTATCCAATAAAGTGAGGATATATAATATTTTCTAACACTCAGCAATCCCACTTTAAAGCACACACTCTTGGGAAACTCCTATATATCCACTTACACTAGAATACTTGTGGCAGCACTGTTCATTATAGCAAAAACCTGAAAAGCACAAATTTTCATTAAGAGTAAACTGTGTTATTTTCACATAAGGCGCTACTATACAATAAAAAGTGAAGGAAATACAACTACATGTGGTAATACAGATAATCTTAGAAATAAAACAGTGAAAATGCAAGTTGGCCACATACTATATTTTTATAAAGTTCAAAATTAAATACTTAACAACAGACTATTAAATTACTCAAACACAAGTAATAGTTTTTTTTTTTCAAAAGCAGGATAAACAAAATTTAGAATAGTGGTTATTTTTGTGGGGAGGTAGTGAGACGGGACAGGGAAGAAGCACACACAGGTAGAGGAAATTGTACTGGTAATGTTCTAGACAAGGGACTGGCAAACCACAGCCCTTAGGCCAAATACAGACTAACTGTATTTATAAAGTTTTATTGAAACACAACCATGTCCATTAATTTGCATATTGTCTATGGCTGCTTTCTTACTACAAGAACAAAACTGAGTAGTGTATGGCCCACAAAACATAAAATATTTACTACTAGCCCATTACAGAAAAAGTTTGCCAATTCTGGTTCTAGATACTAAGTTGGATAATGGGTCCATGATGTTCATTATCTTATGCTTCATACCTTACAGGTATACATTAGGAATATTCTTTTTTATGTAATAATTTTGCATTCTTCTGGATATTTAACACACTTAAAAATTTAATGGTAGCTCATTATTTTGCTTTTCTTTTATTACTAGTTAGACCAAGCTTTCTCCCATATTTGTTCATCTATTAGTTTCTTTGCAATGAACTATTAGGGGTCTTTACCTTAGAATATGTCACCCTTCAGGAAGTAAACAAATACATTATCCTTATGTGTACTATGATCCCTGAGATATTTTCCCCAGTTGGCCTGCCTTTTCTTAATATTCATGAATTATGTATTCAAACTTATAGCACTTTTCTTTGATAATTTATTTCATTCCTTCTAATTTTAAAGAGTCCTTCCCCAATTCTAGAGATCTAATAAAATTAACTTTTCCTATACTTTAATTTTTTTATGTAATTTTTTATTAAGGTATTATTGATATACACTCTGATGAAGGTTTCATATGAAAAACAATGTAGTTACTACAATCAGCCATATTATTGAGTCCCTCCTCATACCCCATTGCAGTCACTGTCCATCAGTATAGTAAGATGCCACAGAGTCACTACTTGTCTTCTCTGTATTACACCGCCTTCCCCATGATCCCCCCCACACCATGTGTACTAATCATAATACCCCTCAATCCCCTTCTCCCTCCCACCCTACCTGCCCTCCCCGACCCCTCCCCTTTGGTAACTGCTAGTCCCTTCTTGGAGTTTTTGAGTCTGCTGCTATTTTGTTCCTTCAGTTTTGCTTCGTTGTCATACTCCACAAATGAAGGAAATCATTTGGTACTTGTCTTTCTCTGCCTGGCTTATTTCACTGAGCATAATACCCTCCAGCTCCATCCATGTTGTTGCTGTTGCAAATGGCAGGATTTGTTTCTTTCTTATGGCTGAATAGTATTCCATTGTGTATATGTACCACCTCTTCTTTATCCATTCATCTACTGATGGACACTTAGGTTGCTTCCATATCTTGGCCATTGTAAATAGTGCTGCGAAAAACATAGGGGTGCATATGTCTTTTTGAATGAGAACTTATATTCTTTGGGTAAATTCCTAGGAGTGGAATTCCCAGGTCAAATTGTATTCTATTTTTAGTTTTTTGAGGAACCTCCATATTACTTTTCACAATGGCTGAACTAGCTTACATTCCCACCAGCAGTGTAGGAGGGTTCCCCTTTCTCCACATCATCGCCAGCATTTGTTGTTCTTAAGTCTTTTGGATGCTGGCCATCCTAACTGGTGTGAGGTGATATCTATTTGTGTTCTTAATTTGCATTTCCCTGATAATTAGCTATGTGGAGCATCTTTTCATGTGCCTGTTGGCCATCTCAATTTATTCTGTTGTCTGTTCATATCCTCTGCCCATTTTTTAATTGGGTTATTTGCTTTTTGGATGTTGAAGCATGTGAGTTCTTTACATATTTTGGGTGTTAACCCCTTGTCGGATATGTCATTTACAAATATATTCTCCCATACTATAGGATGCCTTTTTGTTCTGTTGATGCTGTCCTTTGCTGTACAGAAGCTTTTTAGCTTGATATAGTCCCATTTGTTCATTTTTGCTTTTGTTTCCCTTGCCCGAAGAGATGCATTCAGGAAAAAGTTGCTCATGTTTATATTCAGGAGATTTTTGCCTATGTTGTCTTCTAAGAGTTTTATGGTTTCATGACTTACATTCAGGTCTTTGATCCATTTCAAGTTTACTTTTGTGTATGGGGTTAGACAATAATCCAGTTTCTTTCTCCTGCATGTAGCTGTCCAGTTTTGCCAACACCAGCTGTTAAAGAGGCTGTCATTTCCCCATTGTATGTCCATGGCTCCTTTATCGTGTATTAATTGACCACATATGCTTGGGTTTATATCTGGATTATCTAGTCTGTTCCATTGGTCTATGGGTCTGTTCTTGTGCCAGTACTAAATTGTCTTGATTACTGTGGCTTTGTGGTAGAGCTTGAAGTCGGGGAGCATAATCCTCCAGCTTTATTCTTCCTTCTCAGGATTGCTTTGGCCTTATACTTAAATTTTTATAATTTAACTTTGTAATCTATCTAGAATTTTTTATGGCTCATAAATTGAAATCTCTATGAGATTTTTCTCTAAATAATAACATGTACTTCTCATCTCCGTGGATTTCCATCCCATCTTAACTATAATCAATCATAAGCTCTCTTGACATTAAAACATTTTAAAGTTTTAAAATCTGTCCTAAGTAAATGGGTACCAATCTTCATAAATACTCTTGATTAATTTTATAGTCTCCTCATGATGGCGCCAAAGTATGGCCTATACCAACTTAAAGATTTAATCTCCACATTACACACTGATTAGTGGCTTGATATAAGATAATGATGACATTTCAACCAGTGAGTAGAAGTTGGATTATTCAGTAAATACTGTTCAGACAAATGGGTGGCCATTTGGAAAATAAACTGGATCCAAACCAGATCATAATTACAATGTGAAAAATGAAACCATAGAATTTCAAGAAAAGAGACAAATTCTTTATAACCTTGAAGTAAAAAAGTATAAGATAGTGTGAATATGCTATTTCTGTGTACATTCATATTTGCTTGCATATAATAAAGAAACTCCAGAAACCTACAAAAATGGAAGAGACTTCTCACTGAATGCTTTTTAATCCTTTTTGGGATTTTAAACATATGAATACATTACTTATTCAGAAAACATCTTTTTTTATGGTTTCAACTTTCATCACACTGAAAGACCAAGAGCTTCAAAAATATTTCACACAAGGAACTAGCAGGCTCTAGACCCCACAGACCATTATTATACCCAGCTTTACCCATATTTAATAGATCCTCAGCAATTAGTGTTTCTATGAATGTTGTACCAAAATATTTGTTTTAGACTCAGACAAGAACTGTCTCATGACAAAGACAATCTTGATAGCTTGTGGTGTCAAAGAAGACCACGCCCTACATACTCTCCTGCTGAGTCTTTTAAACAACTCAGCAGTTCTGTGTTAAGCCTCTCTGCTCCAGCAAATAAGAAGACATTTTTCTTTATGGTGATGATACAGTTGTCCTGTGTCTGATGAAAACGGTCTCAAAAGTAAGCTAACCTCCTAACTAACTGTTGCAGGAAGCAGTAGCTTAGCACTGATCACACCAAAACTAAGATTGTGTTTGGCAGGTGTTCAACACTGAATAGTCATTCTTTTAAAATAAAATAAAACCATTAAAACAATCCCCAAAGTATTTAAGGGAACATTTGTAGAAATAGCTTCAGATTGTAGTTCTTTTTCAATTTAAATGTTCTACAGAAATTACATTAAGGTCCTTTTATGGAGTAGCCCTAACAACTCAGGCTAATGTTGTCTTTTCCAGGTTACCTGGAACGGGACCCCAGCATCTCAACCAAGTCATTGTACACCTAGGTATTTTTTTAACTGAGGAATACATCAGCTCTACTTACAGGTCCCTCACAATAAAGTTTATGTGGTTCTCAATCAAGCACTTGCCAAATACTCAAAATCACCTACTATTTGCAATTTAGCATCCAATTTACTCTTCATTCAAAACCTGTCATATTTAAAAGATTCCCTAAAATTACAAAATATCCACCTCCAAAGATAAAAAGTACATAAACCTTTGCAGTGCTAATAAAAATTCTTCATGAACAATCCTTCTAATGACCAGAGAGTTACCTTAATAGACTCACAAGGGCAGACTATCAGCACATTTTTAAAGAAAAGCAAAAAAAGGAAATTTTTATTTTTTCAAATCTTTCCTTTTAAAAACATAGTTACAACTATACATCTTTCCATAAATAGGATCAAACAATATGCTACTCTGTAATCTGTTTACATCTAGAATATGTCATAGACGTCTTTTTCTGTATATACAGATAGATCCATCTACCTTATCCTTCCACATGACTGCATTTTATTCCTTTGTGCAGATGTACTGTAATTTAACCAATTCCTCAAAAACACACATTTAAGTTCTTTCCAATTATTTCCTATTATAAAAATGCACAGTCATATATATCCTTGTCCACATATTCTTATCTACTTATTAGGATAGTTCCTTAGAGTAATTTCCTAAAAGTGAAGTACTGGCTCAAAGGATATGAATATTTAAAATTTTGATACTGTCACATAAAGACTATATATATGAAGTTGTACCAATACATTTGTGCTTTCTTGATTACTATGCTGCACATATTTTCATGAGTTTTTACTGACCATTTTGTATTTCTTCTTTTGGGACTTGCTTACCAGGACTTGCTTACATGAAAATCATGTCAGAAAGGAAGATCTGAACCCTATAAATATGTTTTATAGTTTCAATGGATGAGGAAAGCAAATAGTGCATAATTATGAGACTATAGGTGGCTTATATGGAACGTATTCCTTATTTTTTGTAAATATAATAAATCTGAAACCTAGCACACTTAATATTTATTCATAAACCATTCATAATCTGTAAATATGTGTACCTGGTTGAACAGTGTCCCACCCACCAAAATGTATGTCCCCCAGGAATCTCAAAATGTGACCTTATTTGGAAATAGAGTCTTTACAGATGTTATTAGTTAAACTGAGATCATACTAGATTAGAGTGAGACCCAAATCTAAGGAGTGGTGTTCTTACAAGAAGAGAAAACACACAGAGATACACAAAGAGAGGGTGGCCATGTGATGGAGAGAGATGGGGAGTGATGACACTTATTACAACCCAACGAATGTCAAGGATTGCCAGCAACCGCAAGAAGCTAGGAGAGAAGAACGGGACAGATTTGCCCTCACAGCCTCCAGCAGGAACCAACCTTGCTGATACCTTGATTTCAGAATTCTGGTTTCCTGAACTGTTGGGAAATAAACTTCTGCTGTCTTAAGCCACCCAGTTTGTGGTACTTTGTTACAGTAGTCCTCAGAAACTAATACAACATACATACGCACAAGTGACACTAAATTTCAAAAGTCAGGGTAATAGACAAAAAGCTCTTCCCATTTCCTGGAATAACATGTTAAAAATACATTTTACAACAAAATGTTCTGACATATTAAAATGTCTTGAAAACACAGAGGAATGCAATTTTGTACATGTATGCCTGATAACCTGAGGCCAACCTAGATCAGAGGGAAGGCATGAGGAGTTGCTCAAACCCACCTCTCCACTGGACATTTTCCCTACCAGATGAACAAAACAGTTTAGGCTTGGTAAAAGGACATCTAATAACGGAGCATTATAACCCTAAAGGAACACATCACCTACACGCTCAACTTTCTCTACGTACTCAGATCAGAAAAGTCACTCACAACTGCTTTTTAGGTAAAAGGTTCTATCTGGCTCCAGTGTTGCCTAAGTAGATTTCTCTCCAAAGCCAGCCCCAAACTTTAATTTTTGAACTGCCCTCTAATAGGTTCTGTATGAATCCTAATCAGGAAGACTGCTCAACATATAAAAATATCATCTAAATGACAAACAGAAGGTAAAGGGAAGTCTCTCAAACTGGGTTTCTTTCATAATATTAAGACCAGCTGGAATGTAAATCTGAAGATGAACAAGTATATTAACTTTCTTGGATCAATAGAGTCAAACAAATTGAAAATTATGCAATTTATGTTTAATATGAGGCTATGAAAAACTTCTAAAGCTTTCAAAAAGTAAGTTCTTCTGGAACTAAATAGTACATATCCTCTAAATTACTTCTCCAATACAACAGAAAAACTTCTATTTCAGCACAGTATGGCTTTGGGGCAAGAAGGATCTAAATGTGACTCTCTGCCCCACCACTTGCTAGCTGAGTACTTTGAGCAAGTTACTTAACTTTCCTAGTCCAGTTTCTTTATCTGTAAGATAAAGGAAACATAAGGAATTACTGGGAGCACTATGAAAGTAACTAACACAGTGTTGGTGCTATGGTCTGAATGTTTGTGCCCCCACCCTCAAATTCGTATGTTCAAATCCTAATACCTAAAGGTGATGGTATTAGCATGTGAGGCCTCTGGGAGGTGATAGGGTCATGAGGGTGAAGTCCTCATGAATGAGTTTAGTGCTCTTACAAGAGAGACCCCAGGGAGTTCTTAGCCCCTTCCACCATGTGAGGCTACAACCAGAAGTCTGAGACCAGGAAGAGAACCGTTACCCAATCATGCTGCCACTCTGATCTTGGACTTTCAGCCTCCATAACTACGAAAAATAAACTTCTGTTGTTTATAAGCTACCTAGTCCATGGCATTTTGTTACAGCATCCCAAACAGATAGTTGCAGACACAAGCTAGGCCTTTAAAAATGGCAGCTATTATTATTTCTACTTTACTAGGAACCTGAGGAGGTCAGATAAGTTTATCAACAAAAGTGCTTAGTTTGAAACATGTGTAAACTGACAGCTAGCCATTAAATGACTCAAGGTCTTGAAGAATAAGGAACAAAAGATAACAGAACCCAAGAGTCCCAACTCTGATTTCTCTAAGCCACCATCTAGTCAGCACTTCCTCATAGTGACACATGACCCAGCATCAGGTTTTGCTCTCATCACAATAACATGAAACAACAGTCATGCCATGCATCATGTAACCTTTCTTTGTGAAGTTAATTTACTTGATAAATTATTAGCTGACTAATGTTTAGTTTTCTTTTATCTGGCACTTTTATCTCTTGTATGCCAATAATCATAGCATGTCTTTTAGAAAGATCATTAATGGATAGTACCACCACCATTTCAGATGGAGGGGATAAGGTAAATTAATTCTGATGGCCACAGTAAGGCAGAAGCAAAAACCCAAACTAGACTCTCAACACTAGTCTTTCTAAGAGAACACACTATTTCTCTTAAGAATCACTACATCTGTAATTCACACTTGCTGGTCATTCTCTAATGCCAAAAATCAAATCATGAATTTAAAATAATGTCATTGGTGACACACCTTTCAATTTCCCATCAAAGTCAGGGCTTGTGGCCACCTGGAGTCCGGGATGTGGCAGGAGAAAACAGGTGACGCTGGAGAAACACGAGTGGATGTGGTTTCGGACATTCTGAATTTCTTCATGTTGATGTTCTTTCACCTGCCAACGAAGACCAACAATTTACAAAAGACCTTGTGTTTTCCTTCCCTAGGAGCCACTAGTATAGGACAGAGGAAGGAAGACTTCCCAACTCTGATGGATCACAGAGGCCTGGCTCTTGACTGATAAGAAAACTCAGAACCCTAGGAGCAATAAATGCATAAATTTGATAACTGTGGCTTGGCTCCTACAGCTTCTAAAGAACAGGTACTAAAGAGTTTCTTAAAGAAGAGTTCTATACAACACTTAGGAAGAACAAGGGAAGGCTGGATCTAACTAGATAGTAGTGACTGACAAAGGACTCCTGTATTTTAGTTTTGTGAAACAGGCTAAGCCTGTTTATATCCATCCCAAAACAAATAAGAATTCTGAGTAAGAAAAGAACTGAAGTTCTGACTGTGACATTCCAAAGGCACACAGAGAACCTGGTATAAAATATGAAATGGAAATTACAACCAAAGCTTGGGCTTTTGCCCAGGGTTCTTCTCCACATCCCTGTGCCAGTTTCTTTAATTTTACATGAGTCATGTTAGTGTTTGCTAATATTCATAAGCACAACACAATATAATTTTCTGTAATCTGCTCTAAACACAACCGCTAAAGGCAAATGAGAAAGGTATCACTACTTTTAGATAATTCCTCAGAAGATTACTCACCTGTAGACGCTTTTCCAAAAATGACAATCCTCCCTGTAATCCATAGTTGTATTCATAAGGGAAACTCCAGTCTCGAACCAAAAACATCAGTGTCTATTTAGGAAAGGAGGAGAGCACATTATAATATGGCATTAATGCATTTTCAAAGTAACAATTGATATATACTCCTTGGTATAATGCCAATTTCTTCAAAAGGAGAAGGAAAATGTGAAGGACTTATCTATTCTTGTCTTAGAAACCTTCTAAACATTAGAAGGACATGTGTAAGTCAAATGTGAGGGCCACATATCCTATTACTATTTCTGCTACCACAGGTTAATAAGAACAGAAGGAAGAGACTGATAAGAGTATGTTAAATTCAGGGCTCTGCTCTAAAGGCAAGTAGGAAGAATGTGGAAAAGGACAAGAAAACAATATAACACTAGCTAATCATAAAACCAGATCTACTTTTAATGCTACAGAGGAAAAGATAATAATACTCAAAGTTCCTCTAATCTTACTACCTATTATGCATTTTCATCCTCATCAAACAATTAGCTATAGAAGGGGTCAGCAAACTTTTTCTGTTAAGGGCCAGAGAGTAAGTATTTTGGGCTTTTGCAGCAAGAAGCAGCCACGGACAATACAAGGTGTGTAGCTGTGTTCCAATTAAACTTTACCTGAAAGTTAAATGTCAGTGTCCACAGCTAATTTATACATATCAGGAAATACTATTCCTCTTCTGATTTTTTTTCAACCATTTAAAAATGTAAAAACCATTCCTAACTCGTAAGTCATATTAACACAGGCAGCTGGCCAATTTGGACTGTGGGCTATAGTCTGCTGATCTCAGAATTAAAACAAAAATATGAGTTCATTTATAGTTAGCACTCTACCTGGAAGGGTTTTTGGAAAATTTCATCCATTGCCAGGCGACCATATTCTGTGAAGAGCTTTAAAAAAACAAGAGTTAATGGTTTGTATTTCTATGACTATTCTTTAGCAAAGAATTCTACTTATGTTAAACCAAAGTTCCACAGTTTCAAAAGCTCTCAGGAGCCATGAACCTTAAAATAACCTTGGTTATTCCTCTGTCTTACATCCCACATCCCAATTCATTAGCAAACCCAGAATCCAATCACTCACAACTTCCATGTGGTTTGGAATACTGCAGTAGCCTCCTAACTAGTCTCCCTGCCTCAGCCCTTGCCCTCCACCCCCAACTATTACTCTAAGTACAGCAGTCACAGTGGCTCTGTTATAATAAGGTTAGTTAGACCACATCATGCCTCTGCTCAAAACCTCCAACCTCATTCAGTATAAAAGCCAGTCTTTACACTGATATGTGGTCACACTGGCCCCCCCTTGCTGTTCCTCAAACATACTGGGCACACTCCTGCCACTGGGCCTTTGTTTCTGACTCCTCCTTCTGCCTGTAATGTTCTTCCCCCAAATGTCTGTACAGTCAGCTCCCTTACGTCTTAAGATCTTTACTCAAATGGCTCCTTCTCAAAAAACCTTTTCAGGCCAAGGCTTTCCAGGCTTACCTAAGAAGATGATGGTTCTCCCCACAATACCTCTTACACCGTGCCTCTCCTAAATTTTGCTCTTTAACCCATCTTACTATCCAACTTAATATACCTTTACTCATCTTCATCATTGTCTGTCTTCACTAGCATTTAAACTCCATGAGACAGTAATGTTTGTCTATTTGGGGCACTCCTGTACCTCCAGGAGCAAGAGCCCTGGGCCCACAGCACAGACGCCATTCAAATGACCAAATGAACGAATTCTTTCAGGTTAGGGTTTACATATTTCCTCTATGCTCTTAGAAAGCCTCACTAGAAGTACAGCAAAATTAAATTTAAAAGTTGTAAACTCAGAAGACAAAGAGGATGAGAAATGATATGAGCAGAGAAGAGTTGTCAAAAACACTCCCAAAGGAAAACAGAAAAATGAGAACTGCCTTGGGTTTCAGCCTCCTCTGTTCTGCTAAGAAATCTGCAAGAGGCACAGCCAAGAAGAAATCACAGACTCAGCAGAATCCCTGAAAGGCTCGGAAATTAGCAGCACCAGTCACCTTGAGGGAGGGGATGACAACTAACAAAACTGCTGAGAGTCTTTGGGGAGAGCACCTACACTCCCACAGCCCAGCTCCAATCTACTTCCTCCCCAGACATGGACTATCCAGAAAGGATAAACCAAAAGCATTTAGACTTTGACACCACACTCAGCTCAAGATAGAAGTAAATGCCCTACATGACTGGGAACGAGTACAGAAGTAAAAGTTGACAGACTAAAGAGGAAGACTCTGCCCTCTGACCCTGCTGGAGCCACAGCAGGCTTCTACCCCCGCCAGGCAGGAGTTAAGGAATTCTACTCTGGGGAGACTGACAGCACAAGAATGTGTCTGCAAATAGAGACATTTAGGGGTTGCAGAAAAACAGCTAAATAATCATGTCCAATCATCTTACTGTGAGCCAAACCGGTATACAGGCCCACCCTCTTACCAAAGCTCCCAGTAAGATTCCTACCAGCTCATCCTTAATACAGATGACCAAGGACCACAAGACCTTTGAGAAAAGCTTCTAACAGGAAAGATAAAAACTCATGCCCGGGGGGATTCAAGATGGCGGCTTGAGAGGTGACACGGAGAACTCCTTCCAAAACACAAATAGTACAAAAATACAGTTAATTAATACAACTAACCATAAAACATCAACAAGAAAGAAGGCTGAACCAG
>JAQQAC010006904.1:11566529-11596087 GCA_029783875.1 Phataginus tricuspis | reverse complement strand
TGGGGAGCTCGGACAGGCAGAGTGCTTGGGAGACTGACATTCCAGCCGTTTCTGGAGGAGGGGATCCACACCCGGCCGCTCTGTGTCAGAGGAAGGGCAGGCGGTCTGACAGGCTTCCTAGCAGCGAGAGGGCTGCTGAAGGGGCGGGGTTTCCACAGAGCTTGGTACATGGGAACAGGGAGAGCTGGACAAGGTTGTCTGGGCACACTCTGCCCAGCTGGTTGGGAACTTTGAGAAGCTTCAGGTGCTCCAACCCCCTGGTTGCCCACTCAGCTCCGAGACCCCCACTGTGACACATAGCCTGTCAAGCCTTCCTACTGGCATGACATCGGCTAGCAAACCGGCAGTCACTGCGCAGGTATTAGGCCAGTCAGAGGGAGGCCCCACCTACAACAGCTAGAGATGCAAAGCACAGAGACTTACACCTATGTGCTTGGCCCACTGGCTCTGACACTGGAGACAGGCACCACAGACAGGAATCAGGAAACAGATCTTTCCTCCCCCCAGACACCAGCTCTGCTCCCCTATGACCCCCAACCTTACTCTAGGGGCTGAGCAGCTCCAGAGACTGGAGTTTCTGTGCACTAGTGGCCACCACACAAAAACATGAAATGTCAAAAGAACATGGTTCAGACCAAAATCTCACAAACGCCAGAAGGAGGCCAAATGAAACTGAACTCACCAATCTTCCTGAAAGAGAGTTCAAAATAAAAATTATAAACATACTTATGGAGGTACAGAAAAATATTCAAGAACTCAGGAACGAATTTAAGTCAAGAGATTCAATCATTATGAAATTCCATATCTGAAATGAAACATACAATGGAGGGATTTAAAAGCAGATTAGATGTAGTATAGAAGAGAAGGTAAATAGAAGAGAAATTAGCGAAGAGTAATACAAAGAAGCTGAGGCACAGAGAGAAAAAAGAATCTCTAAGAATGAAAGAATATTGAGAGAACTATGTGACCAATCCAAAAGGAACAATATTCACATTATAAGGGTACCAGAAGAGGAAGACAGAGAAAAAGGGATAGAAAGTGTCATTGAGGAGATAATTGCTGAAAACTTCCACAATCTGGGGAAGGATAGTCTCTCAAGCCATGGAGGTGCACAGATCTCCCAACACAAAGGACCCAAGGAAGACAACATCAAGACATATAACTAAAATGGCAAAGATCAAGGATAAAGACAGACTTTTAAAAGCAGCCAGAGAGAGAAAAAACATCCCATACAAAGGAAAACCCATCAGGCTATCATCAGACTTCTCAACAGAAACCTTACAGGCCAGAAGGGAGTGGCATGATATATTTAATGCAATGAAGCAGAAGGGCCTTGAACCAAGAATACTCTACCCAGCAAGGTTATCATTTAAATTTGAAGGAGGGATTAAACAATTTTCAGATAAGCAAAAGCTGAGAGAATTTACCTCCCACAAACCACCTCTACAGTGCATTATGGAGGGACTCCTATAGATGGAAGTATTTCTAAGGCTAAATAGATGTCACCCAAGGGAAGACAAAGAGTACAGAATATGATACATAACATACAAAGAATGGAGGAGAAGGAAAAAGGAGGAGGAAAAAAAAAGAACCTTTAGGTTGTGTTTGTAATACTATACGAAGTAAGTTAAATTAAACTGTTACATGGTAAGGGAATTGCCCTTTTGAACCTTTGGTAACCACGAATCTAAAGCCTGCAATGGCAGTTAAGTACATACCTATCCATAATCACCCTAAATGTACATGGTATGAATGCACCAATCAAAAGACACAGAGTTACTCAATGGATAAAAAAACAAGACCCATCTACATGCTGCCTACAAGAGATTCACTTCAAACCCAAAGATATACACAGACTGAAAGTAAAGGGATGGAAAAAGATATTTCAAGCAACTAATACTGAGAAAAAAGCAGGAGTTGCAGTACTTGTATCAGACAAAACAGACTTCAAAACAAAGAAAGTCACAAGAGACAAAGAAGGACATTACATAATGATAAAAGGGTCAGTCCAACAAGAGGATATTACTATTATAAATATATATGCACCCAACACAGGATCACCTACATATGTGAAACAAATACTAACAGAATTAAAGGGGGAAATAGAATGCAGTGTATTCATTTTAGGAGACTTCAACACACCACTCACTCCAAAGGACAGAAGTAAAGAGACACAGGCACTGAACAACATATCAGAACAGATGGACCGAACAGACATCTATAGAACACTCCATCCAAAAGCAATAGGATACACATTCTTCTCAAGTGCACATGGAACACTTTAAAGAATAGATCATATATTAGGCCACAAAAAGAACCTCAGTAAATTCAAAAACTTTGAAATTGTACCAACCACATTCTCAGATCACAAATTCTGAAACTAGAAATAAATTATACAAAGAAAATGAAAAACCCAAAAACACACGGAGGCTTACTAACATGCTCCTAAATAACCAATGGATCAATGACCAAATAAAAACAGAGATCAAGCAATATATGGAGACAAATGACAACAATAATTCAACACCACAAAATCTGTGGGATGCAGCGAAGGCCATACTAAGAGGGAAATATATTGCAATACAGGCCTACCTCAGGCAAGAAGAACAATCCTATATGAACAGTCGGTACTCACAATTAATGAAACTAGAAAAGGAAGAAAAAATGAGGCCCAAAGCCAGGAGAAGGAGGGACATAATAAAGATTAGGGCAGAAATAGAGAAAATTAAGAAGAATAAAACAACAGAAAGAATCAATGAAAGCAGGAGCTGGTTCTTTGAGAAAATCAACAAAATAGATAAACCCCTAGCAAGACTTATCAAGAAAAAAAGAGAGTCTACACACATAAACAGAATCAGAAATGAGAAAGGAAAAATCACTACAGACACCACAGAAATACAAAGAATTATTACAGAATACTATGAAAAATTATATGGTAACAAACTGGATAACCTAGAAGAAATGGACAACTTTCTAGAAAATTACAACCGTCCAAGGCTGACCCAGGAAGAAACAGAAAACCAATTACCAGCAAAGAAATTGAATTGGTAATCAAAAACCTACCTAAGAACAAAACGCCTGGACAGATGGTTTCACTGCAGAATTTCATCAAACATTTAGAGAAGACCTAATACCCACCCTCATTAAAGTTTCCCAAAAAGTAGAAGAGGAGAGACTACTCCCAAACTCATACTATGAGGCCAACATCACTCAAATACCAAAACCAGGCAAAGACACCACAAAAAAGAAAACTGCAGACCAATATGCCTGATGAACATAGATGCAAAAATACTCAACAAAATATTAGCAAACTAAATTCAAAAATACATCAAAAAGATCATCCATCATGATTAAGTGGGATTCATCCCAGGGATGCAAGGATGAAACAACATTCAAAAATCCACCATCATCATCCACTACATCAAGAAAAAGAAGAACAAAAACCACATGATCATCTCCACAGGTGCTGAAAAAGCATTTGACAAAATTCAACATTCATTCATGATAAAAACTCTTAACAAAATGCGTATAGAGGGCAAGTACCTCAACATAATAAAGGCCATATATGACAAACCCACAGCCAACATTATACTTAACAGCGAGAAGCTAAAAGCTTTTCCTTTAAGATCAGGAACAAGACAAGGATGCCTACTCTCCCCACTTTTATTCAACATAGTTATAGAGGTCCTAGCCACGGCAATCAGACAACACAAAGAAATAAAAGGCATCCAGATTGGTAAAGAAGAAGTCAAACTGTCCCTGTTTGCAGATGACATGATATTGTACATAAAAGTCCCTAACGAATCACTCCAAAACTATTAGATCTAATATCTGAATTCAGCAAAGTTGTGGGATGTAAAATTAATACACAGAAATCTGTTGCATTCCTACACACTAACAATGAACTAGCAGAAAGAGAAATCAGGAAAACATATTCATTCACAATCACATCAAAAAGAATAAAATACCTAGGAATAAACCTAACTAAGGAATGAAAGACCTATACACTGAAAACTACAAGACACTCTGAAGAGAAATTAAAGAGGACACTAATAAATGGAAATTCATCCCATGCTCTTGGCTAGGAAGAATTAATATTGTCAAAATGGCCATCCTGCCTAAAGCAATCTACAGATTCAATGCAATTCCTATCAAAATACCAACAGCATTCTTCAATGAACTAGAGCAAATAAAATTCATATGGAACCACAAAAGACCCCAAATAGCCAAAGCAATCCTGAGAAGGAAGAATAAAGCAGGGGGAATTACGCTCCCTGACTTCAAGCTCTACTACAAAGCTATAGTAATCAAAACAATTTGGCATTGGCACAAGTACAGACCCATACACCAGTGAAACAGAATAGAGAGCCCAGATATAAACCCAAGCATATGTAGTCAATTAATATACGATAAAGGAGCCAGGGATATACAATGGGGAAATGATAGCCTCTTCAACAGCTGGTGTTGGCAAAACTGGACAGCTACATGTAAGAGAATGAAACGGGATTACTGTCTAACCCCATACACAAAAGTCAACTCAAAATGGATCAAAGACGTGAATGTAAGTCAGGAAACCATAAAACTCTTAGAACACAACATAGGTAGAAATCTCTTGGACGTAAATATGAGCAACTTCTTCATGAACATATCTCCCCAGGCAAGGGAAACAAAAGCAAAAATGAACAAGTGGGACTATATCAAACTAAAAAGCTTCTGTACAGCAAAGGACACCATCAGCAGAACAAAAAGACATCCTACTGTATGGGAGAATATATTCATAAATGACATATCTGATAAGGGGTTGACATCCAAATTATATAAAGAGCTCACGTATCTCAACAAACAAAAAGCAAATAAGCCAATTTAAAAATGGGCAGAGGAGCTGAACAGACACTTCTCCAAAGAAGAAATTCAGATGGCCAACAGGCACATGAAAAGATGCTCCACATTGCTAATCATCAGAGAAATGCAAATTAAAACCACAATGAGATATCACCTCACACCAGTTAGGATGGCTGCCATTCAAAAGACAAACAACAGCAAATGTTGGCGAGGATGTGGGGAAAGGGGAACCTACCTACACTGCTGGTGGGAATGTAAGCTAGTTCAACCATTGTGGAAAGCAGTATGGAGGTTCCTCAAAAAACTCAAAATAGAAATACCATTTGACCCAGGAATTCCACTCTTAGGAATTTACCCTAAGAAGGCAGCAGCCCAGTTTGAAAAAGACATAGGCACCCCTATGTTTATCACAGCACTATTTACAATAGCCAAGAAATGGAAGCAACCTAAGTGTCCATCAGTAGATGAATGGATAAAGAAGATGTGGTACATATACACAATGGAATATTACTCAGCCATAAAAAGAAAACAAATCCTACCATTTGCAACAACATGGATGGAGCTAGAGGGTATTATGCTCAGTGAAATAAGCCAGGCGGAGAAAGACAAGTACCAAATGATTTCACTCATATGTGGAGTATAAGAACAAAGAAAAAACTGAAGGAACAAAACAGCAGCAGACTCTCAGAACTCAAGAATGGACTAACTGTTACCAAAGGGAAAGGAACTGGGGAAGATCGGTGGGAAGGGCGGGATAAAGGGGAAAAGGGGGCATTGTGATTAGCAGACATAATGTAGCAGGGGCGGGGGGAGGGAATACAGGGAAGGCAGTGTAACACAGAGAAGACAAGTAGTGATTCTATAGCATCTTACTATGCTGATGGACAGTGACTGTAATGGGGTATGTGGTAGGGACTTGATAATAGGGGGAGTCTAGTAATCATAATATTGCTCACGTAATTGTACATTAATAATAGCAAAAAAAAAGGGGGGGGCAGAGGATCTGAAGAGACAGTTCTCCAAAGAAGAAATTCAGATGGCCAACAGACACATGAAAAGATGCTCCACATCACTAATCATCAGGGAAATGCAAATTAAAACCACAATGAGATATCACCTCACACCAGTAAGGATGGCCAGCATCAAAACGACTAAGAACAAGAAATGCTGGTGAGGATGCAGAGAAAGGGGAACCCTCCTAGACTGCTGGTGGGAATGTAAGCTAGTTCAACTATTGTGGAAAGCAATATGAAGGTTCCTCAAAAAACTAAAAATAGAAATACCATTTGACCCAGGAATCCCACTCCTTGGAATTTACCCAAAGAATACAACTTCTCAGACTCAAAAAGACATATATACCCCTATGTTTATGGCAGCACTATTTACAATAGCCAAGATATGGAAGCAATCTAAGTGTCCATCAGTAGATGAATGGATAAAGAAGAGGTGGTACATATACACAATAGAATACTATTCAGCCATAAGAAAGAAACAAATCCTACCATTTGCAACAACATGGATGGAGCTGGAGGATATTATGCTCAGTGAAATAAGCCAGGCGGAGAAAGACGAGCGCCAAATGACTTCCCTCATTTGTGGAGTATAATAATGAAGCAAAACTGAAGGAACAAAATAGCACTAGACTCACAGACTCCATGAAGGGACTAGTGCTTACCAAAGGGGAGGAGTGTGGGAGGGTGTTCGGGAGGGAGGGAGATGGGTACTGGGGGGTATTATGTTTAGTATACATGGTGTGAGGGCTTACAGGGAAAAGAGTGTAACACAGAGAAGGCAAACAGTAACTCTGTGGCATCTTACTACACTGATGGACAGTGACTGCATTGGGATATGTGTGGGGACTTGATAATATGGGTAAATGTAGTAACCACATTGTTTTTTCATGTGAAACCTTCATATATCAATAATACCTTAATAAAAAATAAAAAATAAAAATAAATAAATAAAAACGACGTACAAATGGGTGATAAGTACATTGAAAAGGTCCCTTCCTTTTCCAATTTTACTTTGGTAGTACCTGAAGAAAATGAAAACACTAACTCAAAAAGATATCTGCACCCCTATGCTCACAGTAGCATTATTTACAAAAGCCAAGAAATGGAGGCAACCTTAGTGTCCACTGATGGGTAAGAAGGAAATCTTGACAATTCCAACAAGACTGATGGATCTTGAAGGCATTATGCTAAGTGAAGTAAGTCAGACAGAGAAAGACAAATACCATATGTCTCTTTTAGGTGGAATCTTAAAAAAAAAAATTAAAGAAAAAGTCAAACCCATGTTACTGGTAGTTGCCAGAGGAAGGAGGATTAGGGGGAATTAAGTTAAAGGAATTGAAAAGTGCAAACTTCCAACTATAAATAAATCACGGGGATGTAATGTACAGCATGGTGAATACAGTTAATAATGCTGCATTGTATATTTGGAAGTTGCTAAGAGAATAAAATCTTAAAATTTTTCATCACAAGGATGAAATAATAACAAAAATATTTTTTTTCAAAAGGAAGAAACTGCCAGGAGAGCTGCCTACCAGGCCAGGAAAAAGCAATCCAGACTGGAGAAGGTCACAGCACCCAAGCAGTGATGCCTCCTCAGGGAAAGATAAAACCAAACCTGCAGAGCTGAGGGCACAGTTTTCCCTGCAAACCTCTCCAGTGGGTGCTGGTATCCTCTCATACCTAAATGTGGGGTTGGTGACTCTTGCTTCTTTTTATCACCTCTACACCACCATTCTCCGTCTTCTTGTAAAAAACTCTACTCCTTTAGGATTCGTGCATCCTGCAGAACGTCTACCCCCACTCTTTACTGCTGCCCACCTACTAAGCAGGCATCACTCCCTCTCATTCCATCAAGGACTCTGACACTGATGCCAGTCTTCTTCATCAAAGCAGACATTCCTTTCAACTGCTGCCTCAGCCACAAACCTAAGATGAGCAAAGGGAAGACTGTCTCCTCCCCTACAGTAGGACATGATACAAAGAGTCCGGAATGATTCATAATGAAATGATTATGGGAAAGACATGCTTAAACAGATTTCGGTTTGAGGAACCAAAGGATGGTAGAGCCCTTAAGAATATTATCAGAAAAGACTTAGGTAACTGCATCCCAATTTCCTTACCAGCTGTTACAGGTTGAACTGTTTCTCCCAAAAGTATGTTGAAATCCTAGTCCCAGAACCTGTGAATATGACCTTATTGGAAATGGGGTCTTCACAGATGTCATCAAGTTCAGGTGAGTCATTATGGTGGGCTCTAATCCAATATGAACCAGGGAGGAAGATGCAATGATAGACAATGAGACACACAGACACTAAGAGAAGACACACACACACATAGAGGCAGAGGTGTAGGCACTACAGCTGCAAGCAGAGGACTGCTGGCAAAACCCTAGGAGCAAGGAAGAGGCAACAAATTCTCCCCAAAAAGCTTCAGAGAGAACACAGTTGATTTCTGACTTCCAGCCTCCAGAACTGTGAGATAACAAATTTCTGTTGTTTTAAACCCCCCAGTTACAGCAGCCCTCACACACCACCCTCACTTATTCATTCCTGTCTCTCTCAGACTGGACTACAAAATCTATAAATAATCATGCCTATCTCAAACATTACAGTAACTACAGCATTTGGTCCACTGCCTCACACAAGTTAGGCATTTAAAAAATGTATGAAAGGAAGGAACTAAGAAAGGAATCAGTTTCAGGTAAAAAGGTGTCAAATTCAAGACATGAAGTAAATGTGTAAAAGTTTAAGGAGCCACCGCTCTCAACCACTGAGTCATGGCACTGGTGCAGAACCACTAATTATGAAGTACAAGTACTTGCTAGTAGGAGCATTCAGGACCTAAGTTTAGAAATTCTTTTTTTTTGTTTTCTTTAAAGGACTATAAATTAGAACTAACTCAAGGTAATCCCCATCTCTCTCTCTCTCTCTCTCCAGCATTCTGGTATGTTTTCTGAATGCCAGTGGGAGAAGTGGAATTTGAGACACATGCCTGGGATTGTACCCAACTCTGGAACACTCAGGAAGAGTATTTTACAGGAAAAGCACATGTCTTCAGGAAAACAGAAGAAAATGACCAAAAACAGCAGTAGTAATAGTAATAATAAATACTGCAGAGATGTTAAAAAGCACATACTATTTTCCAGGCACATGATGCTGTGCAATTTATACGTGTTCATTTATTTAACCTGACCTGGGTTATCACAGTAGCTTCAAAACCAGTCACACTGAATGCATACCTGCCCCCTAAGAATCTGTTCCAAACAGCCAGAGTGATCCTTTCATGTCAAACAATGCCACTCCTTTGCTCAAAACCTGGCTGCCATCTCACCCAGAGAGAAAGCCCAAGTCGTGACAAAGGCTGGGCATCACCAGGACCTAAACACCTCTCTGACTTCATCATTTGCCTCCATCACACCTCATTCCACCCACTGGCCTCTTTGCTATTCCTTCACCCTTCTGAACACATTCCACCTCAGGGTCTTTCTCCCTGCAGGTTCCTCTCCTATACCACTTCTCCCCCCAACACAGATTATCTTAGACTTACTGACCCACTTTCCTGAGTTCCATGTTCAACTCAACAGGGCCTTCTCTGACCACCCCAGCAATAGATATACAGAGTACAGGACTATTATGAACCCCAAATCTTCTTCCATAGTTCAATCTTTTATAAAAACTACTTAGCTGTAAAACTTTCTCTTGTCTTAAAACTTTTAAATGATACATGATGATGTTAAGGTTTTTATGATGAATACATACCTGCAGCTGTTGCAGATCATCTTCCTGAATATTCTGGGACAAATTATAAATCTAGGAAGCAAAAAACCCAGAATGATACTATTCTAACTTACTTCAAACGAGTTCCAAATAAGCCCAAAGCTTTGCACAAAAGCTCTGTACAATTAAAGGTTTGCATGTAAGAAAATTAAGTCTGTTCAAACAGTACTATTATCTAACTTGTGGAAAATGATCCATATAAGGTTGAAATCACATCATTCTTCAAAATTTAAAATACAGTTTTTCTAAGTTCTTACTAAATCTACATTTCCTATATGATGTAACTGATGTGATTTCAATTTCCACTTTTCAGACTTTCTTGGAGTATTTTATACATACTTGTAACGAAAGTGGAAATATAGTTCAGGTTCCTTCTTGACCTTATAAGAGCTTATAAGACCTTCTAAGATACGTAGTTTTACTATCACCATAGGAATTCTGGTAACAGAACAATAACGGAAACTAGATGTACTCCCTCAACTTGTTTCCTCTGCAAACTCTTTTCCTAGTCAAGCAGCTTCACCTGAACAGAACTAGTCATGGTGCTGAGAGCAAAAATGGTAGCACAATCTTTCACGGTGGATTGGCTGTCAAATGCCCCCTGCGTATCCATCAGAACAACTGCAACCTAAAAAAAAGGAAAATACAAACAAAATATGTTAAAGTGAGAAGAGGGGAAATGTACAGGAGAAACTGGAAAGAACAGCTAACATTTAACTTAGGCTTAAGCACCTGCCTAAAGGTTCTATCAGAAAAGTATAGTTATCTAGGTGCCTTGTTTTGACCAGAGAACTCTGGCGAAAATTGTCTGCTCATCACCTGATGAGATGAGATGAAACAGCAATATGGAAGGAGGGAGAACAGCTAAATGTTGAAGCCAGTTAGTTCACTCCCCAAGCCAGTCTTTCAGATGATGTTTTGTTGTTGAAAAAGAAATTAAAAATATGAATGGACTTTACACTTAGGCATAATCCAATAAAAACAAAACACATGGGCTGGGATATTTTTCTCATTTACTTGTAAGGCTCTATTCTTCCCCCAAATTTCTAGGGTTTTCTGGTTGTTTGATGAAAGAAAATTAACATTTCAATCTTTACAAAAGACAGACCACAGTAATGATGCCAAAATATAGCAGAAGAATCTAGGCAATCATTGTACTCTCTATATTATAACTAGATTTCATGAAGCCTCAGGCTTTCCAAAAAGGACTTAATGACCTATTCTCACTCCAAAAGTGAGATTTATGCAAAATGTTAAATATGGTATATTATTTTCCTTATACAATTGCTATGAGTTTCAGTCATATAATTTTAAAATACAACTTTTCAAATTCATTCATATAACTGGTTCTAAGAGAGGACAGGGTTTAGTATGTTCAAAAAGATAAGTAAGTTCATCAAGTTCCTGGTTCTTTACAATACTTAGATATTGCAAAAGGCAGCAGGGAAGCTTTCTACTAAGCACTATGGAGTTCAAGAATAGAAATTCCATAATCAAAAACATTAAAAAATTGTTATTCTTAAAAATGATAATATGATTATCATTTTATATAATTTACATATCAGGTCCCATTAATCACATCATATATTTATGAGTTTATTTACATATAACCCAATCCACTACTGCGGTAGAATGGATATAATTTAAATTCAAGCAAAACAAAGTACTGTGCAGAAAAGAGACGTAGAGGGCATCACCCTATCCATACTTTATTCACTTTGTGAAGAGAATACTGTCAAACTAAATAAGCAATCAAAACAAATCATGGCTGGGACAAGTGGGTATTCACATACAAAGAGTGGTGTTGGACCCCTACCTCACATCATATACAAAAATGTACTCAAAATGTATCAAAGACCTAAATGTAAGAGCTAAAACCACAAAAACTATTAGAAGAAAAGAGAGGTGCAATTCTTCATGACCTTAAATTAGGAAATGGTTTCTTAGTTATGCACAAGCAACTACAGAAAAAAACAGACAAATAGGACTTCATCAAAATCAAAAACTTTTGTGCATCAAATGACACTATCAAGAAAGTAAAGACAATCCACAGAATGAAAGAAAATAAAGGCAAACCATATTATGTGACAAGTGTCAAGTAATCCAGAATATATAAAGAACAACTCAACAATTAGAAGACAAATAACCCAACTAAAAAATGGATTTGATTTGAATAGACATTTCTCCCAAGAAAATATACAAACAGCTACTAAGTATGTGAAAAGACTCTCAACATCCTTAGTCATTAGAGAAGTGCAAATGCAAATCAAAACCACAATGAGACGCCACTTCACATTTACTAGCCTGGCTCTGGACTGGCTCAAATCATAATGACAATTACCAGGTGTGGCAAGGATGTGGCCGACTCCAGCCTCCTGCACTGCTGTCGAAAATGTAGAGGGGTACAGCTGCTTTGGGGAACAATTAGGCAGTTTTTCAAAAGGTCAAATATGGAGTTGCCATGTAACCCAGATATTCCACTCCTAGGTCTATACCCAGGAGAACTGAAAACATATGCTTGCTTACTCTACAACTCAGTAGCAAAAATAATAAAAATAAAAATAACCCAATTAAAATTTTTTAAATGGGCAAAGGACTTGAATAGACATTTCTCCAAAGAAGAATACAAATGGCCAACAGGTATATGAAAAGGTACTCATCATTAGGAAAATACAAATCAAAACCACAATGAGATACCATCTCACACATATTAAAATGACTATTATCAAAAAAACAAGAAATAAGTGTTGAAAAAGTATTGTACACTGTTGGTGGAAATACAAAATGGTATGGCTGCTATGGAGATTCCTCAAAAACTTAAAAATAAAACAATCCCACTTCTGAGTGTATACCCGAAAGAATTCAGACCAGGATCTCAAGGAGATACCGGCACTCCCGTATTCACTGCAGCACTATGCCCAATAGCCAAGATATGGAAACAAACTACATGTCCGTAGACTGATGAATGGATAGAGAAAATGTGGCATATACATATAATGGGATATACTATTCAGCCTTAAAAAAGGACATCCTGCCATATGCAACAACACAGATAAACCTGGAGGATATTAGGCTAAATGAGGTAAGCGAGTCACAGAAAGACAAAAACTGCTTGACTCCACTTATGTGAGGTATCCAAAATAGCTAAACTCAGAGAAACAGAATGGTGGTTGCCAGGCGCTAGGGAGAGGGGGCAGTTTAAAGTTCCAGCTATGCAAGACAAAGAGCTCTAGAGATGTGCTATAAAACACAGTGCCTACAGTTAACAATACTACATTGTGCACTTAAAAAGTTAAGAGGGTAGATCTATGTTAAGTGTTCTAACCACAATAAAAACAAAGAAAGAAAACACATGTTTACAGATAAACTTGTCCACAAATGTTCAGTGGCAACATTATTCATAATAGTCAAAAAGTAGAAATAACTCAAATGCCCTTCAACTGATGAATGGATAAACAAAATGTGGCATATCCATACAATGGAATATTTTTCATTCATACGGAAAAGAATGAAGTACTGACGCAAGCTACATCAGGGATGGGCCTTGAGGGCACTGGGCAGGGTGGGGGAGGCCAGACACAAGGACCACATATTAGAGGACTCCATTTGTATGAAATGGCAAACTAATATGTGGAGAAGGAAAGGAGGGAGGTCAGCAGTGGCCAGGGGCTGGTAGGAAGGGGGATGGGGAACAAGTGCTAATGAGTAGTGGGTTTCTTACAGGGGTGATGAAAATGTTCTGGATTAGATGGCAGTGATACTTGCTCAGGCTTGTGAGTATAATGAAGACTGCTAAATTTATACTTTTAAAGGCTGAACTTCACCTTGATATGAATTATACCTTAATGAAAAAGAGCTAATCCTGGCATGTATTTGCTAACTAGAAAAATGAGACGAGAGGAGACAAGGGGAAACACCAAAGAGAAGCTCTTGAGGAACAGGAATCATATGTACACTTAGATAAAGTGCTGGATATTTGGTATTCTTATATGCGGTAGCAGAATCGTGAAATGCCATTAACCACTTTTAAGAACAATCTGACAGTAGCTAGTAAAGGGAGAAATGGGCATTCTCAGACCCAGCAATTCCACTTCTGGGTGGTTTTCTAATGTTTTTAACTGGAACCCACAGTAAGAAATGTATTTTACATCATGACCAAATACATACCTACCTACAGCTGAAACTAAATTTGTTTGTGTACTGCACTCTGATACTTTCTACACTGTTCTAATTCTTTCTTTTTTAAATACTGGTCACAAGCCAATAAATTGATTTCTCTACCCTTAATGGGTTATGAACACAGTTCAAAAAACTGGGGCCTGGAAACACACTTACACTTGCACACTTATTCATGGAGACATTTATAAGGTTGTTCACTGTGGCAAATATTATAAAAAGGAAAAAAAGTAAACAACCTTAATGCCCAGTAGGGAAATGGGTAAATAAAATGATCTATTCATATGATTACTACATAACAGTTCAAAGAGATAAACCAGAGCTGCATATTTAAGAATGTTGCTTTTAATTAAAAAGTAAAATGAGTTATCTACTTCTTACACCAGGTAGGTTCTACACTAAAATCTCACCAAGTATATAAAAAATAAAAAATCATCCTTAGTACAGCATTTATTCCATATTATATTGATAGCTAGGGGGACTGAATGCTCACCATCTGAACTGAGAGACCCCCCTAGGGCCCTTTTTACGCTAAGCTCCCAGAACAAAGGCAACCAGGTCTATGTCACCCACCAGAAGTAGGAAACTAAGGAACAGAAGTAACATCTAAAACAGTTGGAATCATTAGCCTCTGGGAAGTAAAACTGAGCAGCGGGAGGAATAGGATACTTGACAGCTCTTTTGATTAAAAGTCTTACATTACCATTTGACCTGTTAAACTATATTCATACATTATTTTTAAACCATGTACTTATATCATCTTGATATAAGTTATTTTAATTGGAAATCAGATGTACAAAAAAGTTCTCATTTTGTTTTGTTTGTTAATTTGTAATCTTTTTCTTCCTTACCTTCTTCCCACCTGGCTTCTCCACAGTAAAAACTTCACTCCAGATCTGAATCCCAGTGGTTTCTGGGTCAGAGCCCCCTCTCCATGAAAATCCTGTTAATGGTTCTTCTGGGTCACCCAACCAGTTTGAATGGCCACCTTCCTTCTACAGGAGAAACAAAAAATGTCCATTAGACCTTAACTTTTGAGTAACTTTACACATCAAGAATAATCCATGAGATTACTTTGCTTTTTTGGACATAAAAATCTCATTTTCTAATTTAAAGTAATTCTACCTTACCTGGAAATATAAGTATCGTAGCATAAAGTCAAGAAGGAAGGACTTGCCCTTTCGGAAGGCACCAGCCACTGACACCACCACCACATCAAGGTCTCGGATGTGGTCCTGCAAGAGGATGCTGGCCAAAGCTTTCTCTTCTAGCTCAAAAGAATGTTGGTCTTTCTGAACCAAAACAACCTGTACTGGACCAGGTTTTCCACTCTCCATGGCATCACCTATATTGTTGTAGAGAAAAAATTCATTTCATGTATTTTTTAATTTATTTTTGAACATAGGAAGATAGAAAATTTCTTAAACAGGGCACAAAAGCACTGAGCATGAAAGAAAAAAATGACAAATTAGATTTCAAAAAAATAAGAATTTTTGTTCATTAAAAGAAGACACCATTAAGAGAGTAAAGATGCAAGCCACGGGCTAGGAGAAAATATTCACAATACCTATATCCAAAGGTCTCATATACAGAATCAATATAGAAATCCACAAGACAAATACTTCACATTTTAAAAATAGTAACCGGCAAAAGACTGTGAACAGGCATTTTATTAAAAAAAGGATATCCAAATGGTCAATAATCATATGAAAAGGTGTTTCCATAACATTACTTATCAAAGACATGTAAATTTAAAACATAATTTAAACCACAACACCACTACCTCCCCATCAGAACAGCTAAGATCTAAAAGACTGACAATATCAACTATGGGAGAGGACAAGGTACAACTGATGGGAGTACAACTACTTGGGGAAAACCTTGGCAGTGTATACTAAACCAAACATGCCTATGGTCCAGCAATTCTACTCCTAGGTATATACCTAAGAGAAATAAATGCTTATGTCCACCAGAAAAAAACCCACAAGAATGTTCAAGCTTTATTCAAAATAGTCCAAAACTGGAAACAACCCAGATGTCCATCAACAGTAGAAAAGGTGCATGCAACTGCCAAGCCTTTTATATACATTTTATTTAATCCTCAGAACAACCCTATAAGGTGAAAATATTGCCCCATTTTAAAAAAAAGGAAACTAAGCCTTACAAAAGCATCTTGCCCAACAAGTTCTAGTGAAAAGCTTAGAGAAATCTTTAGGCGGCTATGATTTGTACAGCATTCTTAACAATCTAGTCAAAGCTTAAGAGGCAATTAATTCTTTAGCTCAAAACTAAGCACTAACTAGTAGTTTCCCTACCAGAGCTGAAAGTACAAAGATATTAATTCTTTGAAATTCAGAGTCACTTAGTAGCTATAGATTTATGTAGTTACAAAAAACTACCAGTGGGGCCTAGGGAATGAAGCAAAGCACTATTTCCCTTAGTGTGAGTACGTACCACTGGTATTAAAGGAGATGTTTTCTGTTAGTTAAAAGGACATTTTTTCATTTTAATAATTATGTGTTTCAACGTATTTTAGAAAAAAACACATTTTAATGGATTACTGCTTAGAAGGAGGCTAAGTTTTAAGATATCAATTTAAAGTAATTGAAGGGCAAATATTAAATATAGTCCAGGTAGGCAGATATGGCCAAAAAAACAAGTATGGTCTCCAAATTGCTGTCTCCTGGGAAGCACTGAAGGCTGCATGATCACAGCAAAGTCAACAGAACAGCCTGGCTGTCTGCCTCAACCCCTTAAACTATAGGAATTACAACTCCCTTTTAGTATGTATAGTATCAGACAGTAACAAAAGGAGTCTTGCCACTTCTTAGTTTTTGCAGACTGTTGAAAAACAAATTATAAATACAGATTAAAAGTCATGATATCATTGTAATAGATGTATACTAATACTTTTCTTTCCCATTACTGCCTGGATAAAAAGTTAACATTTCTGCAAATAACCTCTTAAGGTTCATCCTATTGCCACAACAGCAGGTGAATCCAGGACCTAAAGACCTTCAGTCTTTCAGATAAAGAACCAATGAAAATAATTTTCTCAGACCTTATGGATAAACCACAGTGCTAAGTCCTGTGCAGTAACAAAGTCCCTGAGATGATTGGTTGCTTCGCAATATTTGTTTTCCCCTCCCGCTATGGTAATAGAATTTTAGCTGGACATAACTGCCCAAAAGAAGCCCATTTCCAGCCTGACCTTAGAGCCAGGGTATCAGCAAGTGACTAAGTTCTGACTGGTAATGACACAGGAACTTCCAGGTCACACATTTTCCCCCTTCCTGACAGTGGGATGTAGAAGTGGGAGCGAGTCATCCTGGACCAGGCATATGTGGGCAACAGCCTAGGAATATTGAAACAATAAAAGAGGTAGGGCTGACAAATGATTTCCCTCATCTGTGGAGTATAACAACAAAGCAAAACTGAAGGAACAAAATAGTAGCAGACTCAGAGACTCCAAAAAGGAACTACTGGTTACCAAAGGGGAGGGGTGTGGGAGGGAGGGAGAAGGGGATTGTGGGGTATTATGTTTAGTACACATTTGGGGGGAATCACGGGGAAAACCGTGTAGCACAGAGAAGGACAACAGTGAATCTGTGTCATCTTACTACACTGATGGACAGTGACTGAATTGGGGTATGAGTGGGGACTTGATAATATGGGTAAATGTAGTAACCACATTGTTTTTTCAAGTAAAACCTTCATAAGAGTGTATATCAATAATACCTTAATAATAAATAAATAAATAAATAAATAAATAGAGAGAGAGAGGTAGGGCCGAGATCTGCCATGACTGGCTCATTTTTATGTGAATGAAAAACAAATGTCTACTTTGCTTAAGTTCCTTCTTTGAAGGCTTTATCAGATATAGCCAAACCCAGTAACCAATACAACAGACCCCCAAGGACTTCACAATAAAGTTCATGATTCTGGCTCTTTCAATTTCACCTATTTCACTATTACAGTTTATTGAGCGATGTGAATGTAATTGACACATAGCAGGCACACATAAACAATTGTAAAGGGAATGAATGATATGTACTACATATAATATAGCTGAAGGCTATGACCCGAAGGATGTGGTACTGTAAGAGCAACAGGTATGGAAGGTGAGGTTACATGGGCTTCAGACAAGATGGAATCCAGCAACAGACATGCATGCATTGTGCACAATTAGCTGCACTCCGAGAGACGCTGAAGACCAGAGAGGACAGTTTTAAAAAAAGGTGACACAGCCTTCACTCATCTCTTCCTCTCTTTCTGCCTGTGACACATTGAAAAGGAAGAGAACAAGGCTATGTTTAGTTGGGAGAACTGGGTGACCTTGCATTTCTCTTCACAACAGTATATTGGGCCCATCGGACTAAGAGAGATCTTGTTCCTTTTGTTTGCTTCTGTGTGAGGGCAAATTATTTTAACTACACACCTCACTAATAATTCAACTTAAACAAATAGATATGCTTATTTTTAACCCATCTTTACCCCTCATCTTCCACATAAAAACTTTATTTCTACTCACTCCTTTCCAGGGGTCAAGTGAATGTCCTTTGCTGATTTGTCCACTTATCTCAGACTTCCCAATTCTTATATCCCTTAATCAAAATCTTAGGGCCTTCTTCCTTAGGCCATACCACCTTGCAAACTTTCTTGCCTATTAGGCTGATCCAAGTCAGCCCCACATCCCCAAGTGTTGCTCTGATGATGTCACCTCACCCCTTAGGGCCAAAATCCTTCATTACAGTACATAAACATACCATGCCAGCAACTACATACAAACATTTTATGGACTGACAACTCAAAGCTAAAATCTCCATCCTATAAGTCAAAACCTTTCACCACTCTCCCCTCTGCCTTAGTTCCTCTAATTCCTTACTTTCCTCACCCTGTCAGGAAAATTTATTTTCATTGGTCTCTCTACTGGGAGAAATTTAGGATGCAGATCCTGTCCTGTCTTGATTCCAAAATTTCATATGTATGACCTGTTCAGCCATTTGTTCCCACCTGAAATGCTTCTTCCCCCTTGACTCCAGGCAAACACTTGCTCATCTTCAACACTTGCCTTCATCCTCCCTTTGTCTGATCCCCACCCACCCCCAATCTTCTCAGAGTTCATCATTTCACATGGTATACTGAAAATACAGGATCTGGAATCAAGACAGGGCAGGGCTTAGAAGTCCTTACTTCCTCCCCATCTAAAATGTAAGCTTTATGAGGACAAGATTTTTTTTTTCAATGCTGTATCCCCCAAGATCCCAGAACAGTGCCCACACAAAGCAGATATCCAATATTTGTGGAATAAACACCACTTTGTCACAATATGACTATGGATAAATTTCTAACCACTTGTAGCTCCAACTATAAATTTATAGATTTACAAATCTAACAAACTATCTCAAAGCAGTGTCTGACACATATTAGAAACTCAATAAAGTGAGCCCACTTTCCCATTTCCACTAAAACCTTACATATACTACTATTTCACTCATTACCATATTGTAATTTATCACTGAGATTGAGCACTTCTGGGGAACAGGGAAACTGCCACTTTTAGCCCCACCATTTAACACAGGAACAATGAGTCTCCTAGTATTGTAAACAACACTATATACCTAGTAGTACATGTAAAGTACCTCAATAAAAATCAGTTTCTTCTCTTTCCCCCCCCCCCCCACCCAGTCTGCTTTCACAGTCAAACTCCTTGAAGGTATGTCTTCACCTACTGGTCTACCCATTCATGTCTTACCCCCTTGCAACCTGACTTTCAATCTCTGTTGAAGCTATTCTCTAGTTTATCAGTGACCTCTCTTGCCAAATCCAATGGCCCTTACCTGATTCTCATTCAACCTCTCTGTGACAAAACACAACTGCTACCCACTTCTAAAACTTCTTAAAACCTATGGACACAGTGACAGTGCACATTCCTAGCTCTCTTCCAGTCTCTTTATCACCTCGTTTCAACAGTTCTTTTTCTTCTTTCCAGCCTCCTGCCATAGGTGCCAATGGTCTCCTGCAGTCATTTGCAGACCTTGCTCACTCCTTCAATGAGCTCTTTATTCTTATAATGTTACTCTACCCTCTATTGTGGTGATGCAACCACATTCGGGTACAAATGTACAACTGCCTAAGGAACAGATTCACTGGATATTCCACTGTCACCTCACTCTTGGGAGTAGTATGTGGAAATATGTGGGCATAAGAGTCAGGAGACAAGTTCCTGTTCCAGTTCTACCACTACCAACCTGTGTGATTCTGGGTGTGTCTAGTCCTCAGTCTCAACAGTAAAACTGAATCAAGTCAAGAATTAACCTCTAGCAACCCTTCCAGTACTAACATTTTATAAGTCTACATTTAGTGTCAAAATGAACCTTCAGTTACTCCACCTCTCAAGTCCCCACCTTTTAGCCTCCACATCTGTCCTGACTCTATCTCTATCTTCCTATATACAATATACCACCAAATCTATCATTTCCTCTCTTTCCATGACTTAAGCTCCTGTTTTGGCAAAGTTTGCTATTCTAGTGAGGCACTTTAAGAGAAAGTCTTCCCAACAATCAGTAAAAACCAGGATTCTGAATCCAGTTTTGCACTAACAGCATGAGTAAATCATTTTACTTGTTTCTCTGTGTCTCAGTTTCCTCTACAAACTCAGGCAGTTAAGTGAAAATATTTTCTAGCTCTAAAATGCAATTATTCTTAAATTGAAAATTATCTGGGTATCTAAATTGGCCAAACTTGCAGGTAACCTATTCATTCCCTAGCTTAATTTAAATTATATAGGCCTAGCTAAAGAACAGATCAAAATTTACAACAATAACTTTAAATCAACTTGCTCAGTAAAGACCCACACAAAAGATTTTGGGGTTTGGGGTTTTGTTTTGGGGGTTTTTTTGCACGGGGGGAAGAGTTCCTCCTAATTGCAGTGAAATTACTCTCACTTCTCAGGAACTTTAAAATTCTGGAGAGTTAACCTCTAGAGATGGTACTAGAAAAACCTTTAAGTGGCAACCTTATATGCTTTCTCCCTTTAGCAAAGTAATTATTTTCCAAGTTCCAGATATGCACTCTGAGACAAGAGTAATGCTTACTTATTTGAAGTTAATGTTCACTTATATAAGGAATTAATGCTATATTACATTCATGTATATTAGTAACACAAGACATTTTTATACACATACAAAGATATGGCCTGACCATAGTCACATCCGTTATCCACATACATGTAAGTGAACTTAAAACCTATGTTTAAAAAAAAAAGGCAAGTGGTAGAAATAATGTGTCATACCGCCAATTCTGATGATTGCTGTAAATAGCTCATGGCAATACTGTATCAGCCATCATTTCAAGTATGCAGAAAATGTTCAAAATATTTGGATAACTAAAAAGTGCCCCAACAGTTTATGTGGAAAGTACAACGTCTTTTCTAATTACTTTTAAAATACTGGTTTACTTTTGGTACAACACACCTTAATCCAGACTAACCAATAGGTTTAAAGCGCCTGGTCAAATATCTCTGTAATAATTGCATTCAATAGACTAGCTCTGCATTAAAATGACAAAGACTAACAGAAGAAATTAATTTTTTTTAAGTAGCTGCATAGTTTTTCAAATAAGTAGATGAGACTACTTAATCATAATTGGCTCTTTCAGTTTTATGGAAAATAAGTTTTAAGAAATAAGTTCTACGGGGAAAAAACTTTAAATGTTCCTGCAGTACTTGAGAAGACCATCTGAACAGTGATACACTCAATGAAACTAGGTAAATCGAAGCAGTTACAATTGTTATTTCAGAAAAATTCATACAGAATTTAATCAGTTTGACAGACTGATGAGGGTTTCTCAACCTCAGCACTACTGATATTTTGGACTGGACAGCTCTTTGTTGTGGGGAGCTACCTGATTCAATGAAGAATATTTAGCAGCCTGGCCTCTACCCACTGGATACCAGTAGCACTCCCCAAGACCAAAGATGTCTCTAGGTATTGCTAAAAGTCCCCAGAGCAAAATTACCCTGAGTTAAGAACTACTGGGGTAGAGCCAGCCTTAGTGTTCATCTTTATTGTCCACAGAGTTCTGAAAAGCAAATTAAATAGTTACGGAAACATTTCAGAGTAGAGTACATGACTCAGGGTAAAGTTATGACCTGAGTATTCCACTCTCCTTTTGAAATACCACATTCTCTACAGGGCAAGAGCAACACACCCAAAAACAGAAGCGTACCATTTTCTTGCCTTGTTCTTACTGGCAGGCCCTAAAGTTCCCAAGTTACAGACCAGGCCAGAGAAAACACATCATCATATGCAAGGGTAAGTACACTAAACTCTCAGACAACTCTAACTGCTGGGTGTGGCTCCTTTTTGGTGATGGTGGAGAGGGAGTGCTTTTATATACTCTATTTTGTCTTAAGGCGGTAAATATACTGGTAGATATACATATTTTTAAGGGTGTTTCCGTGAAAATACTACTTAAACCCAACTAAAAAAAATATTGGGAAAAATTTACATTCTAATTAAAAAAGGGGAATCTTTTTCTCAATCCATCTGTTATAGAAAATCTTTTTACTTTAATACAGAAAGCTGAACAAAACCACATTTTTTGTCAATTAAGATTTTGCAATGCTTCATGGACTTAGGAAGTTCAATCATGACTAAACAGTATTGAAGATTCAGAACAGCAGATTGCAGGCTAAATTTTCAAATTCAGCCAGGCTACACTACAGGAAAAAACAAACCAATGAATTCAGTATTCATCTTATTTGACTCTTCCCTAAAAATGAGACCACCACCAAAATCAAGATGGCTATCTGAAGGTTTTAATTATCTGTGTTCCAATTGTAGAAGGCTTTAATAGGAAATATTTGACTTGATTCCTTATCATTTCAAAGCATAAAAAGAGTTCATCTACTCCTTCGCTCATTCGACTACTGTATCAGTAAACCTATTTCCTAATTTGTAATATACTTTAGCTGTGAAATATATCTAACATGTTCTAACAATCAAAGTACATGCCAATAAAAAGCATATTTTTAAGAAATTTGCACAAGAACATCAACTTCTCAATACAAATATTGATGACAAATTATACTTCCTATAAAGTAATAATCTGAGGTAAGCAACCACCTGTAGGGAAATCTGATTACATATTAGTATGACAAAAAAATTACTTGGGTTTTTTGTTTTTTTTTAACTGTTGCTGGATCCTCATCGAATTAAATAGGAATCTGTGAATGAAATTTGGCAGGTTTTAAAAACCCCGCGATTTTTTTCTGCAACATCTTTCTACGTCGACAGTAACTACACGAGTTGGGGGTGATGACTTACTAATAGTATATAACTATTGAATTACTGTTATATACTTGAAACCAACATTGTAGATCAACTATACTTCAATTAAAAAAAAAAAGTCTAGTAGACACTAACTAGAATAATCCAAGTATTTTTCCCCCAAGGAAAAATATATTTACAGCATGCAATAATCGTGTTAATTATTTAAAACTTGAAAATGAGAATTTAACAAATACTGAAAAATTCCTCATAAATACGGGGTGCATAACTTTTATTTGGTGGAGATAAAAGGTTATTAAAATATAACTTAAGAGCAAAAGCAAATAAAAATAAAAAGCCTATTCTAAACAAGTCCTACTTAGCAAAAACCAAGAAAATTATGCTAGTACACATCATCACTTGTGCTAGTACAAATACCTCTATTGGTATTTTTCTTAATGTCATGATTACTCCAATGGGATAGTAACGGTAGCTGACAATGTGCTGTGCTAGTGTAACGTACAGATCCTCTTCAAGTGCTTCCTTCACAGGTGTTAAAGCAGCAGTAGGGATTTCTAGACTACAAGCTAGTTTGTCAGACTGAAAAAAAGCATCAACTTGAATTTCATTTCTCTGCAACGCTGAATACTCGATGTGGATTAAAACTGCGTAAGTTTCGTCCCTCCAAAAGTAAGTCAAAATGTGAAATTACGTTTTTGGTCCATTAGTTCTTTTCTCCTTTTCGGAAAACATTCCATCCAATTTGAAGGATTGGGATTTATTAAAAGATCCTTCAGACAATATTTTCTTTTTTTGCCTTTGTATTTCGCCAAGTGAAACTTCTGGCAATTTCAACAGCACACACATTAAAGAACAGTTCCTGGTAAAATGACAGATTAAGTAGTGTCCAGAAATTTATGGTGATTCCCTTTATTTGGTTTTTATTTAACACTTCTATTTTTTTCGTCTTCTGGAACGCAAAATAACATAGTGTACCAAAGTTACTAAAAGAACTTCCTAAAAACCAACTTGAGGCACATTCTTTTACCTACTTTATGGAGACAGTGTGGGTTGAAAATCAACTTTCCTAATACTTCCTCTTGTCAGCGCCTCAAGATCGTTAGGATAAAAATAAAGCTTCCAACTCTAAGACACTTCGCAGACCTACAGCGCTTTTTAAAAGGCTGAACAATAAAGCACCTCCCGTTCTCGCTTCCTCGGCCTGTTAGCACGCCTGGAGCCCCAAGGCCCAAGGTTTCCTGCCCGCCGGAATGCTACGCGCCCGGGCAGGGAGGGGGGCAGCAGCAGGGAGCGCTCGGCACTGCCCAGGGCGGGGTCCGCGGGGCCGAAACCTCTGGACACTGCCACCGGGACTACCGGCCCTCGGGGCCGCCCCCGGGGCGCGCGGAAGCTCCAGATGGGCAGCGGCAGTCCGGGGAACCAGCAGCGGCCTTACCCCGCAGAGCCCGACCCCCGAAGGCGGCCGCTCCCAGCCAGGGGCAGAGAATTCGCGGGCCGTTGGAACCCGGCGAAGGGCGCGCGGTCCCAGCGGCGGAACCAGGAGGGGCGACGGCGCGAGCGGGAGGTCTCCTCGGTACTACAGCGGGTAAGGAGGCGGGGGTACACGGAGCCCGGAGGAAATTGGGCGCCTCACCTGCTCCTCCCAAGGCAGCCGCTACCGCTCGCTGAGGGGACAACATGGAGCCTCCGCCTTCAGCAGGAGCAGCAGGGGCGCAGAGAGGGAGGGCTGGGGCGGGAACGAACCAGGCCCTGGAGGCGGGAACGGGCGGGGCCTGGACTCTAGAAGAAACTGGGAAAAGGAGGGGCACGGGGAACCTCGAGGGAGCGGGCACAGGGCGGGTCGGCGAAGCCCGACGGGCTGCCAGAGACGCGCAGAGCGCAGGGCGGGTCGGAGCGGGAAAGCGCACGCGGCCGAATCCCGCCACCACCTGACGCTTGTGCGCGTGCGCGGGAGTGCGACGTGAGCCGCCGGCATCCTGGGGCTGCGCACTGATTGCACGGTCCATTGGGAATTGTAGTCCCACGCTCTCTGAGTACTCGCCCGGGGTCCCCATTCTGAGCACTCATCAGGAGCGGGGACGAAGCGGAAGAGACTGACGGGCGTTGCCGCGGCTCTTCGACGACTGAACTACGACTCCCAGCAGGCCATGCGGGGAGAGGCGGTGCGTGGGCCAGCCCGCGCGCCCCGCGGGGCGCCTAACCTTGAGACCAAGCTAGTGGCGGAGGCCTTGGGATAACCGGCTTCAAACTCCTACCAGCAGCATTTGGGACGGCTTTGGTGTTTAACGCTGGCCGAGGCCATAGGTAGGCAGCCCTCTACCCTAAGGCCCGAAGAGTGGCCTCAACCGTGGACGACGTGAACGTCACTGGTTTTTAACGATTTTAACTTCATAAGAAGAGACCGTGACTTCATTATACCGCCGTCATCGGCTTCACCCCATTCCCTTCCCTGGCCAAGCCATCATCACTTTAAGGGCTAACATAAGAACTTCCAGTGAAACCCCTCCTGCCGGCTTTGTGTAGCCTAAACCGTGGCCGTCTTTTAAACCTCAGGTTTACAGGAGTTTGTTTTGAAGTTGCTTTTGCAAGCACACTTACTTAAACTAGGAAGATCAATACAAAACAGGGTTCTCCGAAATGCTTTTATTCACGCTTTACATGTGTTTGGGAAAATGTCAGTTGCCACAATTAAAATAGTTATTTTGGATTTATTGGGGATAGGGGTGGTTGTCTTGGGGGTAGGAGCTGGTGGATCCTATTTGAGGCTAAAGCATCCATACCACCACTCTCACCACCTCTTGGCATCACCGTTCCTCATTCACACAACAGATTACTCCACTTTTTTCTGCCTTTGCCTCAACTATTTTAACCAACCAAGAACCTCCTTCCAGCAACCTCTAGGCCTGCCAAGCCCTTGAGCTATTTTTTACTTACTAAATGATTAGGCCAGAGGTTAAGAGGTAAAGGTAATCCTACCTAAAGAAGTCCTGTTGTGATTTCTTTTCCCCTGCCCCTTCTGATTTCTCCCCAAACTCTCAAGATTATTTGAATACCCTCCTCCAAGCTTTAGATTTAAGAGTATAGATTAGATCTAGACCAACTCAGGCCAGCAAGAAACTCTTATGTGAACATCAGTACAAGTGGTTACTGGGATTTCACACTGATGTGTGCAGAAGGTAGGACCTATAGGAGGTGACACAAATCCTGGGCATTATGTGGCATGTTCAGAAAGAGAAGGGCCAAAGGCCAAAGTGACTTGTCACAGTTGCAACACACAGTGTAAAAATTTAAACTGCATACACATCCCAGCATTCACTATTACCCCTCCCTGTCTCTCTTAAGACTCCTTACCATCTGATTTGTTTTACTTTTGTTTTTGTCTTTTCCCACTAAAATGTAAGTTCCAAAGAGACAGGAATTTTTGTGTGTTTTTTTTTTCAGTGCTATATCCCGAGTGCCTCAAACAGTTCCAGGCAGATAGTTGAAACTCAAATATTTATTGAACAGAAGAATAAAGAAGATTTATGTTAAACCTAAAACCACTCATTCACTTTCATGTTCCTTTAAAGCTAAGTACCTAACTTGCTTTTGAACAAAATACCCTATGCTAAGTCCTCCCAATAGAGATCCACTGAAATCTTCCCTGTCAGGAAGTGACCAGCAAATACTGACATGACAGCTGTCTCAATATAACATCATCAAGGTCAATGTTAGTACATCAGCCTTCCCATACCTTGTAGAAGTTTTGTCATTTTGGAACAACACAGTGCAAATTACAGGTAAACTTTAGTTAGTCACAGCTTAGGAAGCAACTCGTAAACAAGAAACATTTTTTTGTTGTTTCTCAGATACCCAGGGTCATCAAAATAGCAGACATTCAAAATGCTAAATACTGATGATATACTGATTGTAGTCTGCCGTAAGCCATCTCACTCGAAATTGAGTCACATGGTATGAACAGAGGCTGAGGTTTCCGTGTGGTTTTCCAGAAGTAGGTTACATGTAGACATGTTTAAATAGTTAAGGCCATTGGCTTTGGGGTCACACTGACCTGGCTTTGAATTCTGGCTCCAATGCTTACTAGCTATGCAAACGAGTGACTTACTTAACCTCTTTGAACTCATTTTATCATCATCTGCCAAATGATTTGAACACTACTTAAGTTACAGAGTTGTTGTAAGTTCAATGATAAGTGTTTGGCAATTATGACCAATGCATAGTTAGTGCTCAAAAATGGTAATCATCATATTCATTCTGGAAAAACAAAACAAAGTTACAAATACTCAAAATGCTCAAGTATTTTATGAAACACAAAAACAGCAAAATTGTTGTCCGCAGTGACAGCCACTGTGACTCAGGTTCCGAAGCTTTCCAAAAATAGGGCATTTGTTATGTGCCTGGAACAGTACTAGGCAGTAATGCTGCAATAACACATAATTCATATTTCTGTCCTCCAGAGACTCACAGTCTTATGGGGTAAACAACCAAGTAAATAATTACCACTCCCAGTGACTGTGCCAGAATGTAGTTCAGCCTTCTTTCCTACCACCTATTTTCAGTATCTCTGTTTAAACAACAGTTTAGGCACTTGGAAGAAACAGACTGGACTACTGGCATCCCTGGGCATCATTTAAATATCTGTACCTTACTTTGCTTGTGTATAAAATGGAACGCCTTGGTGTCCTAGTTTATAAAAAGAAAATAGTTAACCCCAACTCATTGGGTGTTAAAAAGCTGAATATCAAGCCCTCAACATAGTAAAAGTAAAAGTTCAAGACCTGTCTACTGCTTCATTATTATTTTAGACAACAGTGCAGCTCTCTTAACATTTCAAACTGACACTAGAAAAGATCACTAGAATTTACTGTTAAGGAAGCATCATACCTCACAGTGTGTATATCATGCTATCGATTGTGTTAAAAAGGTGGATGAGAATGTAGATTTGCTATATTCACCTTTACATTTGCCACAAAAAAGCTCCTAACAGTAGTTCCCTGTGTGTAGAGGACAAGACTGGTAGGTGGAGAGAGGTGATAGAATAAAATTGTAAAGTATATATACATAAACATGTGTGATATGTGAATATATTCAAAATTTTTTAATTAAAATATTTAATTTTTTCTAAAAGCCAAGAAAAAATGGGGTAATGAGATGGCCTAGAAGCTAGGGTAGGAAATTAGCTATGTAAATACCAGTCCTATACGAACGGGCCAAGGCATGATATATTTAAAGTAATGAAACAGAAGGGCCTCGAACCAAGAATATTGTATCCAGCACGATTATCATTTAAATATGACGGAGGGATTAAACAATTTCAAGACAAAAGAAAGTTGAGAGAGTTTGCCACCCATAAACCACCACTACAGGATATCTTAAACGGACTGCTCTAGAGGGAAACACCCCTAAGGCTAAAAAGATGTCACCAGAGAAAATAAAAGCATAGCAAAGAAAGCAGACCATCCAAATACTAACTAAAGGCAAAGAATAAAACACCTAATATATAAAGAAAGGAGGAGGAAGAATAGGAAGGGAGAGATAAAGAAACATCAGACGGCATTCACAATAACTTAACAAGAAAGTTAAGTTAGATTCTTAGACAGTAAAGAAGCAACCCTCGAACCTTTGGTAACCACGAATCTAAAGCCTGCAATGGCAATAAGTACATATCTATCAATAATCACCCTAAATGTAAATGGACTGAATGCACCAATCAAAAGACACAGAGTAACAGAGTGGATAAAAAAGCAAGACCCATCTATATGCTGCTTACAAGAGACTCACCTCAAACCCAAAGATATACACAGACTAAAAGTGAAGGGATGGAAAAAGATATTTCATGCAAACAACAAAGAGAAAAAAGCAGGTGTTGCAGTACTTGTATCAGATAAAATAGACTTCAAAATGAAGAAAGTAGCAAGAGATAAAGACGGACACTACATAATGATAAAGGGGTCAGTTCAACAAGAAGATATAACCATTATAAATATATATGCACCCAACACAGGAGCATCAGCATATGTGAAACAAATACTAACAGAAGTGAAGGAGGAAATAGACAGCAATGCAATTATTCTAGGAGACTTTAACACGCCACTCACTCCAAAGGATAGATCAACCAGGCAGAGGATAAGTAAAGACACAGAGGCACTGAACAACACACTAGAACAGATGGACCTAACAGATATCTACAGAACTCTGTACCCAAAAGGAGCAGGATACACATTCTTCTCAAGTGCACATGGAACATTTTCCAGAATAGACCACATTCTAGGCCACAAAAAGAACCTCAGTAAATTCAAAAATATTGAAATCTTGCCAACCAACTTCTCAGATCAGAAAGGTATAAAACTAGAAATAAATTTCAGAAAGAAGTCAAAAAGGCTCACAAATACATGGAGACTTAACAACATTCTCCTAATGAATCAATGGGTTAACGACCAAATCAAAACAGAAATCAA
>JAQQAC010006904.1:11522618-11561529 GCA_029783875.1 Phataginus tricuspis | reverse complement strand
GATTCTCATCTCACTACGCTGATGGACAGTGACTGTGGTGGGGTTGGTGAAGGGGGTAGTTTAATCATCACAATATTGCTCATGTAATTGTAGGTTAATGATACTAAAATAAAATAAATTGTAAAAAAAAAAAAAAAAAAGAACGGGCCAAGGAAGAAGAGGCCCGGCTCAGTATCTCAGCAGTAGAAACTGCTCAGCAGAACTAAGAAATGGCTGTACTCCAGTGAGCACTTTAGAAATCCCATCTGAGCCCTTCCCTTCCTGAAAACTTTGACTGAATCCCCATTAGCCTTCAGAGGACGCCTTAGCTCTTTAGCGTGATGTTACTGATTCCCCACACTCTTGCCCAACACATATTTTCCCCATTTTATCTCTCTCTTGTCCCAGTTCAAACCCTTGGGTTCTAGCGCAATCTGCGCTAACCACAACCAAAACACCTTCCACACAACCAACTCTTCTGAGGCTCCACCCACTGATTGTTATACAGTCTACTATGTGTTGCACTAAGGCAACTTGTGGAGGGGGAGAGGCAACAGGGGATCAAATCTAAGCCTCATTCTGCTGGACAGGCCGACACTGAAGTGCACCTTGGGCTGGACTGGAAGGAAGGGGTCCTTTTTTGTGATTGGTCTGCCCAGAAGGAGGTCTTACTGTGTCCTTGAGCAAAAGTAGCCCCTGCATTTGCTTCATACCATTCTCCCTTGCCTTTAATGACTTCCTTAACACTTCAAACTCATATCTGACTGAGCTTCTTCATAAAACTTCCCCAAGCCACTACAACTCTGTAGTGATTCTGTTCCCTCTTAAATTCATACAATTCCCTTGCCTTCTAATCATAGCATTATAGTTTTGTGTTGTTTGATTACTATTTAATTGTGTTTTTTAACTTTATGTGAGCATAATCTAAGCCCCAGCTAGCTTGTAAGCTCATTAAAGACAGGACAAACATATTTTGGGGGTGTTTTCAAATTTCCCAGGATAGTGTCATACACACAGCAGATGATCAGTAAACATTTGTGGAACAAATCATATCTACAAATAATATCCCAAGCAAGAGTCAGTCTCAGGGGAGTTTGCTGTATGGCAAGAGTTTACTGAACCAAAAGCAGGAAGGAAAGGCAGCTTCAGGTATTGGACTTGGTGTAAAGGCCTCTGGTATTAAAACATCTGAAGGGTCCAAAGAGACCACCAAGACCACATCAGTGTCTAGGTTTTTAGCTTATTTTCTCTATTTCTAGATATCATGGAAACAGGCTTCCTTTCCAGTCAGGGTCTCCAGATTCTAGCAATCACTGTCAGGGTTAGGGACCAGCATCATTCATTTCCTATCCAGCAATTGAAAGCATAATTTTTTTTAATGTATGTACTTATCAGAATGGATAAATAACTGGCTTGTATTTCCCTTTGTCATCTAATGGAGATTGCTGCATTATCAACTGATGCTGGAAGTGCCAGAGGAAGATGTTTGCCATGAAGTTATTTTGGGAAATATTCTTCTGTGCCTTTTTTTCAGAGCATTGCAATTGCGTGTTTTTCCTGTCTGGGCTTTACCTGACCTTAAAAATGTCAAGGGCAGGTGTAGTCCACTACTTGTTCTAGAAGATTTCCACTGATCAGATCACATTTCCTGTCCGTGGCCTCCTGGCTGACTACCACCCCCTTCATGAGACTGCATCTTTACAGGATCTGCTGATCCTGCCATTGCCCTTCGGGACATCGATTGCTGCTTTAGCAATAACAAGGCCTTCAGCCTTGTTTTTATTATTTACAGACTATGTTCTGCTTTTTAAAAGAACTATGCACATTTCAAGTATTTTAACCAGATGTAGGGAGAAGGCTTTTAATTTTGGAAACCAACTGAGGAGAAGCCAGAAAATGAACAAACTCCAGTATAAACTAGATATCTGCTTTCAAATACATTTTCTGCTAAGGACCCCTGTTAGCTCTGAGTAAAATCCAAGTATTTGTATTTTATGCCATATTCTTATTTTTTAATGCCTCATTTACCATCACCCATAACCACAGCCAGGATGGCTCTTCACTTTAGCTCAGCTCTTTTTTCCTTCAAAATATGTCTTCGCTACCTGATAGCCTATCCGGAGGGAAAGTTACAACCTTAAGACCCAAGCTTGACCCCTCTTTGGGAACAGAAATGAGGTAAGAATCTGAAGCAGGTTCTGCGGCTGCACTGCAATGTGATTAGAATGAGTATTAGTTTTTCATTCTGTACAGCATTTTCACCTACCAAATGTAGACTGAGCCACATCTGCCTCATGGTGAATAAGATGTTACGACACATCCAGAAAAATTAATAAAGCACCTTGCAGAGTGGGTCTACTCCGTAGTGTGGTTTTCACTTTTCATTTGTCACAGGCAGGAATACATCAAACACAAGGAATTCATGGGAAAAATATTCTCCAGCTAATGAAAGCGAAAAGAGACTTGCGTCGTTAAAACGTAATATGCCGACCCCAAAACGTTCACATAAAGGGTTAACGAAGAAACACTAACCCGCAAGCTCGGACTTCGCTCCTGCAGCAGTGGTGGGCGGAGCTTTGCTCTGGCCACGCCCTCCGAGCCTAGTCCGCTTAGGGGCGCGGCCCTTCCCGGCCGCTGGCGGGGGCTGCGTGGAGTCAGCTTTGCCCCTCCTTCCCTTGCAGCACTGAGGAATAGTTTTTGCGCCTGCGCCCTGCGTCGCCAGGCGCCTTAACGCGGCCGCCGCCCGCCTCCGCGGCCCGCCCGAGGTCCCGTTGTGCGCTTGCGCGTTCGCGCTCCCGCCCTCTCCCTGCGCTCCGCCTAGTCAGTCAGTCTGTCCGAGTCTGTCCTCGGAGTAAGAGGAGTAAAGGGACTTCGAAAAGCCAGCTGCCGGGTTATTTTCTTTCCCCTCCCTCTCTCCCGCCCCACATCTCTCTTCACCCCTCTCCGGTCCTTGCTCGCGCTGCCATGGAACCGTCGGCGGCCACTCAATCTCCGTCTGTCTCCTCGTCGTCCTCCGGGGCCGAGCCCTCCGCTCCCGGCGGCGGGAGCCCGGGAGCCTGCCCCGCCCTGGGGGCGAAAAGCTGCGGCTCCTCCTGTGCTGGTAGGCGCGCCGGGGGACCCCGTCCTGGAGGGGGTAGGGGGACTAGCGGTCGGGGGAAGGCAACCAGGCTCGCCGCCAGGAGGCAGCCCCCGGGAACGAGAGTCTGGAAAATGGGCTAAAGGGAAGGGGAGCGTCAGGTCGTGCAGGCGGTGAGGAAATAACGGGGTGTGAGGAAAACAGGTTGGGGGCGGGGAGATATTGTTGAGAGCGGGCGTTAACGCCAAGACCAGGCAGGTGGGGAAAAACCGCAGTTCGGGAGAGCGGTCCCCTGGACCGGGGGATTTAGTGGAAGATTAGAGAGATTGAGAGGATTGGGGCAGGCTGGTTGTAGGAGATATGATTAGTTACGATTTTGAGGGAATGGTGGTGGAAGGGTTTCATTGCAGTTGAAAGGTTTGCAGACATGTGTTGACATACATCCATGGTAGTCTTACGAAGATATATATTTGTGGGGGGGTGTTGCCCATGGGGGGGATGAGGGAGGAAATTTAATGGAAACATTGTAGCCGTTTTCTATATTGTCTTCATTTGCCTTTAATTTTTTGTGGCTAGACTTTCTAAATGCCCGATTTTTCTGGCTCCGAGGTAGGAAGACAGGGTGAGAATAGGTCAGGGATTTGGAAGGGAGCTGTTGATGGTCCAAGATGGATCCGTGGCTGCATCTGCAGCACAGCCTGCTCTTCCCCGGCGCAGCGTGGGGGTGGGGACATGCAATCCGTGCCTTATATTCTGGATAATACAGTCATGCCAAGCCATGAACATATTTTTATTTCATGCTTTCTGTGAGCTATTATCGCAGTATAACAAAAGGGGGGTGTTTACCGCAGGAAGGGGGGAGGGGGAGAAAATTCAGACAAAGCAGGAACTGGTTGAACCCCCTTCTCCTCCCATTTCTGAAAGACTTAGGAGGGGAAGCTGCAGGCCGCTTTTAGTTACCATTGTATACACGTCTGCCTGCTGGTGGGAGCTGGCTGGCAAGCTCCCCTCGTGCAGAGGATCTGCAGTGCAGATGCCTTCTTGAGGAAAAAATGCACCATGAGCAGGTGGTGGTTCTTAAAGGAACTGTCTTTGAAGGAATCAAAAGCTTTGTATCAAAAAGGAAAGGCAAAAGCCTGGGAGAGAGAATTTTGCTCTCTGGTTACCCTAAAGGAATTTGATGGGTTTTAAAATGCTTTATTTGCTCTCCTTTGCTAGAATCTTGAGCTGATTATTCTAAAGAACATACATTTTTTGGCCTTAGCTTTAAATTAAATATGTTCTCTATGTGTTTTTCAAACAATGGATTTCCACATGAGAGGTTTGGTACTCTGTCGGATTTGTCAGTGTGGTTATAATCATTTTAGTAGAAACATTATCAGTGGAAGCTTCTGCAAGGTCAAGTTTAGCTGTCCAGAAAAAGAAATGAGGCAGCAAATTTAGAACTCTTTTTCCCTTTAAACCACCATCGTTTCTCTTCTAAATTTTTGTATTCTTGGCAAAAGTCCAGATGAACAGCAGCTTCCCAATAACTTAATAACTTGGTATTTTGGCTTTAATCACTTGTCATTGCTTACTGTCCAGGTGTTGGATCTTTTGTGCATACCTTCTTGTTTTTCATGATTTTAAGTTTTTGATTCACTTGAAAAATAAACTAGGTAGATACCCTATCTTAAACTCTTATCCATTGCAGATATGTATTAATGTTGTCTAGAAAGCATTAGTACAGTTTTGGTAGGCCCAGGGGCAAGATTCTCACTGGGCAGATCACTACTTGAAAATTTAGTTTAAGGTGCTTCAGTGTAGTCATCATTTCATTGCACAGCCTCTTCCTCATTACAAAATGTTTTCTACATCTCTCAGAGGAAATGTCTCCAACTTCTGTGTATGAAAAATAAATGAAGTTTTTTATTGAAGTGTATTATTCTAAAATTAACTCATTTAAAATGATACCGAAAAAACTATGTTGTTTTAAAAATCTACAAGTGTTGATGCTGACCTTCAGGTTCACATTCTTTCACCAAGTTCCTCTTGGTTTTAGAGAATTTCAAAGAATTAAAAGAAGAGTAAGGGATCGTGTCCTGCAGGAAACAATTTTGTCTTGACTGACCCATCCAGTAATAAATTTCAGAAATATTTGTTCCTGCCTAAAAGCAGAGAAGATAGGGATGGCACTTTCTGATTCAGTGCCTCGGGTACTGGTACACCTAGCAGTATAATATGCTTGGAGATGGCGGTCAGGGGCCAGAATTGGCTGCCCGGATTTCTGCCTTTGAAGGAAACCGAAAATTTCAAAGGCAAAAATTTGAGGTTGAGGTAAAAGAGACTTAAATGTTTGGTGTTCTTTTCAGGATGAGGGTTGCCTTTATTAGAATCAAGTATAGATACGTGTCTTTTGTGTGAACATTGAAAGTGTTTTAATAGTTTACTGGTTATAGCCTTTGAAATTCTGTAACCTATTAGAGACAGGTCTTTATTATTTCTGTGAAAATCATGCTGCCAAAATAAAGCTGTATTTCCCTGTATCTGGTTATAGAATTACTCAAAGCAACAACAGTTTGGAAAATTAAAAGTTTTGCTTTAAATATTTCTTCCTTACTCATGAAACTTAGTTTTTTTTAGTGGCATCATTTTTGCAGTTTGTTCTAACATGTCAGTGAAATTATGTAATTTGTATTTTCAGTCTTAACTCTTAAATAAAAAGGAATTTGACCAGCTATTCAACACTGACATTTATTGTATTCATGTCACATTATCAGTGGCAGTATAGCATGTTGATAAACACACAGACTTGAGCTCCCAAAGACATTTAGATTTCAATTCTCTTTTATTAATTTATGTGAAGTGCAAATCCAGAGCCTCAGCAATGTGAACAAATTTGCTTTGTGCCCTTAAATCCTAACTTATATTGAAAAGCAACCCCTACTATTTGATACATCGGTTTGCCTGTTACAAACTATGTGCACATAAATACAAATAGCAACTGAATTACAAGTGAGAAATCCGGTAATCTTCCTTGTAATAAAGAAAGATCTTCAAACCTTTTTCTTCTTTCTAAAAGTTAGTCAAGTTGTTTCAGCTTCTGACCCCTTACATTAATGTCTTCAAGCTGTCAACCTTTCACTCAGTTGGTCTGTTAAGATGTTTCTAGATGGCTTGGCATGACATAAGTTTGCTTAAATATTTTCTGCAGCATTCTGACCATAATAAATGTAATTATGATGTATTAAACTCTTATCAGTGGGAGCAAGAGCACAGGAGAAAGCAAGAATGGTGATGTCTGTATGGTTTACAATCACCTGTTGACTTGGATGGTTTTTATTCTCCAGGAATAAAAGGTTTCTCTTAATGCTACTTCTTAGAGTCAAATTCACAAATAATCTAACCACTCTGATTAAAAAAAAAAACAGTCTACATGTATTAAACAAGCGTACTTCAACCCTAAATTGAAATCCCTAGGGGATAATTTATGAAGTTGCTGGTAAGAGCATCAGTGTTTTTATTATTTTAGAGATGGCTTGAAAACAAAACTAATATTATTGTTTTTATTATGTTCTGTGATGAAATTATATATTTGTCCTGATAAAGGAGTCACCTGTAATTCTGTGTATGTTTCAAGCACTTGTACATGAAGCTTGGTAGTAAAGGAATTGAAGTCCTTGAAGAGAAAAGGGAAAGTTAAAGTTTCTGGTTTTGTTTGAGCTAAGAGATTGTTCTTTAGAAAGGCACTTCTCTCCAGACTAGTTGTAAGCCTAGAATTTACTGTTTTCATAATTCTGAGCAGAATTATAAAGGATCCAAATAAATGATTATGCATATTTGTACTTAGTTTATATAGTTTGTATTCATGTTATTAATGATGAATTTATAACTGCCTCCTAAACTGTACAGATCTGTGAAAAATAGATTTCATAAAAAAACTTATTTTGGATAAAAATTACCAAGTTGATATTGTGTTCATATAATCAACTCATTCAGAAGTTGCCCAGCAAATTGCTTACCTTCTAATTCTGCTCATTTATTCTAGAATTCTTTTGGATCATTGGGTATGTTACAGATGTTTTGGAAAAAATGCGTGTGCTAAGTAGTTTAGCTGTAATTGGCATTGCTTGTGATTGCATCATTGAGGTCTTTTACTACATGTATGTGACTTATGTAAGACATGTTACTGTGTGATACTGCAGTTTCAGAGAGAATCCCTCTAAATATTTGTATGAGATTTGCATTTCTATTTTACATTTAATCTTGTGATGGTCTTTTTAAATTTCAAAGAAATATTCTTACTCCTTTTTGCCAATCAACTGAATTACTTCTGCCTATAAACACATCATCATAACCTAACCAGGAGGTGACATGTAAACTTTTTGACATGTTCCCAGCTTGCCCTTGAGAATATATTAAAGGATATTCTGGAAAACCTTTTTAGCAAACCTAATACAGAGCCCCTTTTGCCTGTTACCTGAAAGCATTTCAGTGATAAGCACTGTCTTCATTTTACACCAGGACATAGAAATATTTGATTTTTTATATCTTACATTTGTGTATCTCTATGGTTTAAGTTGTGCCCATACGTTGACTTAATTCAGCAAATGTTTGAGCATACATTAAAGCTCTTTGTTAGGTGCTGTGAGAGATAGGAAGGCAAATAAAACATAGAGCATCCCTCCAGAGGTTATATTCAATAGGAGAAAGACTTGTAACATGTTTATCTGTGTGGAAAGTAGTGATATAAACCTCATTTTACAGATGAGGAATCAGGCTCAGAGATTAAGTGATATACCCAAAGGTTTGTGGCAGTGAAGTTCAGGGTAGGATAAAACGAAGGGATTGAGGGCCCAATTTCTGTTTTCTTACAAATTTACACACTGCCTTTCTTTAAATTTGAAATAATGTGATAAAAGTGGTTGAGTCACCCTCTTGAATTCAGTTACCGATTTAACTTAAAAGCCTTAACTTCGGGTTCGTGGTTCTTAAGCCAGGTACCTTTTTGCTCTACTGTTTTACAGAGATTACTTTTGTCAAGTTCACCAGTTATTTTCCACATTGTTAAATCCAGTGATCACTTCACTTCTCAGTCCTCATCTTAAATGCCCTATCAACAGCTTTTGGTAAATTAATCACTTCCTCCTCTTTGCAGTACCTTTTGCATTTGTCTTCCATGACACCACACACTCAGTGGCTGCTCCTCCTGTCGCCTTTGATAGTTCATTTGTTTTTTAATTGAGATACAATTCACATAACATAAAAGGCACTATTTTAAAGTGGTACTTAGTATATACACAGCTGTGCAATTATATTTGTAATAAATATATCTTAAGATGTTTAAGATTGGCTTCTTTACTACTGTGTTAAAGTATTACTTTTGTTTAAGATTGGCTACTTACTTCTGGACTAGGGGTATTTTCTGTTAATGGCTTTAATCCAGAAAGTGTCTTTTTATAACCACTTGAATGCCACATTTTGGTATATGAGAAAGAGACCACTTCCAATAAGGACTCAGTGGTAGGTTAGTCTGATGTGCCAGGATTTTTAAATATGTTAAAATAAGTTTAATTTCCATCTTACTCCTAACAAAATCTAAGCGTTTGATTTGATACATCTTGAACATTGTTTGGAGAAGGGTGAGAAGACAGTTCTGCAAGTAAATGTAGTACTATTTTAGAAGTTGGGTTATTAAAATATTTGTAACCAACTTCATACTTACAGTCCATTTTGTTTCTTTCAGATTTTCAGTTTTTTGTTTCTTTTGCAGCAGGAGTTATGCTTGTTTTCCTCATCAATTGCATATACTTTTACTTTGTAAATGTGAAAAGAAAGCTTTCCAGCTCTTTTTAGTGTTATAACAGAAGAGTGAGCATCTTCACTTAAACTAGAGGGAACTATTGCTTTAGTAACTACTGCATTAGTAGGACTAATATCCAGTAACTTCTCAGAGTCTATTTTTGAAATAACAATTTAAAAATTTCTTATAGTTTCTTACCAAACATTTCTTAAGCCTCTATAATATTCAGGCCTCCAATATTCTGTGCAGTCTACCATGGGTGTCATTCTGTGCCTTATGAAAGATAGAGGTCCTTAATCCTAAGGTTGGAATTTATTTCCAACAGCAAATAAATTTATTTAACTAGATATTAGACCTTACGTTGGTTTATTGGTTCCAGAGGGCCAAACTTTATTAATTGTTCTGGTTTTACAGTAGTTATGTTAGCTCTAAATAAGTAAATAAAAATCAGCCTGCAAGTTTATGTAGATTATCCCTACTCCTTAAATGTGGGAAGTGTTTAGTGACTTGCTTCCAAAGAGTACATTAGAGGAAGGTGGAGAGTAGTACCTCTGTAGAGAAACCTGGCCCACCCTGCCTTAGCCAGGGGACCAATGTTAACACCATCAGTGATAAATTATATTGATAGTATGTTCCCATGACAGGATATGTGGTAATCTTCCCAAAACCCACAACTCCACTCTGAACACGAGGAAAACATGAGACAAACTCAAATTGAGGGACATTCTGTAAAATCTGACCAATACTCCTCAAAACTGTCAAATCATCAAAAGCAAGGAAAGTCTGAGAAATTGTCAAAGTTTAGAAGAGGCAAAGGAGACATGATGATGTGGTATCCTGGATGGGATCTTGGAACAAAAAAAGTCTCAGGGAAAAATTAATAAAATCCAGATGAAGTATGGGGTTTAGTTATTAGTAATTTATCAATATTAGTTTGTTGTGACAAATGTACCATCATACTAATATAACATGGTAATGAAAGAAACTGAGTGCTGGATGTAAAGTAATACTCTGTACTATCTTAGCACCTTTTCTGTAGGTCTAAAATTATACTAAAATAAAGTTAAAAACAAAAAAAGAAAGCCTTAATCATGAAATAGAAATTGCTTTGGGAGAAGCAAGGAGGTCCACTTTCACTAATGCAATGCATTAGTTCGGTAATGCAATGGAGGTTCTAACCAACACAAAAGATAAGAAAAATAAATAAATGGAATAAAGTCTGGGGAGGGTTGTGGGGGGGTGATGTTATTCTGCCTGTCCCTGGAGCTCTTATGGGGGAGGGGACATTAATTGTCGCATTTTAGCAGCTTCTAATGATATGGATAAAGGTTGCCCTCAAGAATTGTGATCATGAGAAAGAGTGGAAAGACTGCCAGCTTTTTAACTGCCTTAGTTGTAAAGCAAAAAGGAAAGCTATAAATGATAAAAAATCATATGTTCTAATATTAGAATATTAATGTTAGAATAGATGTTTTAAAGAGCTGATGAGTTTCTAATTTGCATTATGTTAATTTTAGATAAAATTTCAAACACTTTATTTTTCCTTATTATTGGAAGATGCTTTAATAGTCTATAGAAACTAATACAAAAGAAAAGTCTGGGGTTAAATATAGAAGTCATTCTACAAAGTTTTTCCAAAGAAAGTAGCTTGCTTCTCTAAAAACACAGCCTGTATTTTGCTGGTGTTAAAGGAGAGTTATCACCAAAATGAAGATTTCATTGAATTAGTACTTGTACTGGGGGTTAGAAAATTAAAACAATTATATTTATTTGCTGTATTTTCTCTGGATATAAATCAAAACTTGAATGTCTTGTCCAATCCGAAGCTTTTCTCTTCTTCTCCCCCTAACAACACATCTAGCACAGGCTTGACCCAAATTTGAAAACCTGCACTAGTGTGTCTTTTTTCTATTTTTGCTCATATTTCTACTTCTCACCCACTCAATATGCTGCTGGAGAGAAGGGATAAGAGATAGGGTCTAATATTACTGGTATAATGGAGTTTTAAAATATACCCTTGACTAACAAATTCTCAGGTAGTGGCACATACATTTCAGACCAGCAGTGTAAGAACAAGTGGCCTGACTGGTAGAAAAAGAAGGAAAGGTGCAGACTTTCAGGAAAAGTTTGGGTTTATATCTTGATTCCGACCTCTAGAAACCTCAGGTTTTTAATCATAAATGAGGTTAGTAAGGATTTGATTTAATGCATGTATATGTATATACTTAGCCCAGTGTGTGTCACAGATATTCAGGACTCAATAAATAAATGGAAGCCCCTTTTTTTTTCTTTAATTAAAGTATCACTGATACACAACACAGTGGTTCAACAGTTACTCATATTACTAAATCCTCACCCCCTCTAGTGCAGTCACTGTCTATCAACGTAGTAAGATGTTACAGAATCACCGGTCCCCATGATCAGCTTATATTGTGATTACGAATTGTGCCCCTTTATCCCCTTCCCCCTTCCCCCAAACCTCCCCAACCTCTAATCCTTGGTAACCACTAGTCCCTTCTCGGGGTCTAAGAGTCAGCTGCTATTTTGTTCCTTCTGTTTTGCTTTATTTTTATACCCCACAAATAAGTGAGATCATTTGGTATTTGTCTTTCTCTGCCTGGTTTATTTCACTGAGCATAATACCCTCTAGATCCATCCATGTTAATGCAAATGGGAAGATTTCTTTTTTATGACTGAATAATATTCCATTGTGTATATGTACCGTGTCTTCTTTATCCATTCATCTGTTGATGGACAGTTATGTTATGGAAACCCTATTTTCAAAGGGTCAGAATATTCTTTGTGGTTTTGACAGTTTATTGCAGCTTAAAATATTACAAGAATTAAAAATCCAGTAGTGTGAATACTAATAAGATTATTCACTAAACAGTTTTATTGAAAGAACTGCTAGAGATCCCATTTTAGGTATCCTTTTTCCCCATCTAAGGTAGTTAACCCATTCCATGTAGATGGGGGCAATAGGTATGTTTTATGAATTATAAGAAAAATGTATGTTCATAGTAGAAATGTTAGGAAACCAAAAATATAAAGAAAATTAATAAGTGACTAGTACCACCTAGTTAACATTTTCATATATATCCTTTCATTTTGTAATTTTTAAAAACTCTTTTTTGAAATAAGTAATACATATTCATAATTTTCCAAATCTCAAACACAGAGAAGCAAAAATTATTTAACTCTCATAATCCCTCTACTCTATAACTAAATATTATCTCTTTTTCTTCTTATGTGAATTTGTGTTTTTTACCAAAATGGGGTCACATTATTTCAATTACTTTTGTAATGTTTTTTATTCAGTGTATCAGGAACATCTTTGAGTGTCAATAAATTCTTATCTACACCACAATTTTTAATGAATAGAATACCATTGTCTGGTTATACCAAAACTTATTTAGTTGGTCCCTAACAGACCTTTCTTAAGTTTCCTAAAAAAAAAAACAACTATTTGTGATGAACAATCTTATATTTGCACAACTGACTGGTTATTTATTGGAACTAGATTTTTCAGCAGGTCCATTCAGGCTTTTATATCCCTTATCTCTAGCAACTTCCTGGGCTTTGTTCCTGCAAAGCCTTTTTTTTAGATTTTTCTCTTTTTGACATATTGTTGATACACAATCTTAATGTTGGTTTCAAATGTACAAAACAGTGGTTCAGTTATGTTATTAAGCAAATACTTATTTTTTTATGTATCTTCAGACTTCCTTCTACTTGCTCCTTCCTGTCTCCTAAGTATGAGTAAGTCATTTCCATTCCAAAAAATCTTACCCTCTAGTTCTGCCTCTCCCCCTAAATGCTGCCCAGTTTTTACTCCTTCCCTGTATCACCCAATCTTCCCATACATTGTATCAATGCTTTTTAAAGGTCCATTCACGCCTCAGTCTTAAGTGTCTGTCCCCTGCAACCATCACCACTCTAACTATAGAGCCAATAATGGTAAGTTATTTGATTACTTAATTTCAGTGACCCATTTCAAAGTCTCAACTACTCATTGGCTTTTGACTTTGTTAAACAATCATTCTCTAAAGTTCTCCAAGTGACACAGTTTTCCCCTATATTGACTCCTTTCTGTTTCCTTCAGTGGTTCTTTCTTGTTCCTCTTTAAATATTGGTGCATCTCACAATTCCTCTGTAAAATCTCTCTGCTTCTCCCTGGACACATTCATTCAGCCCAGTGTTGTCAATTCTTACACAAATGTTAACTCCCCAGACATTAATTCCAGCATCTAAATGATTCCAAGTCTTGTCCATTCTGTCTTGTCAGATCTCCCTCATTCCCATCCTTGCTGCCTTAGTTCAAGCCCCCATGTCTTGCTAAAATTGTGCAGTAACTTTTGGATTAAGTCTGTGCTCTTCCCTGCTGCTAGAGTTCTTAAAACACATGTGATACTCTCAGTCCCTTACCTGAAAATTTTCAGTGACTCTTCATTGCACATAGGATATAATCCAGGTTTAATTACATGATATTAAAGCCATTTGTAATCTGACCAGTTGTTCCTTCTCTCCAATAATGCCTTCCTCTGCCTTGTTCACCAGATGAACATCCTTTAAGATCAAGTTCACTGTGTCTTCTGCAGTTTACTCTACTGAGTGCCTCTCCTATATTCCCACAACTCATACAGTTTTCACTTGTATTTCTTTCAGTTACTTATGAGCAAAACTTCTAAACTTGATCTCTGTATTACCAGTGCTAATATGGTGCCTGGACCTAGCTACCGAAATATAATGTTTGAGTTGTTTGAGTCAATAGCCTTTGAGAATTAAGATCCCCGTTCCTGGGTTCAGTTCTCTGTAGCATAAATATGGAATATGAATACAAGGTGGTTTTGTAAGTTAGACCTTGTGTATTTTGTTGCAAACTGTTACTGGTTATCTTTGTTCTGTATCAGAATAGATGGTATGCATAAACATTTGTATGTTGAAATTTTCCATAGGTGGGAGTGTTAGGTGGAAAAAAGGCAAATTCATAGGATCCTTTTTTTTTTTTTTTTTTTTTTGGCATTGAGCTTACTTAGCATTTCGTTTTTGAGTTTTATTTAAACTCAGCAGTTGGCAGAGATTTAATGTTGAAGGTAAATGCATGTAGGACTGACTCATCAGGAAACTTTAAAGAAATAGAAATGCTTACTTAAAAAAGGAAAGGAGAACTGTTTTTCACATATAGGAATAAATATGATGCTTCCTTTTGAGATGATTAAAAAGCAGTGAATTTTTTAATTCTGGTCTTGAGTCACTGAATTACTGCCTATTGTCCACTACATTCTGCCTCGGTGTTTGTGTGCTCCATATTTGTTAACTCAGTAGTTTTCTCAAATTAGTACTTAATGATAACAGCTTATAGCTATAATTGCATGTAAAAGAGGAATTAGTAAGTAGGACCATATATTTAGGGCATTTTTGCAAGGTTTTGTTTTTCACGTGCTATTTTTTTCCATTTTTACTGAAAGGTAATTTATATTCTTGTTTTTTTTGTTTTTGTTTTTTTTGTTTTTTGGGTTGTTTTTTTTTTTAAGGGTGAAAGGTTGTGAAAAGCCAGTCTCCCTCCCACCCCAGAGCTCAGTCCCTTTTGCTGCCTAGTGAACAAATGGAGACACAGTGTATGCACTTCTACGCTTGGCTTTTTCAATTTAATGTACTATATATAGCTTTACCTTACTGTTTTTCATAGCAGCAAGTTTTCTTTGTCTGCATGTAACTAACTAGTGCTCTCTGGATGGTCATTTAGATTATTCCTAGTATTTATAATCAGTGCTCATGAATGTCCTCATACACATGTCTTTGTACATGTATGCAAATATATCTGTAAGTGAAATTCTCAGAAGTATAAATGACAAGTTAATACATATGTGCAGGGGCTGATGGGGAAGTATATATGCCTTTAAGTTTTTAATATATGTTGCCAAATTTAGAGGAGTATAATTTTAGATGGAAGATTTCTCATGCAGTCCTGTTTTCCCAGTGGATTAATTGTGGGGGTTTTTTTATGCAGGGTCGGTTGCCTGTTTGCCATCTATGTATGTTTAAATGCTCATATTAGTAACTAACTCAGAATGCAGTTGAAAATGGCTAAAAGCAGGTATCAATTAGCACTCAGATACCTATTTTTCCTTTCCCACATAAAGTTTCAGGGAAGCATAATCTTTCTTGAGGTTATACTTACTTAAAAATGCTAGGGGTTTCTATTTTCTTTTTTTGAAGGTGAGAATATTTTACCAAAAAAATGAATTGGTCAACTTTCAGAAGTGCATCTTAAAAATGAAATAAGGTTTTGCTGCCAGGTGAGTGAAAACAGTAATTGGAAATAAAGATTTAGGTTTTCCCCTCTTATTTAAACCCAATGAAGTTATGATGCTTGGCCAAAAAAATAAAGGGAAAGTTAAAGTTAAAATTCCTATGTGAGGTTGTCACATTTTCATGCTGTATATTTTCTTTCAGATTCCTTTGTTTCTTCCTCTTCCTCTCAGCCTGTATCTCTATTTTCGACCTCACAAGGCAAGTCTTTTTTTTTTTTGTACATTAATAAAAGAAAAATGTTGAGAAAGAGGCTGTAACTGGGGATATGAGGCACAAGTTTTCTGTTGCCCCAAATCCCTTAAAAACAAAAGACAAACCAGTCCTTCTTATTTAGCAGTTCCCAGTGGATTTCCCTTAAAGATTAATAGAACATAAGGCTAGGTAGACCCTTTAACATAGCACAAGCTGTAGGGGTTGTTTTGAGTACTTCTTAAAAATTAAAAACACACTGAATTTGGAGCATATAAAACAACCTGCCCTAAGGATACATTTAACTTACTGATTTGTGGTTATGTAACTTGTTTGGAGAGGTGGTAGATTGTAAAAGTGTGCTTCCACTACACTGCTAATATACCAACCTAACTAGAGTACTTTAGTGTGAATTTATCTCAGATTTGTCCCAAGAATTAGGCTAGTTCCAAATTGCCTAGGAACATTGCATAAGTCAGTTGATTTTTTGGCAAGCAAGGCTTGTTTTCCTAGAGTTTGAGCTGTGGCTTTGTTTTTTGTTTTTGTTTTTTTAATCTGCCAATCAGTAAGGAAGAGAGTAGAGGGTGATAGCTATAGGTTTGTGGAGGTAGCACTGCTAAGAATCTGAAGAGAGAATGCTGTGTGCTTCATTGATTTGCACTAATGATGAAGTGCTGTTTCATTTGTGCTGTTGTACTCACCTCAAATATAGGTCAATGTAAAACCCTTATTTTAAAAGTAATTACTCACTAGATAGGTCTAAGAAGCCCTGTGGAGTTTATTGTCCCAGCTGGAATTCTCTAGGTGCAAAGTCTGGATGCTGGTTTGTTAGGAAGGCCTTGACTTTAATAAGAGTAAAAACACAGTGAGATAAAGTGAACATAACAAAATTTTTGCTGGGTTTAATCTACTTCTTAGGAAACATGATAGATAATCTGTTGCTTTTAAGTGATAGAAAATGTGTTGCTTTTACTTCAGACTAATAACACTAGATTCTCACCCCCCAGCCCTTTTATAATGTGCCTCCTGTGAATTTGGGTATCTTGAGGGTCAAATCATGACCTTTGAAACGAACTTGCTTATATTAAAAGAGAGATATTTTGTGAATGTTAGAAAATAACTCAGATTTACAAAGTGATTCTTGGCATTTGGAATCAGATCAGATTTACATTTTTAAGGTTTTTTTCCCTAATGAGGAATTTAATAATTTAGGCAAATAGGTATTACATTTATTCTACTCTGGAAGATAAACTGGTAATGACATAATAGTGTAAATATAACAATTATTTTCTATTGTGAATATTTCAGATCTTTTAAAATACATTCTTCATTGTTATAACTTACAAAAGGGAATAATTTATATCCTAAATTGTGTACCAACGCAATCCAAGCACAACATACATAATGTATGGAATGTTGCAAAGGTAAATGTCATAGCCTAAAAAAATTATTTTAATCCCTGTTAGGAAAAATTACACAAACACTCAAGTAGAATGAAGGTAAATAAAAAGGATTTTTCTAATTAAAAACGAACATTTAAATAGGACTTAGTTTCACCATGGGTATGAGAGTTTATAAAAGAAAATAGGTTTGTCCTTCTTTCTGTTGCTTATAGAGTTATTTTGACCAGTGCAAATTCAGCATAGTGTCATTGTTAAAAGGATACTGTAAAAACGTGTTCCAATATAACCTCCGTTACTAGCATTTTCTCCTGCCAAAAAACACATAATGGAAAAGTAACCCAATTGGTGCCCTACTTGATTGGCAGAGATCAGCCTTGTGTTTGAGGGAACACCTTGGCAAGTAATTAGGTGTATTCTAGGGTAGCCAAGACTGGTAACTTCTAGTCTGCCTTAATAAAAACAAGGGAAGAGGATGTTGGTGCACTTAGTTAACTGCATTAAAACCCCTGGGGAGAATAGCTGGGGGACCAGTCCAGCCCTACCAGGCCTTTCAGAGTGACTGCTACCACCAACAGGCACCTTGAGTCCATCACTGGCATTAACCCAATTAACAAATCTGTCTCTGGCGTCCAAATCCCTTAGCCATTTACCATTTAGCCTTGGAGAATTGTGCCTTTTATATATCTAAGCCATATTAAGCAATATGTAGGGATAATTCAGTTAGACATTTTCATATTCAAGAATGACATTTTTAATCCTGAAATACATAGTTATTACTGGGCTTCAGGGAGAAGCATGTACCAAAACTGCCATTAATTTGGACTAAGTAAAGAAAAGAAAGTGAAATTTTTCTAAAGGAAATTTTGTGGTATTTATTAGATTGTACTACCTTGAAATAATACAGCTCCTTAAGCTAGCGACTTAAGCTTTTTGACATCTATTGAATACATTTATGATGACAATGTCAATGGAATAATCACTTCTTCTTAAATCGTGTTCCTGAGTAGGTCCTGTGAGGTCTTTTCCTTATTGATTCCTTTCTTCTCATCAGGCAGAATTAAATTTCAGCCTAATCCCTGAGTGTTTGGAAACAGAGGAATATATTTTAATGACTTTTCCTGTACTGTAAAAATATTAACAGGTCAGAGGTATTACAGATGCAGTATGTGGCTAATTTTTATTGAGCTTTTACTGTGCTCAACACTTTATGTGTATCATCTCATTTAATCCTCACAGCCAATTTTATGGAGGAAAGGTACTAGCTCTTTTACCAGTTGAGGAAACTAGTGTTTAAAGTGGTAAAATAACTTGCTCAAGGTCACACAATGAGCCCCAGACCTAGGATGCCAAAGCCCATGTTCATAGCCACTGCCTACAATAAAGATGATAAAGTATATTAGTTGTATTTTAGGACTCAGACATTTTTAGTGCTAATGTTAAAGTCACGAGAGAAGAGACAAAAATTATTATTTTAAACATAATCACTATTAGTGATATAATTCAGTATCATCTAGGAATATGTTCCCTCCATCAGACACAGAATCAAACTGAAATTTGGTTTCTACTTTGAAATCTTTGATAAGAATGAAGGCTAGAAAATACTGTTATTTTCTTTAGAAAGTATTGGAAGAAAGGTAGGTGAAAATAAGATAGTAAAGAGTGGATCCATCCATCATGTAGAATTGGAAGCACATTCTCAGTAATGAACATTTGCATTCAATTTGAGTAATACAGAACACATCAGGAATGGGAAGTTAAACACTGAACTTTGGGGCAAGCATTGAGGAAAAAAAGGTTTGCCGGTTACAGCCTTTTTTTTTAACAAAAGCAAAACATTTTTCTTTGTACAAAAGAGACTTTTCGTTTAGGATCTGGCTGCAAAGTGTCTGCTGGCTAACTTCCTATTTTGATGCTGTGGCTGAAAATTGCTGATACTGTTTTGCACGATAATTTGTCTTTCCTTCCTGTTTTGTGAACATGAGAAAATTCAAGTGTAGGAAAACCTATACCTGAATATTTCAAACCTGCCTTGTATGAGTGTGCATAGTACGTGTGTGGAAAAAGTAACAGTGGCTACTATAGGCTGGCACCCTTTCTTCACTGATATGTATGGTTTTTCCATGTTACAGGTATCCTTTTAATTAAAAGCAGCGAATTTCCTTAGTGAGAGGGGGAAGTAATCAAATAGTATCTGTAATATAATTCTAAGCTATTCTTTTTAGGAAGAACTCTGATATAGAATATAACATTCATTATTGCTTGTTTCTAGATCACATTGTTTTCAGTAATTAAGTTAAAAACACTTGAATAAAGTTCCAAATCTTTTTCAGAAAGACAGTTTGGGGAATAAGAAGCAAAGTAAACAAGGTGTTTTGAAGGAAAAACAGTATATGAAGGGTTTTTTTGATTTAGTGTATTAACCTTGATTACACAATATTCACTTAGAAGTTGTTTTGTCATTGTGTCATTTTTTAACTCCCCACCTTGTTCTGTGCACAGAAAAGGGAAAATTCTTCCTCAATTCCCACACTAGATTCTCTACTCAGATGGAGCTTTTGCCTTATTTCAGTCAAAATTTTGAATTACTGTACTTTTTTTTCTGAGTTACTGTACTTTAAAATTATTATACAGAAGTATTTAAAGCAGGTGGAAAAGAACCACCCCTGATAACCTATAAGTTGTGCTCCTGGACAAAGATCATCTATGGCAAGGAGTGAGAGTGAAAAGCATCAGTCTTACCTCCTGTGAGATTTTTACAGGACTAGAGTTCTGGAATATGGGTTGATTTTTCCACCCTTCTAAGTTTAGTAAAATGCAGTAAAGCTGTGGTTCTCAAACCAGGTTCATTACCTGGGCAGCTTGTAATTTTCCATGCTTCATCCCCCTCAGGAAATTCTGAGTCAGTAAGTTAGAGATAAAGCATAAAGTATTAGTGGTTGCTCCCAAGCTTGAAAGGGACTGTAAAAGATGGTGCCAAAGGCTGTTTTTGTGCTATGTTGTTAAATTTTTCAGCTGGTTGTAGATTGACCTTGATGATGATAAAGATCATTTGCTGAAACATTTTGTTCAGGAAAAGTTATTTTCTCTTTCAGCTTTGGCTTAGAATTTTTAATATATTGGACTGTTGTAAGTATCTTTATCCACATAGAACCTAGCATAAAATTCTTGGAATGTTGTCACAGGCGTTTTGTTTGTAATAGCCGATTCAGAAGTCACCCAACACTTTAAAATAGATAAAAGCTCTTTAAATTACTTCCTTTTATTTGTGAATGGTAGGAGGGAATGGATCTAAAACTCTGAATAAGGACTTTCTGTATTAACTACTAGGTGAAAGTGGTTATGATTTGATGATATGCCTTTTTCCCCTCCCTTAACAAAAAGACATATGGTCTTAAGTCCCTGTGTCAGGAGAGGTTTTTGTTCATTTGTTTTTAATGAGAATATGGTGTTTAGGGACGTTTATTGAGGATTTACGAAGTGCCCAGGTGCTGTTCTAAGCACTTCACATGTATTAACTCGCTTAATCCTCACAACACTTACCAAGTTTGTTGCTTTAGTATCCCTATTTTTTAGATGAGATTAATCAGTTTGCCAGGGCCACACAATTAATAGGTGTAATGAAAGGATTTTGTATCTTTTAGTAGGGACTTTGGTATGGAAGTGATGTAGAAATTTAGAATATGACTGCCAACTTAATTTCCTAGTCTTATTTCAGATAGTATACTTAAATGGAGATTTCTAAATATTTGGAATTTAGGAAGACAGGGTAAAAAAGGAGTTCAGTACCGGATAAATTTGGGAACATTCTCACAATTATTGTGGGTTATGACATTTTTCACCTCTGACCATATATTGCTTTCCTTTTTAACAAATCTATTAGAGATGCACACTAAATCCCATTATGGTGAATAACTAATCCAGAAAATATTCATAATGAGATGTTTTGACAGATATTTGTTTTGAGTAACATTGAAAGTCTTTTGTGCATGTGGGGAGCTGAATCTTTTGAAAAAAGAAATGTAGTGAATATTTTCTCAGATGTAAAATAATCCAGAGTTGTTCCATCAGGCAGTTTTATAGTATATAGTACTTTAAAAACTAACAACCTTCAAACTCGCTGGAGTTTTCTGCCATTTTGCCAGCTACAGAGTTGGACAACACCAGTGACTATTAAGTGCCATACTCATTAATTGGAAGAGTCCTTGCTTATGGGAGCTGTTCTAAAAGGCTTATTAGATTCGGATCTTTTTTCTGTGTAATGTTTTCATTCCTTTATAAACTCTACTTCCAGCCCAATTTTTTCCATTGTCTTGATACAAGTCAGCTCTGTCCAAGTTTGTTAGGGTTTCCACTAGCCAAAGAAACTTTTCATTTGCTGAAATTCTAAAAATAATTAAAATTAAAGCCCAGATAAGAATGCTAACTTAACTTTGCTACGTGTGGGAAAGCTTGATTTGACAATCATGACCACTAGCACCTGCATCTCACAAACGAGAAATGAATGCAGCATGAAACTCTGCCCCCCAAGCTTGCGCTGCAGAAAACGCTGTCCGCCCCAAATATTAAGCCACAGAATTATTATTAGGAGGATGATTAAGGTTATTTTAGTATATATAATAGTTATGCCACAATTAAGAGTCTTTAGTAAAATGTTTGAAGTCTGTCAGGCAGTTACAGCATTTAGTACAGCATTTGTTGGTGTTCTGAGATTTCTAAACTAATCTTTAGTTTTACCTCAGATTATTATATACCTAATTCCAAACTTTTGGAGTATTAAGAGTTCAAAGAAGATAGAGAAACAAGTCTTGGAAAACTCACAAGTTTGTCCTGACAAAGCATTCATGCTTTTCTTTTTTCCAGTAATGTGTGCATTCTTTAATTAGCATTCACTGTAGGTTGCTTTCTTTTTCATTTTATCAAGTCCACTACCACATCATCATTTTACTTACTGATTTTTCTTGTTGTCAGTCTCCCCCTCTGTATTGTAAGCTCCACAAAGGCAAGGATTTTTCTCTTCACTGCTTTTAACCTAGTTGCTAAAACAGTGTCTGGCACATGATAAACACTCAGTAAATATTTGTTGAGTGATTACTAACTCATTTTGTTCACTCTTGTCTTTAAGAGGACAGGTTTGAATTTCAGTCTCTATAAGCATTCCCTGTGAGGTGGAGTCAGTTTTGCTCACCTCAAAATTCGATTCTTGTTTGAAGGGGGTGGTTCCCCAGTTTTCCTTAATCCAGATTTGGTCTGTCGAATGTTTCCTGGTACAAACAGTAACTAGTACATTCAGTAACAAGACATAGCTCAGACTAGAATATTTCTGATTTAAATGGAGCCTGTAGTTATCTAACGTTTAGGTTTTTGAACCTTTTAACCTATGATGCTGAGCTTCATTTGTATTCTATCCTTAGTCCGGTCTTGTTGAGTATCATTACCAAATAATGATAGATGCAAACCATGTTTGCTATATTAGAACTAAATATAAATTACAGCTTCAGATATTTTCTGACCCATTAGCACAGTTTGTACCACCAAACTTTAAGTATTTTTCCTCAATTTACAAAGTCTTTTTCCTCAATACCAAGATTATAGTTATACCGTTCTAAAGGTTAGATCCTATTACATCAGATTGCAGTGATATGTTGACATAGAGGAACTTTAGCATTTGGAGACATTTTTATCATAGTGGAATTTTATTGCAGTAAGATATTTAATTCTTAGTTCTTTCATCTTTATAAAATGATTTTGAAAAAGTCATGATTTTACTTTTGTCTCTTATTGAGCTTCTTACATGAAAAAGTACATAATCTGAATAAAAGTAATCCCAAAGCTTTTTCTCTTTCTCTTCCCAATGACTCGTTCATGCTCACGCCGTTGCTGTCCTGAGCTTACTTTACTTAGGTCTCATCTGGCCAAGCTGAATCTTTGATTCATTCATTTCGAACTGTTTATTTAAGACATACTTTATTCCAGCTCCAGAGGTACAATAATGTACAAGAAAGACAGTGCCTGCCTTTGGGACCGTTGTTTTGATCTTCTACCCCAGTAAAAACTTAACTAAGTTGGAAAGTTGGGAAACAATGTCATAAATCAGTGGCTAGTTGCTATTAATAAATGACAAGAATTAATGTATTATACTTCTGGAAGGATACTTAGTGTCTTTAAAGGATTTCTGGAGTTAACTGTTCTTAAAGAAACCAATTTGCACAATTCAGTTTTGATTTAGTGTGAGGGATTTTGGAGCAGATCAGCCTTTTCAGTACCCTTTAGATTAAAATTTTGAGGCCCATCTATACCTGGGACTGATCTACCCTGTGGATAGAATATAATAATTCTAGTCTGATTTTTAGGCTCACAAGGGGTCCACTGTATCTCCTGAAAATCAAAAAGAATTCTAGACACTTCTTTTTTTCCTTCTCAGATTGCCAGACTATAACAGTGGATTTATAAAAGTGGTGAGAGAGCATATTAGTACTTCATAATATCAAGTTGTTTGTTTTATATGGATTATGTTATTTCTGTTAACTAGCTCTACCAAAACACAAAGGAAAAAACCTTCCCCAGATTTCCCAATCTTGTTGCGCCCCTTTATGCTTTACCTTTACAATGGAAAAAGTAGACTGAAAGTATTTGTCATGAAAAATTTTTGTCATTTGCAGTTTGTAGCATGATATAGCTTTTCACCATATGGCTTTTCACAATTTTATGCATGTCTTACGGAGTAACTGTTGACCATTGTTTTGTTACTACTAGTGTGTGTGTATATACATGCTGTGTGTGTATATATATAGTTTTAAAAATAAAAAGCATGCTGCCTGGCCTGACTAGCTAATGTGTAATTGTACCTGGTAAACACTTTTTTTCTTTCAAATTCTGACCATAGAGGGATTGAGCGCTCTTTGCTCTGATGAGCCACTCTCAGAAATTATGACTTCTTCCTTTTTTCCATCTTCTGAAATACATAACACTGACCTTACAATACTACATGGAGAAAAAAGCAAAGTGTTAGGCAGCCAGCCTATTTTAGCCAAAGAAGATGACTGCTTGGCTTCTCTAGATGTGAAAGAGATGGAAGAGCCTGAGGGAACCAATAAAGACGTAGTGGACTCCCCCTCAGTTTCTGTTACAGAAGTTGTTCACTGTAACCGTTCCTCCATTCCAGCCAGTTTCCCAGATCATCCTGCTTTTCTGTCAAAGGAAGTTGATCAAATGGAACAGCAAATAAATAAAGATCAAGAGTCCAAGAACCCAAACGAGGTACCAAGTGGGGGTAACAAAAGTGGCTCAGGTGCCGATGACAAGTTCACTTTGCTAACAGCCCAGAAACCACCCACTGAGCCATCTAAGGCAGAAGGCATTTGTACATATTCCATGTCCCCATCTGAAGTTCCAGGAGGTGGCATTATTGAAAAAGAGTCTCCTGACTCACCATTGGAAGTAATTACTGACAAAGCAGCATTTGACAAAGAATTTAAAGATACATATAAAGAGAGTACAAATGACTTTGATAGCTGGGCAATGCACAATGATGGAGAATCAGCTGTAGACATTTCAGAGTCTAATGACAAAATATTTCCACTGAGAAATAAAGAGGCTGGGCGTTTCCCAAACTCTGCATTGCTCACTAGACAGTTTTCACATACAACTGCAGCATTGGAAGAGGTGTCTAGATGTGTGAATGATATGCATAACTTTACTAATGAAGTATTGACTTGGGATTTGGTTCCCCAAGTGAAACAGCTGAGCAGTAAATCTGACTACATCACAAAAACTACAGGACTTGATATGAGTGAATGTAAATCAGAAATTTCAGTTGTAAACCTTAAAACTAACACTCATCAGAAAATTCCTGTATGTTCTATTAATGGAAGCATTCCCATCATTAAATCAACAGGTGATTGGGCAGAAGCATCTCTCCCACAAGAAAATGCTGTCATTGAAAAACCTTTACCAAACTGTCTTGATTCCAAAAAGGAAGTCAGTATCAAAGGCATGCAAGGTAATGGGCAGAAACGGGATGATCCAATTTCAGAGTCACCTAGATCTCTGTTTGAGAAATGTGCCTCTTTGGGTTCTGGAGTGGCTGCAGTGAAAGTGGTTTTACCTGATGGCCACCTGAAAGGTGAAATGAACTGGCAGAGCTCTATGTTGGGAGAAGTGACAGAGGCTGATAGTTCTAGTGAGTCTGATGACACAGTAATTGAGGACATCACAACAGATATTTCATTTGAAAGTAACAAAATTCAGGCCGAAAAGCATGTTTTCATTCCAAGTGCTGCTGTAAAAACCGATGAAAGAGAAGTCAAAGATACTCTCAATTGTAATAGGGAAAACAAAACATCTGAAAACTTCAAAGGGTCGGTCAGTGACTCTGAGCCACAAGTTCAGCCCGATATCCTTGAAAGGAGTCCAGCTGGTGAGGTAGCATGTTCACAAGTCCCTGATAGGAATGTCATGTCAGAAAATGGGAAGCAGTCAGATAGTATGAGTGAAGTAACTCCTAAAAAGCGTGCTACAACTGAGAACCCAAAACTTCCTTCAGCATCATCTCCAAATATTTTTAATGATACAGAAATTTCACTAAATGTGACAACCCCTACCTATTTAGAGTCATTACATGAAAAAAATGTTGAAGATACAGATGATTGTTCCCCAGAGGATCTGATAGCAGCCTTTATAGAAACCAGAGAGAAAGGAATAATAGATAAAGGTGAAGGGAATGCCTTTGAAGCAACATCAGAGAAGACTAAAGACTTTAAAACATTTTCTATAGAAGTCTTACATGAAAGTGAGTCAGGTGGTTCAAATATTAAAGACATAAAAGGCAAATATACTGAACAAAGCAAGGAAACAAATGGAAGTGAGCGTCTGGATGTTTTCCCTACTCAAGGTACTCCAGTAGCCTCTCTTGACTTAGAACAGGAACAGCTCACAATCAAGGCCCTTAAAGAATTGAGTGAAAGGAAGATTGAGAAGTCAGCTTCTGCACAGGATAAAGTAGAATCTTCATCTGAAGAAATACTGAAGCTGACTTTAACATTTGCTCCAGAACCTTCTTGGCCACAGAGATCATATGATGTCCTAGAACACACAGATGTCAAAATTGGATCTAGTCTGGGGATTTCCAAGAAGCCCACTGTTACCAAAGGAAGTACTAGAGTAGATATTATTTCCAGCCTTAGCAAGACTGAACTGGTAAACAAACATGTCCTAGCAAGACTTCTAACAGACTTCTCAGGTAACCATTTACATTAGAAATACTGCATGTGGCTAATTCTGCTATGATTAATTACTGATCAGGGTGCCATTTCTCTTTATTTTGGTGGCATCAGAGACTTACATGTAGAATAAAGACACCCTGTATAATGGAAAAGGTAGATTTTTTTTTAATGGTTGCTTGATTTGGTTTACTTTTACATGTATTTCCCAAAGCAGTAAACCACTTAAAAATAATATTCTCCTAAAAAAAATTTTTATGCTCCACTTGTTTCGAGGTTCTCTTTCCTTAGAGGTTGGACCTAGGGTGATTGCTCCTTTTAAGAATATCATTAGGCATTTATTTGCTTACTTACAAAGCCTGTTTTAAATCTCCATAGTAGTAGTGCTGCTTAACACCTAGGTTTTCTTGCTGTGGGCTTTGTGAAATCTATTTAGCAATCAAAGATAAAGGAATTCCTACTGGGAAAGACAGTAAATGAAACTTTTAATTAATTTGATTTTATACCATAGAGATTTTGTGCTTTGAAAGTAGGTAACCAGTATTGTAGTACTATTCTGTGAGTAATACAAGAACTCATGCATTCTTCTACTTTGGACCTTATTTAATATTCTTCAGGCCAAAACTCATATGATACTAGAACCCCCTCTCCTTATCTTCTATTTATTTGAATGGTTACTTTCTTAGCAGTTGGCCTTCAGTTAAATTGCTGCAAATGCTGTCTGTTCTGGGGTCTTGGAAAGTGTTAAGAAAAAGATATTTAAAGCCCTAGAAAGGACACCAACCTCTAATCTAATACCAAGTTCTGCACTTACTATATGGTGAGTGTTCAGTACTATATAGGGATCTGTGGTTTTCCAAACATTTTTTGAAAATAGGTCCTTTTTTTCAAATGGAGTTATATCCAGAGTTATAATATTTAAAACAAAAATGAAAGTTTTGATAGAATAATATTGTAAATATGATTATACCATTTACTCTTTTTTTCTGTAAAGGTTTTGTTTTGCACAGAGTGGGGAGGGGGCTCAGTTCTTAGCAGCCACTTTCCCTGTATCAGTCAGAACACTGCTTACCTCTTCCTATGGGGGCACCACTCATAAAGAGCAAAGCACATGCCTCCCCAATCTTCTGAACTAAATTGGTGTGCTTGGTGAGGTGCCTGCACTGGCGGCTAGGCCCCAGCTTGCTCACGTTCTTCATCACCATGAGGCCCTTGTTGAGGCCCACAGCCACAGGATGCCTCAGAGCCATGGCTGCTGTTCTTCATGTGCCTTCAGCCACGGCTCCTTCGGCAGAAAGGCATCATTTACTTTTTTTGAAGGCATTTCCTGATTGAAGACCATGAGCAGATTATTTAATCTAACTAAATTTTAATCCTTAGAGACAACTTTGTGCTTAATATTATGAGGATTAAATGTGAAAATGCAGGTAATACAGTGCCTGTCACATAGTAAATACTAATTTAGCAACAAGTGCAGGACCTAGCATATAGTATATACTGGATAATTATTTGATGATTGATTGTTAATTAAGTGAATGAATTGTTAATAAGTATCAATGAAAATATTGAGGCTTCTTTATAAACTCAAAAATTTGAAATGCCAGTTAAGGATAGCTATTATACTCTACTATAATTGATAAATTTGGATTATAGACTGGTAAATTCTAGTTGCTTTACTGTGTCTAGAAGTGTGACTTTGAACAATTAATTTACATCATCTTTTGGGGCCTCAGTTCCCTTATTTGTAAGGTTAGGATGTTGATATAGATGATCTTCAATATCATTTCAATAATAGGATTCTCTGACCTTGTATAGTCTAGGTTTCTTCCTGAGTTGTCATAATTCTTACAGGTAGTTGTTTTTGAGTGATGAAGCATATAGGAATTAGGCTACAAAAACTCGTGTTTAATTCTGGCAAATTCCTGCTTTAGTGTGACCTTAGACAACTAGCCTAACTGGTTCAGCATCTTCCTTTGTTAACATGGTGATAATTATTTTGCCCTGCTTTGTCGTGTGGTAATAAGTAAAGCTGTGTAAATACTAATTATTAGTATTTCTCAACTGAGTTATTTAATCTAGTGTGAGAGGTGAAAAGGGCTGTGGAAGTTTAGGATATTTGTCACTAGCCAAGTTCTATGATTAAACAGATATTTTAGATGATAATTAAAGAAGACCAGTATAGTTAGACCAAGGATCTGAAAGCTCTTCCTTGGAGGTTTCAAATTTGAAAACCTTCTTAAAATTGTCTTACTTAATGAACAAATCTTTTGAAATAGAAACCATAAAATATATCAGTTTGTAGTTCTAAATAGTATATCTGAATAGTCTTCCTTTCTAAAGTAAAACTAGTTCTATAATTTTGTTCTGCCTGAACTTGCTGGGAAAAATTGACAAAAGAAACAGTGGAAAAAGTTCACTGTATTTTATTTTTCTTCTGTCTTTCCTGTCATATTGTATACAAAAGTTTCTAATGAAGCCTGTTTTCTTCCCTTTTAGTTAGTTGTTTGGTGATTACAGTGTGATCTGTAGTATGACTAATCATTTGGAAAACAATTAGATCCCTGCATCATAGACTTAATTGGGTAAAAACAGTTTTTTTGTATCTAGATTGACAAGAAGGCAAGGAAATAAGCAGATACATAGTTTGGTGTTAGGTATGTAAGTTCTTACAACTCTTTTGGAAGGCAGTTTAGTAATATGTAACAAAGACCTAGAATTGACCTAGCAATTTTGTTTCTAGGAATTTGTTCTGGGGGGGTGAAATGTGTAGAAACAGCTACAACAATGTTCTTTGTAGGTCTGTTAATGACAGTGGCAGATATGTCACTGTCTTAACAACTACAGATTGGTTGGGTGTGTTATATCTGTACAATCGAATACTTTTTTTATTAAGGTATTATTGATATACACTCTTACGAAGGTTTCATGTGAAAAAACAATGTGGTTACTACATTTACCCATATTATCTAGTCCCCACTCATACCCCAATTCAGTCACTGTCCATCAGTGTAGTAAGATGACACAAATTCACTGTTTGCCTTCTCTGTGCAACACTGTTTTCCCCGTGATTCCCCACACCATGCGTACTAAACAAAATACCCCACAATCCCCTTCTCCCACCCTCCCACACCCCTCCCCTTTGGTAACCACTAGTTCCTTCTTAGAGTCTCTGAGTCTGCTACTATTTTGTTCCTTCAGTTTTGCTTTGTTGTTATACTCCACAAATGAGGGAAATCATTTGGCACTTGTCTTTCTCCGCCTGGCTTATTTCACTGAGCATAATATCCTCCAGCTCCATCCATGTTGCAAATGGCAGGATCTGTTTCCTTCTTATGGCTGAATACTATTCGATTCTGTATATGTACCATCTCTTCTTTATCCATTTATCTACTGATGGACACTTAGGTTGCTCCCATATCTTGGCTATTGTAAAAAGTGCTACAATAAACATAGGGGTGCATATATCTTTTTGAATCTGAGAAGTTGTATTCTTTGGGTAAATTCCAAGGAGTGGGATTCCTGGGTCAAATGGTATTTGTGTTTTTAGTTTTTTGAGGAACCTCCATATTGGTTTCCACAGTGGTTGAACTAGCTTACATTCCCATCAGCAGTGTAGGAGGGTTCCCCTTTCTCCGCATCCTCGCCAGCATTTGTTGTTCTTAGTCTTTTGGATGCTGGTCATCCTTACTGGTGTGAGGTGATATCTCATTGTGGTTTTAATTTGCATTTCCCTGATGATTAGTGATGTGGAGCATCTTTTCATGTGTCTGTTGGCCATCTGAATTTCTTCTTTGGAGAAGTGTCTCTTCATATCCTCTGCCCATTTTTTAATTGGGTTATTTGCATTTTCGGCATTGAGGCGTTTATATATTTTGGATGTTAACCCTTCTCGGATATGTCATTTACAAATATATTCTCCTATACTGTAGGATGTCTTCTTCTGTTGATGGTGTCCTTTGCCATACAGAAACTTTTTAGTTTGATGTAGTCCCATGAGTTCATTTTTGCTCTTCTTTCCCTTGCTCAAGGAGATGCATTCAGGAAGAAGTTGCTCATGCTTATAGTCAGGAGATTTTTGCCTATGTTGTCTTCTAAGAGTTTCATGGTTTCATGACTTACATTCAGGTCCTTGATCCATTTTGAGTTTACTTTTGTGTATGGGTTAAACAATAATCCGTTTCATTCTCTTGCATATAATTGTCCAGTTTTGCCAACACCAGCCGTTAAAGAGACTGTCATTTCCGCATTGTATGTCCATGGCTCCTTTATCATATATTAATTGACCATATATGGTTGGGTTTATATCAGGGCTCTCTAGTCTGTTCCATTGGTCTATGGGTCTGTTCTTGTGCCAGTACCAAATTGTCTTGAGTATTGTGGCTTTGTAGTAAAGCTTGAAGTTGGGGAGCATAATCCCCCCAGCTTTATTCTTCCTTCTCAGGATTGCTTTGGCTATTCAGGGTCTTTTGTGGTTCCATATGAATTTTAGAATGATTTTCTCTAGTTCTTTGAAAAATGTTGTTGGTATTTTGATAGGAATTGCATTGAATCTGTAGATTGCTTTAGGCAGGATGGCCATTTTGACAATATTAATTCTTCCTATCCATGAGCACAGGATGTGTTTCCATCTATTGGTATCTTCTTTAATTTCTCTCATGAGTGTCTTGTAGTTTTCAGAGTATAGGACTTTTGGTTAGGTTTATTCCTAGGTATTTTATTCTTCTTGATGCAATTTTGAATGGAATTGTTTTCCTGATTTCTTTCTCTGCTAAGTCATTGTTAGTGTATAGGAATGTCACAGATTTCTGTGAATTAATTTTGTATCCCGCAACTTTGCTGAATTCAGATATTAGATCTAGTACTTTTGGAGTAGATTCTTTAGGGTTTTTTATGTACAATATCATGTCATCTGCAAACGGGGACAGTTGGACTTCTTCCCTGCCCATCTGGATGCCTTTAATTTCTTTGTGTTGTCTGATTGCTGTGGCTAGGACCTCCAGTACTATGTTGAATACAAGTGGGGACAGTGGGCATCCCTGTCTTGTTCCTGATCTTAAAGGAAAAGCTTTCAGCTTCTCCCTGTTAAGTATAATGTTGGCTGTGGGTTTGTCATATATAGCCTTTATTATGTTGAGGTACTTGCCCTCTGTACCCATTTGTTGAGAGTTTTTATCATGAATGGATGTTGAATTTTGTCAAAAGCTTTTTCAGCATCTATGGAGATGATCATGTGGTTTTTGTTCTTTTTGTTGATGTGGTGGATGATGTTGATGGATTTTCGAATGCTGAACCATCCTTGCATCCCTGGAATAAATCCTACTTGATCATGGTGGATGATCCTTTTGATGTACTTTTGAATTCGGTTTGCTAATATTTTGTTGAGTATTTTTGCTATTTTGTCTATGTTCATCAGGGATATTGGTCTGCAGTTTTCTTTTTTTGTGGTGTCTTTGCCTGGTTTTGATATTAGAGTGATGCTGGCCTCATAGAATGAGTTTGGAAGTATTCCTTCTTCTTCTACTCCTTGGAAAACTTTAAGGAGGATGGCTATTAGGTCTTCACTAAATGTTTGATAAAATTCAGCAGTGAAGCAATCTGGTCCAGGCATTTTGTTCTTAGGTAGGTTTTTGATTACCAATTCAATTTTGTTGCTGGTATTTGGTCTGTTCAGATTTTCTGTTTCTTTCTGGGTCAGCCTTGGAAGGTTGTATTTTTCTGGAAAGTTGTCCATTTCTTCTAGGTTATCCAGTTTGTTAGCATATAATTTTTCATATTATTCTCTAATAGTTCTTTGTATTTCTGTGCTATCTGTAGTGATTTTTTTTTTCTCATTTCTGATTCTGTTTATGTGAGTAGACTCTCTTTTTCTCTTGATGAGTTTGGCTAGGGGTTTATCTATTTTGTTTATTTTCTCAAAGAACCAGCTCTTGTTTTCGTTGTTTTATTCTTCTCGATTTTATTTATTTATGTTCTGATCTTTATTATGTCCCTCCTTCTGCTGACTTTGGGTCTCATTTGTTCTTCTTTTTCTAGTTTCGTTAATTGTGAGTTTAGACTGCTCATTTGGGAATGTTCTTCTTTCCTGAGGTAGGCCTGTATTGCAGTATACTTTCCTCTTAGCACGGCCTTTGCTGCGTCCCACAGATTTTGCGGTGTTGAATTATTGTTGTCATTTGTCTCCATATATTGCTTGGTCTCTGTTTTTATTTGGTCCTTGATCCATTGATTATTTTGGAGCATTGTTATTAAGCCTCCATGTGTTTGTGGGATTTTTCATTTTCTTTAAGTAAGTCATTTCTAGTTTCGTTCCTTTGTGGTCTGAGAGGCTGGTTGGTACAATTTCAATCTTTTTGAATTTACCGAGGCTCTTTTTGTGGCCTAGTATATGATCTATTTTTGAAAATGTTCCATGTGCACTTGAGAAGAATGTGTATTCTGCTGCTTTTGCATGTAGAGTTCTGTAGATGTCTGTTAGGTCCATCTGTTCTAATATGTTATTCACTGCCTCTGTCTCTTTACTTATTTTCTGTCTGGTTGATCTGTTCTTCAGAGTGAGTTGTGTGTTGAAGTCTCCTAGAATGAATACATTGTATTCTATTTCCCCCTTTAATTCTGTTAGTATTTGTTTCACATATATATGAGCTCCTGTGTTGGGTGCATAGATATTTATAATGGTTATATCTTGTTGTTGGATTAACCCTTTTATCATTATGTAATGTCCTTCTTTGTCTCTTGTGACTTTCTTTGTTTTGAAGTCTATTTTGTCTGATTTAAGTACTGCAACTCCTGCTTTTTTCTCCCTATTAGTTGCATGAAATGTCTTTTTCCATCCCTTCACTTTTAGTCTGCGTATGTCTTTCAGTTTAAAGTGAGTCTCTTGAAGGCAGCATATAGATGGGTCTTGTTTTTTATGCATTCAGTGACTCTATGTCTTTTGATTGGTGCATTCAGTCTATTTACATTTAGGGTGATTATGGATAGGTATGTACTTATTGGCATTGCAGGCTTCAGATTCTTTGTTACCAAAGGTTCAAGGTTAATTTCCTTACTATCTATGAGTCTAACTTAACTCACTTAATATGCTATTACAAACACTATCTAAAGGTTCTCTTTTTGTTTTTGTTTTTTTCCTCCTCCATTCTTTATATATGAGGTATCATATTCTGTACTGTTTGTCTATCCCTTGATTGACTTTGGGGATAGTTAATTTAATATTGCATTTTCTTAGTAATTACCTGTTCTACTTTCTTTACTGTGGTTTTATTACCTCTGGTGACAGCTATTAAACCGTAGAAACACTTCCATCTATAGCAGTCTCTCCAAAATACACTGTAGAGATGGTTTGTGGGAGGTAAATTCTCTCAGCTTTTGCTTATCTGGGAATTGTTTAATCCCTCCTTCAAATTTAAATGATAATCTTGCCAGATAAAGTAATCTTGGTTCAACGCCTTTCTGCTTCATTCCATTAAATACATCATGCCACTCCCTTCTGGCCTGTAAGATTTCTGCTGAGAAGTCTGATGATAGCCTGATGGGCTTTCCTTTGTATGTGATCTTATTTCTCTCTCTGGCTGCTTTTAATAGTCTGTCCTTATCCTTGATCTTTGCCATTTTAGTTACTATATGTCTTGATGTTGTCTTCCTTGGGTCCCTTGTGTTGGGAGATCTGTCCACCTCCATGGCCTGAGAGACTGTCTCCTTCCCCAGATTGGAGAAGTTTTCAGCAATCACCTCCTCAAAAACACTTTCTATCCCTTTTTCTCTCTCTTCTTCTTCTGGTACCCTTATAATGCAAATATTCTTCCGTTTGGATTGATCACACAATTCTGTCAATATTCTTTCATTCTTAGAGATCCTTTTTTCCCTCTGTACCTCGGCTTCTTTGTATTCCTCTTCTCTGGTTTCTACTTCATTTATTGTCTCCTCCACCCTATCCAATCTGCTTTTAATACTGTCCATTTTGCTCTTCAATGATTGGATATCTGACCGGAATTCATTCCTGAGTTCTTGAATATCTTTCAGTACCTCCATGAGCATGTTAATGATTTTTATTTTGAACTCCCTTTCAGGGAGAGTCATGAGGTCAATATCATTTAAATCTTTCTCAGGAGTTGTATTAATAAATTTACTCTGCACCAGGTTCCTTTGGCATTTCATATTTGTATATGGCGCCCTCTAGTGCCTAGAAGCTCTACTCTCTCGAGCTGCTCAGCCCCTGAAGCAGTGTCCGGGTTTGCAAGGGAGTGGTATTGGTGCCTGGGGGGAGGAAAGAGCTCTTTCCGGCTTCCCGGCTGCTATGCCTGTCTCCACTGCCTGAACCAGTGGGCCAAGCACACAGGTATAAGCCTCTGTGCTTTGCGTTTTTGGTTGCTGTAGACAGATCTTCCCTCTGGCTGGCCTAACGCCAGGGTAGGTTTTCCCTGTTTGCAAGCCCAGTGGGGCTGGCCAGGAGAAAGGTGCAGTAGTCTGCCTGTCACGGAAGGGGTTCTTGGACCTGTGTAGGCAGCCAGGAAGCTGGAGCACCTGAAGATCGTGAAAGCCCCCAATCTGCTGGGCAGAGTGCACCCGGACAATTTTGTCTACCTGTCCTTTCTCCTGAGCAGTAAGCTCTGTGCAATCCTTGCCCCTTTAGCAGCCCTCTTGCTAAGGGGGCTTCTTCGTTAGAAAGCCTTTCAGACTGCCCGCCTTTCTTTTGTCCCAGTGCAGCTGGATATGGATCCCTGCTTTCCACAAGCAGCTGGAATCTTAGTCTCTCCAGGAATTCTGCCTGTCTTAGCTTTCCAACCCCCTTAATACGAGAGTATCATGCAAGCACCATCAAATGTAGGTTTGTGCTCTCAGAGTAAATCTTCGAAGTTAGGTATTCAGCAGTCCCAGATTTCTCCCTCCCTGCTCCGTTCCTCCCATCGGGGAGCTGGGCGGGGGAAAGGCTTGGATCCCGCAGGCCACAGCTTTAGTATGTTACCCTTTTCGGTGAGGTCTGCTCTTGTCTCCAGGTGTATGCAGTTTGTTGCAGCCCTCTTTCCTGTTGCTCTTTCAAGAGTAGTTGTATTCGTTATATTTTAATTAATATTATATATGTGGTTTCAGGAGGAAGCCTCTGTCTCACCTCTCACCCACCATCTTTAATCCTCTGCAATCGAATATTATGTAATCATGAAAGTTATAGTATTTTTTTAAGAAATAAAAATATGGAAAAGTACAGAAAGATACACACTTATGTTTATGTAGAATTAACTTCTTTAATTGTTAACATTTGTGGTCACGTTTGCTTCCAAACTAAAAAGGACCCATTGGCTAATTTACCCCCTGACCTATTTATTCCCTTCTTCCCTTCCCCAGACGTAACTACCATCATGGACCTGATAACAAGCCTTCCAGTCAATTTAAATGTTTGTGTATATACTACTATTTTGTGTTTTGAAACCTTTATTAGTATTATCGTCTTTGTTACACAACTTGTTTCATTCAACATTAGGCTTTTTAACTCCTTTCAGGTTGAAATATATATATACATAATTTCAATGCAATGAATATTCATTTTCACAGCCATGTGAAATTACTTACTATGTTATTATTTTCCTTTGATTAGGATTTGGGTTATTTTCCACTTTTGACTATTGTACTGCTGAAGTTAATATCCTTTTACTTGTCTGTTTTTACATGTATGCAAATAATCCTCTAGGGTCATGAATCATTTCACTTCTAAGTATGTGCATTATGTTTCTATTACTGTCAATTTGTTCTCAGAGTTTTTTTTTTGGTATCATTAATCTACAATTACATGTGCAACATTATGGTTACTAAACTCCCCACTTCATCAGGTCCCCCCACCTACCCCATGACAGTCACTGTCCATCAGCGTAGTGAGATGCTATAGATTCACTAGTTGTCTTCTCTGAGTTGTACACTCCCCGTGCCCCCCCAACATTATGTCTGCTAATCGTAATGCCCCTTTTTCCCCCTTGTCCCTCCCTTTCCAACCATCCTCCCCAGTCCCTTTCCCTTTGGTAACTGTTAGTCCATTCTTGGGTTCTGTGAGTATGCTGCTGTTTTGTTCTTTCAGTTTTTTTCTCTGCTCTTAGGCTCACATATGAGTGAAATCATTTGATATTTGTCTTTTTCCGCTTGGCTTCTTTCACTGAGCATAATACCCTCTAGTTCCATCCATGTTGTTGCAAATGGTAGGATTTGCTTTCTTCTTATGGCTGAATAATATTCCATTGTGTATATGTACCACATCTTCTTAATCCACTCATCTACTGATGGACACTTAGGCTGTTTCCATTTCTTGGCTATTGTAAATAGTGCTGCAATAAACATAGGGGTGCATCTGTCTTTTTCAAACTCAGCTGCTGCATTCTTAGGGTAAATTCCCAGTAGTGGAATTCTTGGGTCAAATGGTATTTCCATTTTCAGTTTTTTGAGGAACCTCCATACTGCTTTCCACAATGGTTGAACTAATTTGCATTCCCACCAGCAGTGTAGGAGGGTTCACCTTTCTCCATATCCTCGCCAACATTTGTGGTTGTTTGTGTTTTGGATGTTGGCCATCCTTACTAGTGTGAGGTGTTATCTCATTGTGGTTTTAATTTTCATTTCTCTGATGATTAGCAATGTGGAGCATCTTTTCATATGCCTGTTGGCCATATGAATTTCTTCTTTGGAGGAGTGTCTATTCATATCCTCTGCCCATTTTTAATTGGATTATTTGCTTCTGTTTGTTGAGGTGCATGACCTCTATATATTTTGGATGTCAACCCCTTATCGGATATGTCATTTATGAATATATTCTCGCATACTGTAGGATGTCTTTTTGTTCTGTTGATGGTGTCCTTTGCTGTACAGAAGCTTTTCAGCTTGATATAGTCCCACTTGTTCATTTTTGCTTTTGTTTCCTTTGCCTGGGGAGATATGTTCATGAAGAAGTCGCTCATGTTTATGTCTAAGAGATTTTTGCCTGTGTTTTTTTCTAAGAGTTTTATGGTTTCATGACTTACATTTAGGTCTTTGATCCATTTTGAGTTTACTTTTGTGTATGGGGTTAGAAAATAATCCAGTTTCATTCTCTTACGTGTAGCTGTCCAGTTTTGCCAACACCAGCTACTGAAGAGGTTGTCCTCTCCCCATTGTATATCCAAGGCTCCTTTATCATACATTAATTGACCGTATATGTTTGGGATAATGTTTGGATTTTCTATTCTGTTCCACTGGTCTGTGGGTCTCTTCTTGTGCCAATATCAAATGGTCTTGATTACTGTAGCTTTGTAGTAGAGCTTGAAGTCTGGGAGCGTAATTCCCCCTCTTTTATTCTTCCTCCTCAGGATTGCTTTCGCTATTCAGGGTCTTTTGTGGTTCCATATGAATTTTAGAATTATTTGTTCCACATCATTGAAGAATGCTGTTGGTAGTTTGATAGGGATTGCATTGAATCTGTAGATTGTTTTAGGTAGTATAGCCATTTTGACAATGTTTATTCTTCTTAGCCAAGAGCATGGGATGAATTTCCATTTGTTAGTGTCCTCTTTAATTTCTCTTAGAAGTGTCTTGTAGTTTTCAGGGTATAGGTCTTTCACTTCCTTCGTTAGGTTTATTCCTAGGTATTTTATTCCTTTTGATGCAATTGTGAATGGAATTGTTTTCCTGATTTATCTTTCTGTTAGCTCATCATTAGTGTATAGGAAAGCAACAGATTTCTGTGTGTTAATTTTATATCCTGCAACTTTGCTGAATTCAGATATTAGTTCTACTACTTTTGGAGTAGAGTCTTTAGGGTTTTTTTTACGTACAATATCATGTCATCTGCAAATAGTGACAATTTGACTTCTTCTTTACCAATCTGGATGCCTGGTATTTCTTTGTTTTGTCTGATTGCTATGGCTAGGACCTCCAATACTATCTTGAATAACAGTGAGGAGAGTGGGCATCCCTGTCTTGTTCCCGATCTTAGATGAAAAGCTTTCAGCTCTCGCTGTTAAGTATGATGTTCGCTGTGGGTTTGTCATATATGGCCTTTATTATGTTGAGGTACTTGCCCTCTATGTTCATTTTGTTGAGAGTTTTTATCATGAATGGATGTTGAATTTTGTCAAATGCTTTTTCAGCATCTATGGAGATGATCATGTGGTTTTTGTTCTTTTTGTTGATGTGGTGCATGATGTTGATAGATTTTCAAATTTACCATCCTTGCATCCCTGGGATGAATCTGACTTGATCATGGTGTATGATCCTCCTGATGTATTTTTTAATTCGGTTTGCTAATATTTCGTTGAGTATTTTTGCATCTATGTTCATCGGGGATATTGGTCTGTAATTTTCTTTTTTGGTGAGGTCTTTGCCTGGTTTTGGTATTAGAGTGATGCTGGCTTCACAGAATGAGTTTGGAAGTATTCCTTCCTCTTCTGTTTTTTGGAAGACTTTAAGGAGAATGGGTATTATTTCTTCTCTATATATCTGGTAAAATTCAGAGGTGAATCCATCTGGCCCAAGTGTTTTGTTCCTGGGTAGTTTTTTGATTACCAATTCAATTTCGTTGCTGGTGTTTGGTCTGTTTGGGTTTTCTGTTTCTTGCTTGGTCAGTTTTGAAAGGTTGTATTTTTCTAAGAAGTTTGGAAGGTTGTATTTTTCTAAGAAGTTGTCCATTTCTTCTAGATTTTCCAGCTTGTTCGCATATAGATTTTCATGGTATTATAATTCTTTGTATTTCTGTGGGGTCCGTCGTGATTTTTCCTTTCTCATTTCTGATTCTGTTTATGTGTGTAGATTCTCTTTTTCTCTTAATGAGTCTGGCTAGGGGTTTATCTATTTTGTTTATTTTTTCAAAGAACCAGCTCTTGGTTTCATTGATTTTTTTCTATTGTTTTATTCTTCTCAATTTTATTTATTTCTTCTCTGATCTTTATTATGTCCATCCTTCTGGTGACTTTGGGCCTCATTTGTTCTTCTTTTT
>JAQQAC010006904.1:11488104-11517618 GCA_029783875.1 Phataginus tricuspis | reverse complement strand
AAAAAGAAGAACAAATGAGGCCCAAAGTCACCAGAAGGATGGACATAGTAAAGATCAGAGAAGAAATAAATAAAATTGAGAAGAATAAAACAATAGAAAAAATCAATGAAACCAAGAGCTGGTTCTTGGAAAAAAATGACCCAAGAACAAAACTCCGGACCTGATGGATTCACCTCTGAATTCTACCAGACATATAGAGAAGAAATAACACCCATTCTCCTTAAAGTTTTCCAAAAAATAGAAGAGGAGGGAATACTTCCAAACTCATTCTATGAAGCCAGTATCACTCTAATACCAAAACCGGGCAAAGACCTCACAAAACAGAAAATTACAGACCAATATCCCTGATGAACGTAGAATCAAAAATACTCAACAAAATATTAGCAAAGAGAATTCAAAAATACATCAGGAGGATCATTCACCATGATCAAGTGGGAATCATCCCAGGGATGCAAGAATGGTACAGCATTCGAAAATCCATCAACATCATCCACCACATCAACAAAAAGAAGAACAAAAACCACATGATCATATCTCCATAGATGCTGAAAAAGCATTTGACAAAATTCAGCATCCATTCATGATTAAAACTCTCAACAAAATGGGTATAGATGGCAAGTAACTCAACATCATAAAGGTTATATATGACAAACCCACAGGTAACATCATACTTAACAGTGAGAAGCTGAAAGCTTTTCATCGAAGATCGGTAACAAGACAGGGATGCCCACTCGCTCCACTATTATTCAACATAGTACTGGAGGTCCTAGCCACGGCAATCAGACAAAACAAAGATATACAAGGCATCCAGATTGGTAAAGAAGAAGTCAAATTGTCACTGTTTGCAGATGACTTGATACTGTACATAAAAAACTCTACTAAAGACTCCACTTCAAAACTACTAGAACTAATACCTGAACTCAGCAAAGTTGCAGGATACAAAATTAACACAGAAATGTTGCTCTCCTATACACTAACGATGAACTAACAGAAAGAGAAATCAGGAAAACAATTCCATTCACAATTGCATCAAAAAGAGTAAAATACCTAGGAATAAACCTAACCAAGAAAGTGAAAGACCTGTACTCTGAAAACTACAAGACACTCCTAAGACAAATTAAAGAAGACACTAACAAATGGAAATGCATCCCATGCTCTTGGCTAGGAAGAATAAATATTGTCAAAATGGCTATACTGCCTAAAGCAATCTACAGATTCAACGCAATCCCTATCAAACTACCAACAGCTTTCTTCAATGAACTCGAACAAATAATTCTAAAATTCATATAGAACCACAAAAGACCCCAAATAGCCAAAGCAATCCTGATAAAGAGGAATAAAAAAGGGGGAGTTACGCTCCCTGACTTCAAGCTGTACTACAAAGCCACAGTAATCAATACAATTTGGTATTGGCACAAAAACAGACCCACAGACCAGTGGAACAGAATAGAAAATCCAAACATTAACCCAAACATATACAGTCAATTAATATTTGATAAGGGAGCCTTCGATATACAATGGGGAGATGACAGCCTCTACAGCAGCTGGTGTTGGACAGCTACATGTCAGAGAATGAAACTGGACTACTGTCTAGCCCCATACACAAAGGTAAACTCAAGGTGGATCAAAGACCTGAATGTAAGTCATGAAACCAGAAAACTCTTAGAAAAAAACATAGGCAAAAAACTCTTGGACATAAACATGAGTGACTTCTTCATGAACATCTCCCCGGGCAAGAGAAACAAAAGCAAAAATGAACAAGTGGGATTATGTCAAGCTGAAAAGCTTCTGTACAGCAAAGGACACCATCAGTAGAACAAAAAGACATCCTACAATATGGGAGAATATATTAATAAATGACGTATCCGATAAGGGGTTGACATCCAAAATATATAAAGAACTCACCTTAACAAACAAAAAGCAAATGATCCAATTAAGAAATGGGCACAGGACATGAATAGACACTTCTCTAAAGAAGAAATTCAGATGGCCAACAGGCACATGAAAAGATGCTCCACATTGCTAAACATCAGAGGAATGCAGATTGAAACCACAATGAGATATCACCTCACACCAGTGAGGATGGCCCACATGCAAAACACCAACAACAAATGTTGGTGAGGATGTGGAGAAAAGGGAACCCTCCTACACTGCTGGTGGGAATGCAAATTAGTTCAACCATTGTGGAAAGCAGTATGGAGGTTCCTCAAAATACTCAAAATGGAAATACCATTTGACCCAGGAATTCCACTCCTAGGAATTTACCCAAGAATGCAGCAGCGCAGTTTGAAAAAGACATATGCACCCCTATATTTATTGCAGCACTGTTTACAATAGCCAAGAAATGGAAGCAACCTAAGTGTCCATCAGTAGATGAATGGATAAAGAAGAAGTGGTACATATACACAATGGAATATTATTCAGCCATAAGAAGAAAAGAAATCCTACCATTTGTAACCACATGGATGGAGCTAGAGGGTATTATGCTCATTGAAATAAGCCAAGCCAAAAAAGACAAGTATCAAATGATTTCATTCATATGTGGAGTATAAGAACAAAGAAAAATCTGAAGTAACAAAACAGCAGCAGACTCACAGAACCCAAGAACGGACTAATAGTTACCAAAGGGAAAGGGACTGGAAAAGGGAAAGATGGGTGGGAAGGGAGGGATAAGAGGAAAAAAGAGGCATTACGATTACCAGATGTAATGTTGGGGGGGGCTTGGGGAGGGCTATACAGCTCAGAGAAGACAAGTAGTGATTCTATAGCATCTCACTACGCTGAGGCAGTGACTTTAATGGGGTTTGCGGGGGGTACCTGATGAAGGGGGTAGTTTAATAACCATAATATTGCACATGTAATTGTAGATTAATGATACCAAAATTAATTATTTTAAAAAATGCATCAAAGACGAGAATGTAAGTAATGAAACCATAAAACTCTTAGAAAAAAACAGGGAAAAATCTCTTGGACATAAAGGTGAGCAACCTCTTTATGAACATATCTCCCCGGGCAAGGGAAACCAAAGCAAAAATGAACAAATGGGACTATATAAAACTAAAAAGCTTCTGTAGAGCAAAGGACACCATCAATAGAACAAAAGGACATCCTACAGTATGGGAGAATATATTCATAAATGAGATATCCGATAAGGGTTGACATCCAAATTATATAAAGAGCTCACACACCTCAAACAAACAAAAAGCAAATAAGCCAATTAAAAAATGGGCAGAGGAGCTAAACAGACACTTCTCCAAGGAAGAAATTCAGATGGCCAACAGGCACATGAAAAGATGCTCCACATCGCTAATCATCAGAGAAATGCAAATTAAAACCACAAGGAGATACCACTCACACCAGTTAGGATGGCCGCCATCCAAAAGACAAACAACAGCAAATGTTGCTGAAGATGTGGGGAAAGGGGAACCCTCCTACACTGCTGGTGGGAATGTAAGCTAGTTCAACCATTGTGAAAAGCAGTATGGAGGTTCCTCAAAATACTCAAAATGGAAATACCATTTGACCCAGGAATTCCACTCCTAGGAATTTACCCTAAGAATGCAGCAGCCCAGTTTGACAAAGACATATGCACCCCTATGTTTATTGCAGCACTATTTACAATAGCCAAGAAATGGAAGCAACCTAAGTGTCCATCAGTAGATGAATGGATGAAGAAGAAGTGGTACATATACACAATGGAATATTATTCAGCCATAAGAAGAAAACAAATCCTACCATTTGCAACAACATGGATGGAGCTAGAGGGTATTATGCTCAATGAAATAAACCAGGTGGAGAAAGACAGGTATGAAATGATTTCACTCATGTGTGGAGTATAAGAACAAAGAAAAAACTGAAAGAACAAAACAGCAGCAGATTCACAGAACCCAGGAATGCACTAACAGTTACCAAACAGATCGGGACTGGGGAAGATGGGTGGGAAGGGAGGTATAAGTGGGGAAAAGGGCTATTACAATTAGCACACATAATGTAGCGAGTGGGGGGTTACGGGGAAGGCAGTGTAACACAAAGAAAACATAGTAGTGACTCTATAGCATCTTACTATGCTGATGGACTCTGACTGTGTGTGTGTGGTGCAGACTTGATAATAGGGGGTGTCTAGTAACCATAACGTTGCTCATGTAATCGTACATTAATAATAGCAAAAAAAAATCCTTACTTGCAAGGAGGTGTTGGTTACAACAGCATGTACACTCATCAGGAGCATTTCAATCTATATAAAATTTACCTAATTAAAAAATTTTTTTCTAATTAATAAACTGACCCACAATGCTTTCCATGGTCTGCCCCTGCCAGCTTCTCCAAATTGTCAAAATTCTTCTCTTGAGTGTCCTTTAGTCACACTAGAACTTGTGCCAGTTTCTCCATAAATAAGCAATTTCCCAGCTCGAAGGCCTTTGCACATGTGACTCTTTCTGCCTGCAATCTCTTCAGCCATCCCTATCCACCCTATCTTGTTTTTTCTAGTTAAAACCTACTCATCCAGCCTTCTCAGATTGGGTGCCTTTTCCTCTTAAAAAACCTTCCTTCCTTCATCCTCATACCCAAGCACATGTTGACACGTACAGACCAGGGCACTTCTCCACTCAGGCAGCATCCTCTACTTTTACCAGCACAGTATTCATTACAAACACATATTAAGATTGTAAGGTCCATGACAGCAGGCACTATGTCTTTATTTCCTGTTGTAGCCCTAGCACCTGGCGTATCACCATTGATCAGTAAATATTCATTTAATTAATGTTGGATGAAGACGTAAAGATAATAGTCATTCTGATCTATAACCTTCCTTCCCCATTTTGGTGATTATAATACGGTGCCTTAATTCTGTGTCTCTCATCTCAAATCCAGCTGTTAAGATATCATAGCTCTGGCTCCAGTTCTACTCAGATTTCCTTTCTCGGAAGAAATTTTCTAGGTTCAGCAGAATTTAAGTTAAGGTGACAGCATGTGTCTAGTCGATTAACATGTACATTTCAGACACTTTAATCTCTCAGCCAACACAACTGGTTTGTCTGGACAGGGTTTTATATGACATGTTCAGCTACACGGCATTGATCATCCTGGCTACTCCAGGCAACACAGACTTTAGCCTTCCCTGATATGGAATTATTGATGTGACACCTTCAAACTCTCAACTTCGAAAAGTTTAAAAAAGGCAAAAGCAAAACAAAAAAAAAAAAAACAAGGTCACAGTGTTTTTTCTTGCAGTATGTTCAAGTAGGCTTTTATTGGACCTGACCTTTCTGCATACAGCTATATTCTCTGGACAGAATTGAAAAAACAAAGACCTGAACGTACTGAAAAATGAACAAAAGCAGGCAGATTCTGAAAAAGGGTTGGCACGTCAGACAGCATGGAATTAATTTTCCAATGGTACTGCTTTTAGTCAGAGGACAGGCTGAAGTTGGCGCCTGGCAGACTGGCTAAAACTTTCATAGTAAACTTACCACAGGATAGAATTTGGGTCAGCCACTGGAGAGTGAGGGTAGGAGTCCTGGAATGGTGAGATCTTGAGAGTGAGAGCCTAAAATTCTATGTACAAACTGTGTAAAAACCTCTGTTTAATCCCTGAACCACATATGGGCATAGAAGACTCCACAACTGGCCTAACTAAAGATAAGAATTTACCCAGGAAACAAGAGTTTGCAGTTTAAGTCCAGCCTAATTTAATTGCATACTGAAACAGAAATATCAATACTCTCCACTGTAATATAACAGACTCCAGGGGCTGTACAACATAATATACACAATGTCCAACATACAATCCAAAACTACACAACATTTAAAAACCAGGAAAATATGACTCAGTCTGAAGAAAAAAGACAACCAACAGAAACTAACTTCTTGTGTTAGAATTCAGAGAAGGAAAGTATGAAACTAGAAACAAATTACGCAAAGAAAATGAAAAATCCCACAAACACATAGACTTAATAACATGCTCCTAAATAACCAATGGATCAATGACCAAATAAAAACAGAGTTCAAGCAATATATGGAGACAAATGACAACAATAATTCAACACTGAAAAATCTGTGGGATGCAGCGAAGGCCATATTAAGAGGAAAGTATGTTGCAATACAAGCCTACCTCAGGAAACAAGAACAATCCCATATGAACAGTCTAAACTCACAATAAGTGAAACTAGAAAAACAAGAACAAATGAGGCCCAAAGTCAGTAGAAGGAGGGACATAATAAAGATTAGAGCAGAAATAAAATCAAGAAAAATAAAACAATAGAAAGAATCAATGAAAAAAGGAGCTGGTTCTTCAAGAAAATCAACAAAATAGATAAACCCCTAGCCACACTTACCAAGAAAAAAAGAGAGTCTACTCACATAAACAGAATCAGAAATGAGAAAGAAAAATCAGGACAGACACCACAGAAATACAAAAAAATATTAGAGAATACTATGAAAAATTATATGCTAACAAACTGGATAACCTAGAAGAAATGGACAACTTTCTAGAAAAATACAACCTTCCAAGGCTGATGCAGAAAGAAACAGAAAATCTGAACAGACCAATTACCAGCAATGAAATTGAACTGGTAATCAAAAACCTACCTAAGAACAAAACGCCTGTACCAGATTGCTTCACTGCTGAATTTTATCAAACATTTAGTGAAGACCTAATACCCATCCTCTTTAAAGTTTTCCAAAGAGTAGAAGAAGAGGGAATACTTCCAAACTCATTCTATGAGGCCAGCATCACTCTAATACCAAAACTGGGCAAAGACACCACAAAAAAAAAATTACAGACCAATATCCCTGATGAACACAGATGCAAAAATACCCAATAAAATATTAGCAAACCAAATTCAAAAATACATCAAAAAGATTATCCATCATGATCAAGTAGGATTTATTCCAGGGATGCAAGGATGGTTCAACATTTGAAAATCCATCAACATCATCCACCACATCAACAAAAAGAAGGACAAAAACCCCATGATCATCTCCATAGATGCTGAAAAAGCTTTTGACAAAATCCAACATCCACTTATGATAAAAACTCTCAACAAAATGGGTATAGAGGGCAAGTACCTCAACATAATAAAGGCCATATATGACAAACCCACAGCCAACATTATTCTTAACAGCGAGAAGCTGAAAGCTTTTCCCTTAAGATCGGAAACAAGACAAGGATGCCCACTCTCCCCACTTCTATTCAACATAGTACTGGAGGTCCTAGCCACGGCAATCAGACAACACAAAGAAATTAAAGGCATCCAGATTGGCAAGGAAGAAGTCTGTCACTATTTGCAGATGACGTGATATTGTACATAAAAAATCCTGAAGAATCCACTCCAAAACTACTAGATCTAATATCTGAATTCAGCAAAGTTGCGAGATACAAAATTAATACATAGAAGTCTGTGGCATTCCTATACACTAACAATGAACTAGCAGAGAGAGAAATCAGGAAAACAGTTCTATTCACAGTTGCATCAAAAAGAATAAAGTACCTAGGAATAAACCTAAACAAGGAAGTGAAAGACCTATACTCTGAAAACTACAAGACACTCATGAGAGAAATTAAAGAAGATACCAATAAATGGAAACACATCCTGTGCTCATGGATAGGAAGAATTAATATTGTCAAAATGGCCATCCTGCCTAAAGCAATCTACAGATTCAATGCAATTCCTATCAAAATACCAACAACATTTTTCAAAGAACTAGAGAAAATCATTCTAAAATTCATATGGAACCACAAAAGACCCCGAATAGCCAAAGCAATCCTGAGAAGGAAGACTAAAGCTGTTAAGAATAAAGCTCCCCAACTTCAAGCTCTACTGCAAAGCCACAGTACTCATGACAATTTGGTACTGGCACAAGAACAGACCCATAGACCAATGGAACAGACTAGAGAGCCCTGATATAAACCCAAGCATATATGGTCAATTAATATATGATAAAGGAGCCATGGACATACAATGGGGAAATGACAGCCTCTTCAACAGCTGGTGTTGACAAAACTGGATAGCTACATGCAAGAGAATGAAACTGGATTATTGTTTAACCCATACACAAAAGTAAATTCTAAATGGATCAAGGACCTGAATGTAAGTCATGAAACCATAAAACTCTTAGAAGACAACATAGGCAAAACTCTCCTGAATATAAGCATGCGCAACTTCTTCCTGAACGCATCTCCTCAAGCAAGGGAAACAAGAGCAAAAATGAACTCATGGGACTACATCAAACTAAAAAATTTCTGTACAGCAAAGGACAGCATCAACAGAACAAAAAGGCATCCTACAGTATGGGAGAATATATTTGTAAGTGACATATCCGACAAGGGGTTAACATCCAAAATACATAAAGAACTTACACGCCTCAACACCCAAAAAGCAAATCAAAATTGGGCAGAGGATATGAAGGGACAGGTCTCCAAAGAAGAAACTCAGGTGGTCAACAGACACATGAAAAGATGCTCCACATCACTAATCATCAGGGAAATGCAAATTAAAACCACAATGAGATATCGCATCACACCCATAAGGATGGCCAGCATCCAAAACACTAAGAACAACAAATGCTGGAGATGATGTGGAGAAAGGGGAACCCTCCTACACTGCTATTGGGAATATAAGCTAGTTCAACCATTGTGGAAAGCAATATGGAGGTTCCTCAAAAAACCAAAAATAGAAATACCATTTGACCTGGGAATCCCACTCCTTGGAATTTACCCAAAGAATACAACTTCTCAGATTCAAAAAAACATATGCACCCCTATGTTTTTTGCAGCACTTTTTACGATAGCCAAGATGTGGAAGCAACCTAAGTGTCCATCAGTAGATGAATGGATAAAGAAGAGGTGGTACATATACACAATGGAATACTATTCAGCCATAAGAAAGAAACAAATCCTACCATTTGCAACAACATGGATGGAGCTGGAGGATATTATGCTCAGTGAAATAAGCCAGGCGGAGAAAGACAAGTGCCAAATGATTTCCCTCATTTGTGGAGTATAACAACGAAGCAAAACTGAAGGAACAAAATAGCAGCAGACTCACAGACTCCAAGAAGGAACTAGTGGTTACCAACGGGGAGGGGTGTAGAGGGTGGGTGGGGAGTGTGGGAGAAGGGGATTGAGGGGTATTTTGTTTAGTACACATGGTGTGGGGGATCCTGGGGAAAACAGTGTACCACAGAGAAGGAAAATAGTGACTGTGTCATCTTACTACACTGATGGGCAGTGACTGCATTGGGGTATTGGGGGGGGACTTGATAATATGGGTAAACATAGTGACCACATTATTTTTCCATGTGAAACCTTCATAAGAGTGTATATCAATAATACCTTAATAAAAAAATAATATAAGAAAACTAACACAATTTCTATGAAATTCATTATCCAAAATCTAATTAAAAATTCCTTAGATACCAAGCATCTAAGGAAAAAGGAGGAAAGAACACTCTCCAATTCATAGACTAGTATATAAGTAATACCAAAACTGGACAACAACATTACCAATGACAAAATGACAGACTAATATACCTCATGCATGTAGAAAGGAAAGAAGTCCTTCACAAAATATTAGCAAATTAAATCCAGCATATATCAAAAGGTTAATGTGTCATGGCTTAGGGGCGTTGTTCCAAGATTTAAAATTGGAAAATCAACATAATCCACAACATTAACATAATTAGGAAAAAAACTGCATGATTATTTCAGTCGATACAGAAAAGGCTTTGAAAAAGTCTAACATGCTTTTTCTGGTAAACATTTTTAGCAAATTAGGAATAGAAGATAATCTCCTCAGTCTAATAAAAAGCATCTAGTGAAAACCACAGCTGACGTTGTGCTTAATGCCAAAATATTGAAACTTTCCCCCAAAGACTGGGTACAAAGCAAGGATGCGCACTCACCTTTTGTATTTGACATAATACTGGAGGTCCTGCCCATTGAATTACAATAAGTTATAGAAATTAAAGGAATGAAGATTACAAAAGACATTGTTAAACTGTTTTAATTTGCTTATGACGTGATTGTTTACGTAGAAAATCCTAAGGAATCTACAAAACAGCTACTAAGACTAGTGAATTTAACAAGGCTACAGGATGTTAGGTTAAACACAAAACTTTGTTATATTTGTTATATACAAGCAGCAAATCAGAAAATGAAATTTTTAACAAGTTCCATTTACTGTAGCATCAAATGCATAAAGTAGGAATAAACTTAACAAAAAGTGCAAGTCCTCTATACTGAAAACTACAAAACTGCAGAGATATGCTAAAGAACTATCTAAAAGTTGAGGTATGCTGTGTTCATGGACCGGCGAACTCAATGTTGTTAAGATGTCACTCCCACCCAAATTCATCTATGGATTCAATACAGTTCAGAGTCCCAAGGGAATTTTTCTATAGAAATTTGACAGGCTTATAATAAAATTACTATGGAAATACCCAGAACCTAGCAAATCCTAAGCAATCTTGAAAAAGAACAAAATTGGAGAACTTGGAATACTTACTGAAGACATTTAAAACTCCAGTAATAAAGACAGTGTGGCACTTGCAAAAGCATCAACAAATAGATTAAAGACTCAGAGAATCCCAAAATAACAAATTACCACAAATTTAGCAACTTAACACAACTTCATTTTCTCAGTTTTCATGGACCAGGAGCCCCAGGCACGGATTACCCAGATCCTCTGCTCTGGATCTATCCAGGCTGAAATAAGGTGTCATTCTGAAATTTCCAGCTGCAAGCCAGGATTGTGATCTCATTGGATGCTCAAGGTTCTCTTCCAAGCTCATTGACTGTTGGCAGAATTCATTCTTTGGAGGTGTGGAACTGGATCCCCATTTTTGCTTGCTGGCTGTAGGCAGGGTTCATGCTCAGTTCCTAGAGGTTGTGCTCAGATCTCTGTCTTGTGATCCTCTCACAATACAGTAGCTTCTACAAAGCTTTCAGGAGAATTTCTCCCCAGTCTGTATGGGATCTTACATAACTGAAACATAAACATGGGAATGACTAGTGCATCATATTCACAGGTTCTGTTCACATTTGGGGGCAGGAGAAAGTATCATATGGCATATGTACACCAAGGGGCAAGAGTCTTAGGGGCCATCTTAGTATTCTGTGTACCACAATCCCTACTTCACATGATATTCAAAAATTAAATCAGTCCTGAACATAAAAAATAGAACCATAAAACCTTTAGAAGAAAGCTTAGGAGAATATCTTCATGATTTGGTAGTAGGCAAAGGTTTCTCAGGGCACAGACTGCATTAGCCATAAAATGAAAAGTAAATTAGAATTTGCAAAATTTAAATTTGCTCATTAAAAGATATTACTAATAAGCAAGCTGCTGACTGGTAGAAACTGTTTACAAAACATGTATCTAATGAATGATTGGTATCGAGGAAATACTAAAAACTATACTTCAACAATAAAAGGACAAACACAAAAAAAGCCTGGGCAGAAAAGATTCTGACACTTCACCAAAGAAGATGTACAGATGGCCAGTAATCCCGTGATAACATAATGTGTTCAACATCATGGGTCTTCACATAATTAATACCAAAAAGATGACACTACACTCAACCTGAATGGCTGAAGTTAAGACTGACAACACCTAATGGCAAGGTTGTAGAATAACTGAAATACTCATAAACTATTGATGAAAATGTGAAACAGTACAAATACTTCAGAGAGAACTTGGTCAGTTTCTTAGAAAACTAAATATGCAGCTACCCACATGACCTTGTCACTCCACTGAAAAGAAAATGTGTTTATACAAAGACTCGTGTGTGTATATATATATATATATACACATATATGTATATATATAAATTTTATCATCATAGCTCAAAGCTGGAAACAGCTAGTTGTCCATCAATAAGGGCATAGATAACCTGTGGGATAGCTAGTTACCTTTTGATACTTGCAACAATATGGATGAATCTCAGAATTTACACCAAGTGAAAGGAGCAGTATGAAAATAATTCATATTACCTGATGAAACTAGAGAATAAGATAAGCAGACTAGTCTGTGTAGGGAAAGAATCACCAGTGGTTACTTCTTGGGGTGTTGAACATGAGGAAGCTTTTTGGGGTGATGGTAATGCTCTATATAGCTTGACAGGGTTCCACAGATGTATGCCTTTGCCCAGATTGAGTGTATTGTATATTGTGTGTAAATTTTACATCAAAAGAAAAAACAGTTCTTGAACTTTAATGATAAGCACGCTGAAGCAGGTTTCCTGATAGTTGTTATTTACTTTGAAATACATAGAAAAATAAAACGGACTAATGGACAGATAAGGACATATATAATTAACCACAGTTTTGCCCCACTATCTGAAAGTAGAGTGTTCCTATGTGAAACCTTCTGTAAGACAAAGTGGAGTAAAATGAAGAGTTATCTCCTACTTTCTGAAAGTTCATACCATGTTGCCTTTACAAAAGACCTACATTAGTATGGTGATGGCATTTTTTCGTAAAAGTGAAAATTCTCTACAATTTCTTTAGTTAGCAAAAACAGGGACAATATATGGTAAAACATTAACGGATAATGGTGATGGTTGCACAACAGTGTGAATATACTCACCATCACTGAAGTGTAAACTTGAAAATGTTTAAGGTGGTAGATTTTATGATAATTATATTTTACCACAATAAAAAAATAAAAAGACATTAATGGTAAAATCTAGGTAGTATTTCTAAAATTTCTTTTGTTACTGGTAAAGATTTTAGAAACTGTCAGCTTTTTTTTGGAAGAAAAGAATTTTATGTCACATATTGTTATAGTCCAAAACCATGTCATTTATCTGTAATACTTAATAGGCTGTCAAGGAAGTGTAGAAGTCCAAGTGTATATAACCATAGGAAGAACATCATGTTGACATAACCTGACCAGCATGGAAGGTTGAATTAGAAATAAATGCGCAAAGGGCATAAAATCACCTTTTAAATTTGATTGGGCTTTCACAATTATTAGCAATTAACTAGTGTTTAGTTTAATTTTAAATTGAATCTGATGTCTTCTGCAGATTTAAATCTAGACTTTCTTAATTGGAGAATTTAGTCGTTGTCTAACTTGCAAAGAACCAGCTGGACCTAGAAGAAAAAAGGGATAGAAAACTAAAGCCAGAGTTTTGTGTCTCTTATCCATTCCACCGTGATTCAGCACTGCACTTTAATTATATTCTTTAGATAAGTTCAGAAGTACACATTTTCAAATACACCAAGTTATTCAGCTGGGGACGGATAGTCAGTGACATTCTGTTTTCTGTGCTTTATCAATCTGAAATTGATGGCAAAGTGGTTGTTAGGTTATTTTGATGAATGAAATACTATTTCCTGACAGTCAGAGAGGTATGCTAGTTTGAAAATGGTGCCTCCAAATTTCTTTGGTTTGCTGCCAGGTGGCTGAAAGCATGTGTGTTGATCTTTGACAGTGACCACTTTGTATTCTGTCAGTGATTCTTCTGTGGTGCTTTGAGGGGAATGTCTTTGCTAAGAATAAATCTGTAGCAGAGCAGACTATTAACCCATCTCAGCAGCCACAAAATTTAGATCTGAGTTGATAAAAAATCCAATAGCTTTTGCAACTCAAAAAATGGTTTCATTTATTATGAACTACTATCAAATATAAAAGTAACCCAAGAAAATAATCATTGTGAAAATATCTACATATTTTCCTGTACATAAATAATTGTTCATATAAAACTGCCTGTTTTCCCTTTATTAATAAACAATTCCCCTTTTGTCATCATAGTGCCTGACTTTTTTTTCTTCTTCTTCTTATTTCAGCCACATTTACATTTCTTAGAGATGTATTTACAGATTTTGAAAGACTAGCATATGGAAGATAGGATGTGTTGTACAGGTCCTCGAGTTGGAAGTTTTTGTTTTTTAATGAAGTTAAAGCTGATTGACTTTTAAACCTTGAAATTTCTTGTTCATTTATTCCTTTTCAGAATAAGCTTTTGAACAGCCTTTCTTTTTCTTCCTTTGAGATATATATTAGGGAACATGGATTAAAGTCAGTTGACCTTTGGGAGTGGCTTAATTTGGAGCCAAACCAAGAGCCTTCCGCAAATTCAGTAATAAAAATCAGTGGGTAGGGAATCAATAAGGTTTGCTGCTGTTCTCACTTTGAATTGTCAGGGACCGATTTTTTTCTCAGCCTTGAGATTATCATTGGCTATGTTAGTGCCCTCTTCTGGTGTAAGAATGGTACTGCAGCTGGCATCCTCAATGTGGGCAAGAGGCAGAATCCCTTAATATTTTTTAAATAAAAGTAGTATGGTCACATTATACAAGATTTGGAAGAGGAAGGAATCACTCATAATTCTGCCAGCAATATAAACACTACACTCTTCATGAGCACAGACATTTTCTGTCAAATACTTCATCTGCCATTGACAAAATAAAAATAACTGAGAAATTGTTGACTTCACTTACATAAAGTTACAAAAAGAAGTTAATAGTGTTCAGTAGAAGTGGTGAGAGAGAACATCCTTGCCTTCTTTCATTAAATATGATGTTAGATCGAGGTTTCGTGTAGATTCCCTGTATCAAGTTGAGGAAATTCCCTTCTATAGTTTGCTGAGAGACTTTATCAGAAGGGATATTGGATTTTATTAACTGTCTTCTCTGTATCTTTTGAGATGATCGTAGAGTTTTTCTTTTTTAGTTTATTGATATGGTGAATTATGTTGAATGATTTATGAATGTTAAAACAATCTTCATTTTTACAGAAAAAATCCCTCTTGGTTGTAATATATTTTTATATACTGTCGGTTTTGGTTAGTTGAAATTTTGGATTTATGTTCGTGAGCAGTATCAGTCTGTTGTTTTCTTTTCCTGTCATGTCTTTGTCTAGTTTTGGAATCAGAGTAATGATGGCTTAGAAAATGTGTTGGAAAATATTACCTGCATTTCATTTTTATGGAAGAATTTGTGTAGAATTGGTATTATTTCTTATTTAATGTTTGGCAGAATTCCACAGTGATGCCATCTGGAACTGGAGTTTTCTGTGTAGGAAGCATTCTGTCTATAAGTTTTATTTCTTTAATAGCTGTAGAACTATTCAATTTATCTATATCTTGAGTGAGCTTTGATAGTTTGTGACTTTGGAGGAATTTGTTCACTTAATATAAAATAATCTACTGGCATGACATGGTTCATAATATCCCCTTATTATCCTTTTAATGTCTGTAGTAATGTGACATCTCTCGTTCCTGATATTGGCAATTTGTGTATTCTTTCACTTTTTGATCAGTGCAGCTAGAGTATTAACAGTTTTATTGATATTCTCAAAGAATAAACTTTGATTTCATTGATTTTTTGCTATTGTTTTTCTGTTATCTGTTTCATTAATTTCTGCTTTGTTTTTTGTTACTTCTCTTCTGTTTAGTTGGGGCTCAAGTTGTTCTTTTGCTAGCTTTTAAAGGTTGAAACTGTGGTCATTGATTTGTCATCTTTCTTTTTATATAGGCACTTTCATACTATATACTGCTTTAGATGGATCCCACAAATTTTGATTTTCATTCAGTTCAAAATACTTGCTAATTTCCCTGTTGATTCCTTTTTTAATTCATGGGTTGTTTAGAAGTTTGTTGTTTAGTTTACAAACATTGTCCAGGGGGTTCCCAATATCTTTGTTACTATTTCTAATGTAATTACCCTGTAGTCAATTAAAACATAAAAGTTGCTTGAGTTCTCTTAAATTTATTAGGGTTCTTTTCATTACCCAGGATTTGGTTTATGTTGGTAATGCCACATGTACCTGAAAATAATGTATATATTCTGCCATTGTTGTGTAGAGCATTTCTATAATTGTCAAGAAGGTTAAATTGGTTACTAGTTTTCAAGTCTTCTATATCTGTATTGATTTTCTAGATACTTGTTCTAGCAATTATTGAGAGGATATTGAAATCCCTGGCTGTAATTGCAGATTTGGTTTTTTTCTAATACGTTTATTGAGATATAGTTCACATACTATGCATTTCATCCATTTAAAGTATACAACTAAAAAACATTTGTTTTTTACTACCACTCCAATTTTAGTCCCATCATAAAAATGAAACCCCATGCCCATCAGCATTCACTCCTCATTTACCACCACCCCACAGCTCTAAACAACCACTAATCTGTTTCTGTCTCTCAGTTTTTTTTATTCTGGATATTTTAGATAAATGGAATCATATAATATGTTGTCTTTTATATTTGGCTTCTTAGCCTAATGATTTTAAGTTATACCCATGTTGTATCATGTAGCATCAGAATTCATACCTTTTTATTGCCAAATAATAATTCCTTTGTATGGATATACTACATTTTAATCATCCATTCATCAGCTGATGGACATTTGAATGGTTTCCACTTTGGGGCTATTATGCATAAAGCCTCTATGAATTTTGGTGTACACAAATTTCTGTGTTGTCATGCATTTTTGTTTCTCTTGGGCATTTGCCTAAGGGTGGAGTTGCTGAGTCATGTAATAACTCTATGTTAAACTTTCTGAGGAACTGCCAAATTGTTTTTCAAAGCAGCTGTACCGTTTTTCATTCCCACTAGGAATGTAAAAGGACTCCAATTGCTCTACATTCTTGCCAGTATTTGTTACTGTATTTTTTTTATTATAGCTATCCTAGTGGATTCATTGTAGTTTTGATTTGCATTTCCCAATGACTAATAATGTTAAGCATCTTTTTTATGTGCTTATTGATCATTAGTATATCTTTAAAGAGTGTATTCAGACTCTGTTCATTTTTCAGTTGGGCTATTTTCATTACTAGATAATTCTTTACATATTATATATATCTGGACACAAGTAACCTTACCAGGTATATAATTGGTGAATATATTATCTCATTCTTTGAGTTTTCCTGTCACTTTCTTTGTACCATTTAAAGTACAAAGACTTTTATTTTTGATATAGTCCAATTTATCAGTTTTTCCTTTTGTCCCTTGTGCTTTTGGTATCATGTCTGAGAAACCATTGCCTAACCCAAGGTCACAAAGATTTACTCCTCTGTTTTCTTCTGAATTTTAAGTCACTTTCTTACTTTCCTGAAACACGTATTTCATGTTTCTCTCTCTCAGTAAACCTTCGCCCCCTTGCATCTACCCAGCTGATGACGTCAGCTCCTTTTTGTTGAGCAAGTAAAAACATTCAGAAAGAAATCCCTCTTCTAATCTCCAGATCTATGAACAGGCCAGTGTGTCTCCTTATCCTACTGGGCTCTGGGTTTCCAGCCTTTCCTTCTCCTGGACTGTACTGCTTTTGCCCCTGTCTTCAGTCTGTGGTACCATACTCTCCTAGTTATCCCCGCCTCCCTGGTTATTTCCTCTGTTTCCTTTCACTATCTCCTCTCCTTTTACTCAGCTACTAAATATTGGTTTACCTCAGAATTAAGACCTGGGCCTTCTTCCCTGTCAGTACTGGGTGACCTTATCCATTAACATGACTCATAAATATTACTTCTGTGCTGATGACTTCCAAATATGTATTTCTAGCTCAGACTTCTCCCCTGTGTTTCACTGGTGGGTCCGCCTTCTTTAATAATGGATATCTGTAGACATCTGTCCCAAAATTAACATGCTGTACACCGCTCTTCCTCATCTCAGTAAATGACACCACATCCATCCATTTTCTCAGACCCAAACATAGTATCATCCATATTTCTTCCCGTGTCACCTCCTATATCCATTCTGTTACCAAGTTCTGCTTGTTCTACTTCCAAAATATAGCTTGAATCTGCCCGTGCTTTATGCTGACTGCCATTACTCTAATCGAAATGACCATCTCTCGCTTTAATCTCCGTGTTAGCCTCTGCCTGTGCTCTTGCCCCATCCCAGTCCACTCACTGTACAGCAGTAAAAGTGTTCATCTTTTTAAAGTACAATATATGATGTTATTCCCCTGCTTGACATTCTTCAGTGGCTTCCTATTTCACCTGAGGTAAAATCCAAGCACCATACTTTGCTCTGTGAATGTGCTCCATGATCTAGCCCCTGCTTGTCTCTCCAGCCTCATCTCAGGCCACTCTCTCGTCTTCAATCACTACCTGCTGTCCATACTGCCCTTCCGACCTTTCCTAAGCCTGCCAGGCACTATTACAGCCCACCCAGAGTCCCGGCACTGTGTCCTCTAGCTCTAGCCTCTAACCTGGCTTTTACACTGCTAGCTCCTTCTCATCCTTCCTATCTCACCTTCAGTGTCAGCTCCTCCCAGAGGCTTTTCCTGGCCACTGCCTACAGTGGTGCTCGTGTGCACACACACTGTTGTCACCATGGCACAGTGGGTTTAGATTTTTACAGGCCTCTGTTATGGTGGCACCTACCTTGCTGTCACTCGTTGCCTCTCTTCCCCACTGGCATGTAAGGAAGAGCTTGTTTGCCTTGTTCATTGCTGTGTTGTGTTCTCCATTCCTACACTTGCCTGGCACATGGTAGGCACTTCCTTAAAGCTTCCCAGAAGGGTGGGAAAGGAAGGAAAGAGAACACATTAAAAATAAGGAATCTCCTTTTTAAAAAGTCCTTTACTGAAGTAGTATGAGCAGGTAAATGGAAAGAATATTTTGTGGCATCAAACTATTGCTACCTCTTGCTGGTTTCCTGGCTATGAGATAAAACTAAAACAGTTTAGTGGCTTCACATTTTACACTTTTGGCAGCTGCCTCTTTTCTTGCTTTTCCCATACGTGTGTGATCCTCCTAACTGTTCCTCAAGAATCAGAGGAAAACGTTTCCAGACTATGCCAGTTTCATTTCTTTGATATCTTATACTCAGAGTCCTTGTTCCCCTGTACTTGATAGGAGCCAGGTACAGAAATTTGACTAGATTGAGAGGCAATATCAGAAAACAAGTGAAAATTGTGGGTATGTTGTCTCTTGATCATTAGTAGAGTCCATGTTTAAGCATTCAACAACAGATCTGAAGAGGCTGGTACAAGGAAGGTGATAAGTGCTCTGAAGAAAACGAATAAAGAGATTGAGAGTAATCAAAGGAGGGGGGTGTTAGAGGGAGTGGCAGTCTCTGCAGAGGTGTCCCAGGGCCCAGGACCTGGGTGAGGTAAAGGGGCATACCATAGGAAGTTGTGCAGGAAGAGCATCCCAGACAAGAGGCTTGATGTATGGAACCATCTCTCCTAGCTTCTCTCTGTTACCGCCTTGAGGCAGGATGTCCTCCTTCTAGCCCACACCATAATCATCCAATTGATTTTAAGGCCAACCTCAGGGCCTTCCATACTGTTATGCAAGGTGTGGACTGTCCAGGGAGCTCCATTCACATGTGTTATCATTGTAGTTTTGAATATTTCTTATGACCATTATCCAGCAGATGGCAGTAAAGTTCAGGAGGACAAGTGGCTCTTTCTAATTTGTACAAAGTGTCTTTTCCCTTTTTCTTTCTCTTATACTCTGGCTGCTGCCTTATCTAAGCTGTTCTTGCTTTTTCTCTTTCTTTCTTTCAAATGTTTAAATCAAGAGTTGCAAGCATACTACAGGCATACCTCAGAGATCCTGTGGGTTGGGTGCCAGCGCACCACTATGAACCAAATGTTGCGATGAAGCAGGTCAGGTGAACTTCTTGGGTTCCCAGTACGTATAGAAGTTATGTCTATGCAGTAGTCTGTTAAGTATGGCATTATGTCTAAAACAAGTACAGACCTTAATTAAAAAGTACTTTCTCACTAAAAAAATGCTATCATTTGAGCTTTCAGCAAGTCATAATCACAGATCACAGTAACAAAAAAAAATAATGAGAATGGTTGAAATATTGCAAGAGTTACCAAAATGTGACAGAGACACGAAGTGAGCAAATGCTGTTGGAAAAATGGCGCCATTAGATTTGCTTGATGCAGAGTTGCCACAACCTTCAGTTTATAGAAACAGCAATATCTGCAAAGTGAAGCACCAAAAAATGAGGTACACCTATACAAAAAGCTCTGCTATAACCTTCACTCTCGTTCACCAGTTGGTAATATTTGGTCTCTTTTGCTTTATCACTCACCCTCCCTCTCTATAGTGACATGTTTTTCTCCTGAACCATTTTAAGAACTGGTTGCAAACATCCTGCCCTTTTACCCCTAAATACTTTGGAATGTGTTTCTGTAACAAGAATTTTTTTTTTATTTACATAACCACAGTACATTTATCAAATTTAACATTGATAGAGTACTTCAACCAATTTACATAGTCCGTATTAAAATTTTGTCAGTTGTCCCAATGATGTCCTTTATAGCTGTTGTACCCTCTTATCCAGCATCCTCTATGGCTGTACTTTGCATTTATGTGTTGTAAGGTCTCCTTACTCTCCTTTAATCTGAAAACGTTCTCCAGCTTTTCTTTGTCTTTCATACTATTAATATTTTTAAAGAATACAGGCCATTTGTTTTGTACATGATTTCTCAATCTGGGTTTGTCTGGTGTTTTCTCATTAGATTCAGGTTATATGCTTTTGGCAAAAGTGCCATAGAAATGATATTGTGTCCTTAGTGCATTACATCAGGAGGCACATGGTATGAGTTTGTTCCAGTACTAAGCATTCTGTGGTGAAAATGTTATTGTTGTCAAGTGAACTGTAACATATCTACTTGGACTCAGACTGCAGGAATTACCTGCTGAATATTTGCTCTCCTAAGTAGGCAGCATTCCAAGCAGCTGTCTGTCCAATTCAGTGAGCCTGAGTTATCTCCCAGTTCTCTCTCCTTTGCAACATCACAATCTGGAACTATTGGCTTCCCATCAGGAATCATAATACCTCTTCTTTCTCCTAGTAAGTCACATCCTCTAAGCAGAATCTCTAAACCAATGATTATTTCTCCTATACAATCAGTGTATCTTTAGTATTTTCTTAGTTTCAAGTTAAGGTTCCTTTGGCTCTAGCAAGGCTAGGCTTCAGAGAAAAGTATGTAACTGAATATGGGGAAAAACTAGATACCAGTGGGTCATCTTGAATCAGATGCAAATTCATTTTACCCTTAATCACCATCTTCCAAGCTAACCATATTCTGATTGTAGTTAAAATTTTAGTGTTTGCTGCGTGTTATTTACAATGATGAGCATTCTGCATTCATTAGCCTTATAGATTCCTTAAAACAGCTAGAAAATAGATATCACTTTCTTCATCTCACAGATGAGAGAACATAGGTTTAGAAAGGTTAATTAAGGTAACATGCCTAAAAATTACCAGGACTCAAACTCACATCTCTCCAACTCCAAAGCTCTTGCTCTTTATAAACAAAGAACAGCACAGAAGAAACCTGTATTAGGGCTATTAGTGTTGAAGTTAGCCTTTACAAATTTAAATTCAAATGTCATGTCACTGCTAGATTGGCTGTAATCACTAGCAGTTTACACCCAGAGTTTTTGAGGTATCTTTAAATAGAACTTAGAGTTTTCCCGTTTGGATGTTGCCAACCATTAAGTCACACTTTTCTGGGACAGATAGTCTTGGTTTATACCTACTTCCTGATTATTAACTGTCCCCATTCATTTTCAGAATTACTGTGATTCAAAATTATTTAGATAACTATATGGACCTCTACCCATAATCCTTCCTGAGTTCCTTTCAGATGATCTCAAGAATGGTGTTTCATTGTAACTTAACTAAGGGAGCATTGCATGTTTTTATTCACTACTCTCTCTGCCCACCTCAATTTATACTTTTCAAATTAGCTTAGGTTTTATAGTCTGTTGACCCAGCAATTTATAGGAATGGTTTGCTTAATTCAGGTAACAGTTACCAAGATTTTACTACACTTGCACTACTGTCCTTTCTGCTGAAACATTTAAAGTAAAAGATGCTTTACCCCCTTGTATTTCAATAGCTTTTTCTAAAAAATAAGTTACCAAGTTTTTATAAACCTATCCAAACCAAAGGAACCTTTGGCAGTGTGATACAATTTATTTTGACTTAACAAATTCTCTCGGGGAGGGGTGTGCCTGTACGTGCGCGCTGGCGTGGTGCTGCTCAGGTATGCGTGGCACAGGCAGAGCTCAGTTCTGCCTTGTGTTTGGTGCGTGGGTGTATAACTTGTGTTCCCTTTTCTTTTGGCAGTACATGATCTGATTTTCTGGCGAGATGTGAAGAAGACTGGGTTTGTCTTTGGCACCACACTGGTCATGCTGCTTTCCCTGGCAGCTTTCAGTGTCATCAGTGTGATTTCTTACCTCATCCTGGCTCTTCTCTCTGTCACCATCAGCTTCAGGGTCTATAAGTCTGTCATCCAAGCTGTACAGAAATCAGAAGAAGGCCATCCATTCAAGTGAGTTGAAGTGTCACAACTAACACTCTCCAATTTAGTGGAGGGGTTCACTGAGGCTGGTCACATCTAAGTCAGATTTGACCAAAATCAAGAACTTCAGGAACAGTGCAGCTGATGGAACATTAGCTAAAAACCTTGAAACCACCTTAAGAAGTGACCAAGTTAGGAACCCTGAACTTTTTTGACAGACTGGAGGCTCACACTTTTAAGACCAAAGAGGACTATCTAAATTCCTGAGCAAGGAGTAGAGAAAGCATAGCTTCTAGGACAGCACTCAGATGGGCCCGGTACATGTTTAAGCCCACATGTGAAGTCTTAAAACAACTTTGAGATCTTGGTGTTGAGACTGTGCTCTTGGCAGTATCAGAATTTGATGTGCTTTGCTCTTGGTTTTATTGCTGATTTCCTTAAATCTTCTTTAGTTTTCTTAATGACAGGGACAAGCCTTGAAGTCAGGTCATGCATTTCTAGAGTCCAGTTGCTTGCTTTTCTGACTGTTCTGTAGCTTTAACAAATATTTTTCCTCACACTTTTCCTCTTGAAAATGTTAGCCCATAAAAAAATTTTAATATTAGCAAATGACAGGGTTTTCTTAAACCCTTTTCTCATAGAGAAACCCTGCTGTGATCTCCCACAACTGTGACAGAATAGGTATCTGGCTGCAGCTCCAGTCCTCCTACTTTTATCAATAATTTAAAGTATATGTGGCATTAAAAAGATTACTGCAAATTAGTTTTAACAAATCAGTAGTTGCCAAATGAGTGAGTGAATAAATTTTACTATTTTGCCACAAGCTCAAATGTCTTAGCAGGGTTTTTTCCCCTTTTGCATGACATGTTAGGGATTTATAAAATGTGTTTTGCCAGGGTGCATTCTTTACAGCATCTAATTTTTACAACTTTTGGTAATAACTATTTTCTTAATAAATAGGAAAGGAAAACATGCCTGTTACTCTTCTGTTTTTCCCACAAAACTTTAGGCTTTTTAAGGTATAAGCAGTCTTAATCTTAATTTCCTGATAACCCCAAGCACCTGCCAGATGTCTGGTACTCAGTAAGTACTGAGTGAATGAACACATTGAGAGCACATGGTTGCATCTCAATTCTGTAGTGCATCTGGGAACAGAACCCAGGTCTTTCTATCTTTTTCTGTAATCTTCAACCCTATCAAACTCAATGTCTCCCCTCCTTTTTGGTTTCTTAACAAATATTTATAATGCCTCTCATCATTTTGAAATGAAATTTCATAGCTAATGTGTCTATAAACAAAAATTTTTTAAATAGATCACAATTGTAATATAAAGGAGTGATAAAATAGGAAGATATTTGTAATTAAATAATATGTATTTCAGTCAGTATTTAATTGCTTGAACATGACTACACCAAGAAAAAATACAATAAACATATCAGATACTTGCACCTAAATGTATAATCTCCAATTAGATGTGATTTTCCAAAATGGTGGAAAAAATTTAGCAAAGTTTTAGCATAAACAAAATACAGGTTTAGAAAATTTAGGATATGTTAAAACAGTGGAGGAAAAAATACCTTGTTTTTATATGCTCTGGGCTTTCAGTAATTACAAACAGATCTGCTTTCATGAATATCCTCTGAGGCAATAAAAATTATGCAGGACATAAGACAGTTCTTTTTGTCCATGACTCCCACACTCTGCAGACTTCTGGCATCTTTGCCTCCATCCACTACATGGCAGTGGTACCCCCACCCCACCTTACCCCATGACAGCAAAAAATGCCCCTAAATATTTCTAAAATGCTCCATTGGGGGAATTTCACATTCTTAAAGAACTCCTATGCTAACAGAAAGATATCTCCTTCCATGTCAAATGTATGACTGTTGTTTCTTCTTCTGGAAGAGCCTACCTGGATGTAGACATTACTCTGTCCTCGGAAGCTTTCCATAATTATGTGAATGCAGCCATGGTGCATATCAACAGGGCCCTGAAACTCATCATTCGTCTCTTTCTGGTGGAAGATCTGGTTGATTCTTTGAAGGTTAGTTGCTTCTACAGCTTCTGCTGGTGAGGCTGAGGAAAACCAGGGACTGTTATAATTCAGAAGAAAAACAGTAAATAGTGTCTTACTAGACAAAAATGAATATATGCTTATCTCAGTCAAACTATACAAATGAAGATAGGAGTAAGCAGAGAAGGTATCTTACACCTAGAACAGGGATGATGTAATTGGTGTAAGTGCAGTTACAGTCCATCTTTGGGACCAAGACGACTGCAGAATTCTCTTATGCATTCTCAAATGTATAGTGCAATTGGAGTAACCTTCATTTTGGATATGTTAAAACAGTAGAGAAAAAATATCTTGTTTATATGAAATTATGCCATTCATCCCTAATTTATGCAGATTAATTAGCTACAGGAGAATAGCATCAGTTAACCTGCATTTTGCATTATGATTATTCCTGCTTAACCCTTCGATGTTGGCCTTCACCAGCTGGCTGTCTTCATGTGGCTGATGACCTATGTTGGTGCCGTTTTCAATGGAATCACCCTTCTGATTCTTGGTAAGGTGACAAGGAAAATGTCTCCATGCTCTTTGAAGTAACTGATGAGAGAAAGAGCAAAAAGAATGCCCAGCACGGTTCCACTCCCTCCACACGGCCAAGTCTTTAATGTCTGTACAGACTTTGAATTAGATATTGGAGGAACCTGACTTTGGCCATAGCATTATTAAATGATCCTAACTATAAAGTACTATCAAAACAACTAGAAGTAAAGGAGAGTCATCTAGATTTGCTTTAAATATGGGATCTTTTTTGTAGAAACCATTTTCATAATTTGGAAATTATTTGTGATACAAAGAAGGATGCCTCTGTACCTTTATGTAGCTTTTCTTAATTGAGAATTCTAACCAGCATTTCTCATATTGAAGATCTACGTTTCCCTGTATTTCATGAGGAAAAGCGTATGTGTTACTTGAGTTTCTGGACTTTGTGACTATCTCACATTTACACTTGCCATTTTCCATGATCTGTCTTACAGCCGAACTGCTCATTTTCAGTGTTCCAATTGTCTATGAGAAATACAAGGTAAGCATTTGTCTTTTTCAAATCAGATATGCCAGTTGATGTATGACTAGTTTCAGTTCATTTTTTTAGGTATTGAAAGTTTGGAGCAATATTTTCTAAGCATTTCTGTAGTCTTAATTTATAGGTTATATTTTATAAGAAAACTGATAACAGAAAAAAAAACTAGTAACTGAGGTTTCCTTTAAAGAGAGAAACTGAATGTCTAGGAGAGATATGGGTAGGACGGGAGGCTGACTTTTATACCCGGTTGTATGCCTTTTGCGTTTTTATCACATGGATGCATTATCTGTTCAATAAGTTGGAAAAAATACTTAAAGAAATAAAAGCTGGTGCCTGCAAAGAAATGTAAATTTCCAAGGTCATATAGGGTGGTATAAAAGTGTAAACAGATTCTTACATTGTGGAATGGTGTGTACAGAGTATACTAGATGCTGTGAGGTTGTTCTTTATAGATTAAATCATCCATCAACTGACTTTTATTTATAGCTTTTTGGTAGCAAATGTATTAGTCTTACCCAAGAGCCAAAACACATCTGTGATTACAGTACATAGATTAGACACACAGTTTCTAGTATTCAGAAAATACTGTATATACTCCAGTACTTCTAGAGGAAAACATCTAGCAGGTAAGACTTACCTCTGCAAAGGGAATAATTGGTTTTTACTTCAACAGAATGTGGGGTGTTGCTGGCATAATTTGAAGTCTGAAAACTAAAGTTTTTAAAAAATGGGCATTATTTTTATTTTCCAGAATATACAGTAGTGTTTTTTTTTAATGCTTAAACTAGACAAAGGAACATTTCCATCAGGAAAATTGTTAATCTTTGTGTTCCCACAACTGAGTCGCTTTCCTTCCTTAAAGACGCAGATTGATCACTATGTTGGCATCGCCCGAGATCAGACCAAGTCAATTATTGAAAAGTAAGTATGCTGAGGTCCCACGTTTCATCATGTATGCTTTATTCCCTGCTACTTTTAGTCTCCTTGGCAAAATGTTGATGCAGAAAATGTCATTTTCACCCTGAAAAAAATCCTTGGTTTGCTTTTACTATAAATTATTTTACCCACCTCTTTAAAAAACATCCTGAAAAGAAGAACAATCCCAAATGAACACTCTATAAACTCACAATTAATGAAACTAAAAAAGGAAAAACAAATGAGGCCCAAAGTCAATAGAAGGAGGGACATAATAAAAATTAAAGCAGAAATAAATAAAATTGAGAAGAATAAAACAATAGCAAGAATCAATGAAAGCAGGAGCTCATTCTTTGAGAAAATAAACAAAATAGATAAACCCCTAGCCACACTTACCAAGAAAAAAAGAGAGTCTACTCACATAAACAGAATCAGAAATGAGAAAGGAAAAATCACTACGGACACCACAGACATACAAAGAATTATTACAGAATACTGTGAAAAATTCTATGCTAACAAACTGGATAACCTAGAAGAAATTAACAGCTTTTTAGAAAAATACAACCTACCAAGGATGACCCAGGAAGAAACAGAAAATCTGAATAGACCAATTACCAGCAAAGAAATTGAACTGGTAATCAAAAAACTACCTAAGAACAAAACTCCTGGACCAGATGGTTTCACTGCTGAATTTTATCAAACATTTAGTGAAGACCTAATACCCACCCTCCTTAAAGTTTCCCAAAAAGTAGAAGAGGAGGGAATACTCCCAAACTCATTCTACGAGGCCAACATCACTCTAATACCAAAACCAGGCAAAGACACCACAAAAAAAAGAAAATTCAATATCCCTGATGAACAAAGGAAAAAATATTCAACAAAATATTAGCAAACCAAATTCAAAACTACATCAAAAAGATCCTCCATCATGATCAAGTAGGATCACCCCAGGGATGCAAGGATGGTACAACATTTGAAAATCCGTTAACATCACCCACTACATCAACAACAAGAAGGACAAAAACCACACAATCATCTCCAAAGATGGTGGAAAAGCATTCAACAAAATTCAACATCCATTCATGATAAAAAACTTTCAACAAAATGGGTATAGAGGGCAAGTACCTCAACATAGTAAAGGCCATATATGACAAACCAACAGCCAACATTATACTTAATAGCAAGAAGCTGAAAGCTTTACCTTTAAGATCAGGAACAAGACAAGGATGCCCACTCTCCCCACTTTTATTCAACATAGTTGTAGAGGTCCTAGCCATGGCAATCAGACAACACAGAGAAATAAAAGGCATCCAGATTGGCAAGGAAGAAGTCAAACTGTCCCTGTTTGCAGATGACATGACATTGTACATAACAAACCCTAAAGAATACACTCCAAAACTACTAGATCTAATATCTGAATTCAGTAAAGTTGCGGGATATAAAATTAATACACAGAAATCTGTGGCATTTCTATACACTAACGGTGAACTAGCAGAAAATGAAATCAGGAAAACAATTCCATTCACAATTGCATCCAGAAGAATAAAATACCTAGGAATACACCTAAACAAGGAAGTGAAAGACTTATACTCTGAAAACTACAAGACACTCATGAGAGAAATTAAGGAAGATAACAATAAATGGAAACACATCCTGTGCTTATGAATAGGAAGAATTAATATTGTCAAAATGACCATCCTTCCTAAAGCAATCTACAGATTCAATGCAATCCCTATCAAAATACCAACAGCATTCTTAAATGAACTAGAATAAATCGTTCTAAAATTCATATGGAACCAAAAAAGACCCCGAATAGCCAAAGCAATCCTGAGAAGGAAGAATAAAGTGGGATGAAGCTCCCTGACTTCAAGCTCTACTACAAAGCCACAGTAATCAAAACAATTTGGTACTGGCACAAGAACAGACCCATAGACCAATGGAACAGATTAGAGAGCCCAGATATAAACCCAAGCATATATGGTCAATTAATATACAATAAAGGAGCCATGGATATACAATGGGGAAATCACAGCCTCTTCAACAGCTGATGTTGGCAAAACTGGACAGCTACATGTAAGAGAATGAAACGGGATTACTGTCTAGCCCCATACACAAAAGTCAACTCAAAATGGATCAAAGACCTGAATGTAAGTCATGAAACCATAAAACTCTTAGAACACAACATAGGCAAAAGTCTCTTGGACATAAACAAGAGTAACTTCTTCATGAACATATCTCCCTGGGCAAGGGAAACAAAAGCAAAAATGAACAAGTGGGACTATATCAAACTAAAAAGCTTCTGTACAGCAAAGGACACCATCAGTAGAACAAAAAGATATTCTACAGTATGGGAGAATATATTCATAAATGACATATCCGATAAGGGGTTGACATCCAAATTATATAAAGAGCTCGTGCACCTCAACAAACAAAAAGCAAATAAGCCAATTAAAAAATGGGCAGAGGAGCTGAACAGACACTTCTCCAAAGAAGAAATTCAGATGGCCAACAGGCACATGAAAAGATGCTCCACATCACTAATCATCAGAGAAGTGCAAATTAAAACCACAATGAGATATCACCTCACACCAGTGAGGATGGCCGCCATCCAAAAGACAAACAACAGCAAATGTTGGCGAGGATGTGGAGAGAGGGGAACCCTCCTACACTGCTGGTGGGAATGTAAGCTAGTTCAACCATTGTGGAAAGCAGTATGGAGGTTCCTCAAAATACTCAAAATGGAAATACCATTTGACCCAGGAATTCCACTCCTAGGAATTTACCCTAAGAATGCAGCAGCCCAGTTTGACAAAGACATATGCCCTCCTATGTTTATTGCAGCACTATTTACAATAGCCAAGAAATGGAAGCAACCTAAGTATCCATCAGTAGATGAATGGATAAAGAAGAGGTGGTACATGTACGCAATGGAATATTATTCAGCCATAAGAAGAAAACAAATCCTACCATTTGCAACAACATGGATGGAGCTAGAGGGTATTATGCTCAGTGAAATAAGCCAGGCAGAGAAAGACAAGTATCAAGTGATTTCACTCATCTGTGGAATATAAGAACAAAGAAAAAACTGAAAGAACAAAACAGCAGCAGACTCACAGAACCCAAGAATGGACTAACAGTTACCAAAGGGAAAGGAACTGGGGAAGATGGGTGGGAAGGGAGGGATAACGGGGAAAAGGGGGCATTACGATTAGCAGACGTAATCTAGCGGTCGGGGGGGAATATGGGGAAGGCAGTATAACACAGAGAAGACAAGTAGT
>JAQQAC010006904.1:11476167-11488004 GCA_029783875.1 Phataginus tricuspis | reverse complement strand
CTTCATTTATTTTCACATATATCAGTTTTAAGTCAAACTCTTCTCTTTTCAGAAATATGTTTTAATAAATAACTTAAGGCTGAAAAGATGCCTCTTTCTAAGACTACCCAATCCCTCTGTTTTCCCTTTAAAAATTATTTTTAACCAATTTAATATTTAAACCAAGTAATAAAATATTGGTAGACGATTTTATGACTCCCCATATCAAGGAAACTTTTTTGTTTTTTGATTATAGCAAACACTATAGTACCCAACACAATTAAAATGTTTACATTTTCCATATTTTCTTCAAGAAAGAAAATAGCACATCGGGAACAGCTGAAAAATACCCTTTGTGCTCCCCGCACCCACCAGTCCCTTTCATCCTCCAGATTTTAATGCTTTTTCCAGCTTTGATTAAGTGGAAACTGACTATATCCAGACAGCTCTACTTAATGCCAGGGTATTTACCTGCTCTTTTGCCTTTTTAGGTATATACCAGGCAAGGACAGGTAGCACAAATATGTATCTGGTTGCTATTTACTCATGATTGTGAAAGATGATTGTAGCCTAACTTTAAATCTGATGTCATCAGCGATGTTAGCTTGCTCAGGCCCCCTGCTGGGATATACCATTTGTGAGGCGGAGCTCTGACATCAGCTCAGGGATTGTCAGTGACGTTAGTGAAGGTAACCTTAATACACAAAATAAAGGGCAGCTTTGGTGTCCTAAATAGGGCTGGGAACCATTGCCAGCTCCTATAGTTTTTTATATGCCATCTTGACCTTTTGACTCCTGTTCCTTTTGTGACACTAGTGGGTAACTTAGCATTCCCTGAGAAATGGGCTCTTACACTGCTGGTGTGCAGAGCACAGTCAGCAGGCATGTGTCCAGATGCCCCTTATTCTTCTCTGGAACCCCCAGCGAAGGACCCAGGACAAGGTGGTTCAGGCAGTGGAGGAGGATGGGCAGCAGGCATGGTGTCAGGGAGAGGGGTGGGTCTTGGTGGCCCCCTCAGCTCATCCCAGGCCCCACTTGGTGCTTGCCTCTTCTCATTCTGAATAAACCCTGTGGAAATGGGAGAATGTTTTTCACGTTGCTCCAGCAGTCCAGGATCTCTTCTAGCATCACTGTTAAAACAAGAACCTAGGATTATACTGTCAGTTTTTCACCATCTTCTTCTTTCCTTTCCCCAATAGGATCCAAGCAAAACTCCCTGGAATCGCCAAAAAAAAGGCAGAATAAGTACATGGAAACCAGAAACGCAACAGTTACTAAAACACCATTTAATAGTTAAAACGTCGTTACTAGTACTATGAAGGAACATGCTCGGTGTCAGCTTGAGCCTGCATTCCAAGCTTTTTTTTTTAATTTGGTGTTTTCTCCCCTCCTTTCCCTTTACCCTCAATATCAAGCACAAGAATTGTTGGACTAAAAAAAGAATTGATACCTTAGAACCCAAAAGAATAAGGAAAGAGCCACATTAATAGGATAAATCAATACCTTAATGGTGGTGGAGTCTTTAGCTGTAGCTTGAAAGGGGAAAGATTGGAGGTAAAGGAGAAAATGAAAGATACACATTTTAAGTTGTTCTGTTCAAAATGAAAGAGAACACGTCTCTTGGGATTTTCTATCCAATTTTCAAGGACTACTTTTACATTTTCCCATCACAGTTTGGCCCTTATTTTTAAGTTAAGAAATAATGATTAACTTATGAAGAAATTATCTGGGGACAAGAGTGGGATTCCTTCCCATGGGTTTTTTTGGCAGCCCTTGATCCCATCTTCCTGCCCTAAAATGTGAGCAGCTCCTGCTAATATTCCTCTTCTTTGCTTCAGGATATAATTTTCAACTCTATGAATAACTCATAGGTGGTAGTGATAATTCCCAATTCCCAGATGCCGACTGGTAACCAAGAATGAAAGTGGGCAGTGGGCCTGGAGAGGGAGTCAGTGGGGGCACTGCTGTGGCTCCACCGCGTCTCCCACTCATCACGAGGAGAGAAAAGGCTCCGCCGTTTGGGAAAGCACTGTCATGTCCTCTGGACACCAGTTCTGAGCTTTAGTTTGAGGACTCATTCCTGAACGTGCTTTCCTCCCTCTTCCCTACCCACCTCACCTCAAGTTCTCAAGTTTAATGAGAATGGTTGTTCTCTTCTTATTATGAAATAAATGTCTGTAACTGCTGTACGCTGCTGTAAACTTGTTAGAGAAAAAAAAATCTGCATGTCGGCTCCTCAGTTATTGAGTTACTGTAATCCTATCTCAGTCCATGGGTTGCGGGGGGACTACAGCGGTGAACTACAAAAACACAAAGGCCTTTTTTTCTTCCATCTCTTCCCTACAGTGTCCTCCTTCACATGCACACCTTTAACCTGAGCTCATCGCTTTACACTAAGGACCAACGCTGAGCTGGCTTCAGAGATTATATGTGTCTAGTTTAAAGAGACCACAAATTAAGCATAGAGAAGTGCATCTGTGGTTCATAGGGAGTTCTAACTTTAAAGCTAATTTATAGGTGTTACGTTTTGAGGGTTCGTTTTCAGGCACATAAAATGTCTTTGTACCTGTGCTGTGGCCCAGGTGCTCCTTTTGAGTGTTTTCCAAGAAGCTTTAGGTAAGCTTGTGTTGATGGGGTCCATGCACAATTAAAAGACAACAGATCAACTCACATCAAATGGAGGGCAACTAGGAATCTTCGACTCCCATCTGAGACTGATCCAAGTGTCTTCCTCTCCTTCCAACATGAAAATTCAGTAAAATTGAAAGAAAAGTCATCTTTGAGTTCCTTCAGGTTGTAACTCAGTCACAGTAACCCAGAGGGAACACACACTGGTGCCTTGGAAGTAAGGGCCACAGTCTTTCCGGTCTCACTGCAGCTCTGCGGAAGGAAGTTTTCTTTCTATGTTTGGGGGAAAATTACTTAGGTACTTAGATGGGTAAAAGGTATCCTTACCTTGCTCCATTCTCTTATTTTCTTAGCCCCCTTTCCTTTTGAATTTTTAAGCCAATTTCATGTCACAATAGGAAATGCATTCTCCGTCCCAGCCTTTGCCCTCTGGGAAGTCAGTGCACTGATCATGTTGGGCTCCCCTCCCAAGGACCTTTTTCTGCACTGGAAACCTCCACACCTAGCTCTTCTTTTGTTACTGCTGTGTTTAGATAATTGGATGGATCTTTGTGCCACACAGGAATTTTTTTTTGTCTTTGTTTTTTAAGAAAAACCTATAGGTGAAAAATAACTAATGAAACTGTGTGCGTGTATGTGTGTGCAACATAAAAATACAGTAGCACCTAAGGAACTTGAATCGTGGTTCCTGTAAAACTGCAAATTGATGTGGTATTAATAAAAAAAAAATCTAACAGTGGCTGTGGTGTCATTCTACTAACTTTATTCTTTATACACATTTTGGGTGAAGAACAAACAAGGCTTCCACCGGCCCCCATCCCCACTCCACTTCTGAGGCTTTGAAAAGCAACTAATAGTTGATACTGGTAATGAGTCCCAAGATTGCAGAATTTCTGTTACAGAGAAAAGGTATGCATTTGGTTTCTGAAAGAAAATAAGAGGCCCTCTAAGAGGTGACTTAGGAGAAAGATTATAAGGTTAGGAAGGGACCAGAGGGGTCTGTTATCCCAGTTCATCTCACACCAACCTAGGAGGGTTCCCTGCCTGTGACATGAAGCAGCCTACAAATCACATGGCCACAATGTGCTTAAATTGCCAGTCACCATAGAAAATGGAAAGTAAATACATCAGGTCTTTGCTGAAAGAACTTGTACCCTCAGGTTTGCTCTTCCCCAAAACTAAGGCTGCCATGACCCTTAAGCTGGATTTAAAATTTTTTTCAACATACCTCTTAGAAAACTTAGTAATTAAAAAAACTGATGCAAACAACTTCACAAATACACATACAAATGTTTGAATAATGTCACTAACATGGTATATAAATACGTATTCAGAGTAACATTTACAGATTGGCCGTAATAGCAAGCATACCATTAACAAAAAATTCATGAAGAAACTTCACCTGTTCGCATTAAACTCCCAAGGCGAGGAGGAGGCACACCTAGAGACGGGGACCACCTAGTCCCTAACGCCCAACCTCGAGGGCACAGCCATGTAGGAATCGCTACAGTGGCACTTCCTAGGTCACTGGTACTTAGACTGCCTGCGAGCCTCAAGATGATAGGAGCCTTATCAAAATGATTGCTGAGCCCCACCCATTCTAATTCAGTGAGGTGAGGGCCCTAATAATTTGCGTTTCTAGTAAGTTCCTGATGTGATGTTGCTGCTCTAGTGGCACACTTTGAAAACCACTGAAGTGCTTGTGGGCTGCCTCTCCACGCAGACGTCCACTCCTGTCCTCCCTATTGAGAGGAAAAACCATTCCTGACCTGCTCTCTGCCCTAGCTTACCTGAACTTCGGCAGTGGGCTTGGGTGACCATAATAGGTTGCCCCGATTTGCCTACTGTTTTTGAACAGGCAGAGTAGCAGAAGTGGTAGAATACTCATTCTGGATCTGAAAACAATATGCATGAAGGGAAAATAAAGGAATGGCAGTGCCCAGCCAGGTAGCCCTGTAATCCCTGTTGTCAAACTTCTAATACTGTCTCAAAGACCCTGGAGGGTCAAGCACACTGGGAATTCACTTTTCAGTCAACTGACAATGGCAGTAGAGCCCTTGTCCTACGAGGGAGGCCTCAAGGTAGGCAGCACCCAGCCCCTCTCCTGGAGTTCTGACGGAGGAGACTGCTGTCTGCACCCCCCCGGGGAAGCCCGTGGTGGCGAGAGCTGCCCTGACAGCCCTCATTCCACGTGCTGTTTCTTGGCCATCCCCAGGAGGCCACTACAGCACAGCGGTGGCCTGCAGTCCCCAGCAAGTGCCGTCCTTTGGCCGGCCTAACGGAGAGTTATTTTAGTAATTCACCATAGATTGGGAGGCAGTGTTGGTGTACTGCAAACACTGAATTCGGAGTTGAGATTTCTATTCTAGTTCTTACACTATTTCTACCTGGCTGTGTGATGATTTCCGTTTCCGGGCTTCACTTTTACGGAACTGTGAAAGGGGTTGGGAGGCGGGTACTAGTTGATCTCCAAGGTCTTTCCAACTCTGACCATCTTGAATTATATAAAAATGCTATAAAAATCTGTGGTATAAAATCCAATTCCCAATCAGGAAGAGTCGTTGGGACTGGGCCTGAGGCACTTGAACCTTGGGGCTCTGGCCTGGGAGGCGGGGGAGGATGCTGGGATTGAGGAAAGGGCTTCCTCTTTACTCTCTGCTTTTCCACGCACTAAAAGCGCCCCTGGCCCAGGTGCCAGAGCCCATCCCCCTCCAGCCCCGCCTCAAGTCCCACCCGCTGACCCCACCCCACCTCAGGCTTTCAGATCAAAGGACCGGGCCTGGCCATGTGTAGAGCAGACGTTGGGGCCCAGAGACAAGGAGGGGCCTGGAGAGCCACGCCGTTAGTGTGGGGTGTTTGGGGTCCTTCCATCCCGCCTCTTCTCGCTCCTCCTTTTCTTAGGTCCCTCCTCCACCACCTCACAGCTTATCTCTGATACACGCATAATAAATAAGACATTTGCACATAAGGGTGACCGGGACAGTTCTCTCCCCGCCCCTCCCTTTCATATAAAAGCATTAAATACAGTTTCAAAATAAAATACAAAGAGCAAAAAGGGCCTGATCTCGGGGCCACCTGTTCTCCACAGGAGAATGAATCTACACATCCCTCTCGGACCTGCCTGGGAGATAGCGGGGCCCCTTTCCGGCCCCACCGGGGCCTGGCGCTGCCGCGGGGAAGGAAAGGAAGGCCGAGGCCCGGCCCCAGGCCCTGGGAGCTGAGAATGGGGAGAATGGCTGGCGCGTCCACTACGTACAAAGGGGACGGGGTTGAGGGATGGGGGGTGGGGGTGACAAGGAGGTGAGACAGGAATATAACGCCAGCTGCCGGGACCTCCAGTGCCCCGGGCTCGGGCCCGGGGCGCTGAAGCAGGAGCCCCTGACTTTGCTTACGGGTAAAACGGAGGACCCCGGAGAAGGAAAGGAGCAAAAAAAAAAAAAAAAGTGCTGATCCCTTTACAAGATCCCGGGCCGGGAAGGTGTGGCAGGGGCGGGCAGGCGGGTCCCGGCCCAGCCCCGCCCCGCCCCGCCCCGTCCCGGGCTGCCCGCCGGCGGCCTCACACGCCTTCCCCGCTGCGGCCAGCTCCCCAGGCCGTGTCGCCCCGCCCCCGCCCGCCGTCCCGGCCTCCGAGCAGCGGAGAATACCAAGGCCAGGGCAGCAGCCGCCCCCGACCTGGAGCTATGCCTGCCGGCGTGCAACGCCGCAAAGAGCTGGGCCCTAGGCCGGGGAAAGGAGCCGCCGCGGCCTGCCCGCCCCGCCTCAGAGCCCTAATACTGACTGTCGGCACCCGCGTCCAGGCCTGGCACAGGATCGCCCCGCAGGATGCGGCCGGACGCAGGCTTCCAGCCTTCCGTGCAAAAACTCGGAGGCCGCGGTGGCTTCTCCGGACACGTGCGGCCCTGTACAGAGAGGCCAGGGCTCCGGGTCCGAAGGGACAGAGCGCTTCCTGCAGCTCGCCGACTAGCTCAAGGGGCCCTATGGCACCGAGCGAAAGCTAGCGACCCCACCCACCCCAATCTCCGCCCGGCCCGGCCAGCGGGGGGCAGCGGCAGCGGCCGGGGCCACAGAAAGTCTCCCAGCCTGAGGACTGGCTGGGCACAGGGCGGGGCCGCCCCGCGCGTCCCCTACGCCCGGCACACGGCGCCCGCCTTGAGGTCCGCGCCGCCGTCGCGCGGCGCCGGGGCGGGCGGCCCGAAGCCCTCGTGGCCGTAGCAGCGCAGCGCTGCCTCTTCGTACGCCTCCAGGATGGTCTGGCGCTCCTCTGGCGTGAAGTCCATGGAAAAGGGGTGCACCTGGAGGATGTGCCGCTTGATGGTGCTGACCTTGAGCGTGGCCAGCGCGCCCCCGCACACCATGCACACCAGGCCGCGCCGGCTGCCGTCGTAGTCCATCAGGTACTCGCCCCGCCAGCGCGGTTGGTAGTTCCGCCGCTGCTCACGGCTGCGGGGCGGCGGGGGCGGCGGGGGCGGCGGCGGAGGCGGGGGCAGTGGTGGGAATGCGAGTCCCCCGGGCTCTTGGCCGTCCTCGTCGTCTTCCTCTTCCTCGGCCGGCCGCTCAGACCGTTCCCCAGGGGAAAGTGGGACATCGCCTGAGAAGGGACAAAGGGCTGCACTGGAGCCGGTGAAGGGACAAGCAACCAGGGTCCTGCGTCCCGGCTTCATAAACACCCGCCTTTGCCCTCTGGACTGTCTCCCCAATCTCTCCTTCAACCTTGCACTCTCCCCAGCCCCTTCCACCCAGGCACCACACCCAACCCTCTCTCCCTGCCTACCCCGGGGCCCTGCGCCCACTCGCCCTCTCCACCTGCTCTGGATTTCACCGGCTCACCCCACCACTCCTCCTCCTCTGGCTCCTCCTCCTCTTCCCCTCCCCCCTCCTCGGAGGCTGAGGCTGTGCTGGGGGCGGCGGGGTCCCTGGGGGACTCGGGGCAGGGCAGCCCCAGGGCCAGCAGGTGGGCGGCCTTCTCGCTCCACTCCTGGGCGATGAGGGCCTTGACTGGCCCGCTGAGGTGCGTGGAGCCCGGGTGGCGCTGGCGGATGTGCCGCTTGATGGTGCTCATCTTGAGCGAGGCCAGCGCGCCCCCGCACACCATGCACACTAGGCCGCGCCGGCCGCCGTCCAGCTCCATGAGGTACTCCAGCCGCCAGCGCTCCTGGTAGTGGCGGCGGTGGTCGCGGCCGCGCGGTGCCGGGCCCGGGTCCCCCACCCTCTCGCCCTCCTCCAGCTCCTCCTCTGCGGGCCCGGGCCTCTCAGGGACCCAGCCAGCCTCTTCCTTTTTTACGTCTGGGGGGCTGAGATCCTGAGAGGAGGGGGCTCCAGCAGCGGAGGCCGTGTCCCGGCTTTTTCTGGTCAGGTCCTGGGGGACGAGGTCATCGTCTGTTGGGGAAGGGGTGAGGGAGAGGGGCTCAGCCTGCTGGCTGGGTTGCCCTTACCCACGTAGAGGGGGTCCCTTGCTCCTCACCCCAGCCCCAAGCCAGAGGCCCCAGCCACTGGGGGGAGGACGACGGCTGGGAAGTGTATCCCTCCCGGTTTTGGTCACAGACCCCACTTTGCAGCCCTAATATAAAGGGGTCTCGGCCCTGGGATGGGCCTCGCACCTGGTGGGGACTGGGTGAGCTCAGACTGTGCCTCGGGCTGGCCACCCCAGGCCTGTAGCAGGGCGCTGCGCTGGGGGCCGCTGAGCCCCAGGGAGCTGGGGTGCACCTCCAGCACGTGGGCACGGATGTCATCCAGGTGCAGGCTGGGCAGTGCCCGGCCACAGGCCATGCACACCAGCCGGTTCCCCCGAGGGTCATAGTCCATGAGACACTCTGCCCGGAACCAGTTCTGCAAGGACTCCTTCAGCCTCCGCTCCAGGCGCCGGGCCCCCAGCCCCCTGCTGCCCCCGGCCCTCCGGGAGGAGGAGAGGCGCTTACGACGAGCCCGGGGTGCCACTGGGCCCCCTCGAGGCTGGCGCCGGCTGCCCCCACCAGCTGGGGCTTTGCCTGAAAGGGTTGAGGGAGGGAAGGAACTGAGATGCTGGCCCTCGGAGCCACCCCCCACCACAGCCAGGTCCTCCACAAGCCTCTTCCTCACTGGACACTGAGCCCCCCAGCCTAAGCTCTGCCCTTCTCTTCCTCTCTCCTCAGGTCTTAACTCCTCCAACCTACTAATAATCCTGCACACAAACCCTAGGTCCCACCTGCTCCTCCTGCAGCCCCTTTCCTAGATGTCCCTGTTTGCCACACCTTTCCTGCAACCTCTGCTCCTAGCCCCTCCCCTGCCATTCCCCCAACCTCCATTCTTTCTGATCCTTCTGAATACCACAGAATGTCAGGGACGTTGGAGACCACCCCATTCTGTCGTCCCTCCCCTGCTGTTGTACAGTAAGGGCAAGAAGTGAACCCCACTGCAAAAAGGAGCAGTAACTTGCTCAATATCAGCTTGTTGGCTGAGAAGCCAGGGCTGGCCCCACCTGGCCCCACCCACCACCCAGGCCCCTGCCTCTCCTCATCTTGCATTACCTGGGCCCTTAGGCAGGCAAGCTTGGAGGCTAGCCCCCTCCTCCTCCTCCTCTTCTTCTTCCTCCTCCTCCTCCTCAGCCCCCTGGGCCCCCAGGCCCTCTGCCTCTCCACAGGCCCCCAGCCCCAGGTGCGCATCCCAGCTGTTGCTGATGACTTCCTTCTCCCGTGGACTCCAATGCAGGGAGTAGGGGTGCTTTTGTCGGATATGCCGCTTGATGGTGCTGAGCTTGAGAGTGGCCAGGGAGCTGCCGCACACCATGCACACCATGCCATGCCGGGCCGGGTTGAAGTCCATTAGGTACTCCAGCCGCCAGTGGTCGTGGTAGTAGCGCCGGTGGTCCCGGCCAGGGATGCGGCTCTTTCCAGGCCTGGAGGCCCGGGCCTCACAGTGGTCTGAGTATTTCCTGCCTGAAGATGCTGGTCCCCTGGCCCTGGAGGAGGACAGGGGGGCACTCCCCCAGGACCCCAAGGCACCCCCTTCCAGCTGAAGATCTTGCCCTGAAGAGGGGAAAAGGGAGACAGTTCTTCAGTCTCCAGGGAAAGAACCCAGGGCTTTGATTTTGGTGCCTGAGACAGGGAGGTGGGGGAGGGGTCGTCCAGGGGCAGGAAAGGGACCACAGCAGCAGTAAAAGGGTGTGGGAGAGCAGGCAATGGGAACTTCGGCCCTTTGCAGAGAGCGAGGACCCTTTAAGAGGATCAAGAACAAAAGGATGAGGGTATGTGAGGGACTGGCTTTCACTTTTTAAAAAATAAAGTGAAGACCATGGAGACAGGCTCTGTAAGGTACCCTTTTGGACAAGGGATGTAGGGGTGAAGCCAGGAGTGCGGCATGCCAGGCGGTTACAGTGGTGCAAGTGGGCAGCAGGGCGAGAAGAACAAAGGGGGCATCTGTCTGCATCCAGGCCTGCAAGCAGGACCCACCCGTCTCAGGCCCCAGCCAAGATGGCCCCACCCAAATCTTCTCCCCTTTTCCAATAATGCCTCAAATGCAGCTTCCTGAGAGTCTAAGAGGGTGCTAAGCATTGTCAGTTCCTCCAGTGGATCCTCCAGATCCATGATAGGGATCCCCAACAAGGGGTGTTAACAAAGCTGTCAACACCTCCTGGGAAAGGAGTTTCTAGGACCTTGACTTCCCTAGAGTCTAGGAGAGGCGATGACCCTGAAAGGGGACAGGCAGGAAGGCCAACAAAGTGGCTACTGAAGATTCTGCGGCAGGGAGTGGCTACCACCCACTTGAACCCATTAAGTCTTTCTGGGGATTTATCTTTGCTCTGGCAGGGAGCCGGCCACTGCCCAGCGATCGGAGGGCAGGCACTGGAGAGGCCCAAGCACAGAGCCCACAAACCCTTCAGCCAAACAGAGACCCCGAGCAGTCCCCCACCCTCCCTACAGTTTAAATTCTATTTTATTTAGAAAAGGGTCTCCAGGCCACATACGCTGAATGGACACATGTGGTCATTCTCCCAATGGAGAATCTCAGGGTCAGGAAACAAAAGACAGGATCAGAGAGGGCTCCTGTCAACCATTGTGTTTTTTGTTTGTTTTTGCTTTAAGCAGATCCGAATAAAAAGCACTGGCTTCAGAGTCAAGAGACCTGGGTTACGGTCCTGACCTCACTGGCAACTTGCTTAGTGATCTTTGATAGGTCATGTCGTTTTCTGGGCCAACCCTCTTTGTCTGCAAAGGCACTGGATAGCTAGCGGATCTCTAAGCATCCTTCCAGCGCAGGATCTATGCGAGTCTAAGGTGGACTGGCCCTTTAAGAGCCAAAAAAAAAGGGGAGGAGCTGAGATTTTTTAAAAACAAAAGGGGCTGGGGAATTTCTGGGAGGGGAGCTCGGAGCTTAGGGCTGAGCCTCCCCAGCCTTCACGAGTCTTAAGGCGTCGACCCTGCATCAGGGAAAGTAAAAAACAGTGTCTGAGAGCAAACGAGCCTGGCTGGTCCCCCTACAGCTGAGAAATTGTGGCAAAATTTTCTGAAAAGAAGGGAGGAGGTTACGCGCAGTAAGGAGGGGGTGTCTGCCTTTGTGGGGGAGCCCATTAAAAACTGCCCGCAGTGGGGAAGGAAGTGATGGGGCCCCCCGGAGGCGTGCCATGTTCTTTCCAAGGGAGAACGTGAAGGAAAAGGGCTCCTATCTCTAAGCAAAGCCAAAAGAGGGGAGGAACAGCTCGACTTAAAGCAGAGGAATTCCCAGCTCAGCTCCCCTGGGGGAAGCCCCGAAAGGGACCCATGGTCTGGGTAGACTTTTAAGAGACAGCTGGATAAGGCAGACCACCTGGGAGTTTGAAAGAGAAAGGGGCGGGGGCTGCGAGTCCAACAGCCTAGAGCGCGCGCCCCTTGGCGCCTGACCAGGCCCTTTGGGGCCCCTCCCGCCTGGCCTCCAAGGCGGGGGCCGCGGGGCCCTTTAAGGGGGAGTGGATCCGCCCGACCCCGCGGGTGGACCCCGAAGCTGGGCGGGGGGCTCCCCGCTAGCCCTGCAGCCGCGATTTGCGCCCGCCAGGTGGCGCCCCCGGCCGCCCTGCCCGCGTCCCCCGCTTTGTTCGGCGGCGGAGAGGGGCCAGGAGCCCGGAGTCGCAGCCCTCCCCTCCCCCATGCCGGGGCCCCCGCCCGAGCCGCCGGCCCCAGCTCTTACCGCCGTCGTCGTCCTCCGGCTCCGCGCTGCCGCTCGATCCAGCGGGCGGCAGCCGTCGGCCCCGTGCCGAGGCCGCTGCTGGCCCGGGGCCGCCC
>JAQQAC010006904.1:11394846-11475667 GCA_029783875.1 Phataginus tricuspis | reverse complement strand
TGGGACCCCGGGGCGCGGGGCGCATGCACGGGGCCGCCGGCCGCACGGACGGCTGGCTGCTCGCTCGGCGGAGCGGGCTGGACCGGGGTGGGGACTCCTGTCTGGGGCCCCTGGGGCTCCTTTAAGGGCTCCTGGGTAAATTTAAAGGGGCCGTGCGCTATTTCCTCCTGCCAGCTCGCGGGGGGCTGGGGGGGAAGAGGCGGGAGGCTACGAGCTGGCCCGAGGCTCCGCAGCCGGCGCCCGGCCCGGACGTTAGCAGCACGGACCTAGTCGCCCTCGCGGGGCCGCACGGCCGCCTCCGGGAATCCAGCCCCGGCTCCTGAAGGGTCACTGAGGTGGCGAGGGGCGCCCACGTCCGCTGCGACGCGCTTTCACCCAGATCGGCTCGCAGCCACAGCCCCCTCGGGGCATCTCAGCGCCTGGTCCCCCGCACCGGCGCCGGCTAGGAATAGCCTGTGGGAGACCCGGGTCCCTGCCAGGGCTGCCGCCTCCCGTGCAAGCTCGGCGCGGGCCCCGCAGCGGACGCAACTAGCAGGGGCCCCAGATGGCTGCGGCCCCGCCGAGAGGGTGGAGCCGCGGGGGCGGCCGCGCCCCCTCCTGCAGGAGCCGCCCGGGAGCGCTGGGAGTTCTGGCTTCTCCATTGGAGGGGCTGGCGGGTGAGGCTGCCCCAGAGCCGGCCGGAGGTGGGGGCTGCGCCCGCGGAGACCCAGGCCGGGAAGAGGGGCGCGCCGTAGACCCGGGAGAGCTGGCTGCGCCGGGGACCGACGCTGCGGGGTGGAGGTGGCCCCAGGATGGCTGCCGGGAGCAGAAGGCGTTCGCCGCCGTGACTCAGACTCCTGGTCGCACAGGCCCGGAGGTTCCAGACAAGGCGCTTGACGCAGCCCAGAACCCCCACCCGGCCCGAGGAGGCGAAGAAGGCTGGCCCGGGGCGGGTGGTCGGGCACCTGGGACGCGCACCACCACGGCTGGGAAGTGCTGGGGCGGACCCTGGCTGCGAGCCCCGGGATGCCTCGGGGCCCCCAGCTCCCGGGAACCCGAGAGAAGGGACCTGGAGAGGCAGCCAGGGGCTCGGCGCCGGGGGTCTTTCTGCGAGGACCGGCCGGAGGAGCAGGTGCTTGCTTTGCCTGTGGTTGGCCGCCCACAACAAAGGCGATTCCCAGAGATCCAAATTACAGAGTGCAGAGGCCATGCAGGGTCTTAGCATCTAGAAGTGGGTTTTATTCTCTTCATTGGGGAGGTACCCAGGAATCCATTAAAGAAGTCACTCTTGACAGATTCGTTCACTCACTTAACACCTACTGTGTGCCGGCGCGTTCTTAGGCGTTGGGCACACAACAGGGAAAAAGACAAGTCTGATACTGTAAGACTGACTTAACAGGCACCCATAGCCTATAAAAAGGAAGCAATCCAGCCCTTTGGGAGCATGAGAAATACTAAATTACTTGGATCACAGGAAGTCTATCCCCTGAGTGTGAAGAGGGGCTGGAAATTTTCTTAAGTGTCTGTTGCCTGTCACCACTGGGGATGTTATCCCATTTCTTCCTCAGTCCCCATGTTGAACTGCAAGAGACATCACTTTGGGAAAACTGAGCCTCAGCTTACAGCTATTCTCCCGTCGCGGCTGAGTGATCGGGGAGGAGCTGCGCTCCTTACTGGCACTTGGGGGCACGGGTCCTGGTACTAATGGAGGGCCAGACTGGGTGTGAATGGGGGACTCCTCATGTATTATGCCCTTCACCTGTGCCAGGCCCGGGCACACAAGGGAAAGATAAGCCACAGACCTGGTCTTCACATGCTCCTAAGTGTGTTCTTTTTGTTGTTGTTCTTTTTTTTTCCTTTTTTTTTTTTCTATGTGTTTTTTAAAAAATTAAGATAACCCTCACTCAGGCCACTGTGAGGCACTTTGGTGTATGTCCTTCCAGTTATTTATGTGTATAAATAGGATTTTTTTACCAAAAGAAAGATATCAAAGCCACCCGGAGCCATTTTTAACAACATCTGTGGCTCCTCTCCTCGCGCACATCCTGCATGTCAGGAATGGCTCCGAGCCCTGCAGTTCAGAAGCATATCCCACTCACCGTTTGATCCTCACAGCCACTCTATGAGGTTTTGCTTTCCAGGTGAAGTAAAGGAGATTCAGAGAGTCAAGAGTCTCTCCCAAGGCCATTCATTCATTCATTTACTTGTTTGCTTATTCAGAAAGCATAGACTGAGCCAGCCCTGAGTATCTAGCACTAGGCTGAGGATATATAGGTGTTTAAGAATTACATAACAGCCCTGGGGTGGGGTTCCATCCCCACTAAGAGCTCTCTGTCTACTGGGTCTACTGCAGGAGTGGGGAAACAATGGCAATCAGGACCACAGGAAGACTTTCATGGGCCCTAGGTACACTTCTTCTAAAAGAAAAAAACTGATCAATTTTTATTTTTTCTGATGTGATAGCACATTTTCTTTGACCCTTGAAGGTAATTTTTTGTATTGATTTTAAAATAAAACATTCCCTTGATCCCCCCCAAAAATATGGGTAGGCCACCCATTGTGACATACACAGCTCAGGCACCATGCCCCCAGTGCGCAGTGGTTAGCTGGCTTTGATTGCCATTCAGGGTGATAAGTGCTCCCTCTCCATTCAGGGAGAGGCCGCCCAACCTGGGAAGACTTCCTAGTTCCTTCTAGACTTGAGCCAAGTCTTGTAATACCAAGAAGTGTTGCCAGAAGGAGACACCAGCAAGGTCTTCACTCGCGGAGACCAGGGACGCTCTGCCTGCAGGAGGGTTTCAGGTAGGAGAGGCTGAGAAGGAAAGGGAAGTGCAGGGGCAACAGCCTTTGGTGCTACACTGAGCGTCTGCATTTGTCCTGAAGGCACTGAGGAGTGCAGGGAGCTGGTGTGCAGGGCGATCAGGAGACAGCCTCTAGAACACAGAGAGGAGAGAGAGAGGAAAGACTGGACACCAGCAGAGCAGTCCACACCAGCAACAGGAACGCCATGAGGGCGGCAGCTGCAAGGCCAGCGGAGAGGGGGCCAAAGACTTGGGCAGGCTGTGGCACGTCGTGGTGCCATCTTCACCACGCATGCACCCGGAACACCGAGGGAGTGAGGGGGATGTGAAATGCCTCCTGCACCCCCAACTGAGCCAAGCACCCTGGCTGCTTTTGGAGGATAAGATACCTCTTCTCACCAGGAGCTATCTGTTAGCCAGGCCTGCACCTGAAAGCTGCCTCTGCCCAGGGGGGACATCTTTTCCCAGTTCAGTAGCGCAGAGGAGCCCTTTTAACTAATTTCTAACAAGGCCTCTTAGAGGCCAGCAGTGATCCTAGATGGAGTCAAATTAAGAGGGTAGCATCTACAGGATGTGGTGCTGGATTGAATTGTCAATAGAGAAAGGCTAGCCTAACTCCCAAGTATCTGGATCGGAGGGATTGGGATATAAAAAGTAAAATAGATTTTGGGGGTGGAGACAGAATGAGGTCTTTTAAAAGGTAAACTGAGGCATATTAAAAATTTTTTAGGAATTTATTTCAGCAAAAATTCATGGGATCAGGCCGTGCCAAACCAGAAGTGGTTGGAAGTATTCCATTGCAGGGAACTGGGGGGAAACTTTTATAGAGAAAAGGTGGAAGCAAAGTAAGGATATTATTGATTGGCTATGGCTTAAACCCTAGCTGGCTGTTGGTGAATCGTCCTTAGGTTTCACTTTCCTAACCATGAGTTATTTACAAGCTTAGATTTTTGTCTTGCTTACATAGGTGCCAGGGCATAAGGGCCACCTCAGTTTAATGGCCTCCTTGCTTAATTAATTTAGCAATTCCCCCCTTTTGATCATCCTCTCATACATGAGAAATTGATTAAAAATTTGGAATTGGTGCCACTCTTAGTCACCATCAGAGTTAAACTGCGTTTGTCTCATCGCAGAACTCCTAGGCTATCAGAGCCGTGGAAGAATCGCTTTTGCTGTTTGTCCCATTGTTCGTCTTGTTTCTGTTTCCCAAGTGCAGTGAGACCATCTGATTTGCTGCTGAGGGCTGCAAACATACATTTAACATCTCTGAGAGACCACAGAGCATCAGGAGGGCTATAATGCTGACTGTGAGGAGGATAATACCAAGAGACTTAAATATACTCCTCAGCCGGAGCCCCCATGAACCAAACCAGTGGCAGCAAATAAATCCAAGCATGTCCCAGATGAGCCACCCACCTCTGATAGCCCAATGGCTGGTTTGTTAGTTTCCTGCATTTGAGTTTCTGCCATAACAGAGGTGTTGATTCAGGTGCTGCCGAAGTATTTGCTGTGGCACAGACTCCCTGTTCTTCCGAGTAATCCAAAGCAATTCTTATCTAAACTCACCTTAGCAAGGGAGTGTAGGGACTTTTGTTGTGCAGCCATGGCCCTAGTGGTAAACTCAGCGGTGTTTGCCAGAGTTAAGGATAGGTTTCTGATCATAGGCTCATTTGTACCAACTCCAACCCAAGGAAGAAGGGACCATCCCAATGATGCCCATCAAGAGGGGTTACATCTGCTGCTAAACTTTTTGGTCAATAGTATAAATTCAAAGGAGTGGACCGATGTTGAGTTTCCGAGACATTATGAGGGTCAATAGGACAGTAAATACAGCAAGAGCACATTGTCCTTTCATGCTCAGCTGTCAAGACAATGAGCTGCCCAAGCATGGGGCATTGCCAAAACCTGCACCTACAAGGCGTAGCCAGGAGGTGTACAGAGGGCTACCACATAAGTGTTGGCGTCATGGACCCATTGGTTGGTCTAGAGGTGTTGGCATCATTCAACCATGAGTCAAATGCTGTATTATCAACATACCTGAAAGTCCACCCTGAATATATGGGCCAGACAGCAAGCGTACAAATGGTCTGACTCCGGCTGCTGTGCAGTGTCTTTTGTACATGTATTCAATGGATCTCAGTTTCCCATGCCAGGGTTAGGCTGAATTGAGGCAAGGAACAGGGATATGTAGATTTATGGTTTTAACTTTACGGAAGAGACCTGTAGGAACTGTCGTTTGTGAAGGCCTAATCACAGTGTGGCTTCCCATTAAACAGGGAGAAAAAGCAGATAGCAAACAGCAAAAGGTATGAAAGTCTCATATTGGAGATGAGGATCCTTACTCATGGTCTTGGGAGAGCTGCCCGCCTCAGGATGTCATCTGCTTCTGGGGAGGAACCTCCCGGGCAATTTTAACTTTAGGGTTCTGGCTTGTATGAAGCTCCAAAATTCTGGAAGAGCCCTTTTCAACTGGGAGGTGTGGACCCAAGGTTCAAGCCCCTGAAGTTTGCCTGGTGTCTGGGTAGTGAGGAGAACCTGGTATGGTCCCGTCCAACAAGGTCCAACGGCTGTCTTTCTTAGGTGTTTCCAGAAGACCCATTCTCCAGGCTCTAAGCTGTGGAAGGTTTGACCTTCCACATACAGGGTAGGAGGGTCACAGAAAGCTTCCTTTACCTGGTGGACATACACTTTGGCATGATGCATTGATCCTTACCATACTGAGTCGTATTGGAATTTTTGAGCACAAGAGACACGTGTGGTTCTATCAAAGGCATAGGTCTCCCTGGTACTATTTCCTAAGGCGTTAATCTCTGCTTTCCCATAGTATTGATCTACTTGCCTTCAAACCCGTAGAAGCACTTTTGGCCAGGGCAGGCCAGCTGGTTGTTAACTTAGCTAGCTTCAGTTTTAAGGTACCATTTATCCATTCAGCTTTACCTGATGACTGAGGATAGACAATGGCATTGCCGTTGTGTCAGCAGCACTTTCATTTGTTTATTTGTCTGGTGAAATGAGTCACTGGAGATTTCTCCGGGCATACCCCTTGAAGGAAATATATTTTCTAAAAGTTTCTTAGCCACGGTTGTGACCAAAGTCTTTACACGTGAGAAGGCTCCAATCTATCCTGAGACCATACAAACAATTACAAGAGCATATTGATAATTGGTTGCAGGAGGCAATGCATGAAGTCCATTTGTAAGTGTTCAAATGGCCCAGTAGGTGGTGGGAATGCTCCATCTAACACCACGATGGTCTTTCCAGGGTTATGGGTTTGACAGATCTGACATTGGTCATAAACTAATTTCGCAGACTTGGAATAGTCACCCCACCAGTCCTTTTTCATACCTTGGATCAGTTTATCTGTGCTATGATTAGTTACAAAGTGTAGAGCTTTCAGTAATGGCATTTTGAAGGCCTCAGGAAGAACCAGGTGGCTATCCAGGCCCTCAGTGAGTCCTGGTGTAATATTAAATCTGTACCCTTGTTGGGTCCAACATTGTGGGTCCAGTTCAGGTGCCTGAATTTTGTCTTATACAAATTATCATAAATAACTTGGTTAGAATCAGTCTTAGGGAGTTCATTCAAGTTGCATAATAGAACAATTTTAGTGCTGGCTGATTGAACATGGAAGTCTCTAGAGCATTTCCCTGATACTCAGATTGGTTTTCTAGTATGAGTTTCAATTTTAGTAATTGCAGTTTGGTTAGGTAATAGATGGCAGGGGGCAGATCAGTTACTCAGGGCCCTATATTTTTTTTTTGCATATTTTAAAATCAGCTTTATTGAATATAATTCACATGCAATAAATTGCACTTATTTAATGTATGCAGTGTAAGTTTTTTTTTTGCTATTATTAATATACAATTATATGAGCAACATTATGGTTACCAGACTCCCCCTACTATCAAGTCCCCACCACATACCCCATTGCAGTCACTGTCCATCAGCGTAGTAAGATGTTATAGAATCACTATTTGTCTTCTCTGTGTTATACTGCCTTCCCCGTATCCCCCCACCCCACCCCCAGCCCCGCTACATTTTGTGTCCCAATCGTAATGCCCCTTTTTCCCCCTTATCCCTCCCTTCCCACCCATTTTCCCCAGTCCCTTAGCTTTGGTAACTGTTAGTCCGTTCTTGGGTTCTGTGAGTCTGCTGCTGTTTTGTTCCTTCAGTTTTTTCTTTGTTCTTATACTCCACTGTATACTCTTATACAGTGAAATCATTTGATACTTGTCTTTCTCCGCCTGGCTTATTTCACTGAGCATAATACCCTCTAGCTCCATCCATGTTGTTGCAAATGGAAGGATTTGTTTCCTTCTTATGGCTGCGTAATATTCCATTGTGTATATGTACCACATCTTCTCTTTCCATTCATCTACTGATGGACACTTAGGTTGCTTCCATTTCTTTGCTATTGTAAATAGGGCGGCGATAAACATAGGGGTGCATCTGTCTTTCTCAAACTGGGCTGCTGCATTCTTGGGGTAAATTCCTAGGAGTGGAATTCCTGGGTCAAATGGTATTTGTATTTTGAGTTTTTTGAGGAACCTCCATACTGCTTTCCACAATGGTTGAACTAATTTGCATTCCCACCAGCAGTGTAGGAGGATTCCCCTTTCTCCACATCCTCGCCAACATTTGTTGTTGTTTGTGTTTTGGATGGCGGCCATCCTCACTGGTGTGAGGTGATATCTCATTGTGGTTTTAATTTGCATTTTTCTCATGACTAGTGATGTGGAGCATCTTTTCATGTGCCTGTTGGCCATCTGAATTTCTTCTTTGGAGAAGTGTCTGTTCAGCTCCTCTGCCCATTTTTTAATTGGCTTATTTGCTTTTTGTTTATTGAGGTGAGTGAGCTCTTTATATATTTTGGATGTCAACCCCTTATCAGATACATCATTTATGAATATATTCTCCCATATTGTAGGATGTCTTTTTGTTCTACTGATGGTGTCCTTTGCTGTACAGAAGCTTTTTAGTGTGATATAGTCCCACTTGTTCATTTTTGCTTTTGTTTCCCTTGCCCAGGGAGATATGTTAATGAAAAAGTTGCTCATGTTTATGTCCAAGAAATTTTTGCCTACATTTTTTTCTAAGAGTTTTATGGTTTCATGACTTATCAGGTCTTTGATTCATTTTGAGTTTACTTTTGTGTACGGGTTAGACAGTAATCCAGTTTCATTCTCTTACATGTAGCTGTCCAGTTTTGCCAACACCAGCTGTTGAAGAAGCTGTCATTTCCCCATTGTATGTCCATGGCTCCTTTATTGGATAGTAATTGACCATATATGCTAGGGTTTATATCTGGACCCTCTATTCTGTTCCACTGGTCTATGGGTCTGTTCTTGTGCCAGTACCAAATTGTCTTGATTACTGTAGCTTTGTAGTAGAGCTTGAAGTCAGGGAGTATAATCCCCCCAGCTTTATTCTTCCTTCTCAGGATTGCTTTGGCTATTCGGGGTCTTTTATGGTTCCATATGAATTTTAGAACTGTTTGCTCTAGTTCATTGAAGAATGCTGTAGGTATTTTGATAGGGCTTGCATTGAATCTGTAGATTGCTTTAGGCAGGATGGCCATTTTGACAATATTAATTCTTCCTAGCCAAGAGCATGGGATGAATTTCCATTTATCAGTGTCCTCTTTAATTTTTCTTACAAGTGGCTTGTAGTTTTCAGGGTATAGGTCTTTCACGTCCTTGGTTAGGATTATTCCTAGGTATTTTATTCGTTTGGATGCAATTGTGAATGCAATTGTTTTCCTGATTTCTCTTTCTGCTAGTTCATCGTTAGTGTATAGGAATGCCACCGATTTCTGTGTATTAATTTTGTATCCCGCAACTTTGCTGAATTCAGATATTAGATCTAATAGTTTTGGAGTGGATTCTTTAGGGTTTTTTATGTACAATATCATGTCATCTGCAAACAGGGACAGTTTGACTTCTTCCTTGCCAATCTGGATGCCTTTTATTTCTCTGTGTTGTCTGATTGCCGAGGCTAGGACCTCCAGAACTATGTTGAATAAAAGTGGGGAGAGTGGGCATCCTTGTCTTGTTCCCAATCTTAAAGGAAAAGCTTTTAGCTTCTTGCTGTTAAGTATAATGTTGGCTGTGGGTTTGTCATATATGGCCTTTATTATGTTGAGATACTTGCCCTCTATACCCATTTTGTTGAGAGTTTTTATCATGAATGAATGTTGAATTTTGTTGAATGCTTTTTCAGCATCTATGAAGATGATCTTGTGGTTTTTGTCCTCGGGGCCCATTTTTTATTGGGATTCCACTGGAAGTGGGAACCCTTTCTATTTCCGTAACATACCTAAGTCAAGGGCCACCTCAAAGACATATCTGCTATCACTGTAAATGTTTACATGGGTAGTTGGTAAGCCCATAAGGGCCCGTAGTTCTGCCAATTGAGCAGACTTAAACTGGGAAAGGATTCTCCTTTCCAATAGTTCAAAACTGAGCTGCAACAGCATCTCCTGGTTGATATTTCCCTTCTACAGTTTTAGCGTAGGGCCCATTGATGAAAAATATCAAATCTGGGTTTCTGATGGTATGTCCCATAAGTCAATGCAAGTGGTCAAAAATCTGGTACCATGTCTACGCAGTTATGGTGGTCTCTCCCATCAACAGACAACAGGGTAGCGGGACTGAGTGGTGCTCAAGACAGAGGTTAGAAGGGGAAAGGAGGAAGGATTTCATAAGACATTAGTCTGCTTGTTGCAAAATGATGAGTCTGATCAGAGTTTAATAGACTCTCAACAGCATGAGTCACTTACAAACTTCAAGTCCCATCCTAACACTAGGCCAGCTGAGGCTGCCGCCAGTTTAGCTGCGGTACTACTGCTTCCAAAAGTGTGGATAGTAAGTTTCAAACAGTCTGTAATAAGGAAAGGTCCATGTTTTCCTTCTTGCTCTTGTGTTGGAATTCCTAGAGCCGGGTTGTCATGCCCTTGGACAAGTTTAAGGCAGAAGTTTTGGTATGATTTGGGAGCCCTAGGGCTGAAATTTGTTGCAGGGCTAATTTTAGCTGGCCAAAGGGCTTGCTCATGACTATCTTCCCAGGGTAAGGGCTCTAGAGCTGAGTTCCTTGTAAGCTCACACAGGGGAGTTGTAATCAGAGGAAAATTTGGAACCCCAAATCTACAATATCCTGCAAGTCCAGGAAGCTCCTTGACTGTCATTTAGTTATAGTTCTGGGGAACGTTTGGATGGTTTTTATTCTTTCAGGTGAGATGGGAATACCTCCTGCAGTCAGATCATGTTCTAGGAATGGACCTTCTGTTTTGAGAAGCGGAGTTTTTCCTTGGAGGCCTTACAACCTTTACAAGCTAATTATTGTAAGAGATATCTTGAATCTGGTTCTGAGTTCTCCCTTGTAGGGGAACATAGCCATAGGTCATCTACATATTGAATGACTGAAAAATAGGGTGGGGCTAGGGCGAACCCCTGTGGTGCTACAGTTCAGGTATACTGTTGGTTTCTGAGAGTGCAAAATAAACATTGATTCTCCTTGTCAACTGGGCTACTAAAGAAAGCTGAGCAACAGTCCACCACTGTGGGCCATTCTGAGTCTGTAGGCACATTAGATAATGAGGTAGGAGATTTGGAACTGCAGAGAACCTTGGTATCACAATTTTATCAATTGTATGCAGATACTGGACAAATCTCCAGTCTTGTCCATTTAGTATTTTTGGTTTTGGGGTAGCATGTTTTATTTTGAAAGCACTTCAAACTTTAGATATTTGAAAGTGTGTTCATAGCATGGTTTATTACAGTGACCTGGAAACAATCTAAATGCCCAACAGTGGGGGACTAATCAAATAAACTATGCCCTATTCCTAACACCTAATACCCCAAAATCTGTTTTGTTTGTTTATTTGTATTGATGTACATATAATAAAATGCACAGATCTTAGTGTACAGCTCAATGAATTCTCATATAACTAACCCACACCCAGATCAAGATATCATCCTTGCTAATTTTTCCCCTTCACCTATTTCACCCATCCCCCACCTCCTTCCTCTACTGCACCCCTTCATCTGTTCTCTGTGTTTATGAGTCTCTTTCGGTTTTGTTTGCTTGTTCGGGTTTTTTTTTTTTTTTCTAGATTGTACATATAAGTGAAATCATGTGTTTGTCTTTCTCTGTCCAGCTTATTTCACTTAGCATAATACCCTCTAGGTCCATCCATGTTGTTGCAAATAACAAGATTTCATTCTTTTTTTATGGCTGAGTGATATTCCATTGTGTGTATATACCACCTTTTCTTTATCTGTTCATCTATTGATGTACATTTATATTGCTTTATCTTGGCTATTGTAAATAATGCTGCAATAAACATAGGGCATATATCTTTTCTAATTAGTGATTTTGTTTTCTTTGTTTAAATTTCCAGAAGTAGAATTGCTGGGTTGTACAGTATTTCTATTTTTAGTTTCTTGAGAAACCTCCATACTGCTTTCCACGGTGTCTGCACCATTTTGCATTCCCACCAGCAGTGTAGGAGGGTTCCCTTTTCTCCACATCTTCACCAACACTTGTTATTTCTCATCTTGTTGATAATAGCCACTCTGACTGGTGTGAGGTGATATCTCATTGTGTTTTGATTTGCATTTCCCTGATGATTAGTGATGTTAAGCATCTTTTCATGTCCCTGTTGGCCATCTGTATGTCTTCTTTGGAAAAATGTCTATGCAGGTCCCCTGCACATTTTCTGGATTATTTGGAGGGTTTTTTTTTTTTGGTGTTGAGTTGTATGGGTTCTCCATATATTTTGGATATTAGCACCTTATCAAATAAATCATTTACAAATATATTCTCCCATACAGTATGTTGCATTTAATTTTGTTGATGGTTTCATTTGATGTGCAAAAGCTTTTTAGTTTAATGTAGTCCCACTTGTTTATTTTTGCTTTTGTTTCCCTTGTCTGGGGAGATGTAGCCAGGAGAAAGTTACTAATGCCAGTGTTTAAAAGTGTACTGACTGTGTTTTCTTCTAGGAGTTTTATGGTCTCAGGTCTTATATTTAGGTCTTCAATCCATTTTAAATTAATTTTTGTTTATGGTATAAGCCAGGGATCCAGTTTCATTCTTTTGCATGTAATTGTCCAGTTTTCCCAGCACCTTTTACTGAAGAAACTGTCCTTTTCCTACTGCATATTCTTGCGTTCTTTGTCTTGTATTATTTGATCACACGGACATGGGTTTATCTCTGGGCTCTCTACTCAGTTCCATTGGTCTAAGGTCTGTTCTTGTGCCAATACCATACTGTTTTGATTACAGTAGCTTTGCAATATAGGTTGAAACCAGGCACCATAATATCTCTGGCTTTGTTCTTCCCATTTGGTTTTGTAATGGGTAAGATCAGAGTATTATAGGGACTAATGCATAGAAGTATAAGTCCTTGCTTTGAACTGTCTTCTATAATTGGTGAGAGCCCACAGACAGCCTCTGGTGTTAGTGGATATTGAGGTAATTTAGGCAGGGGTTTGGAATTACCTAGTTGGATTTTATGGGTTCAGTGCTCATAAATCTTCTTACATCAGTTCAGGAAGAAGCCCATAGGCATTCGGCACTTCTGCAAGAACAGGGCTTCCATACTTTTAGAGTCTTAATTTCATCAGTTCCTACTTGCAGAGAGCAAAGTAGCTCAGGTTCAGGAGCATCAGGAAGTTCTAAGATCATCTCCCCTTCTGAGTTAAATTATATATGACTCCTCAATTTGGAAAGCAAGTCTCATCCTAACAGGTTTACTGGAGCAGCACCACACAAAAGGAAAGTATGCTTTCTCCAAAATGGTCCTACTGTCATCGGGATTGGTTTAGACACAGGTACCATTTGAATTTGATTAGACACCCCCTAGTATAGAAATATTCTCTTTCCTCCGAGAGGTTTGCTGTTTTTTGAAACTGAGGTTTAATGTGGACATAGTGTAAAGACTTTTCCATTAATTTTATCTGATTTCCCCTTGCTCAGTAAGAGGTATCTTGGGGAGCAATTGACCCCTCAGAGTCCTACCAATGCTTATTATTTTATTATTTAAGTAATCATATTTTTAGAGACCTCCCCTGATGGAGAAACTGTCTGGATTAATAGGTGTAGGTTTATCAAAAGATGGCTTCAGCAGAGGGCATCCCTTCCTCCAGTGCCCTGGCTGTTTAGTGAAGACAGACATTTCAGGACACTGTTCCTGAGTGGAGGACCTCTCGGTGCTGGTGTGGAATGTGCCGGGGAGGTTCTCTTGGCCCTTGGAGCTCTTGTAACAGCAGAGCCATAAATTCTTTGGCATTTAAAATTTTTTCCTGCTACAAGGATGGTTCAAAATTCTCAGGTAGGGCTGTTAACTCAGCAAGAAGGCAGCTTCCCACCCCAGCTTGTATCTCTTTATTACACTACTTAGTTTGGGCTAATGAGTTAGAAAGTCAGGGCATTTTCTATGCCTGCGTTAATAAAGAAAGACCAGAATGTCTCACAAAAAGGGTTTCCAGTCTTGTCCTGCAGTCTGAGACTGATTCAACCTTTTTTTCATTTGTAAGATTGAATGGTAGACCAGCCAGTCTTTTGAAGAAACACTTACCAGTACTTTCAAGTAGGCCTTGGGCTATTTTTCTAGCACATTTTGGGCCATCCTGGGCAGAGCAATGAGTATGTGGGCCTTTAATGTCTAGGGATCTTCCCATTTGGCTTCAGCCGTCCGTTTTCTGGGACCGCCGGGTCCTCATGTCATATGAATAAATTGGTAGAGATTCTGGTGTCCTGGATCACAAGCTCCAATTTAATTTCTAAACTCATAAAATTTTTTGAGGATTCTCTTTATGATTTGGAAAATCTTTAATAATGGCCCTAAGTTCAGCCTTTGACCATAGATAAAAGATGGTTACATTTGGTATTTCAGGCTCAGGGGAGGCCCTCCCTTTAAAAGGCATTTGTTTAACTTCTAGCTTATCTTCTGAGTGAAAAGGCAGTTGAGTAAAAGGATTAGTGAATTCAGAATATTCAGAATATTTAGGGAGAGGAGGGTAAAAGGAAGGAACAGTCAGGGCTGTCAAGGTCAAGTTAGTGTACACTTTTAAGATTCACCTTAAGCTCCTTGTTTAAGCTTTCCATTTGCCTTTTGTAAAGAATGTTTTAAAGAGGCAACTTTTGATACAGTTAGTGCCTTAGAAGCTTCTGCAGACCAATAAAAAAGTGGATCCCATTGTTTTGGGGATAATTTAAGACCTTTTTATCTTTAGAGTACCTGATAAATGGGTAAGTTTATGGAGGTTACAAGTCCCCCACTGTGGCCACTGTAATTTTCAAGATTATCTTTGGTAAGGCTAACCCACTGGTTCAGAAAAACACAGGTTCTGGGCCCATAATTTTTATATATATAGTTAGCCAGGATTTCAGAATGAGTCATCCCAGATTGGACACAGAAGAACCCATTTTTCTTATTAGCTGAGGTCTTGTTGCACTGGACCCAGTCCAGCTGAATTGGGACCCAGTCCAGTTTCTTTTAAGTTAGGGGACCCAGTCTAGAAAATTAACTGCTCAAGTAAGTTCAGAGAGCTCTAGAGCTCTTTTCAGCGAGCTCAGCAAGCAGAGCTCAGATTAAGGAACCGTAACCTGCAGCCTCCAGATGCAGCGAAAACCAGTGGGCTCAGAGGGCTCGGCAGGACCTTCATCTGCTGCTTTGCTCTTTCAGATCCCACTTTTGACACTAGAATTGTTAAAAGATAAACTGAGACATATTAAGTTTTTGTAATTTATTTAAGCAAAAACCAATTCCAGTCTGGCAGCACTAAACTGGGCATTGTGGGAGGCACTCCATCAGAAGGAGCTGGGAAAAATGTTTAGAGAGAAGGCAGGTGCAAAGTAAGGAAATTATTGATTGGCTAAGTTTTAAACCCTAGCTGGCTGTTTGAGACTCATCCTTAGGTTTCACTTTTGTAACCTTGAATTGTTTACAGGCTTGGATTTTGTTTTGCTTAGGTAAGTGCCACAGCTTCAATCTCAGGCTCATGGCCTGCTTGTTTAGTTAATTTAACAGGCCACCCACTGGAAACTTTGGAGCCTGTATGAAACCCAGTGTAAGTCTGGTGAAAGGAAATCCTGGGGCAAAATACCTCTAAAAACCAAAATCAGTCAAAGGGAGAAATAAAGTTTAAGATCAATTTATTGCTTACAGACTGCAGTCCCGGGGCCTTCTCTCTTTCCTGCTCCAGCAGAAATAAAATGCCCTCCCCCTCACCTCTCAGGTACAGATAAGCCCTCCTTGCCCAGGTAATTACCCATTGATATGGAGATGAACTTTCTCTTCACGTCTGAGGAATGATGCAAATGCACTAAAGCCGTACTTCTCTCCACCTCTGAACGTATATTGATATGCAGATGTACTAAAGCCAGGCGAGATATTCTGGAATTACAATTTTACCCACACCCAGAACTCCTCATTTTTGCACTTCCCTTCCATCCTCTGATTTAGATTCTTGGTCCCCTGTCTAGGGTCTCCAGCCAGAAGCGCCATGGGCTCCTTCACGAGGCTGGTCCCAGCCTGCAAGGGCCAGAGTCACTCAGGGTGAAACTGAAGCCCTCTGGCCTCTGGTTCCTCAGTGCTCCGTGGAGTCCCATTAAAGGAAGGGCCTCACTCTTGACTATGTGGGTCGTATTCCTAAAGAAATTTTTAAGGCTGAAAATACATCAACCTCGCTAGACCCGAATTTGCCGCAAATTCCAGATTCTACTTATCCATATTATGTCCCAGAACTACAAAATAAATACTGGTTCTGAAAAGTGGCCTTTCAGTGTTCTCCAGAAGGCAGAACTAAACTCTTTTCAAAGAACAAAAAGCAATTCGCCGCATAGCCTGCGAATGTCAGAGACTTTGCGTGTAGATTGTAAATTACATCATCCCTTGTAAAATTCCAGAGGAATTCCAAACCTAAAGATGATCTCCAGGTGTGAGCCAAGACTTCAAACTTTGTATGTGTGTGTTGGCAGGGAGAAGGAAGAGAGGAATTTCAACCCCGGCCAACTTAATTTTGAAAATAAAGCAGCCAATAACGTTTTTGTTTGTAGAAAAGAGAAAACACAAGCTGTTTCCCAGTGTTACCTTCCTCGAGTGTTCAGTGCTAGTGAATAGGATGTGACATCCCAAGAGGGACAGTCTTAGATAGGGAAAGAAGTGACTTGTCCCAAAACACTATTAGTAATTGGTGAAAAGTAGACTTAACGCCCAACTCTCCAATCCCTGACATTTAAAAACACTTTTTTAATTATAAATATTTCAAACATACAGAAAAAAAACCTGTAATATACATACATATATGCACTCATACCTCTCAGCTCCAACAAACCTAAACATTTTGACACATTTGCTACATACCGTTCTTTAAGAAATAAAGTATCACAGAGACCAGAGAAGCTCCTACACACGCCTTCCTGCTCCATACTTCCCGCTCTGTCCCCATTAACTCTTCCAGCAGCTGCTACTTTTCATTCCCATACCAGTTCTGACACTTTCACTACCCACATATCCATAAACAACATAAATCAGTGATTTTCATGTTTTTAAGCTTTAAATAAATGATATCACTCTATACTTATAATTCTGAAACTTTCAACATTTCTTGCACTTCCCCACACCCATCGTTTACTCTCAAACCCATTCACCTATTCATTCATTCTTTCATTCAACTCTCGTTTGTTGAACATCTGTTACAGATATCGCTGATGAGGCTGGCTCCCAGATAAAGACTCCAGTTCTGACCCTCTGATTTCTGATTTCTGATTCTGGAGGAACTGGTCCAATGAAACACTCTCAATGCCCAGGCTATCCTAACTATTTATTGGAATGATATGATTAATCAGTAAAAACAGGATAACCCTCCGGCCCCTACCAGTTGGTGCCAAAGGAAGGATATTCTTAGGGCCGGGGCTCAAGTGGCCTGAGTTCCCACCAGGGCAGAAAACCATAGAGGCCTCAGAGGGTGGTTGGAACCAGCCTCAGATGCTGGCCTGCTTGCGGGTCTCCAGCTCCTTGTTGTGGGATGTCTCCAGGATGGTCCCAGTGTCCAGCCCCTCCAGATCTGGCATGAACATTTGAGGGGTTTCGCCTTCCCCCTACTTCTCTACCCAACTGAGGTAGGACCAGTCCCATAATAGTCCAATTCCTTGACTTGGCTGCAAGCAGAAGTGGAGAACAAGGTGTGATTGACCAGCAAGGCCTTCATGCCTGTCTCTCTTTAAATGTGTCAAAACTGGACATTGGGGATTTCTCTGTCCCTTTTCTATAACCTATCATCCAACATAGAGCATTCCAATTGTTGCTTATTTCATTAATACTATCTCTTGAATCAATATGCTTTTGGTGGTAAATGACAGAAAAGCCAACTCAAACTGGTTGAAAAAAATTTTTAATAGGGGGAGAGGGTGTATGGGTTCATGGGACTGGAAACAACAGAAGAGCTGTCTTCAAATGTGATTTGACCCACAGCTCATCAGTGTCACCGATACCTTAGTGTCTGTCTGTCTCTGTCTTTATCCTGCTTCCCTCCTTGTTGATGCCCTTTTAGACAGATGTTTTTACGCAACGGCCCTCAGTAACCAACAGGCTCACAACCTCACCACCACAAAGCTCACAGCAAAGACAGAGATCTTCGCTTCTCCAGCAATGTGAACAAATTCCCACGTCTAACTCTCATTGGCCTGAATTGAATCACATGCTTAATCACATGCCTGTGCCTCAACCAATTACCGTGGCCAACCACATGGGATGTGCCGCCCTCTTATGCCTAGGGTCACATGCCCACTCCCGGAGGCATCAGCACCCCGAGCCGCGAGTCTTGGGACTGAGGAGGGTGGTTGCTATAGGGGAAAACCATGGGACGTTAACAAAAGAAAGAATGCGAGCGGCAGAAACAGTAGGATGTCTAGTCACTTGTGTGGAGAACGTATTGTCATTCCAGTCACTAGCAAGACACAAGGACTAGAGAGGTAAGCCTCATTTTGAGGGTTCGGCCCCTCCACTCTACCAATCATAGTCCTGCAGGAGACGATTCTCTTCCACAATGGAGGAAGTGGTGGTGTATAAGTCAGGTAAGATTGCCAGATAAAGTATTGGATGCATGTTTAGGACACACTGGTCTTAATATTTTGTTCATTCCTTATGTGAAATTCAAATGCAACTAGATGTCTTGTATTTTTATTTGCTAAGTCTGGCCACTCTAGACCCAGGCCTACCAACAGGACAGAGAGGTTGGTTTGGAAAAGGCCAGGTCCTAAGCCAGTCTGATGAGGGTCCCCTTGTAGACATTCAATGGAGCTCTCGGAAAAAAAGACTCTCTTATCCCACTGGGTTGCAAAGCTAGCAGAACATAATACCAGCTGCAGGAGTGAGTCCAAGACCCAGGTCTGGTCCATCTGAATATTCCTTCACCAAATCACAATGATTAGTTCATGGATGGGCACAAAACCCAAGCAAAATCAACAAGACTCAAGCATGGGACTAGTGATGGAATTGCTGAAAAAGAGAAATCGCTGCCTACCGAAGTTGCTGAGCTAGAAGAATGTAACCGTGAAGCTACCAGTGACCATCTCACCCCCATATGAAGAGGGTAGGTCAAAAAATGGAGTCAGCAGTGAAGAAAGCAGAAGCAAGAGATGGAAAGACACAATCTTTTCCATCTCATTTGAGCCCCTAATATCATCCAGGCCTGAAGTCACCCTGGACTTTTCACTTAATTGAATCAATAGCTTTCCTTTATGGCTGACAAAAGTACATAGTCTTAGTAAAACTGGAGCTCATCCCCAGTCTAGCTCAGTCCCTGACTAGATTGATGTAGTCAACTTCTTAGTACATGAGCCTGAAAGAGTAAAGGTGGAACATTCTCTTGTGGAAGATTAAACGCATCTTTATAAAAGATAATGGTTGTCTGGGTCTGGCACATAAGAAGCTTGGAAGCTGCCATGCTGACATGTATTTAAGTATGAGGATACGTAAGTGACATGAATTACAGCAAAGGGACAGGAGGGAAGAGTTAGGATTGTTTTGTTATTATAAAATACCCATATAACCCTTAAATGGTATAGTGTTATTGGAAAGTGGATTTGGATTAGCTATAAATGTATACTGCAAACTCTAGGGCAACCACTAAGAAAATTAAAGAGAAATACAGCTGACGTGCTAAGAAAGGAAAGTGGAATCATATAAAATGCTCAGTTAAAACCACAAAAAGCAGGAAAAGAGTGGAATACAAAAATAGGAATAAAAAGCAAGGGCCATAAATACAAAATAATTATTTTCTATTTATTATTTTTGTTTCTATTATTTGTTATTGTACCAAATAACAATATGGTACATAGTAAGCAAGTATATCAATAATCATTTGAATGTCAGTGCTCTAAATGCACCAATCAAAAGACAGAGATAGTCAGAGTGGATCAAAAAAGACCCATCTATATGTTGTCTACAGGAAACCCTTATTAAATATAAAGACACTCATTAAAAGTAGATAGATGAAGAATGATATACCAGGTTAACACTAATCAATGACTTCTTGGATATATCCAAAGGCACAGGCAACAGAAGAAAAACAGACACATTGGACTTTATGAAAATCAAATGTTTTGTGCACCAAATGCTAATATCAGTGGAGAAAAAGGCAACCAACATAATGGGAGAAAATATTTTCAAATCATATATCTGATGAGTGATTAATATCCAGAATATATAGAGAACTCCTAAACCTCGATTTAACACAATAAAAGCCAACAACCAATTTAATAATTGGCAAAGAACTTGAATAGACATTTCTCCAAATAAGATATACAAATGGCCAGTAAGCGCATGAAAAGATGCTCAACACCAGTGATTATCAGGGAAATGCGAATCAAAACCACAGTGACACACCACCTTACACTCATTAGGATGACTATACCAAAAAAATAGAAAACGAATATAGGCAAGTATGTGGAAAAATTGGAAACGTGCACTGTTGATAGGAATGCAAATGGTACAGCAACTATGGAAAATAGCATGACATTTCATCAAAAAATTTAATACAGAATCACCATAGGACCCAGCAATTCCATTCCTGGGTATACACTCAAAAGAACTGATAGCAAGGTCTTGAAGATATTTGTACCATGTTCATAGCAGCATTATTCACAGTAGCTAAATGTGAAAGCAACCCAAGTACCCATTGACAGAAGAATGGATAAGCAAAATATGGTTTATACAGTGGAATACAATTCAGTCTTTGTAAAAATTTAATTGATATGTAATTGACATATAGCATTATATTAGTTTCAGGTGTGCAACATAATGATTCAATATTTGCAAACATTGAGCAATGATTACCACAGTAAGTCTAGTTAACATCTATTCAGTCTCTAAAAGAAAGGAAATCCTGGCATATGTTACAACATGAATGAACCCTAAACACATTATGCTAAGTGAATAAGCCAGTCACAAAAAGACAAATACTGTATGCTTCCATTATAGGAGATAGTTGTACAGTCAAATTCATAGAGACAGAAAGTAGAATGGTGGCTGAGGGAATAGGAAAATAGGGAGTTATTGTTTAATAGATGTGGAGTTCCAGTTTTATAAGGTGAAAAGAGTTATGGAGATGAATGGTGCTGATGGCTGCACAACAGTAAGAGTGTATTCAATACCACTGAACTATACACTTAAAACAGTAAAGGTGATAAATTTTATGTTGTGTGTATTTTACCACAATAAAATAATTGGAAAAAATCTGTAGGCGAGAACTACAAAACTCTGATGAAAGAAATCAAAGAAGAACTAAATAGATATTTCATGTTCATGATATGAAGAATCAATATTGTCAAGATGTCAGTTTGTCCAATGTGATCTACAGGTTCAATGAGACCCTAATCAAAATTCCAGCAAGTTATCTTATTCATATCAACAAACTGATGCTAAAGTTTATATGGAGAGGCAAAATAACCAGAAGAGCCAACACAGTGCTGAAGGGGGAGAACAAAGTTGGATGATTGGCACTACCCAACTTCAAGACTCACAACAAGCTACAGGAATCAAGACAGTGTGGTATTGGTGCACAAGTAAACAAATAGGTCAATGGAACAGTATAAAGAGCCCAGAAATAGATCTACATAAATGTATCTTTGACAAAGGGACAAAGGCAGATACAATGTATAGAAGATAGTCTTTTCAATAAATGGTGCTAGAACTGGACATCCACATGCAAAAAAAGTCTAGACACATCCTTCACATTAACTCAAAATGGATCACAGATCTAAATGGAAAATAGAAAACTATGAAACTCCTAGAAGATAACATGGAAGAAAATCTCGATGACCTTTGATTTGGTAATGACTTTTTAGATATGACACTAAAGGCACAATCCATAAAAGAATTTGAAAAGCTAGATGTCATTAAAATTAAAATTTTCTTCTCTCTGAAATACACTGTCAAGATAATGAAAAGATAAGCCCTATCAGACTGGGAGAAAACACCTGCAAAATATGTATCTGTCAACCAACATATAAAATAACACTTAAAACTCAATAATAAGAAAACAACCCAATTAAAATATGGTCCTATGTAGTCCATTTGGGTTACTGTAACAGCATATCATGGGATGTGTTATAAACAAGGGAAATTTATTTCTCATAGTTCTGGAGGCTAGAAGTTCAAGATCAGGGTGCAAGAATGGTCAGGTGGTGCTAAAGGCCTGATTCCTGGTTTGTAAAATAACCATTTTCTCACTGTAACCTCATGTGGTGGAAGGAACCAAGGAGCTCTCTGGGGTCTTTTCTATAAGGGCACTAATCCCATTGAAGACAGCTGTGCTCTCATGACCCAGTCATATCACAAAGGCCCCACCTCCTAATGCCATCACATGGGAGTTAGGATTTCAACATACAAATTTTGAGGATTTCAACGTACAAACATCCAGTCTATAACAGGGCCAAAGACTTTTAACAGACATCTCACCAAAGAAGATATATAAATTTGCGAATAATGTATAGATGGCAAATAAACACATGAAAAGATGTTCTATATCATGTCATCAGGGAAATGCAAAATAAAACAATAAGATACCACTACACACTTATTAAAATGGCCAAATTCCAGAACACTGACAACATCAAATGCTGGCAAGGATGTAGAGCAGCAAGAATTCTTGTCACTGGTCAGATTGCAAAGTGGTACAGCCACTTTGGAAGACAGTTTGGTGGTTTCTTATAAAACGGCTGCCTTCTTACTGTGTCCTCACATGGAGAAGAGAGAAATGCTCTGGTATGTCTTCTTCCAAGGGCATTAATTCCATAAGGGGACCCCACCTCATGACCTCATCTAACCCTAATTACCTCCAAAAAGCCCACCTCCAAATCCCATCACATTGGGGGTTGGGGCTTCAACATGAATTGGGGAAGACATGAATATGCAGTCTGCAACACAGCCCAACTGTGCCTTTAACAGAATTCACACTAGGCTGCATTTCCTCAAGTAAAATCTTCCCGTGCATTTATTTAGCTCCATTATAATAAGCGTAAAGGATCACAGAACAGAGTGACATCAATAAACCAAACTCCACACCTATAAGCTAAGCAAGATCTCTCCACACTAACTAGTTGCCATCATGACAATTCCATGGGCTTAATGCTTTTCCTGCTTGCTTCCGGCCATCAGAATCCTGGTGAGGCTTGTGGCAGTCACACCCACTTCCAGGACACTTGCAGTCATGCCTGCTGTCACACCACATCTGCAGCAGAAGAGAATGAGGCTGTCATTTCAACATCAGGGGTCTGATCACGGATATATACACCCATCCTAGAATTCATATGGAATTTCAAGAGGCCCCAAATAGCCAAAATAATATTGAAAAAGAAGAACCAAGTTGTAGGAGTCATACTTTCCAATTTTAAAACTATAACAATCAAAATAATATGGTATTAATATAAGGATAGACATAGAGATCAATGAAATCAAATTGAGAATCCAGGAACTCTTATGGTCAGTTGACTTTTTACAAGGGTGCCAAGAATATTCAGTGGGGAAAGAACAGTCTTTTCAATGGGGGGTGCTGGGACAACTGGATAGCCACATGCAAAATAATGAAGTTGGACTCTTACCTCACACCATGTGCAAAAATTAACTCAAATGGATAACGACCTAAATATAAGAGCTAAAACTGTAAAACTCTTAAAATAAAACAGATGGCAATCTTCTTGATCTTGCATTTGGCAATGGTGTCTTAGACATGACACCAGAGACACAGGCAGCAAAAGAAAAATAAGCAGATTGGACTTCATCAAAACTGAGAACTTTTGTACATCAAAGGACATTATGGGAGAGTGAAAAGACTATCCACAGAGTAAGAGAAAATACTTGCAAATCACGTATCTAATGAGTCTAGTGTCCATAAAATATAGAGAATTCTTAGAACTCACCAAAAAGAAAATACCCAGTTAAAAATGGGCAAAGGACTTGAATACACATTTCTCCAAAGAAGATATATACAAGCGGCCAAACAACACATGAAAAGATACTCAATGTTATTAGGTAAATGCAAGTCAAAATCACAATGAGATACCACTTCATGCCCCCTAGAATGGCTATAATAATAAAAACAGAAAATCACCAAACATTGGTGAGGATGTGGAGAAATTTGGACCATCCCACATTACTAGTGGGAAAATAAAGTGGGACAGCCCACTGTGGAAAACAGTTAAGTGATTCCTCCATAAATAATAATTAGAAGTACCATATATATTACCCAGCAATTCCACTCCTAGGCATATACTCAGAAGTGAGCACAGGTGTTCAAAGAACAACGTGTCTATGGAAGCAATATTCATAATAGCCAAAAGGCGGAAACAACCTAGATGTCCATCACTGATGAATGGATTAAAACAAGTGGTAGACCCATACAATGGAATACTATTCTACCTTCAAAGAGAACGAGGTACTGATATATCATGGTTCATAACATGGATAAACCTTGAAAACATGCTCAAAGAAGCCAGGCCAACAAGGCCACATACTGAGGATTCCATGTATATGAAACATTCAGAATAGGAAAATGCAGAGACAGAAAATACAGGAACGAGGCAAGGGGGATTGGGAGCGATTGCTTGATGGGTGCAAGGGTTCTCACCAAACTGTCTTCCAAAGTGGCCGTACCCCTTTGCTTTCCCACCAGCGACAAGAGTTCTTGCTGCTCCACATCCTTGCCAGCATTTGACGTTGTCGGTGTTCATCACCCTTTTGGGGTGATGAAAATATTCTGGAACTAGATAGTGATGATGGTTTCATACATAGTGAATGTACCAAATGCCACTGAATTATACTCTAAAATGGTTAAAATGGTGACTTTGATGTTACGTGTATTTTAGCACATTTTAAAAAAAGGAAATCTAAAGAGGAGGCATTAATGTTGGTTAATTCAGCTTCTCAACAAAAGCATATTGACAGGTGAGCTTCTCTGCAAATCTTTTTGTTTTCTGTTAATGGTTTCTAGATGCCTACCACAGCTTTAAAGCTTCGCATCTTCACATGACAATATCCAAAGAAGGAAAGATGGACAGATTCTCCTTGATGCTCTCACTCATTTTCTCAGGGAGGAAAACCTTTCTCAGGAGCCCTCCAGCAGGTTGTCCCTTAAAATATCTTGGCTAGAGCCAGGTCACATGCTGACCTGTAAACCAAACACCCCAAAAGGAATGGGGTTCTGGTACTCAGGTTAGACCTGAGGCTGAGCGAGGGGGTCTCTTTTCCTTAGCACATTGCTGCTGAATAGAATCTGGACTCTGTTGGCAAAGAAGAGGGACATAGCTCTCTTTCTCTCTTTTGATAGACAGGTGATGGTGTATGCCACATCCTTCTCCTATAATATCATCCCGCATGTCTTTTGGCAACTTCCTTACATCACTCTCAAAAAGCAGTAGATAACCCTACCCCTCAAGCATAAGGAGTGGACAAGAGTCACAGTGAGGTGCCAGGATGGGCATATGATCTAGCCTCACTAATAAAAGGCATCCTCTGAACTTCTCTGGACTTTACTGGACATGTTACATTCACTCTCTAGTGAGCTTGCTAAACTACCAAATTATAAACCTGAAGTCACTATCGTGTTCATCTTTGCCATACACAGTGGATTCTGCCTGAAAATGAAGCCAATGCAGAAGACAGAGCCTGAAGATAGAGGGAAAGAACATTCCTGAAGAAAGATGCATGCTCCTGAATCCAGCTGTGCCTGAAGCCAGTGTAACTCAAGACTTTTCAAATACATGGGCCAATACTTGCTCTTTTTCACGAAACTCAGTTTGCATTTGGTTTATATCATTTGCAATTGGAGTGTCCGCCTAAGTAATATGGAAGACCGCAGGGGTCAGATCATAGGCCTATGAGGCTAATAAGTTTGGACTTTATCCTGGGGTAACTGGGAGCCACATATGGGTTTTAAGCAGCGAAAGACATGATCTCTGTTATAGAAACTGGGGAGCCCATCTCTCTATCCTGAATAGGCCTGAGTCAGATCCGCCACATGTTATACTGAGTAAAGCAGGAAGAATCACCAAATCCCCCAACCACACCACTGTCAACTTTATCAGAGGTAGACTCGAAATCAAAACAGTTTAACGAAAGCTGGTACCATTCCCTGGGCAGTGCACCGAGCAGCCACTGAAAGTAAGTATGGATTTATGATGCCCCCAAGACCCAGGCAGTACAGGAAGGAATACTATTTGAAAAGGTAAGTTGAGAGCACTGCAAGTGGAGCAGGCATGGGGTGGGGGGACATCTTTTTAGACAAACATTTATACTTATTGCTTCCAGAAGCTTCTGTGGGGTGTTTTTGAAGGATGTGGTTAGTTAAGAAGAAACCCAGTAAGGGAACCAGCAAGCTCTGCAGCTTTCACTCTTCCGACTGAGTTAGAACGTGGGTCCACCACACTCATGCGTTCTAGAGGCCATTCATCACCAGGAGATGTGGTTCTAGAGGCCATTCATTCATCACCAGGAGCTTGCTGGGCTGGAGGCCATTCATCACCAGGAGCTATGGTTCTAGAGGCCATTCATCACCAGGAGCTGTGGTTCTAGAGGCCATTCATCACCAGGAGCTGTGGTTCTAGAGGCCATTCATCACCAAGAGCTGTGGTTCTAGAGGCCATTCATCACCAGGAGCTTGCTGGGCTGGAGGCAGTGAACATCAGTGTCCTCCCACCTGAAGCCCAGGACCGAGCTCTAGACAACAGGATGCAGGAAGGAACACAGAAGCAAAACCTCCTCCTGTGGAAAGGGGTGGAGTCTTCCTTAGGAAGAAAGAAGTTGTCTTACTTAGAAACCAAGAAAGAAGTTCACGTACACATGCAGGGTGAACCTGAGGACTGGAAGGCTGTCGGAATAGGAGGCGCATCCATGAATATGAACATGGAGAGAGGGCTCAAGTCATATAGCGCTTTTCTGTGTGATACAAGAGAATGTTCAAGTGAGCCAGACAGTCATCTCGGCTCCTCTTATAATGTAAATTCCTTCTGAAAATGCCCTAGTTCAGTGTTCTGCAAACTTTTTTATATGCACAGGAATCACCTTACAGGGTTTGTTGCACATACAGATTCCTGGACTCCATCTTAGATCCTGGTGCAGTAGAAAGAGTGGCCAGCTGTTGTTTATACCTGTTCAGTATCCTTCAACCCTCCCTTTGATAGCCTTTGGGGAAACACAGTGAGAGACAAAATAAGTATTCCTCTATTCGTGTTTTAGCTCCCTGGTGGTCAGTGATGGCCCCAGAGGCCACCCACTTTTAGGATGCACATGTGTTAGTGCTGAGTTGGTTCCCACAAGTGTCCCACGCATAGGTGTCAGAGCAAGAAGCAGGTGTGGACAAGATGCAGTCAGTTTGTTTCTATACAAGTTGACAAAGCCTGCCCAGAACTGACTGTGGCAGCAATGGCTGGAAAAATGTACGGCCGAGGGATTTGAAGTCATGCATAAGAGATTTCCTGTATAGTCAACTTCCTGAACTCTCAGATCTGCTCCATTAAGTCCAATCCATTACCAGAAGATTCACAGAATAAGCTATATTCACAATCTTCCTCGTCTTCCCCCATTCTTGGTTTCTCTCACCTACACCCAGCATTTTGCTCACTCGGTAAGTGACTTTGAGGTAAGGATGAAGTGGTGGCGCCAGTAGAGATATAAACCCACATGCTTTTTCTCCAGAGCTTGGGCTTTTACCACTACAATGCCTGTAGCAGTGTTGAGGAGAGTTCCAAGGTATGTGGTACCTACCTTGTTCAGTGAGAAAGAATGCCACAACTGCTCAGAGATGTCTTCCGTGAACAAGGAGGTTGGCAGATACAACACCAAAAGCGAAACTTATCAAAGGAAAAATAGATAAATTGGCCTACTTTGGCATTAAGAACTTCTGAGCTGCAGTGATACCATTAAGAGAATAAAGGGACAACCCTTAGGATAGGAGAAAATATTCATAAATTATATATGGATAAGGGTCTAGTATCCACAATATATAATGAACTCCTACAATTCAACAATACAAAGACTTATAACCCAATTTAAAAATGAGCAAAGGATTTGACTAGAATAGATGTTTTTCCAAAGAAAATATACAAATTGCAAAATATTACATGAAAAGATGTTCAACATCATTAGTCATTAGGGAAATGCAAATCAAAACCACTATGGTATACCACCATGCACCACTATGATGACTCTGATATAAAAGGTGGAAAATAGCAAGTGTTGACAAGAATGTGGAGAAATTAGATCCCTCTTCCACTGCTCCTGGGAATGTACGGTGTAGTGGCTGTAGAAAACAGTTTGGTGGTTTCTCAGTAAATTAAACATAGAATTAAAATATCACTCAGCAATTCCACTCTAAGGCATATACCCAAAATAAAACAGATGTCCAAAGACTTGTACATAAATGTTCATAGCAGCACTATTCACAGTAGCCCAAAGGTGGAAACAACCCAAATGTCCTGATAAATGGATGAATAAAATGCAGTATGTACATATGATTGACTATTGTCCAGCAGTAAAAAGAAATGAAGTACTGATACATGTCACAACAAGGATGGACCTAAGAAACATTATGCCAATTAAAAGAAGCCAATCACAAAAGGCCATACTGTATGATTCCATGTGAAATGTCCAGAATATGCAAATTTATAGAGACAGAAAGTAGTTTAATGGTTGTTCTGGGGTGGGGGATGGAGACAATGGTTATGACTGCTAATGAGTATGGAATTTCTTTTAGGAAGAACAAAAATGTTCTAAAATTTGATTTTAGCTCTGTGGTCTGTAAAAAAACATTGAGTTGTACACTGCAAATGAGTGAGTCATACAAAATACAAATTCTCTCTTAATAAAACTAATTTTTTAAACCTGAAAGTGCCTTGTCCCAGGATCACTTGGGCAAACCAGGCGGGTTGGTCTCCCTAATGCCACCCTCACCCATATAGAAATTTTAAAAATAATTCCAAAGGGATGGGGGAGAGAATGCAGGGTCTGGAGTATCAGTCAGCTTTTTTTCTGTGGCAATGCTGTGTAACAAACAACCCTGAAATGCAGTCATTTATAAAAGCAAACGTTTATGTCTTGCTCACAGGTCTGTGGGTGAATTGAGTCTCTGTTGAGCCAGCTGGGCTAAGCTGGACCTGGGTGTCTCTCATTCTAGGACCCAGGCTGAAGGAGCCACATTTCCCTGGGTCATGCTCTTCTCATGGTGGATGGCACACACAGAAGAGGCCAAGCCACACCACACGAGTACACAGAAGTCCTCAGCTAGGGTATAGCTTCCTTCAGGGCAAAGTCAGTGGGGTGGGAAAGTATTCACTGCCTACTGAGAGGCACTGACCATTCTCAGAGTAATGGGGCTGGGCATGTAATCTCATTACCGCAGGAGAGGAATGGTTGGAAACAAGCCAATCGACCACAGCTACTGGGCCAAATACTTGCCATTCCTGCTCTGTGAGACATTTGTCTAATGTCTGCTGTCTTGGGATCTTTTGTTTCTTTAAAAGAAATTACTACACAGGCACACCTCGGAGACATCGCGGGTTTGGTTCTGGGCCGCCACAATAAAGCGCCTGGCACGATAAAGCAAGCCAAGTGATCTTTTGGTTTCCCAGTGCACATGAAAGTTATATTTACACTGCACTGCAATCTATTAGGTGTGTAATGGCATTGTGTCTAAAAAAATGAACAAGGCTTAAGTTAAATATGCTCTATTGCTGAAATATACTGACCATCATCTGAGCTTTCAGTGAGTTGTTATCTTTTACTGGAGGACAGTCTTGCCTCAATACTGATGGTGGCCGACTGACCAAGGTGGTGGCTCATGAAGGCTGGGGTGGCCATGCCAACCTCCTAAAATAATACAACGAAGTTTGCCATATCCACTGACTCTTCCTTTCACGAACGATTTCTCTGTAGCACGTGAATCTGTTTGATAGCATTTCATTCCACAGGAGAACTTCTTTCAAAATTGGAGTCAATCAACTCAAACCCTGCAGCTGCTTTATTAATAAATATATGTAATATTATAAACTGTTTGTTGTTATGTCGACAATTTTTACAGCACCTTCACCAGTAGATTCCATCTCAAGAAACCACTTTCTTTGCAGCTCCTTATCTGTTCAAGTTTTATCATGAGATGCAGCAATTCATTTGCATCCTCAGGCTCTACTTCTAATTCTAGTTCTCTTGCTGTTTCTATCACATCTGCAGTGAATTCTTCTGCTGAAATCTTGAATCGTTCCAAGTCGTTCATGAGGGTTGGCATCAACTTCTTCCACACTCCTGTGAGTGTTGATATTTTTACCTTTCCCCTGGAATCACAAAAGTTTTTAATGGCATTTGGAAAGGTGAATCCTTTCCAGAAGATTTTCAACTTACTTTGCCCATATCCATCAGAGGAATCACTACCTGTGGCAGCTATAGCCTTATGGAGTATACTTCCTAAATGAGACATGAAAGTCAAAATGACTCCTTGATCCACGGGCTGCAAAGTGGATGCTGTGTTAGCAGGCACGAAAAAAATCTCATTGTCCACCTCCATCAGAGTTCTTGGGTGACCAGGTATGTTGTCAACAAGCAGTAATATTTTGAAAGGAATCTTTTTATCTGAACCATATGCCTCAGTAGTGTACTTAAAATATTCAGAAACCATGTTGTAAACAGATGCGCTGTCATCGGGCTTTGCTGTTCCATTTCTAGAGCACAGGCAGAGTAGATTTAGTATAATTCTTAAGGGTCCTACAATTTTCAGAATGGTCAATGAGCACTGGTTTCAACTTAAAGTCACCAGCTGCCTTAGCCCTAATAAAAGAATCACCTTGTCCTTTGAAGCTTTGGAGCCACCACTGACTTCTCTCTAGCTATGAAAATCCTAGATAGCATCTTCTTCCAATATCAGGCTGTTTTGTCCACCCTGAAAACCTGTTGTTTAGTGTGCCCACCTTCATTAAGGACCTTGGCCAGATCTGGAAACCTTGCTGCAGCTTCTACATAAGCACTTGTTCCTTCACCTGCACTTTCCTGTTGTGGAGATGGCTTCTCTCCTAAAGCCTCATGTCCCAACCTCTGCCAGCTTCAACTATTTCTTCTGCAGCTTTCTCACCTCCCTTAGCCCTCATAGAATCTAAGAGAGTTAGGGCCTTGCTCTGGATTAGGGTTTGGCTTAAGGGAATGTTGTGGCTGGTTTGATCTTCTATCCAGACCACTAAAGCTTCCTCCATCTCAGCAATAAGGCTGTTTTGCTTTCTTATCATTCATGTGTTCATTGGAGCAGCACTTTTAATTTCCTTTAAGAACATCTTCTCATTTACAACTTGGTTAACTGTTTTGCACAAGAGGCCTTACCCTTCGGCCTATCTTGGGCTTCAACATGCCTTCCTCACTAAGCTTAATCATTTCTAGCTTTTGATTTAAAGTGAGAGATGTGCAGCTCTTCCTTTCACTTGAACTCAGAGAGACCATGGCAGGGTTATTAATTGGCCTCATGTCATTTTTGTGCCTCGGGGAATAGGGAGGCCTGAGGAGAGGGAGAGAGATGGGGGACCCGTTGGTCAGTGGGGCAGTCAGAACACATCCAACATTTATAGATTGAGTTTGCCATCATATGGGCATGTTCTGTCACCCCAAATAATCACAATAGTAACATCAAAGATCACTGATCACAGATCATTAGACTAATATTAATATAAAAATCACCCATATTAATGAAAACGTTTGAAATATTGCAAGAGTTACCAAAATGTGACACAGAGACATAAAGTGAGCAAACGCTGTTAGAAGAATGGCGCCGACAGACTTGTTGGACACGCAGGACTGCCACAACCTTCAATATATAAAAAATGCTCTATCTGCAAAGCTCACTGAAGGGAAGTGCGATAAAACAAGGTGTGTCTGTTATAGAAGTAAAAAATATCAGACAAAACAGAAAACTTCAAAATGTAAAAATTAGCCATAATCCCACCATTCAGGATTAGCCCATGTTAAATAGCTTGGTGTTTTCTTACATAATTTCTTATGTATATACAATCACATGGATGCTATTTTGAACATAATCAGGATCATGATATATACAGTTTTGTTATCTCTGGTGTCAATGTTTGATGAACACCTTTCTATGTAAAAACATCATTATTTTTAATGTTCTTATGAAGTTTACGGTACTTCTATTTTGAATGTTTTTATAAACATTTCTTCCACCAATAATTCTGCCATCATAATAGGTTTATTCCCATTTCTCATGTTCTGATCTGTGTCAATGTTATTCAATTTCTTGCTTTAACATAATCATAGTGAACGTGTTTGTAGGTTTGTACACATAACATTATTTCATAAATGCTTTTCCATGTTGTTACAATATGGTTATATATTCTTTTTGGTCGCTAACACACCATCATTTGATTAGCCAGGTCCTGTTGTTAGACATTATGGTTATTTCTAGTATTTTACTATTATATTCATTCGATTCCAAAAATTCTTACTGCACTCTAATGGCTGAGGTTCTTTTGTCTCATTTTGTTTTGCCATCTTTCCGCCATTCTTCCCCTCCTGTCAAGCAGAGGCGGGACGGCCATTGGCATTTTCCAACTGTTGAATTCAGTAGTAGTTCAGTAGCAGTAGTTTACTCGTATACATGTATATAGTTTGTAGCCACTCCCCTACACAGCTAGTGAGAGTTGTCCTCAACAGGAATGGCTTCCAGGAATTCTATTGCCTACAAAATGGATTCAGCTCATTTTGTGACACCAAGAGCAGAGCCAGAAGTCATTTGGTGATATGAGTGTGTCATACAGCACCTGGCTCAGGAAGCACATGTAGGCAGTGGAAGAGAAACAAGGTTTGAAATGTATAAAGCTAGAGGCTAGTCTATGGGAAAATAGTGGCCACGTCTCCCACTGTGCAGAAAAAGCCCGTCTATGGGGAGAAAACAAGGCTGAGGCACAGGAGGCAGCGGCCAGAGCTGGAAGGAAGATGCCGTTGGCATTCACATCCTGGGTTCTGTTTCTCTCCAAGATGGGGCATCCCGTCCTCCCAGGAATTCCATGAGCCAACAAATCCCTCATTTTGTCTGAGCTGGTTTGAATTGACATTTGTCAGCAGGAGCCAAGCGCAGGCACCCAGCGGGTGCTAACCCCATGGGCTGATGCCGGAATGGGAAAGATGGACAAGAAACGGACCTGCCCTCTCGGAGCCGCAGACTGAGGGGCTGGAACGTGCAAACAAATCATTACAGTATTATGTGCCAAGTTTATGAGAGAGGTGTTCCAACTGATTCAAGAGCCAAGAGAAGGGGACTGCCGACTACATGCAGTGAATAAAATTCCACCTCAGAGTGAGACTCTCCTACGTTTTACAGAAGGAATAGTACAAATGACAAACACTACTACGACATCTTTGTTGGCCATTATTTTTCTTCTTTTGGATAACTTTAGGGTTAACTCTTGTTAATAGGATTACTGAGCTAAAGAGCATGGACATGTATTTATCCTGGCTTCTGCTGAAGACCACTGCAAAATGAGAAGTTTGGGTGAAGCCACACATCGGCCTCTTATTTAGTCTTCACACAGCCCTCTCTAGTTAGAGCTCTGTTTAGCCTGATTTCCTGGGCAGCCCACACCCTGTTGCCCGTCTCATCACTGAGGTCCTATGCCACCAATGGTAAAAGCTGCACCAAAAAGAACTATTTCATCCCAGCTCAAGCCTCCAGCCCAGGGACATTATGGACAGCAGCCTGGAGAAGCTAATTGCTGGGACACAGGCAACTGGTTCCCATCTCTCCTATGTCCAGTCTGTCCCTCCCCTGATTTAGGAATCTCATATCCCAAAGCCAAATTTCTTAAGTCAAAAGACAAGTTACAGACATACTTGTCTAGTAAATGTCTCCCCTGTCTCCTCCAGATAGGGCTAGCTCAACAATTAAGATGCCTATTCTTTTAGCAAGCACTTATTTGGTACTATGTAGCCACTGGATGGGAACTCCAAGATGGTCCGGAGATCCTCCTCAGTTGCTCTGTGCAGAGAGGGCCTAACCAACAGCAGGCATGATGGCAGAGTCCCAGCATTGCCGTCGGACAGGATTGTGACGTAACTCGCCAGTTGTTTGATCTCAAAGGACTTATTTCTCTGATTAGGTTTCTTCATGTATATATTGGAGCTAATAATATCTACCCTCCCATTCATTTAATAACTACTTAAAGTTCACAAAGGGCAGGAACTTTATGATCCCCATTAATTCAGGCAGAACCCCAGTTAAGTCCTGCTTCTGCAACTAACTATATTTCATTAAATCTAGGACATCACAGATTACAAGATGAGCCACTGTTTTATGCAGCCTTAAGAAAAAAATCACTGCCAAACTCTGATGCCAGGATTTCTTATCTCTTAAAACAGTATTTTATACTTACTAAAAGAACTCTGAGACTTACTGATATTTAACATAGATTTTTGCCTTTACACCCTTCCTACACATAAATGAAAAATGTAAGAAAAATAAACTGGCTAAAATTGTCATAGCCCTCTAACCAAGGACCACCAAAAATACACTGTAGTACTAGGAAGATTTACTTAATTTGCTGCAGTAAAGGAGAATGCATCCTCATGTGTCTCCTTAAATTTGGGCTTGTGGTCCAGGTCCTATGAAGGGATTAGAGAGGTGGGGACCAGTTCTGGATTAAATGCTCTCAAGAAGCAGAGGACAATTCAGAGACTGGGTTATCTTTATAATGGTGATACAGAGGGCAGGAGGGGTCAAGCAGGGTTCAAGTTCTCTCTGGTCTACAAGCAGCACTCACTCCGAGACCTGTTGGCGGTCATGAAGCAGCCTCACCTATGTCTTTTATTTATTTATTTATTTATTTTGCTATTATTAATGTATAATTACATGAGCAACATTATGGTTACTAGACTCCCCCTATTATCAAGTCCCCACCACATACCCCATTGCAGTCACTGGCCATCAGTGTAGTACGATGCTATAGAATCACTACTTGTCTTCTCTGTGTTATACTGCTCACCTATGTCTTTCTAAGCATAGTTTATGTTTTGCAGGTGGAATCACTATCAGAAGGGCCATCTTATGCTTCCTTGATATTCCTAAAACTTCACAGTGCTGTCCATTATAGAAAAGACCCCCACTTCAAGGATGTTAAAACGTGGGGCGAAATGCTCATCCAAGATCTGATGAAACAGGATTCTTGCTCTCTTATCTTGGGAAAGTAATTTAACCGTTTAGGCCTCAACTTCCCACTTGTAAAATACAAACAATACAATCTATCACATAAGACTTAAGAAATTCAAGAAATAATGTCTACAAAGTGCCTGGTATAATACTGGTTCTCTCACTCAGGGTTGCCACCCAAGGAAATAGGAACCACTCTAAGTAGGTAAAACAGAGCATTTTGGTGACACCAGAGGAGACTGGTGACATTGGAGACAGAGGTGACGAAAGGTCTGAGAAGCCCACAGGAGACCAGTGAGGAAACTCAAGAGATTAGCAAAAATAAGAAACTGTCCACCACTTCTAAACTGGAGGGACCGATGGATATAGAATTAATGGGATCCAGGGTGAGGATCACCATTCAGAAGCAGGAGCCACAGCAGCCTATCCAGCAGCAGCCTATCCAGCAGCAGCTGGAGCCAGAGGGGCTGCTTCTGACGCCAGAAACCCTCACTGCAGCAGAGCGAGAGAAAGAGAAGAAATACCCTGTTTTTTTACTTCCTCCTATCTTCCAGTCTCCTGCCACTGTCTCCCATTGGCCAAACCCAGGCCTGAAGGCAACTGTCCTGGGAGCCTGAGGAACTGCATCCTTCCAGGACAATACTGAGCAGAAAAGGGCAAGGAAGGGATCAGCCAGAAAGGGTAGAGGGTGACCATTAGATAGAAATTAGTTAAACAGGTTTGGTGATACCTTTCTTTGTGAAATCTTTAGTCTGGGACACACTTGAAACTAACAAAATTATTCACTTAAAAGACCTACTGTAGTAATTCATACTGACTAGGTCACATCTCTCCTGCTCCCAACCTATTACATTATTCTGAATTACTACTGTGTCTAGTCTGGTACAATGGCATCTTAAGATGGATTTTCAGTCAGACATTTTCTTAACCGCAATCTCATTAGGGCTTCCCCAGCTTCTCCAAGGGATGTGCCCAGTCCATATCACAGAGGTAAAAAAGCTCACCCAGAGTTGGATTATGAGGCAGTGGTGTCATGGCAACCGGACTTTGGTCCTGCTCAGGGATTTCTGTGTGACCTTGGGGAGGGGCATAATCTCTGGATTCAAGTTTAAAAAATGGAAATTACAACTATCAGCGTTGGCTTGCTGGCACCCACACTCCACCTGGCTCTTTATCTTTGCATTCCCTTGTCCAGAAGGCTTCGCCAATGTTTTTCGAAAGAAATGAAGAGGCAGGCAGTCTTAAGAATGCCCAAGGTCAAAGTGCTGGCAATTCGGAAGGAATTCAGTCTCCCTTCTTGACCCGCCAAGGCCTCGTCCACTACCTCACCGACTGTTTTCCCTCCAGGGTCATCTTCTGGAGGAGAAAGGCTCGTTTAGGAAAAGGCAAAAGCGATCCCGATCAAAATCCTAGGGCGCCTGGCAGCGCTCTTCAGGCCAACAAATCGGCCGTACTGGCATCTTGGTGGAGGGCGACCTTCCGGGCTCGCCTGGGGACGCGGGCCTCCGCACAGCGGGGCGGCCCGGAGCCCGCGGCCCTTCCCGCCGCCCTGCGGGTCCCCTGGATTCTAACGGAGCCGCGTGCCCGGGGCGGGGCCACGCGCGATTGGCCGCGCGGGCTGGGGGGGGCGGGCTCGCGGAGGGCCGGCCGGGAGGGCGCCGACAATGAGCCTCCATAAAAGGGAGCGGCGGGGGACTAGGGCCCCGGATTGAGCCCTCCCCTCGCAGGGTCCCGACGCGCTCTGTCCTGGGAGGCACGGACGTGCCGGTCGCAGGCCCGCCCGGCAAGCGGCGGGCGGCAGCGCCGGTTGTGCGTCCTCTGGCGTCCGGTCACCGCGGCCTCCACCGGCCGCACCATGGCCGTGAAGACCGAGGGCGCCGCGCTCGACTGCTTCGAGGTGACGCTCAAATGCGAGGAAGGGGAGGACGAGGAGGAGGCCATGGTGGTAGCCGTGATTCCGCGGCCCGAACCGATGCTCCGAGGTGAGGATGGGAGGGGACCCCGCTTCCGCGTCACGGTCCGGGACTAGGGTTTCCCTCCCCAGTCACGGGCCGGGGCACCCCCTCCACCACCCCTCTCGGGCCTGGGACCCCGGCGCCCCTCCCCCTTCCTCCTGGGGGGGCCCCTCTCCGGGCCTGGGGCTCCAGCGCCCCTTCCTCCTTAGGCCCGGTCCCCGTCACCCCTTCCGCCCCCCCTCTGGCCTGGGGCCCGGGCGCGCTCTTGCTCCGCCCCCACTGGGGTTTGGAATCTCAGGCCTCCCCGAATTCCCCCTCCCCCGCCCCCGCCCAGGGTCTGGAGCCTTCGATCCACGCCCGGCGCGTTCCGGATCTTCTGGCGCCCGAGCGCCCCCTCTCCCGGGCCCATCTCCAGCGGCCGGATCCCTCGTATCGCTGGGTGTCTGCGGCCGCGGTCTCCAGTCCCGCACGGGCAGAGGCAGGCTTAGGGGCGGCAGGGTCTCCAGGCCTGAGCCTGGGTTCGGCAGCCTGGTGTCCGGAGCAATTCGGAGGATGGAGGCGGGCAAGAGGATTTTACTGCCCCTCCATGCGTAAAGCTTTCCAGCCTCCCTTTTCCGTCCCCTTCACTTGCATAAGCCACAGGTGTCAGAATCTAGGACTTAAGGGTGCATGGGATTGCATACGGCGCCTGGTTTTGGAAAAGATGTGCTTGCTAGGAGGACCCTCAGCTACCTGAGGAGACTGGCCTTTGAAAGGGATTCGAGGAACAGTCTGGGAGCATTTGTCTTCCCCTCCCCCTTCACCAATTTTTTTAGTCCTAGGGAGCTTGCAACTCGTTACAAAACAGAGCCATCTTGATGGAACACTTAATCATGACAACGCCAGTATCTTTTTATTGCCAGATAGGTCTTCCTTTAAGGGAATAGAACCAAAGAGGTTGAACCAAGGCCATTTATTTAACTTCAGCAGGGACATAGTGTCTCCCGCACTGCCTCTCATCCTTTTTGGAACCAGGAGAGTTATCAAAGAAGTGTGGGAAATAAAGGCTGCTACTTTTCTCAGAGCTTTTGGTCTACAGAAGTGTTTTGCCCAATGCCAGGCTGTCTCAGTTCATCCTTTCAACAACATTACATTGCAAGTGTGACCTTTGTCTCCACTGTTAGGGATGAGAAATACAAATCCAGGGAAGTTAATTCATTCAACAGGTGCTTACTGGGGACCTACCGTATGCCAGACATTGTTTCAGGCAGGGCATGCTAATGATGCAAAGATGAATGTGCCTTTCTGGAATATACATATACTAATAGTAATGACCAAAGAGACAAATATAAAAAAATGCACAGTATGTCAGGTGATGATGAGTGCCTCAGAGAACACTAAAGCAAAGAAAGAAAAGTGGGAGTGTTTTATTCGGATTATTGGGTGGTCAGGAAAGGCTTCTCTAAAAGTGAATTTTGAGCACAGATCCAAAAGAAGTGAGGGAATGAACCTTGTAGATAATTGGAGGGAAAGCATTTTGGGCAGAGAAAAGCAAGTACAAAAGTCCTGGAGCAGAAGCTTCTTGAATAATACGGAGTGGGAGAAAAAAAGAGGATGAGTTCAGGGTTTGGGGCCGGAGCAACTGGAAGGATGGGCTTCCCATTGCCCAAGATGGGGAGGCAGGGATGTAGGCTTGTGGGAGGTTGGGGGTAAGGTTTGAACATGGCAAGCTTGAGATGCCTATGACATGTTCAGATGGAGAGGTCAGATAGGAGGTTAGACCCATAGATCTGAATTTCATGGGAGAGTCTGGCTGGAGGTATAAATTGCAGTTATGAGCAGGCAGGTAATGGATGAGGCCATTAGAGGAAGGAGGTAAACAGGAGGCCCAGGCACTAAGTTGTGCAGTGTTCCGGGGATTCCAGGTTGGAGATTGGGTTAGTCCTTCATCAGACATTTCTGAATAGCATTACCTGCCAGGCACTGATCTTGACACTTGTGATACAGGCATTGAACAATCAAAAATGCTTGCTGCCCAGCAGCCCACAGTGTAGTGTGGAGTCACAACAAAACATGCAAAGTGCTTGTTAGGGTGGGTGGTGACATGGGCTGTGGGAGGAAATGAGGAATGAACAGGAACAGGGCATTTGGGGGGCAGATGGTAGGCTATGGAGAAGACCGATACTCAGCAACCCCCTAGGAAACGAGAAGAGATGAGGAGGAACTGGCATAGGTGACAAAAGCCTCAGGGGAGTAAAAAAACCAATAAGCTGGTGCCCTGGAAGCCAAGCACCAAAAATCAAGATGCAAGAAGTGGTGGGTCATCTCAGAACCAACCTCTCAGTTTAGCGTTGGCGATGACGGGAGCTTTTTTGGAGTGGTGGGTTAGGCAGCCTGATTGAACTAAGAGGTCAAGGTTCCTGTCCACAGTCACATGGGAGATAGATACAACCCAGCTTTGCATGTCCCAGCCAGTTCTCACCCATTTCTGATGCCACCTCTTCAGACAGTCCCAGGTGTTAGGGCCTCCCATGTCTGTGGTACCATCCTCTCAGGTGGAAGAGAGGTGCAGCTGTGAGGAATCATAGGCACTGCACGGAAGCACTGAGCTGCCAGGCTAACATGGTTCAAAGCCTGCCTGCCTTGGCAAGGGTCACAGCTACAAATGCTGGAGAGGAGCCTTAGCTATGCTTCGGTGGGGTGGCCTTTTGAAGGGGCCTCAACAGGTGGAGAAGCAAGCACATACCTCGTTCACTGACCGAAGACTCATTGAACATCTCCTTTCCTATGTGCCAGGTCCAGGGGGGCAATAGGATGGTAAAACTGACCCTCCTCATCCTCAAGTGTGCATTGTGGCCTGAAAGTCAGATATGATTATAATCAACTTCCAGGGGTGGGAGGCCAGGAAGGCGTCATGGGGGGTGATTTGAGCAGCTTCATGAAGGAGGTATAGGAATTTGCCAGACTGCTCAGGTAGTCTGGACAGATGTGCAGAGGCCGAAGGCATGCAGGGATATAGCCTATTGGAAGAGCACACTTGGATCTGTGATCTGAGACTAGATTGAAAAAAGGTGTGGAGGTGAGCTAGCAGGATAACAAAAGGCACATCGGTTATGTTTAATAAAGCTAGTGCTTCATGGGCTCCCAGAGAGGAGAGAAAACGCACACCAAGTTTGGGGAGTTGTGTTGTATTATTATTTTTTTTTTGTTTTGTTATTAATGTACAATTACATGAGCAACATTATGTACTAGACTCCCCCTATTATCAAGTCCCCCCCACATACCCCATTACAGTCACTGTCCATCAGCTTAGTAAGATGCTAGAGAATCACTACCTGTCATTCTCTGAGTTGTACAGCCCTCCCTGTGCCCCCGCTACCTTACGTCTGCTAATCGTAATACCCCTTTTACCCTCTTATCCCTCCCTTCCTGCCCTTCTTCCCCAGTCCCTTTCCCTTTGGTAACTATTAGTCCGTTCTTGGGTTCTGTGAGTCTGCTGCTGTTTTGTTCCTTCAGTTTTTTCTTTGTTCTTATACTCCACATATGAGTGAGATCATTTGATACTTGTCTTTTTCGGCTTGGCTTATTTCACTGAGCATAATACCCTCTAGCTCCATCCATGTTGTTGCAAATGGTAGGATTTGTTTTCTCTTATGGCTGAATAATATTCCATTGTGTACATGTACCACCTCTTCTTTATCCATTCATCTACTGATGGACACTTAGGTTGCTTCCATTTCTTGGCTATTGTAAATAGTGCTGCGATAAACATAGGGGTGCATCTGTCTTTTTGAAACTGGGCTGCTGCATTCTTAGGGTAAATTCCTAAGAGTGGGATTCCTGGGTCGAATGGTATTTCTCTTTTGAGTTTTTTGAGGAACCTCCATACTGCTTTCCACAATGGTTGAACTAATTTGCATTCCCACCAGCAGTGTAGGAGGGTTCCCCTTTCTCCACATCCTCGCCAACATTTGTTGTTGTTTGTGGTTTGGATGGCAGCCATCCTCACTGGTGTGAGGTGATATCTCATTGTGGTTTTAATCTGCATTTCTCTGATGACCAGCGATTTGGAGCATCTTTTCATGTGCCTCTCCTTTCTCTTTGTAGTGGCCCAGCAGGAGAAGACCCCACCTCCAAGGTCCAGCCTGCTGGAGGCAGGTGGTGATGGCTGTGAGGAGCCCAAGCAGCAGGTGTCTTGGGAGCAGGAATTCCTGGTGGGAAACAGCCCGGGAGGCAGCGGGCGGGCACTCTGCATGGTGTGCGGGGCTGAGATCCGGTCTCCCTCGGCGGACACCGCGCGCGCGCACATCCTGGAGCAGCACCCTCACACCCTGGACCTGAGCCCTTCCGAGAAGAACAACATTCTGGAGGCCTGGAGTGAGGGGGTGGCCCTTCTACAAGATGTCAGAGCTGAGCAGCCATCCCCACCCAACTCAGGTAATTGGGTGAGGCCTGGGGGACCAAGGAAAAGTCAGACCTGTCAGAGTGCTCAGAACTCACTGGGCATTTGTCCTGTTCAGACTCAGGCCGGGACGTTGATGTAGATGCAGACTCCAACTCAGACCCTGCCAAGATGCCAGCCGAGATTGTTGTGCTCCTGGACTCTGAAGAAAACCCATCCCACCCTAAAAGGAGCCGGCCCAGGGGACTCCGCCCCCTTGAGCTTCCTGGTCAGTCCTCTGGAAAGCCAGCAAGGCTGGGTTGGGAGGAGGAGAAGCACAGACCCTGTGTTCTGGGTGGGGAGAGGCTGCTGGGCAGGCGTTGCAGCATTCCCGAGGAGGCTGCGGGATTTGGGCATGGCCTCGTGAGAAGGTGTGAGGACTTTTCTTTTTGCAGCTGCCCCTGTCACAGAGCCAGGAAGTAAGAAGCCCCGTGGTCAGAGATGGAAGGACTCCCCTGGGGAAGAGCCAGTCAGAAAGAAAAGAGGCAGGCCTTTGACCAAAAACTTGGACCTGGATCCAGACCCTGACCCAGGTGAAGGGAGGCCCTGGCTTGGGGGTGGCCAGGAATTCGGGCTGCAGCGCTTCAAGAGGAAAGCTGAGCCAGTGGGTGTGGGGCTCAGGCCCTTGGATGCAGGCCTCTGTGGAGTTAGGCAGCCCTCTTAGACTCACAGTTCCATCCTGTCCTTCCAGACCCCCCATCACCCGACTCGCCCACAGAGACTTTCGCGGCTCCTGCTGAGGTCCGACACTTCACTGATGGCAGCTTCCCCCCAGGCTTCGTGCTCCAGCTATTCTCCCACACCCAGCTCAGGACCTCAGACAGCAAGGACCCACCCAAAGAGGGAAGAGCAGCAGAAGGAGGCCTTCCCCAGCCAGAAAGTCCCTCTCCAGGTGAGCCCCTGAGGGGACACCTGGGTTGGGGCAGGGGTCTGAGGCTGGCTGCATCCCAGGGGTTTGGCCTCAAGGCTGCTCTGCAGCAGAAGGTAGAAGTGGTTGGTACTCAGGTCTCATGGGAGATGCAGCCAAGGGCAGATGGCTTTGCACAAGGGAGGCTGCCATAGAGCTAAGCTTTTCTGCAAGCTCCTTGGGAGTGTCTTGGAATGGGTCACTAAGTTAGGCTAAGCCAGCGCTGCCCAGAGCCTGACACCCATCACCACACTTCAGGCTGATTCTGCCTGGAGCCTGAGAGGTGCCCACCTGGCTCCGGTGGAGTGAGGGCCTAAACAGGACTGTAACAGAATAGATCAGTGATGAACACTCAGCAGACCCCTCTGTGGGCATGCAACTCAGTGAATTGCCTAATGAGCAATAAGCCCTTGTGTTTGTATTGCATGCTAACAATTTTCAGAAACTTTTATATGCACTTCATTGGGCCCTCGCAATAATATCTTTCCGTATGAAAAAGCTGAGTCTCAAAAACGATTCCTTCTACCCTGTGGTCCCTGTATTCATTTTCGGTGGCTACTGTAACAAATTGCCACAAACTAATGGCATTACAATGCAAACTTAACTGCTTTTCAGTTCTGGAGGTCAGTGGTCTAGAATGGGTCTCACTGGGCTAAAATTAAGATCCCAGTAGGATGTGTTCTTTTCTGGAGGCTCTAAGGGGAAGCCCATTTTCTTGTCCTGCTCACAAGAAGCTGCCCACATTCCTTGACTGGTGGTGGTCTCCTTCCAACTTCAAAGCCAGCATAGTCTTTGTCAGGATAATGTCTTTGGTCTGACTCTTCCGCCTCCCTCTTCCCCGTTTAAGGACTTCTGTGATTACATCGAGACCACTCAAATCATCCAGGATCTCATTATTTTAAAGTCAGCAGGTCAGCCACATGAATTCCATCTACAGCCTTAACACCCCCTTACCATGTAACATACTGTATTCACAGGTCCTGGGGATTAGGACATGGACATCTTTGGGGGACCAGTGTTCTGCACAGTAGTCACATAGCCAAGCGGTAGCATAATTCAGGAGAGACTGGAATGTATTCCAGGGAGGGCAGAGGCTGAGCCTGGTTCCTCTTCATCTCATCATGCCAGGCACTGCTCACAGCATCTCAGGCTCAGGAAATGGTCTAGAAGGAACAGAAGATGAGTGACGCAGAGTGCCTTGTCCTGCCTGTCTGAACTGTGTGTTCAGAGTTGGAGCCCAAGAGAAAAATGGCACATGAGGCTCCCCCAAGCAGGGCTCTCCAAAATAAGGTGTGCTTTTTGCATACAGAAAAAAGCAAACGTGTCCTGTTTCCAGCCCCACCTCACTCACCACTAGGGACCGCTGCTAATAGTTTAGTTGTGTCTTTCTGCCTTTTTGCAAACTTTTCTGTGTGCATGTGTATGTGCACTTGTGCTCTTTCATTTATTTATATTTTATCAAAATGAGCTCTAGTTTTTCTAATCTCGAGGCAGGCCTCACCCCTTCATGGTAGATCACGGTCTTAATTGTCTCAAGTTTCAGCTTGAGCCACATTCCAGTCCTGCCTCCCAGAGACTGTGCTCTGCTTGGACTTGAGCGCTTCACGAGTCTCCTCGTTCTCTTCGGTGGATCGCGGCTCTAAATGGCTGACCTCTTCCACTGTTTAATGGGTCTTCTGGTTTCATTCTCGAAAGGGAGCCTTCATTTTGAATCCTGGGGTACCCTGTGCCCAAACTCCACCTATCTGGAGTGGTGAGTAGCTGAGAAGGGAATCCCTTAGATCTCAGTTTCATTTGGGGTGAGTGGGCAGACTCTGAGGCTTTGGGGTTCATAATCTGGTTGAATGGCATGAGCGGGAAGGAAGAGACCAAAGTGTTCTTGGCAGTGGCAGGATCTGTGGAGGTTGGAGATGGCCTAGAAATTGCAGAGGACAAGACACCAAGCAAAGCAGTGACAGACGCTCCTGCAGCGCAGCCCCAGGGAAGCCCATGGGAGATGACATGAGCGGGGCAGGCTTCGTCCCCCAGAAACTCGCAGTCTGAGGGTACGTGTTGGAGGCAGTGCAGAGGCAAATAGAGAATGGGGGGCACCCCAATGGTTCCTACAGAGAAAAGGCTCCAGACCAGTGGTTTCAGACTGTTTCAAGATCCGAAAGCATGGACAGATTTCTCAGTGACCTGTGAGGCTTCAACCAGAATGTCTTTACTTTGAGTTGCTTTATGTATTGAAATTCTTAGAAGATTTTATTTAAGTAGAGAGCTACTACTTCTGAAAAGAAGTTTAGAAATGAAGGATTTAGAAGTTGGAAAAGTTCACTGTGGTCAGATGAGCTGAGCCTGATGGATGAGTGTGGGGCAGTCAGTGAAGACTTTCTGAAACTTTCCAAGGACCTCACAGGATGAAAGTGGGGAATGTGTCCAGGCTAGGAGAAAAGGTGAGCCCCTGTGGGTCCACCTACAAATAGGGGGGAAAGAGCCTATTTTATTTTGTCTTGCTGGCTTTTAAGTAGGACTTAGAGATCTGGCTTAGGATACTTTGGCCAGGCCCACTGTGTTTCCATTCTGGACCAAAGAGAAAGAAGAGTGGGTGAGTGTGAGAGTATGTGAGTGAGCTTCACAAGGGGCAGGGTCTTTCTTCACTGCTGTATCCTTAACATTTAGAACAGTGCCTGGCACAAAGAAAGCCCTCAGTAAAGATTTATTGAATGATGAGTGGATGGTGACTGCCTTCACTTTGGTGGTGACTTTCCCAGAGTCACTGCTCAGAGACAAGCTTTAACGAGAAAGGAGAAATAGACTTGGGCCCACCTGGAGAAGGCACATGCCTTTGTGCACAGGCACAAATGGCAGGGGAATTAAGCAGGGGAAGCACAGGGGTTTGGGCCAGGCCAGGAGGGAAGGGGGAGTTAGTTCTGAGTTTGGGGTGCTAAAGGGCTCAGCTGTCCCAAGGACTGGTAAGTCCTGGCTTGCTTTTTCACAGCCCAGGGGGTCTCATCACACATGATTTCTGAAAAGACCTCTCTACTACATCTCACGCCTCCCTCTCCTGATCCTCCCCTCCCCACCTCACCCCACTTCACACCTGTCCTTGCTACCAGAAAGAATTGGCACTTCCATTGCTTTGAGAAGTCCCTGACTTAGCTCTTACTACAGACTGGACTCTTTTAATACATTAATAGGTTATTTCCTTAAATCCACACAACCACCATACAAAGTATTATGATTTCCATTTTACAGAAGAGGAAACTGAGCCTCAGGGAGGCCAGGCACCTCATTTGTGGCCAGTCACCTCGTAGGCGGCGGCCTGTGCGTGTTTCGGTTGTAACACAGACAAAGATGAGTCCACCACCCCCACCCTCCTCTGGCGTCCAGGCCATGTCTTCTTCTGTCTTCTCTCCTGCTGCTGTAACTAAACTGCTCCTGCTAAAACCTGGCTCTGCTAGACCAGAGCCTTGCCCTCTCCCCTGCCGGCCATTCTCTCTGTCCACCATCAGTTTTTCCTTCTCTTCTGGATGTTAGCATGTTAGCCAGCAGCCCACGCAAAGCTGTGATTTCTCCCTTCTTGACCCCTTGTTCCCTCCCCAGCCTCTGTGCCACTTGACCCCAAACCTCTGCAGCAAAGCTGGGAGGCATTGTCATGCTAACTGCCTCCATGTTCTCTTTGGAAGCCACTTGGGTCAAACTCATCCTCCCCACCCCACCCTAACACTGCTCTTGGGCAAGGTCACTGTGGACTTGCCTAAAAGAAATCCGGTGGTTCTCAGTCCTAATCTTTGCTCCTCTGGCTACAATAACAAGCCTGTCCCTCACTCCTTCCTGGAGACACTTCCTGCCCTTGGCCTCTTGGGCAACGCTTGCCCCTTTTCCTCCTGCCTCACTGGTTGTTCTGCTTCTCCTGCTTGTTAATTCGCACACTGCTCCGTAAGTCAGATCCTATTGTCTTTTGTCCTCTTTCTAGAACGTAAGCTACTTTAGGTCAGAATTCTGGTCTGTTTGATTTACTGTGATATCCCCAATGCCCAGCACAGAATAGGTGTTGCTTCTGTATTTGGCGGGCGGGTGAGTGAGTGACCAGATGCCCCAGGTGCAGGTCAGGGCCTGTACCTACCCCTGGGGTGATCCCATCTGGGTTCCCAGCTGTTAGTACCGTTCATGGGCTCACAACTCCCACTCAGACCTCTCTCCTCCATTCTAGACTCTTCCAGCTGCCCATGTGACATTTCTACTTGGTTGTCTAAATTACTTCTCAAACTCAGCACATCCAAACCAAACCCCCACTCTCCTCCCTGAACCCTCAGCACTCCACTTCTCCCCAGATTTCTCTTCCTTTCTCCATTCTTCATGTTGCGTGGGCTAAACCCTCGGAGTCAAACCCTCACGTGTCCATCAGCAAATCCTCTTAGGTCCAGCTCCCAAGTACATTCAGCATTTGCCCTCCTGATGGCACCTCCACTGCTTCCACCCTGCTGCAGGCCATCCCTTCCGTCTAGCTAATCTCCTGGCTTCTGATCTCTGCCCACCGTGGTCTGGTCTCATACAGCAGCCATGTCCCTGTTGAAAACCCAGGTTGGATCCTGTCACTGCTCTGCTCAAAGCCCTCCGATGCTGTTCCTGTCGCACTCCCGCTAAAAGCCAGAGTCGCGTGACTGATGATCCTCACTGCAGGATCTTTGCCTTCCTGCCCCGCCCCACCCTCTCTGCACCGCCACTGGCCTTGCTGTTCCTGCAACAGTCGGCGGTGGGCGCGGTCCACCAGAGCGTCTGCGTTTGCTCTTGTGCCAGGAGTGCTGCTCCCCTACCCACACAGCTGGCTCCTCACTCCCTGTACATCTTAGCTCCCGGGCTGGCTCCACGAGGCCCTCTGTGCTACCATGTTCTCTTCCCTGGTAGGTTCTTTATTTTGCTTCTGTTCTTATATTGCATCTTGTATTGGTTACTCCTATTTATTGGTTCTTGCCACTGGAACAAATTCCAAGGCCACTGTTCCTTGTGCTGCTGGACCCTTGGCAGCTGGAACAGTGGGCACATATTGTTGCTCAGTAATTTCGTAATTAAAGAACAAGTGAGCAAGATTTGGCCTGCCCTCAAAGAGCTTACAGTGTGTCAGAGAGACAAACCAGCTTATGCAAATACAAAGCAAAATTTGCTCAATTAATGCAACCCATTGGCAGCCACTAAGTAATTTTAAGCCTCGGCAAACTACAGCAAAATTGCACCTGGTTTCTCTGCCACATTTTAAATTGTCTCTCTAAAAAAAGGTATAAGAAAAACTACAATACTGATCTTTCTCAATACAGACATTGCAACAGTTGCACTCTTTTTCACCTTTTTTTTTTTGCTTTTCAATGTAAAGAACTTTTGCGCCCAACCATGTCACGGGGGACATTTCTGTGGCTGCCCACCAACCTTGGGCAGTCTTACCCCTGTTTTAAGGCCCGATATAAGTAGCTTCTCCACCCTGCTGAGGTGGACAGCTGATGCCTGTGTACTAGGTATTGGCTCTTCAGGAGATGAAGAGCCTGGAGTGGTGGCTGGGCCAAGCTGACGTCCTGCCCCAGGACTCTGTCCAGTGCAGTCTTCTGTACTTTGCACGTCCACTCGTGAGCTCCTTGGTGGCCAACCCAAGTCTTATTTTGCCTTTGGGTGTTCTCCACTCACATTACCTCCGCCCACACAGGGCAGAACCCATCAGGCTAGGATGCCCAGTAAGTTTTAGACAAAATGGAGGTACGACACTAAGCAGTCATGTGCCAGAATAACATGAGGACATCCGGCTTGGGCCTGAGTCGCCATGACCTTGTTTTCTGGTTTGTGGTGGTGCTTGGTTGAACCAAGAGTAGAACTTCCTGTGTCCTTCAGCTTCCCCTCATATCAGGCACTGGGCTGTTGAAATGAAGGCCTGGAAATGGGGGTGCAGGTTGTTGAGGCCTTCGGGGGACATTCTCATGTTGGGGTATCTGGAGGCCCTGACTCTGCTCTCTGCTCCCATCCCTGCCCAGCTCCTGCTCCGGGGCTTCGCGGGACACTGGATCTGCAGGTTATCCGTGTGCGGATGGAGGAGCCCCCGGCAGTCAGCCTCCTGCAAGACTGGTCCAAGCACCCCCAGGGCACCAAGGGTGTGGGAGCAGGTGACACCCCAGACTGGCCTGCAGTCCTGTCGGAATCCAGCACCACTGTAGGGGGGCAGCCAGAGGCAGGCAGTGGTGTGTAGGATCTTGCTTTCCTGGGGAGGGGGGTTGGGAGGGAGGGAAGAAGTGGTGTCCCCCTTTGGCTTAACACTCAGAGCTGCCCAGCTCAGCCACCTGATAGAGAGCAAAATCAGGTGCTGAGGCAGGATGAAGGAGAAGAAGGGAGGCCACACCCACTGTTACTCGGCACTGGAGCATGTCTGCCCCTGGCAGGGAATGTGCGAGGCCCAGAGGTGCCCAAGGCTGGCTGTGGGCTGTCGTGTGCTAGGGCATTGGGCCTATGGAGAACACCTACCCCAATCCTTTTGCTGACCCAGACTTCTCTGTCCCCCACCTCCTCCCAGCCTCTCAGCCTTCCTCACCACCATTCTCCCTTGGCACAGTGCCTTACACAAGAGGTGTTTGAACTGGGGTTTGAACTGAGTCCCACTACCTCGGGGGACGCCCCTCCTCCCCCACTATTCAGGCTCCTTAATCAGGAGGCCTCCATTACCTCTTCCCACTCCATCCCTGCAGGAGACTGAAAGCCCACTGGGGGGGACCCCATTCATTCCTATTCTCCTTTTCACCTATTTTCCTGTTGTATATATCTCCTTTGTTGACAATAAATTATTTTTTTTTATTAAGAGTTCTGTCTGGGCCATCATTGTGGGAAGGGGTTTGTGAGCAGTATATCCAGCCTCCTGGATCAACCTTGAGGGGGAGGAGGGCTGAAAGACTGTCCGGGTGGGAGCCAGGAAGTTGCCCACCCTTGAGGGTAGGGCAGTGCTGGGCTGGACTTCTGTCAGTCACAGTGAGGTACCTCACCCCTTACCCTGCGCTTGAAATGGGACCAAACACCTTTTCTTTAACATTTGTTACGTTGTGACCCATTGGATAAGCCTCTGTCCGAGAGGAGCTACAGTGGGGGTTCCTAGGGCACCCGTACTCTAAAAGCTGAGACTTAATCTGGACTTTGTAAAGTGAAGTGGTTGTGGTGAGCCTACAACAGGGAGAGATTCCCTTCAGTCCTCTGCCCCATTGTGGGCGCGGGTGCGTGGCCCTGACCTGTCGGCTCTGCACACTGCTTCACAGCACTACCCTGCCCTCCCTGGCTTAGTTCAGCCCCAGCCTCTGCCTGGTTTCCTCGTTCCCTGGACCAGTAGATGGCCCACTTGGGATCTCTTCACCAGATTCCTTACCCCCCCAAACTGACTATCATAGGCCAAATCTATGTGGGGTTTTATTTCTCCCCTATGGTGATGGGGAGCTCCCCTGTCCCCAAACCATTTATAATCCAGGTACATGTAGGATGAATAAGACAGCCGCCTTATACCACACCGCACTTTACTGCAGATAAATAAGGTGCATCCAGGGAGAAGTGGGGCCACGGTAGGACTTGGGCAGCTGTTCCCCTATGACACTGATGAGAAAGGTTATCTCTAAAGTCAGGAAGGATCTGGGTATGAGCGAGGTATGCTGTGTGCTTATCTGAGCTGGTGTCACCCATGGGCCAGCTGTGTGCCAAACCAGGTGTGAGTGATCTCAGCATGATTTGGCTCATGGGATGTGGACCTTTCTCCCATCTGACAAGACTGGGAGAAGGAGCCCAAGAATGTGGGGCCCTGTCCAGGGGACAATTTAGAAGATCTGTGTGGAGGAAAGGCAGAGGGTAAAAATTCAGGACTCCTTGTCCTATGACGGCTGCACCTATGCATGGTATCAGGCGAACCACAGAACTCCCTAGCTTTTTTGTCTTTACCAGCTTTTCTGCAAATTGGCAAGACGTGTATCCTAATAGGAAGAAATAAACAATGCTGAAAATCTGGCTTTGAAACATGAGTATGAATTATTGCAGGTGATTTCTGTCCATTCTCTCAATCGTGTGACTGTTTTACATTTCTGCCAATGTGCTTTTAAAACAACGTGGCTGTGTCGCCTGGTGTTGACAGTTGAGAAAAACATATATAAAAACTTGTAAAATTGTGAAGTTAAATGCACCTTTGCTGCTGTGGATATGGTTGATGATTTGACCCACTAGGCTGTGAGCTCCTCCTGGGCAGGGTCTAGGTTGCATTGATTTCATTTTCGTGGAGCCCTGCTGAGGGCCTGGCACAGAGGTGCTCAGTAAATGTTTGTCAAGTGTCCTTCTGGTGTGTATTCCTCTGCGACATTTTCCCAGTGCAAGCTGGCCCCGGAGTGCAGTTTGTGCATGGGTGGCTGCCACGGTGGCTGTGGCATGGTTATTCCATGACCAGCCCCGTATCTTGGCCAGCAGGGGTCTGTTGAGCCTCAGCCAGGACCCTAGAACCATATGAGTGTATGCAGATGGGAGCTGCCCAAGGGCACCACCAGGGAGGAGAACGGAGCTGAAGGCATGACTCCCCGGAGTGCAGGAGTTTCAGGATGTAGGTGACTGATTGCTTGGGGTCCCTCATCTGATCAAAGCGCCATCCAAGAGCTGTTACGGTTCTTGTCCTGAAACACCAAGGGAGCCGCCTACATGACTGGCAGTGCCCCTGGGACTGGCAGTAGCAAATTTCTCCAGGTGTGAAGCCTAGTCGTGACTTTGAGTGAGGGGGTGGGGGAAGAGGGTGCCGCCGGCCCTGAGTCCTGACGCCTGTGCTCCTCAGCCTCATTACTCCTCTGCTCTCTGAAGCTGGCCACCTTCTGCTGCCCCCACTGGGTCTCGTAGGGAGGTCTTTTGGAATACTGGTAATAACCCTGGCAAAGACAGTTGAGACAAGGCAAAAGCACCCCTCCCATCCTTGAAGGGAAGCTGGACTCTGTGGTTGGCAAGAGAGGTCACTGGCTGGGCCTCTGTGTGTGCCCCAGTTAAGTCACTGGTCTGGTCCTGTCTGTGGCTTCTCAAATCTAACCTTCCTCTGCTCTGTGTAAAATACAGGCATCACCCACCCCACCCCTCACACAACTGAGCTGCTGTGCAGTCCCAGTGAGACTGCATTCCAGGTCCTTTGTAAACCAAAGTCCTGTGCACCCCTGAGGTGTCATAGAAGGAGATGGGCTGGGATGGGAGCACATCTCTGATGGGGCCATAGCTTCTCCCTGTCTGCCCCTCCCTGGAGCTGTTGGGAAGGAGGCACCCACTGGCCTCCCTAGGACAGCAGAAAGGGGGAGGTGCCCCTGCTTGCAGGTGCAGTGAAATGTATGGTGGTCCCACAGCCCCCTGTGGGTTTGTTTTCCGGCATCCCAGGAAGCAGGTGCCTCACCCAGAGCCTTCACACAGAACCTGGTCCATCCCTTTCTCCCCTCAACCAACAGAGCACACCAGCCTCCAGAGAAGGAAGCTGGGCAGGACTTCCAGTTTTCCCAATGCCAAGGTCAATGCCTCAGAAACTCCTCAGACCCCACAGCCGGGTGCACAGAGGCAACCATGTGCAGCCTCAGGCTCCACGAACAGGAGTGATGCCCCAGGGGCAGACACTGTACTGGGGACTGCGGAGTGTAGGCAGGACACTGCCCTGGTCTCGATCATGGGTCACCCTGTATTGTGCCCATTATACAGGTGAGGGAACAATGAGATGAATGAGGTGACTTGCCTGCCATTTCCAGAGCCAGCAAAGGAGCAGAGCCAGGCTGAGCCCTAGGCTGTCCAACTCCAGAGCTCTGGTCTCCTGGGCTGCCTGGCCTGTTTCTGCTTTAAGACTGACACATTCACCTGAGAGCCTGGGGATCTGTGGTCAGTTAAGGGTGTGGGGCAGGGGGTGTCTCAGGTGAGAGTTGGGAAGGCCCCTCATAATGTCAGACACTCAGCACCCCCTTTGCTCCAGCACTGATGGTGCCTAGTGCCCTTGCCATGCTGGTTTCCAGAGTCCTCCAACCCCTGGGGCCTGCTGGGATCATGCCCTATGCCTGGCAGGTCCAACTGAAAGGGCTCTCCACAGAGGAAGGGTGCGCCTCACCTGTCCCGGGTGACAATGGCTGGGAGCCAAGTGGAGGGCCTTGCATTGCACTCCTCATCTGCCCCTTCTCCGGAAGATGAGTGGGCCCTGGCTCAGTGACCTCTGACCGTGGCTCAGGCTGGGCTGGGTGTTTGGAGGCTGCAAAAACAGTGACTGGTGCAATGGTGTCCACATGCGCTTGGGCCATTCTACGGGGCACGTTATGGGGACTTCTATCCTGACCTTGCCCTGGTCCGTCCACTCCTCTCCCTGACCTGGGGTGTGGCCTCTTGCCCTCACCCACATCTTCCTGGGTGAGCAGTTTGTCTCTGAGACTTACCCAGAGCCCTCCGAGGTCAGAGCTGTGGTCGAGAGCTCAGGAGAGTGGGTCAGAGCTCAGGCTCACAAAGCCACACAGTCCCCGGCCCACAGCGGTGAGCTGGGGGTGATGCACACACTGTTCCAGGTTCTGGGAACACAGCCATGAACAAGGGAGACAGCCTCAGCTCTCCCAGTGCCCCATTCCGTGGAGGAGGCCGGCAAACAAGGGGGCTCTCAGTATGTCCAGCAAGGATAAGGGCTGGGAAGAAAAACGGCATAATGGCGGGGGGCGGGGAGGGAGTAGATGTTTTTTCTTTTTCCTTTCCTTTGTGATCACGGACATTTTCAAACACACCCAAAAGAAGAGAGAATGGCACAATGAGACCCAATGCAGCTAAGAGCCAGCTTTGACAAATCTGGCCAATGTTGGTTTACCTTAATCTCCCCACATCTCCCTCCTGTCTGGATTATTTTAAAGCAAATCTCAGATATTTCATCTGTAAATTGGTCTCTTTGCATCTGTAAGGGATATTCAGACTCTTCAGTAAAACATATCAATGTCACACTTTAAAAATTAATGATCCCTTAATGTCATCTAATATCCAGTGTTCACATTCCCTGATTGGTCCATGAATATCTTTTTTTTAAATTTTTAATTGTGGAAAAATACACATAAAATTTTCCAAAATTTACCATCTTAAACATGTTTAAGTGTCTGGGTCAGTACTAAATGCATTCACTGCTGTGTAATCAATCTCTAGACCTCTCCTGGGAATCTCTTTACAGCTGATTTGTTTGAATCAGATTCTGAGGTTCACACATTGCACTTTGTTGATATGTTTCAACCTGTAACAGCCCTTTCTTCCCTCTTTTTTTCCTTCTTTTATCTTTTCTTGTTTAAGAACACTGGCTTGTTCAGTGGGCAGAATGGCCTCCATTCTGGATAAGGCTGATGGCCTCCCCACGGTATCACTTAGCATTTTCATCCCTCGGGGCTGAGAGGGCTTCCTCAGCAGCAGGAGACATTTACATGCAGCTAAACAGGGAAGGGAAAGGGAGTTAAGGGAAGAGGAGATTAGAGCCAAACCCTGCGGCTTTCATTCCCAAGGAATTGACAGACTTTATGAGGCACAAGGGACACCACTGGGAATCAGAAAATGTCCCTGCTGTCCTTGGGGCCAGGGGGCCTGGGCACTGTTGTCCCTGGGGAGGATAGTAGGTGAGGAAAGAAGTGTTTCTCCACGGACATCCAGCTTTGGGTACGTGGGGGTGTCATCTTGTCACACTGGTGAGTCACAGGGGACCTGCCCCACTACCTCCTCCAGGAAGCCACATAGAACCCTGAACACCAGCTGGTATCAACTCCCCTCTGCCACTTCCAAGTCTGAGGCTGCTGTTAGTCCATCTGACATCCTCCTGATAGACACAAAGAGCCTAGAACAGTGCCTTGCACATAGTCTGCTCAATAAGAGATTTGTGAATGAATGAATTGGCACACTAGAGAAGGGTAAACGTGTGGCAGTAAAGAACTAGGTGAGTTCAGGGATTTGAGAAGGTGACATTTTTATTAGATCTTGAAGTACATCTGGAAGCTGAAGTAGGTGGTTGGCAATTGACCAGCCTGAACAAAAGCATGGAGGTGAGAGAGCTTGGTGGCAGGGCAGGACTTGGCAGGAAGGTGTCAACAGGTGATACCTAGTTGGAGAGGATATTAGCAAGGTGAGTTGAGGTCAGATTGTGCAAAGCTTTGAATGCAGGCTAACGACTTTTCCTACTGCCAGGACCAACTACAGGATTTGAGGGACCCATTGCAAAATGAAAATCCAGGACCCCGTTAGTGAAATTTTATTTTTTTTAAATACTGTATTTCGTTTTTTTAATATTTTTTTAATTTTTTGGCAAAAATTTCAAGAGGGTGACAGCTGAGTATTAAATCAAGCTGAAGGCCTTTAAAGAGTAGGTCTTTGTGTGACCACAAGTCATAGGCCATGAAGCCAGCTTGCCTATCCCTCAGAGGAGCTGGTGAGAGCCTTTTATCAGGGCAGAGGTGTAACTGGAGCTGGACTTTAGGAAGATTATTCTGGCATGTCTGGTGGGGTAGGTTGGAGGGAGTCTAGGCAGGAAGACCAGTTAGGCAGCCTTGTGAGAAAGAGATGGGGACAGGTGGGGTGGGGGTGGGTGCTAAGGGGCAGAGGGCAGGGGTGAGAACTTGAGTAGCAGCTGGGAGGAGGTAGAGCTTACTTAGATATGAGCACGGACCAGGAAAGACTCCTGAGGACACCTTCCTTTGCTCCTCCGACCCCTTCCTCTTTTCGCTTCTTTCCCGCTCCAAGCCCTTGGAGGTGATATGCACAGGAATCACCAGTGCGTCTCTCTTTGGCCACCAGAGGGCAGATCATTCTCATGGACTTCTGAGATGAATTTGGGGTGGGGGGAAAGGAATATCCTCTGTCCTTACCTCATTCTTTTCTTCCCTCACCTCCTTCTGTGTTCCCTCATCAACTTCTTCCTCAAAGTCTGGGTGCCTGAGTGGAGCTGGGATGTGGCATGGGAAAGGGTCCTGGAGGCCCGTGCATTTCCTAGGACTTTACACGGTTATTACCTGTCACCTTAGGTATTTTCTATGCCATCATCTCATTGATTCTGTCTGGCGGTCTATTTCTCTAGTTGACATGGCCAACAGCTCTACTCAAGATACTGTAGCTGAGAGCTGGAAGTCAAGCGTCAGTGGTCCAACCAGCACTTTTTTCCACAACCCCTGGGGCCTCTCTGCCCCTGCATCTCTGGAGACTTGTTGCTTGAGCCTGGTCTCTGGCTCCTGTGGGGACTCTGGCTTCTGCCCACCTTAAGCTGCTGTTGAGCCCTGGGTGGGAGGGTTGGCACAAGCTCCAGCATGTCTTGGGTGTGATGGGAGAGGACAGCTTAGAGCCAGAGGTTATCAGACCAGCCACCAGCCAACTGCCTCTCCAGGATGAGACAGCCTCGGGGGAAGTGAAGAGTAGTCTCAGGTTGCCACATGAATTTCCCGTTATAGTCAGGGCACTCTCTGACCGGGATCTCAGAGCTCATGAATCCAATGACCTCACTTTTTGATGAGGAAGCTGAGGCCCAGAGAAGGAAAGAAACTTCTCCAGGTGCCCATTCTTTGTACCATTCTGAGGAATCCTCATTTTCAACCACCTTCGCTTTCCCTTTTCATGAATTTTCTTCTTAGAAGGGATAACTGAAATATGAATGAAGATAAGACTGTCTCACCTAACTGGCATGACTCAATGTTACCATACTGTGATGCCATTTTGTGCTGTTTTGAACATTAAAAGACTTTAAAAAAATAACTGGGAAATGAGTAGGAAAGGTGACTGGAATTCAAAGATATTTAGAATGTCATCAGTGGAACAAAGACGTGGATTCTCTCAACATGGGGCTGTTGAGCCTAAACTCAAAGACGTTAAGTGATTTTTTCCAAAATCACACAGCATTTTCACTTCAGAGAAGGGGCTGGAGTGCAGGACTGAGAGGACCTCTGCAGCCTCCCACAGCTGGGAGCCAAGGACACTGACCTGGTGGTGCCTGCCTGACACAGAAGAGCCCTGCGGTGTAAATGCGGGGTGTATGGACAGATAAATAGAAGCCAGATAGACAGCCGCAGGTGATGAATGGTAGGTATACAATTAACAGACTAACGCTGTATTTGACAGGTGACACACGTGTTGATAGGCTGGAAGATAAACCAGACGGATTTTATGAGCTGATCGGCAGACGAATGGACATGCAGACGGAACCAAAGGATGCCAATCGCAGACTGGCTAACGGTCTTATTTTCTATTTAGGTAATAACGCTCACAGGTGATCCACGCTCCTGGTTCAGGGTTTGAAAACACCCGAAAACTGACGGAAAGAAACGAAGAGTCAGACTCTGGGAACCACCGGCGGGAACAACCCCGGAGTCCCTGGGCCTCGGGTGTTGCCGGAAATGGTCGACAAGCGCGGTCGGCTGCGAGGCGGGGCGGGGGCGTGGCTGGCTCAGGGCACGCGGAGCCACTTCGGGTGTTTCCGGAAACTGCCGAGAGCCAGCTATAAGTGGGCGGGGAAAGGTCTGTGGGCGTGGCCGGAGTACGCGGAGCGGCTTCGTGGGTTTCCGTAAACAGAGCCGAGACTTGGCCTCCGGAATCGAGGAGGCGCCCGCGTCCCCGGGGGTTACTTTCTTCGGGTGTTTCCGGAATTCACCAGTAGTCCGTGGCAGGGAGGAGGAGGCGCGCCCTGCTCCCGTTCCTCGCCGCTTCGGATATTTCCGGCTGCTGCCGGCGGAAAGAGCCGAGAGCCGGCGGTGGTGGCGGCCATGTTGGGAGCAGCAGGTCCGGCGGCGGCTGCCTGTGTGCCGGGCGCGGAGCAGTGCCGCTGAGGGCAGGGGAGGAGCGAGGCAGGCGGCCGGCTGCGGCGGCAGAGAGTAGGCGGAGCGGCGCGGCCCGGCCGAAAGGCGGCACAACCCAGCCGGGGGTCGGGGGGGTGCGGTCCGGAGCCGCTCGGAGCCGGCGCGGCCTAGCCCGAGCGGCGCATCCCCGGGCTGGCGTGAGCGGCTGCCCGGCCTCCCCGCACCCCCGGCCGGGGCCCATGCCGCGGGTGCCCCTGCTGTGAGAAGCCCCGCCCGGCCGGGCTCCGCGCCTTCCCTTCCCACCCTTCCTCCAAGCCTCTCGGTTCCCTCCCCTGAGATACCGGCGCCATGTCCAGCGCCCGGACCCCCCTACCCACGCTGAACGAGAGGGACACGGAGCAGGTAAGGAGCCCCGAGGGCTCCCCTAATTCTCTGGCTGGGGCCCTGCACCTTGCAGAGCCTCCTCCCTCCTCTGCTCTCCTTGTGCCTCTGCTGCCATCCTGCAAGGATCAGCTGCCCTGTCATCAGGCTCTCGGCCCCGCACATCCCCCTCCGTGTCCTGGGACCCACCTCGTCCCAACTCCAAGCTGCACACTTGTTTTTCTGTTGACCCCCCTTCTCCCCTTACCGCCCTCCTGTGCTCTTCCGTGTTAACCTCCCCAGCTTCCCCTTCTCTTCCCTTTTTCTCTCAGGGGCCTTTCTGGTCTTCCTCCACCCACTCTTAAAGCAGCCACCCTCCTACCCCTTGAATAGCACCACGCGATTTGCCCCAGATCGTTGTCCACCTCTTCCTCTATCTCTTTTAAGCCTTGCTTCCCCTCTTCCCGCATAGGCTCTCCTAGTTCCTGGTTATCAGCCCCAGGGTCCTTGCCCCGGAGTGTGTTCTCAATCCCTGTTCCCCTCCAGTTCCCTTGCCTTTTTGTCCTTCCTTCTCCAAATTGTGCTCTCCCTCCTGCTTGCAACCCACCAGCTCCACCTTCATCACCTTTCCAAATCGTTCGCCTACTCCCTGCTCATCACTTTCCCTTCTTTTCTCCAGGAGCTCCCTGTGCCTCGCGCTGGCATTTGTTGCTTCCGTGTTTCCCATACAGCTGTCATGCGCATAGTTTTCCCACAGGTTGTCTTTGAGGTTCCAGTCATCACTCTCCTCAGTCTCTGGATCCCTCACGCTCCCCCTTCCCCCGCCCCCACGCCCGGGGTTCGGCTTAAGTCTCTTGGCCTCCTGTTTCTCACTGTGAGTGCCTTACCAGCCTTCTCCCTGGGCTCTTCCTAGCTAGGGAAAGACGCTCCCTATTTCAGCCCCACTCTCAACACAACCTGTTGCTCTGTCCTTTTGCCGGCCTGGGCGACATCACAGTGCTTGCCTTTCTATCGTCTTATGCTGCAGCACAAACCATGCTGCAGCACAAACCATGCTGCCTTCCTGTCTCTTCACTCCTGGCTCTCTCACTTTTCACAGTATCTTTCCCTTGCTTGTGGCCTTCCGGTTTCTCTATTCTGGCCCCATCTTTCTTACTCTGCCTCTAAATCAGAATTGCCTTTCATCTCCGTATTGGTCTCCTGCCTTCTTGCATCATATTTATTTCCCCCACACATGCCCCTATCCATTCCCTTCTGATTGGCTAGGCTGTCAAAGCATTTTGCATGCTGGTTTCTTGAGCGACATGCTGCTCCCCCTCATCCTGGCAGTCACTGCCAGGATTGTGACAAATCACAATCATTTGTCACCCAAGTCTTAGCCTGTTCTGTGTCATCTCCCCTCTGAGCTGAGAGGCATCCACTTACCACCCCTCCCCTTTCTTTGACCATCTCCAGTGTCCCTTCCTGACTGCTCTGTGGAAAGTCTCCTATCTGTCACACCCTTGTTGGTGGAGAACTTTTCTAGGCCAAAAAACTTAACTCTTTTCCCCTGGGGCTGCACCCTTTTTTGCATCCTTTTCCCCTTTCACACAGCCTTTACATTTTCCTCTAGTTCCCTTCTCTAGAGCCCAGTAGAACCGAGTTATATTCTCTCGCATGCTCACATCCTTCTCTGAAAAATCTTTTCTCTTTTCATTTCCTGCATTTTTCTCTTGTTACCCCCTTGCTCTCTTGTCACCTGGGCAGCCAGGAACTCAGGAGGAGTTCCAGAACGAGTTTTTCTCTGCAGTGGTTGACCCTTTCATTACCAATGGATTGATTGCTTCTGGGGGTGAAGCGGGTTGGAAGGGTTGGTTTCCATTTATTTATCACTAGGTTTGGCAGCTGGTTCTGATGGGACTGAGGTCCCTGGAAACGGGAGCATGATCTGAATCTCACTGTCTTTCCCTAGCCTGCTAGCTGTTTCTCTGCTTACTGGGAACTGCTTTCTTTAGGCCCTTCTGAGGTGGCCTATTCCATTCCTTTTCTTAGCACAACCTTTGTTTTAGCAGATAAACCCTGCTTAACCAGAGCACTTTCTCAGACTGTTGGTTATGTGCTGGTAGGAGGAGGCCAAGTGACTGACTGGCACCCTCAGGCATTTGGGGAGTGGTAGTGCAGTGCCAACTCTTTCAGCGAGGCTGTGGGGAGCATTGTGTTCAGCAAAGACGAGTAATAGACTACCTGGATGTGGTTTTTTGTGCTGTTTACTAAATGTAAATTAGTCTTGCTGTGGTCTTTTTCTTGTGATGTGTGCATTGACTTCCTTTCTTCCTACATGGTTAGTGTACTGCTGAGCACCTAGTAGGAACTCCGTGCACACCCATTAGCTTTATGATAGGAATCAGTGGACCATTTGGGAACTCAGGTTGCTCTTTGATAACTCTGTCCAGAGCAGTGGCTACATACATTGTCATCCTGTTCCAAATTATGAGTTGCTCATCCTGTTTCCACTCTTTATGGATTTAGGTTCCTGTGAGCCACTTCACTTCTGCTGGGGTTCTCAGGGAAGCTAGTCACACTGGGGACTTGATATTGAGTGTCATCCTAGTAAAAGCATGGACTTTGGAAAACCTTGACTCTGCTTAGAATAGGCAGGTGCTTGTATTTCAAAACAAGAAAAAAGACAAGTGTTAGCTTCTCTGGTCACCAGGAGCTTAAAGGTCTCCTTTAGAGTAGATGACGCCACCAGATGAGAGCAAGTGCTCTCTCCTCTGGCCTGCGGCAGCTGTGACTGGAGGAGTCTTGGAAGCTCAAACTGCAGTAAGCCTTAATGTAGGAAATGAAAAGCAGAGGATTCGGTTGGGCTGACTCCTTCCCCCCAAAGGTCCTCTATCACCTTATTTAGATTTAAATGATTTAAACTGGTTTCTCCAGAACTCCACTGGTTGTCTTCAAGCTCTGATGTCTTTTTGCTCTTCCTCTCTCCCTTTCTTTAAAACACGGGGCTGGTGAGAAGCTGTTTCTAGGAGCTCTTTGATCACATCTGAATTAAACACACACACAGAAAATGTTGAAGCATAAAAATAAACCTTGTGTTGCAGGGAGATTGCCTGTTTGCTGTCGACTCTGCTAACAGCAAAAGTAGGAGATAAAGTCAAGCCCTGTCTTTAAGATGATTTTTGTGACACCTGATTGTGGGTGTGCTTTTTCACAGCCATGGACTCTTCTTCCTTTTACAGAAGGAAGGTTGTGACCTGCGGCTGGTAGTTTTGGGGATTCTTAGTCAGTGAGCTGAGCTTTCTGTTACTTCTTTTCCAAATGGCTCTGCTGGCCTGGAGGCTTGGCAGTGTTGAAAGCAATCAGCAAGATGACTGTCTCCCAGCAGCAGCAGCAGTAGGCAAGTGTGGAGAGGGGCCCAGCATCCAGAGTTCACCTGCTGGCTAGAGCTCCTGTAACACCTGGTGGAGGGGTGCCACGGCTTCAGCCCTGCCCCGCCTCTGTACCTCAGGAGCCTCTCACTACCCACCCTGCATTTGCTGCAGTGGGCAAGGGAGGAGGTGTCTGTCACTCTTCTAGGGAGTGAGTGGCATTGTTTATTCTCAGTTCTGGGAAGAGGAATGTGGAAACCTGGGTGAACAGAGCAAATCTAACTTCCAGGATCCTGAAAAGAAAACTCACATATGCCTTGATCCCAGTGTTGACTCTGGCAGAATGTTGCACTGAATGACTTGGTTTTTGTGTCATCTACTAGACAGCTCAGTGGGCTCTCATTTCAGGGCATGCCCTGCGAGCCATGTGCAGCACTGTACTCTGGGTGCTCTCACCTCTGCCCTTTGACTCTGGCCAAGGACTTTGTGGTGGTACTGCTTAATTGGTCAGGGATGTGGGTGGATGTCAGACCATATATTGTCACTTTCTGCTTGGCCCTAGAAATCAGGAATAAGGCCTTGTTAGAGCAAGGGCTTTAGGAGTTCCTGGAGTTAATAGCCTTGCCATACCATGACCTTTGAACCCAGGTAAAGGTAATACCGAATAAATTGGAATAATTTCTCTCTAATATGTGAATTTGGAAAGTAGCTATACAGATGGATACAAGGCAGTCATTGAAACTTGGCCTGCTTCAGATTAAAATCAAGTTTGCACTGGGATAGCTGAATCTTTCAGATGGTGACTAAAGATTGGCCTCGAGATTTTTTTTCAGCGTAAATGTCTTAAGCAGAGATGATACTTGTGAGGTAGGAAAAGACTGAAAATTTGTTTGCCTGAGAGATTTGCGTGGTAGATTTCTTGGACTCAAGAACTTCTCAGGCTAGACTGCTTCCCCTTTGGACAGAACAACCCAGTTCTGTGGCATTTGTAGGCATTTGACCAGGACTAACCCATGCCTCCATGAACTCTTTCCCGTTGAGCACTTAGCCACCTGGCTGGCATTTCTTTTCTCCCAGGAGCTTCTGTGACTTTCCTATATATGTAGTATGTTGACTTGAATAAATATTTTATGCCTAGAGTGCAGCCAAGGCTCAGACTTTGTGGCCCATTATCGACAAGTGGGGTGGGGGGCTGGGTGTCACCTTTGGCCCCATGATAGCATCTCTGCTAAATGGATTCCCCCCAGCAGCACTTTGAAGCCCATTAATGGATTTGAAGCCCATCTCAGCAGATGGGAAGGGTGAGGAGGGTGGTCGTCCTTCCTTTCTTGAGACTGCCTGATGGGGCTTTCCTGTAGGAACCAGGTCCAGCTCCAACTCCCTCTGCTTGGTTAAGCTGTAGACTGGTGTGGAAAGGGTTTGATTTTCTCAGCTGGGGCCGTGCTGCCAGTTTGCCACTTTTCCTGTTAAAGCACAAATTGAGAGGGATGTGGAAAGGGTGGGTGGAGTTTAAACCTGGCCCTTCCTCCTCCAGCGGAAGTTCAGCAAATGACAAACCAGATAGGTGGCTGAGTTTCCTTCTCTTGATGGGAGATTCCAGTATTTGTACATTTTACACTTGAAACTTGGATTCTCCAGGCTTTCCTGCAGCCTTCATCAAACATGAGTCACTGACGTGGTCTTATCTGTGCATTTTCCCCTTCTGCCTCAGCAAAGGGAAGAGTAAGCCTCTACGAACCCTGTGGGGGAGGAAGCCACCCATTTCCCACTTCTGGCATGGGGAGAGGCTATCCCTCCCTATTCCTCTGAAAGTTCTCAGCAGAATGTCACACATGCGTGCGCACGCACATGCTTTTTTGGTGTAGGCCATTGGATGTCATTGCTATTTTCTAGTCTTTGGGATTTCGTGTGATTCTGAAACAATACCAACAGAGAATCTGGCCTCTTGGTTTGCGTTTATCTCTCAGAGGAGGAGGGATCCCAGTTCCTTCTCTTGCCCAGTAGACCTGCCCCATTTTGGGGAGTGTAAAAAGGCTAGATCCCTTCATCTGATATCTGTTTTTATCTGGAGTGTTTGAAGTTTCTTGATCCCTTGGGGAGTTTTTCCACAGATGTCTGTCTTTGGGTTAACACTCATTTCCCCTACTTTCATTTATTCTTATTTCTCATTAGAAAATCGCAAAAAGGGCAAAATGAAATATATTTTCGTTTGTGCACCAAATGATTAATTTTGGGCTCATGAAGCCACCTCATCACAAGATTTTGTAGGAGAGAGGGTGAGATGGGCACAGATATTAGTGACTAGGTGAGTCCTGTGGGAAAATGGAGGATGTTGGAGGGGGGGAGAAGAGAGGAAAAAAGAAAAGGAGGGGTGTGTTCAATGACTGGCTCCAAGCCACCTTTTTCTTTTTACCATAAGGGAGTGGAGCAGACCAGAGGCTTCTCTGTAAAACCAGTCAAGCTGGTTTTGAGCAGCCTCAGCCTTTTTCCTCTGTGTTCTTCTGGGAAGTTGGCAATATAAAGGTCTGCCTCTTCTGGGGCTGAAGTGTGAGTGTGGACGATATCTGTAAACACCCTGTTCCACCCATTGCTGAACGGGGCTCTGAGCTAGGCCCCTCCACATGAGTGGGCTTTCTCTAACATCCTATTCTGCCCAAGGCAACTTTGTCTTACACACCTTTTACTGGAAGCTGTAAATTACAACTCCTTTTCTTGGGCCTTCTTTGTAGTTCACAGTTTGGCAAAAGGCCCTCAGCCCGGCCAGGAGGAAGGGGCTGGGTCTGTGGTTAGCTCCCCATTTGTGGATCTGGAAGGAAATTGGGACTCCTGACTCCTGGCTGTTGTGATCTGGCTGTTAAATCCTGTGAGACCCCAGAGGACTGTCTGTCCAGGCTGGGGGAGAAAAAAGGAGAGAGAATAATTTTTGGTCTTCAGCAGTTCATCAGATGTTTCTGCTAGGGAAAGAGTTTGAGTTTGTCCCTGATTGGGGTATCTTTAGGAAAGAGGGGAGTCATCAGTCACCACATGCTGGCACTTCCTGGGCAGCAATAGAGAATCTTCCGCAGAGAAAGGACATAGCAGGATTCTGATCCCCCATCTACCGGCCCTGTTGCTAATGTAGCAGGATAGTTTACCCAGGCTCTCACTAATCAGAAAAACTCCCAAGTCCCAAAGTTTGGTGATTAATGAGTGAAGCTGCCTGCAAACACAGCTCCAGCCTGTGCCCTGTCCTTGGGGGCAGGCTGCTCCTGTGGTTTCTACAGTGATCTGCTCATTGCTTCTCCGAAGTACCATTTCACGGAGGGTTTTGTTTGGATGACTGATAGCCTGTCTGCAGGTGCCCCCTTGTCCTCCACCTCCTTTAGGCCCTAGGGTCTGCTGGCCTTCCTTTACCCCCCCACCCCCCCACCTCCCCTCCACAGATGGCCTTCATTTGAGTGTCTTTGCATGTGGTGTTGGAGGCACTTGCGGCTCATTGCATTGTTTTTACCCACAAGAGTTTGAATTACTGGTTCTCCAGTCCAGGAAGTGTGTGGGGCCTCCTAGGTCCACTTGGTCTAGCATAGCATTCTGATTGGGTTGAGTTTATGGCAGAGTTGAAAGGAGACCCCCCAGCACTTCTGAACTTAGAGTGAGTGGTGTGTGGTTAGAGCAGGCTCTGCAGCTAGGTTCCCTATGTTGGAATCTTGAGTCAGCCCCTACTGTAACCTTGGGCTTGCTTAAATACCAGGCCTGTTTGCTAGTCTGTAAAAAAGGAGTAATAATAGTACCTATAGTTGTGAGCATAAAAGAGTTAATGGGTAAAAAAAGAATTCATGAATATAAAGCACTTAGAATAGTGCCTGGAAGGCTGTAATAACTTGTTATCCTTGTTCGACTAAGCAATTTTGTGAGTTTTCTCTGAGCACCATACATCCAGGTCAGTATAAGGGATATATGATGGGATTTCTCTGTAATGGACTGAAAGAACCTTGGCCTCTTCCAGCCATTGGGGTTTCATACATGCTTTTTCTAGCAATTCTGGGTTTTTTATTTGTTTGTTTATTTTAGTTAGTTTTTTTTTTACCAGTCAGCTACCTAAAAGGAAATAGAATGCTGTTGGAGAGGTCTATGTAGTTTTGAGAGAACTTTAAAAAAAAGATAGTTCATTTATTTACAAGATACCAATATTAGGCAATTTTATTGATTAAGGGGAAAAAAACCTATACCACCCTCTCTGTGTCCACCCATGTTTCTGTGTCATGAACAGTGGTGGTGGCGGTGGCAGATATGCAGCCCTGTCCATGCCTGGAAGGCCAGATCCCAACTTACCAGAGCCTGGGATTTTCTGAGTGCTGGGATCCAGGTATTGGGTCTTAGAGGAGTGCAGGGTTTCTCCATCACGTCGTGTCTTTAAGTGCAGTATTTACCCTTTGGCAAAAGGAGAAAGCTGTCTGTTTCTCTTAAAGAGCAGAGGGGAATTCAGCAGCTAATGATTTTTTTTTTGATTTTTTTTTTATTAAGGTATTATTGATATACACTCTTATGAAGGTTTCACATGAGAAAACAATGTGGTTACTACATTTACTCATATTATCAAGTCCCCGCTCATACCCCAATGCAGTCACTGTCCATCAGTGTAGTAAGATGACACAGATTCACAGTTTGCCTTCTCTGTGCTACACTGTTTTCCCTGTGATCCCCCACACCATGTGTACTAAACATAATACCCCACAAGCCCCTTCTCCTACCCTCCCCACCAGCCCACTCACACTCCTCCCCTTTGGTAACCACTAGTTCCTTCTTAGAGTCTCTGAGTCTGCTGCTATTTTGTTCCTTCAGTTTTGCTTTGTTGTTATACTCCACAAATGAGGGAAATCATTTGGCACTTGTCTTTCTCTGCCTGGCTTATTTCACTGAGCATGAAATCCTCCAGCTCCATCCATGCTGTTGCAAATGGTAGGATTTGTTTCCTTCTTATGGCTGAATAGTATTCCATTGTGTATATGTACCACCTCTTCTTTATCCATTCATCTACTGATGGACACTTAGGTTGCTTCCATATCTTGGCTATTGTAAAAAGTGCTGCAATAAACATAGGGGTGCATATTTCTTTTTGAATCTGAGAAGTTGCATTCTTTGGGTAAATTCCAAGGAGTGGGATTCCCGGGTCAAATGGTATTTGTATTTTTAGTTTTTTGAGGGACCTCCATATTGCTTTCCACAATGGTTGAACTAGCTTACATTCCCAACAGCAGTGTAGGAGGGTTCCCTTTTCTCCACATCCTTGCCAGCATTTGTTGTTCTTAGTGTTTTGGATGGTGGCCATCCTTACTGGTGTGAGGTGATATCTCATTGTGGTTTTAATTTGCATTTTTCTGATGATTAGTGATGTGGAGCATCTTTTCATGTGTCTGTTGGCCATCTGAATTTCTTCTTTGGAGAACTGTCTCTTCATATCCTCTGCCCATTTTTTAATCGGGTTATTTGCTTTTTGGGTGTTGAGGCGTGTAAGTTCTTTATATATTTTGGATGTTAACCCCTTGTTGGATATGTCATTTACAAATATATTCTCCCATACTGTAGGATGTCTTTTTGTTCTGTTGATGGTGTCCTTTGCCGTACAGAAACCTTTTAGTTTTATGTACTCCCATGAGTTCATTTTTTGCTTTTGTTTCCCTTGCTCGAGGAGATGCATTCAGGAAGAAGTTGCTCATGCTTATATTCAGGAGATTTTTGCCTATGTTGTCTTCTAAGAGTTTTATGGTTTCATGACTTGCATTCAGGTCCTTGATCCATTTTGAGTTTACTTTTGTGTATGGGGTTAGACAATAATCCAGTTTCTTTCTCCTGCATATAGCTGTCCAGTTTTGCCAACACTAGCTGTTGAAGAGGCTGTCATTTCCCTATTGTATGTCCATGGCTCCTTTATCATATATTAATTGACCATATATGGTTGGGTTTATATCAGGGCTCTCTAGTCTGTTCCATTGGTCTATGGGTCTGTTCTTGTGCCAGTACCAAATTGTCTTGAGTACTGTGGCTTTGTAGTAAAGCTTGAAGTTGGAGAGCATGACCCCCCCAGCTTTATTCTTCCTTCTCAGGATTACTTTGGCTATTCGGGGTCTTTTATATGGTTCCATATGAATTTTAGAATGATTTTCTCTAGTTCGTTGAAGAATGCTGTTGGTATTTTGATAGGAATTGCATTGAATCTGTAGATTGCTTTAGGCAGGATGACCATTTTGACAATATTAATTCTTCCTATCCATGAGCACGGGATGTGTTTCCATTTATTGGTATCTTCTTTAATTTCTCTCATGAGCGTCTTATAGTTTTCAGCGTATAGGTCTTTCACTTCCTTGGTTAGGTTTATTTCTAGGTATTTTATTCTTTTTGATGCAACTGTGAATGGAATTGTTTTCCTGATTTCTCTCTCTGCTAGGTTATTGTTCGTGTATAGGAATGCCACAGATTTCTGTGTATTAATTTTGTATCCCGAACTTTGCTGAATTCAGATATTAGATCTAGTAGTTTTGGAGTGGATTCTTTAGGGTTTTTTATGTACAATATCATGTCATCTGCAAACAGGGACAGTTTAACTTCTTCCCTGCCAATCTGGATGCCTTTTATTTCTTTGTGTTGTTCGATTGCTGTGGCTACGACCTCCAGTACTATGTTGAATAGAAGTGGGGAGAGTGGGCATCCTTGTCTTATTCCTGATCTTAAAGGAAAAGCTTTTAGCTTCTCGCAGTTAAGTATAATGTTGGCTGTGGGTTTGTCATATATGGCCTTTATTATGTTGAGATACTTGCCCTCTATACCCATTTTGTTAAGAGTTTTTATCATGAATGAATGTTGAATTTTGTCAAATGCTTTTTCAGCATCTATGGAGATGATGATGTGGTTTTTGTCCTTTTTGTTGATGTGGTGGATGATGTTGATGGATTTTCGAATGTTGTACCATCCTTGCATCCCTGGAATAAATCCTACTTGATCATGATGGATGATCCTTTTGATATATTTTTGAATTCGGTTTGCTAATATTTTGTTGAGTATTTTTGCATCTATGTTCATCGGGGATATTGGTCTGTAGTTTTCTTTTTTTGTGGTGTCTTTGCCTGGTTTTGGTATTAGAGTGATGCTGGCCTCATAGAATGAGTTTGGAAGTATTCCCTCTCCTTCTACTCTTTGGAAAACTTTAAGGAGGCTGGGTATTAGGTCTTCACTAAATGTTTGATAAAATTCAGTGGTGAAGCCATCTGGTCCAGGTGTTTTGTTCTTAGGTAGGTTTTTGATTACCAGTTCAATTTTGTTGCTGGTAATTGGTCTGTTGAGATTTTCTCTTTCTTTCTGGGTCAGCCTTGGAAGGTTGTATTTTTCTAGAAAGTTGTCCATTCTTCTAGGTTATCCAGTTTGTTAGCATATAATTTTCCATAGTATTCTCTAATAATTCTTTGTGTTTCTGTGGTGTCCATAGTGATTTTTCCTTTCTCATTTCTGATTCTGTTTATGTGAGCAGACTCTCTTTTTTTTCTTTATAAGTCTGGCTAGGGGTTTATCTGTTATGTTTATTTTCTCGAAGAACAAGCTCTTGCTTTTGTTGATCCTTTCTATTGTTTTATTCTTCTTGATTTTATTTATTTCTGCTCTAATCTTTATTATGTCTGTCCTTTTCCTAACTTTGAATCTCATTTGTTCTTCTTTTTCTAGTTGCGTTGATTGTGAGTTTAGACTGCTCATATGGGATTGTTCTTTCCTGAGGTAGGCCTGTATTGAGGTATACTTTTCTTTTAGCACGGCCTTTGCTGCGTCCCACAGATTTTGCGGTGTTGAATTCTTGTTGTCATTTGTCTCCATATATTGCTTGATCTCTGATTTTATTTGGTCATTGATCCATTGATTATTTAGGAGCATGTTATTAAGCCTCCATGTGTTTCTGGGATTTTTCATTTTCTTTGCGTAATTCATTTCTAGTTTCATACCTTTGTGGTCTGAGAAACTGGTTGGTACAATTTCAACCTTTGGCAGCTAATGATTTTAGGTTCCTTTTTCACTAGCATCTAGAAGGGCCTTCAAGGGCAGGTTCTTGTTACCTCTCTTGGCATCTCTGAAGTGAGAAGAAAGGCTCTGCCTCGTGAGACCTGGGTCTCAGCTGCTCCTAATTTGTGGACTTCAAATCATAGATTTTGGTCTCAGTCAGTTCCTTGTTTATCTTCATCTCTTGCCACTTCTAGAGCCTGAACGCCTGGTCAGAACAGCAAGTAAGTTGCTTAGTTTTTTCCCATTGCCACTGAGGCCAAGAAGAAAGGTAACTGTCACCTCCCTCAGGGCTCACTGGGGCATATTTATTTTCTTTCACTGCATTTTCCTCTTCCTTTTGACCCCTCTGCTGATTTACCTCACTTCCTTTTTTTGTGTTTGGATTCATTGAACTCCATTCCTTCATTATCATTGTCCTTCTCAGGTCCCTATCTCCATGTCCCACTCTGCCTTACCTGTTTCTATGCCTCTTTTGTGGCATGGTTCAGGAGAGGAATTTTGATAGTCTGAGATCTCCATCATGTATAGACTCCCAGAACTACCCAGTCCTTTTTTTCTCCTGTTCCTCTGATTTCTGTAAAGTTAAGGATTTTTTTTTTATGTTTCGGGAGCCACCTTCCTTGCTAAAGCCACGCTTGGTGACCTGACAACTTAATAGGGATAGCTTCCTAGTTTCCCTGGTGACCTAATCTAAGCTGGCATTCTGGGCTGTTTTCCCCGACCTTTCAGGAATGCCATAACTCTAGATCCTGTTTTGGGAGAGATCTAAGGAGGCACTTATTAATTTCAGTAGTGCCATATTGAACTGGGTTTTCAAAGTGTGGTTTGGGGACCCTTGGGGGTCCCTAAGACTTATTCAGTGGTATGCAGTCAAAATTCTTTTTTTTTTTTAATTGAAGTATAATTGGCTTGCAATATCCTTTTAGTTTCATTTGTACAGCATAGTGATTTGTTACTTTTATATGTAAAGAAATGATCCCCAAGGTAAGTCTAGTTACCATCTATAACCATAGTTATTACAATGTTATTGACTATATTCCCTTTGCTGTACATACATCCTCATGACTTCTTTGTTTTATAACTAGAAGTTTGTGCCTCTTAATCCCCTTCACCTATTTCATCCATCCTCCAGCCCTCTACCCTCTGATAACCAACAGTTTGTTTCCTGTATCTATACATCTGTTTGTGTTTTGTTTTTTAAATTACACACATAAGTGAAACCATACAATATTTGTCTCTCTCTGACTTATTTCTTGTAGCATAATGCCCTCTAGGTCCATCCATGTTGTTGCAATTTTAAATGGCAAGATTTCATTCTTTTTTATGGCTGAGTAATATTCCATTGTATAACTATATCACATCTTCTTTATCCATTCATTTATTGATGGACCTGTAGGTTGCTTCCACATCTTGGCTGTTATAAATAATGCTGCCATGAATATAGTGGTGCATGTAATCTTTGTGAATGGTGTTTTCATTTTCTTCAGATAATGAGTGGAATTGCTCAATTATGTAATTCTCTTTTTAATTTTTTGAGGAACCTACATATTGTTTTCCATAGTGGCTGCACCAGTTTATATTTCCGCCAACAGTGTAAAAGGGTTCCCTTTTCTCTCCATCCTCACCAACACTTGTTATTTTTTGTCCTTTTCATAATAGCCAATTTGGCCACTGTGAGGGGAGTGATATCTCATTGTGGTTTTGATTTGAATTTTCCTGATGAGTAGTGATATAAAACATCTTTTCATGTGCCTGTTGGCCATCTGTGTATGTCTTCTTTGGGAAAATGTATATTCAAGCCCTCTGCCCATTTTTAATTGGGTTGGCTTTTTGTTTTTGTTTTTTCTTAAGTTGTATAAGTTATTTATATATTTTGGATATTAACCCCTTATCAGATGTTTGATTTGTACATATCTTCTCCCATTTAGTTGCCTGCCATTTTGTTGATGGCCTCCTTCACTGTGGGAATTTTTTTAGTTTGACATAGTTCCATTTATTTAGTTTAGCTTTTGTTGCCCTTGTCTGATGAGACTGGTCCACAAATATATTGCTAGGACTGATGTCCAAGAGCTTACTGCCTGTATTATCTACTAGGAATTTTATGGTTTCTGGTCTTACACGCAAGTCTTTATTAATCCACTTTGAACTTATGTTTGTATATAAGACAGTGATCCAGTTTACTCTTTTGCATGTAACTGTCCAGTTTTCCCAGTACCATTTATTGAAGAGACTATCCATTACCCCTTGTATAGTCTTGCCTCTTTTGTCACAGATTGATTAACTTCAAAATTATTGTCAATGTAACACTCACGTAGTATTTGCCTTTTTTCACTCTCATTCTCTCCCCAGCATGTAGTGGAGTTTTATCCAGAGGCTGAGTGATATGTGCTGATTGACATCACTCTTGGCCAATGAAATGTGGGCCCTGTATTCTTGTGCTTTCTAGAATTTTTAAGGTAGTACTTTAGGGTATAAATATGGAAGCTGAGTGATGAATTCAGTTCATCCTCAGTATTTCTTCTGTGCTCTTACAAGCTTTCTTCAGTTGTACCTGCTGTAATTTCTGTAAACCTCATTATTGTCCAATAAATCATTATTTTGAAATCCCAGCATTTTCCCAGCACTTTTGAGTAAACACAACAAGAAGTAAGTACAGCTTGTAAAACTTACTTGTAAGAACTTTTGGGAAACCTTCTAATTTAAAATTTTTTATTTGCAACTTATTCTAGCACTCAGATCTATTTTATTCTAAGACAGAAGAAAATTTATAATATTTCTCATATTTAAGGATGTATTGTTGGCTTAAAAAAGGGAGATTAGAAGACTTGCAACTTCTGTTTACTGAAATGGACATACCAACAAGTAAAAGGAATCTATTTGAAGAAACTAGGCAAAATTGTAAATAAAAAATGAAAAAAAATTATAACAAAAACCATCTTCTCAGCTATGTAGATGTTAACAATGTACGTTATTATGTCTTAAGTAACAGAACATTTTCATATAGTATTATAGTGCTAGTTAAGTTGTAGCATCATTTCAAGACCAATCATCCAGAGTTTAAAGAGAAAGGAATTGCATATTTTACGTGTGCATCCCATGAGCTCTTTAAAAGCCAAGATTTGTTCCAGCCTTTCAACCTTGAAATGATAAAGTCACTGAAGCCTCTTGCAGAAGTTATCACATTGCTTTGGCTGGAAGAGCCCACCCAGTAGCTGAGAGACTAATAAAGTCTTGAACGGCTGGCATTCCTGAATGGCCACAGGATGAAAACTCAGTAAAATTCAGGAAAGTGCCACTTCGTGTGTGACCATGACTTATCAAATTAAAGATTTAGCTGCAGACATGAAGACTGAATTAATATCTTCTTTACAGGATTACATTTTTGCATTACGAATGAGCAGATTTACAGACATGGCTCAACTTGTGTCGGCAACAGCTACTCTTCAAAGACTATTTCTTATTATGAGAATGCTCAGCAACTAACACAAGTGGTGATAAATATGCAGAGGGTTGAATAACTTTTCTGCCTCCCCTGGTTTTTCCTGAAACAGCTTCGTTTCCATTTGCACTGTTGGCGCAGAAGTGATGGCGGCGAAAACTTCCAGCACCATAATGTGAATTGAGGCAGTGGCACCAAGCTCTGCTAATGCTCATAGTCATGGACTTCTTTTCTGCTACACATTTGTGGTTTGAAAAAAAAAAGCTATTTTCACTTAAGACTGCCCTGGATGAAGCACTACAAAATTTTAATTTGTATTCTGTCTTCAACCCTCTCATGATCTCTTTAATATTCTGAGTGATGAAATACAAAGTGTCCGTGGAGCCTTGTTGCTGTAGACAGAAGCACAGTGACTGTCTGAAAAAATGTGCTCTGCCTGGGTCATCATTTTTACTTGAAAGAACATACTGATGGACAAACTATACTTACTCATACTTGAGTATTTAGTGGAAGTTGTGTAGAAATTGAACAACATATGTATGTCTCAAATTTTCAAGCAAAAATTGGAATTTTGGAAAACTTGTATTTATCAAAGACTTTTTTGATGAGATAGGTGGTAAAACTAATGGAATGTGGCTTTTTGATAATGTATGAAATTGCAGTGTTTAGAAATTCTGCATCATTCAAGTGAAGGAATATTTCCCAGATTTGCTAGTAGGTAAAAGAGCTACTCAAGAGTGCAAGATGACCGATGGATTTTAATGTAATAGTACACAAAATGTTCACTGATACAATTTCATATTGCACAGTACAACTAGCCTTTAAAAACTACCACTCGTTAAGTTTTGGTCTAATATCAAAGAAGAAAATCCTCAATATCAAACTCCATTTTCCAACTACAGTTTTGTGTGAAGTGAGATGTCCTTCCTGACTTACAACCAAAAGAATATATCAAAGCACATTGAAAGCAGAAGCAAATATGAGAAGTTGGCTGTCTTCCATTAAGCCAGACATTGAGATGTACAAGAATGTAAAAATGCAACTCTTGTCATGAATTTTGTTTTAGAGTGTTTTCATAAAATGTAGGTTATTTGTATAAACATGTAATGGGTTTGTTATTATTTTGAATGAATTAATAAAAAAATTTTTTAAATTATGTTTTACTTTCTAATAAGGTAACTATTAATAGCTGAAACCCACATAAAGTTCTGTGCAGTCCTCAATTTTTTTGAGTGTAAAGAATTCTTGAGCCCAAAATGTAAAAAAACCTTTGTAGGTAGAACCTAAACTCTAATCTACTCCAGTCTTGGATGGGTTCCTTGTGCTAACTTCCTCGGGAGCCCTTGTTTGCAGTTCCCAACCCCTGTATAATCCCTGCCTGGGCCTCAGAGATTTTGACCCAAGTTAGCTTATTTCCTTCTGATACATACACTATTGGCCTGTGAGGTTTTTTGGTTATTGTTTTTATATGAGATTTGTTCATTTATTTTACCCCCCTCCTTCCCTTTTTCCCCACTCTTTCTTCTTTATTTTTCTTTTTTCCTTCTTTATTAGTATTTGTTTTTTTGGACTGTTGTCTTTGGATTATAAAATCAGTTCATCAAGTGGACTTCCTTTGGTATGTGTGAAGTAGTGTGGAAAATCTGTTTAATATTGATAGAGTACCTATAAACAAAAGCTTTTGGGGGACTAGTTATTTTTAATAGCACAAGGGTTTTCTAAAACTGAAAAGTGTAAGAATCACAGTCATAGACAAAACTTGGGTTAATTCTCCTTGGCTTTGGTTGTCCATTTCTTGGCAATTTCATAGAAAATGATATCACAGTTCCCAGCTACTATTTAGTCCTCGCTGGCTGAGGAAGGCACTTGATGCCTTGGTTTGCTGCTGTTTTAGCTGAGGAAGCTGGTTGAGTGACCAGAGGGACTTTGACCAAAGTTGGCTCATTTCCTCCTTCGAATGCAGAGCATTCATTGGACTTGTGAGTTTTTTTAAACAGTTAAATTTTGAGATAATTTTGAACTTAGAAGAGTTGCAAAAATAGTCCAAAGAGTTCCTGTCTGATCCTTGCGCAGCTTCCCCTTATGTTAAGGTCTTATATAACCATAAAACGTGTGTCAAAACCAAGAATCAATGTGGTTTAATACCATTAACCAAAGTACAGAACTTACTCATATTTCATCAGTTTTTCCACTGATGTGTGTGCTCTGTTCCAGGATCCCATACTGCCTTTAGTGGTTTTATCTCCATGGTTGCCTCAAATCTGTGACCATGTCTTGGTCTTTCCATGTCTTTCATGACACTGACAATTGTGAAGAATATTGGTTATTTCACAGACTAGTCCTCAGGTAGTCCAAAGTTTTCTCATGGCCTTGTGCTTTAATTCCACTTTTCCGTTGTGGTAAAATACACGTAACATAGAATTTACCATTTTAATCATTTTTAGATGTGTGGTCCGTTGGCATTAAGTTCATTCACAATGTTATGAAATCACCTCTACATCTAGAACTTTTTTCAACATCCCAAACAGAAGCTCCCAGTCTCCCCTTCCCGAACCTCTGGTAACCTCTATTCTGCTTTCTGTTTCTACAGATTTGCTTGTTCTAAGTACCTCATAGAAGTGGAATTGTACAAAATTTGTATGTTTGCAAGGTTCATCCATGTTGTAGCTTTAATTCCATTTTAAAAGTTAACTTGGATTTTGTTATGATGATACGCATTGATCTGTTGGATAACTGTTGGAATATACAGTTATAGGATGTGTAGTTGTAATGGGTTTAGTAATATTACTGTAATTGAGTTAATATAGCTTAACATTTTCTCTTATAAATCCATAATCTCACCGCTCACTAAAGCTATTCTAAGTCCTTAATAATTAAGAGTGTATAAGGTTTCCAGACAGAAGTGCGAGAATCGCATTTGTAGCCAAGTATGGGATTGATCATCCCTGTCCTTGACTGGTTGGTTACTTGCTATGACCTCATAATGAGCCTTTGTTTCACAGTTCCCAGAGGCCTGGCTGGGCTGCAGGACAACACTTGCTGCCTTGGTTTGCGATTGCTCTAGCTGAAGAAGCTGATTCTCAGTGACCTGAGGGACTTTGACCAAAGTTGGCTTGTTTCCGCCCTCTCAGAGCATTGGCCTTCTTTTCTTTTCCTTTTTTTATTTCATTAAAAAGATCATTTGGCTTACTTGGATTTCATTATGACAGTGGATTTTTTTTTTTAAGCTTACATATTGGCTGTTGGTCAATTCCAAATTTGAATACTGCGAAGCTTGCTTAGCCTCTGTCCTTGAAGAACCTTGGTGCCTACAATAGCTGAAGGCTAGTAGGCGCCCACCACTCACCAAGGCCAGAACACCCAACATTCTGTTCTTGCTGTGGCTGCAGAGCCTGCACCTTTTGTTCCTGTTTCTTCTGTGCTTAACTCTTTGTTAGCCCTGTTTCTTAATGAAACGTGTCTGCCAAATCTCACACTGATGTAAGTACATTTTATTTTCTTCTGTAAGAGGTAAGCAGATTTGGTGTGTGTTTGCAGCAGTGTGTGAACTTTGCTTCATGAGTCTTTTAAGAGACAGGTAATATTACAGTAAATATATAGTTTCTAAACTACCTTATGACTCTACCTTTTTCTTTTGCTTACATTCATCCTCCAATCTCCAAGCACCTCTGACTTTGAAAAGCTTCTCTTAGTTCTGCTAATAGTAGACCTGTGGGCCTTCTCTAATTGTCAGTTGGACCAGCTTTGAGCAGATCTCATCTCATTTACTCATAGTCACTTCTCATTGGAATCATTTAAAAAAAACTAATCAATTTGAGCTACATATAGACTTGTAGGATTTTAGTTTCATTTCCCATCACTCAGCAAGTCCCAATCCTCTGCTTTTTACACAAAGCGTATTTCTTTTCAGATTCACATGTGGCTTTTATTTCAGTTGTAGAATAGAACTTGATGTGCTTTTCTCTCTCTCTTTGGCTGCTGCTCTGTGTGGAAGATAGACTTTTGTTTTCAAAGGAGATTGTTCACTCTTATTAGCTAAGGCAACCACTCAGAAGCAGTGCCTCCTGGATTGCCCAGCTCTGAGGACATTACTTCGTTCCAAGTGGTTGGGAAACTGTTGGAGGGAACCGACTGAGGACTTGAAGGGTAAATGGTGCCCCACCCATTCCACTCACAGGGCATGCTTTGCCCTCAAGCTAATGTCTTTAGGTACATATATAATAATAGTCAACATTTGTTGAGTACTTATTTTGTCTCGGACACTTGGTTAGCTGTTTTGCATTTATTAATTCACTTAATCTTTGTGAGGTAGTAGGTCTTATTATTTTCCCCACTTTACAGATGAGGAAACAGAGGCCCAGAAATGTAGAGTAACTTGCTTAAGATCTCTAGTGTGTGCTGCTGTCAGAATGAGGCTTTCTTGACTGTGGCCTCTGGCTTCAGTTGTGCCCAGGTAATAGAAGAAAGTGAGCCCAGGGAGTGTGGGGCAAAGTATATCTCCCAGGTTGGCTTTAGAGTCGTGCGTGGTTTCCTCTGCCTGGATTGTTCTTTCTGTGCTTTGCGGCCAGTTGTCGGAGTGGCACAAGTGGTGCAGATGCAGCTCTCTGGGCTTACCTCCTCGGTCTTGACTGTGCCATACAACTATGGGAAACTTTAAAAACAACTTTAAATCCTGGTTTCTGATTCTCTATCTCTTCTCATCTTCTGGAATTTTAAGAACCATGTTCAAAAAGCCAGAGTCCTGAGCCCTAAAATTGGTAACCAACGATTAAGTAGCTCATAGCATAGGGCAGTTTGGGTTCCTAGGTTTGGCTGTCCTGTTATGTGGCACCCATGAAATGCTAGGATTCTAAAACTGTTGATAAGCCCCCTATCCTCACCCTAAAAAAAAAAAAAAGGAAAAAGATTTTCGTATGTGGATCTTAACTGTGTACCTTTTATCTTTATGAAACTAACATTCTCTCTTTACAGTCCTCTATGCACAACTTACACAGAGGCCCAGAGCTACTTACTTTTTAGCCTTGACTGCCAAGGGCCCAGAGTGCTGTAGCTGGCAGTGCCAGGCCGCTGTGTGTGTGTGGGACTTGCCAGCTCAGTCCTGGGAGCTGAACTCTGGCCATCCTGCTGTGTCTCTTGTGTGATGTGCCCTGACTTCCTGTGTGCAGCTGTTTGGTCACTTCTCCCTCCTGAAGCTGGTCCTCACAGCTGTGCTTGTGGTCTTCCTGGACATCCAACTGGTTTCTTGCTGAGAGGCGTTGCTCTGCGCCCCTGTGGGGTTTTAGTCCACTGGAGTATATGAGTTCACAGTGCGATTGACTTGCTTCTCTCAGCCTGCTAGTGAGTGCTGTCTTTTCTTTTATACTATTCGAGGTTTGGATTTTTATTAGCAAAGTTATGAATTCTTAAGCTTCTGTTACGATGCTAGCATGTCATGAGAGTCAAGGGCTGAGTTGCTGCCCTCGATGGAAACATCACATCCACATTGTGCCCCTCTTGCTGCCCAGCAGACAAACAGTGGGAGTTCAACTGTATGATTATGTTTGTGTTCAAATTTGATTTGCGTCTCCAAGATCATGGTTATGTGCCATTTCTCAATTACTTTAGAACCCATCTTTTTGTTATGGTAGAGAAATCAAGGTTCGCATAAATTATTTTGAGAACTACAGCCTGTTGGTTTTCTTTTGAGTGGTTCTCTTCCCCCCACTCCCACCCATGTCCAACACATTTTCCTCTCTTAACAGACGTAGCTGCTGTTCACACACAGGTGTTCTTTAGTGACGTGGGCCACCACTTCCTTGGAGAGCAGGTTGGCAGTGTTTTCTTGCTAATGAAAAGGCTGTCATAATGGGTTAGGTCCATAGGGGCTCTGCCCTTCTTACTTGTATTCCCACGGAGAAAAATCTGTACCTTAATTACCACATCACGCTGGCAGAGAGGTGTGGCTGCTAATTGATTAGATGATAGTCCTTGCATTGATGTGGAACTGCTGGGCTAGTTTTGTTTTTTTAAATGAACGAATAGGTTTGGGCCAGTTAAGTTTATTTGGAAAGATGAAGATCTGTGTAGAGATTTCCCTTTATTATAATCACAGATCTTCAGAACCTTTTATGGGTCCTTACTTTCTACCTGTGTGTAACAAGCGTGAAGTTAGCTTTTCTTGGCGTCTTGGTGCGGGTGGTGAACAGTGTCTCTTCCATCCCTGGGCCTCTGGTGTGCTCCCTTTCTGTTTGGCAGCACCAGATTCCTTTATTTGGTTTGGTTTTCATTCCCTACTTCTGCCTTGAAATGGTTGAACCTTATTCTGAAATATATTTTTAAGATAGTATTTAAAAGCAAACACCCTGCCTTTCTTGAAACCACAGAAACTGCTTGTGAAACAGCCGACAGGGCAAGCTGCCAGATACACACAGTTAAAACTAGTCCCTTGGTGACAGAATGCCAGACACGGATGGTGTACACCTTCACTATGACGGCAGTGTGAAGACTTCTCTTAATAATAACGTGTAGGTGCCGAAGTCCCTTTTACACATTCAGAATGCTCACGTTAGGAAAGCCTTCATGGTAAACCGTTCCAAGAGTCTTATATAGCTGATCTGCTCTCTACCGTACAGGAAAGATTTTAAGCAAACCAATTCTCATTCTTCCTCATCTACTTTTTATTTTTTTTAATTTCAGGAAGCGATTTCCTTTTGAGGCGATTTGAACTAAGCCTCTTACCAGCTTTTCCCATTTTAGAGTTAGAACTGGCCTCAGAATTGTTTTCCCCCAGTGGAGGAGGACTTGGGCCTTACTCTGTCCGCAGGCCCTGAATTAATTTTTTTTCCCAGATGGTATAGGATCTTCTCTATTTGTCTATAAGGAATTTTATTTCTTTCCAAATATTTTCAGGAATGAGTATTCGTTCCTTCTATCTTCCAAAGAGCTCTGACTCCACTGCCAGCTGACTGGTAAAACTACCATTTAAGAACTGGTATTGGTTTGCACTGAGCTGTAACGCTGATTGAATGAAGATTAAGGAGGGAGACCAGGCTTGATAACAAATTGGAAAGAAAAAGAAAAGCATATAAATGTGTTTCCCTAGTCACAGCCAGGACTGAGCTATGGGGGTTCCTGTATGTAGAGCTTCAGGAATTCTTTCCAGGTTTCCCCAAGAGCACCCTCTTCTGCTCTATTGTTAGGGGCTTGTTCTGGCTTCATTTCCATGACCTGAGTCCTGAGGAACTTTTTTGATTGGGTGTTTAAGCTCTTCCCATATCATCTTTCCTTGTATATTAATGCTTGTTCCTAATTACCAGATAGGGGTGAGACAAGAAAGACTAAAAAGATTGTTTCTTCAGTGAATCTGCCTGGGTTGGCTTCATGTTATGCACACACAACTCACAAGGGTCAACTCGGTGGGCATCCCCATTCATTAAAGTCCCAGAGTTAGATAGATCTTGGCAGAACTCATGGTCGTAGCTAGAAGTGAGGCCTAGATTTTCATATCTGTTATCCTATGGTTCTTCTGAAAAATAACAAAAGCCACAGACTTTTAGTATATTAGGAATAGGTGGATTGTAATTTTAGTTCCTGAATTTGGTCCCACATTGGACTCTGATTTGTGCTTATCCCTCTTACTAGATAATCAACTCTTTTGAAGGGTGGTCTGTATTTTAGCCTTCTCTGTATCCCTTCCTTCCCTAGAGTCTATTAGAGTGCTTTGTACGTGATCATCTCTCAGTTATTTGTGAAATAAAATAAGAAATTATGACATGGTCATTGTTCTCCACTGTTTGGGAAGTATATCCGTATTGATTTGTAAATCAGACATCTGTCTATCCAGTTTTTTTTTGGCCATATAAGCCACAAGTCTTAATTAGTGTCTTAAGTGCAATGATGACTAAAAAGAACAGCCTTTTCAGGATAAGAGGATAAAGGGAAAAGTTTACACTGTTATTGGGTTGTGTTAAAAACTCAGAGAGGAAACCACAGCGGGAGAATGTGCTTCTGAGGAAACCCTGTCTGGCTTCCGGAAGTAGGAACTAGAGCCAGAAAGCTAAGCCCTCCTGGTTTTGCTGAGTTCTATTCTTGCTCCTGATACACAGAATCTCTGGCTCCCTGTTGCTTCTGGTTAAATTAACCTCATTCTTCCCTCTCTTATGATGGTTGAACTGAGGTGCACTGAATGTTAGGAATTTGGTCCAGAGTTGGAGAGATCATATGGTCTGTATCAGAAGGCTGGAGTTATTTATAGTGGGAGAAAAGCTCCAGAGCATGGCACAGGAAGAACTGATTTCACACTATCTTGCGCCAGGTGATGGTGAGGACCCAGATTTTTGTTTGAGCATCTCAAGGAGATCTGTTGCTTTTCTTGGTTGACTAAAACCTGTGAGATCAGAGACCATGTTCTCCAGGACCATTTTGGGTAGGGCAAAGGTGAGAAAGATGACCATTTTCTCCTTTCCTCTTGATAATCTGCTCTTTGTGATCAGGTGTGAAGTTCTGCTCCACCTAACTTTTGAATTGTGTGGCTTTGATCCGGGTGCAGAAGGCCCCAGCTGTGAGGGTGGTGGAAGAGGACCTGTTAGACTGGTCTGCTTGGACCTGCCCCCTCTCCCACTCTGGCCAGAGACTGGAACTGCCAAGTGGCTTTGTCCTCATGGATCACCTGCTCATGGCAGGCAGGCAGGCAGTTCCCCCACAAGGAGCCCACGGAGGAGCCAGCTGGAGGATCATGCTGCAGTTGGGGGGGGTGGGGAGGGCCAGGCACTAAGTGAGCCATGTGCCCACTAGGGCCTGTGCCTCCTCAGAGCTGCTCAGTCTAAGGCCCAGAGCCCTGGGGCCTGCTGGAAATAGACTCTGTGTCATGGTGCCTTCCCTGCATCTTGTGGCCACATTCATGGTATGCAGAGAGGCTGGGAGGGGTGAGGAGCTTGTAAATCAAGGGTAAATAAAGTCCAGGAAGGGAGAGGATCTTTCCCTAGGGCACATTGAGATCAGGGTTATAATGTTTCCAAGTCCAGGTTGTCTCCTAGGTTAATTTTAATTTTTTTCAGCCCTAAGTGGCAGAGATTTTCCAGTGTGTGAGCCTGGTGTCCAAGGCTTGTTAAGTGAGGTTTACTAGTGGACATTTAGGCAGGTTGACCTGATAAAAAC
>JAQQAC010006904.1:11304059-11389846 GCA_029783875.1 Phataginus tricuspis | reverse complement strand
CCCCCCCACCAACCCTATTACAGTCACTGTCCATCAGTGTAGTGAGATGAGAATCACTACTTGTCTTCTCTGAGTTGTACAGCCCTCCCCGTGCCCCCCCACTTTATGTCTGCTAATTGTAATGTCCCTTTTACCCTCTTATCCCTCCCTTCCCACCCTTCTTCCCCAGTCCCTTTCCCTTTAGTAACTATTAGTCCGTTCTTGGGTTCTGTGAGTCTGCTGCTGTTTTGTTCCTTCAGTTTTTTTCTTTGTTCTTATACTCCACATATGAGTGAGATCATTTGATACTTGTCTTTTTCGGCTTGGCTTATTTCACTGAGCATAATACCCTCTAGCTCCATCCATGTTGTTGCAAATGGTAGGATTTGTTTTCTTCTTATGGCTGAATAATATTCCATTGTGTATATGTACCACATCTTCTTAATCCATTCATCTACTGATGAACACTTAGGTTGCTTCCATTTCTTGGCTATTGTAAATAGTGCTGCGATAAACATAGGGGTGCATCTGTCTTTTTGAAACTGGGCTGCTGCATTCTTAGGGTAAATTCCTAGGAGTGGGATTCCTGGGTCAAATGGTATTTCTATTTTGAGTTTTTTGAGGAACCTCCATACTGCTTTCCACAATGGTTAAACTAATTTGCATTCCCACCAGCAGTGTAGGAGGGTTCCCTTTTCTCCACATCCTCGCCAACATTTGTTGTTGTTTGTGTTTTGGATGTTGGCCATCCTCGCTGGTGTGAGGTGATATCTCATTGTGGTTTTAATCTGCATTTCTCTGATGATTAGCGATGTGGAGCATCTTTTTATGTGCCTGTTGGCCATCTGAATTTCTTCTTTAGAGAAGTGTCTATTCATGTCCTCTGTCCATTTCTTAATTGGATTATTTGCTTTTTGTTTGTTAAGGTGCGTGACAGACCCTCTTTTTACAGATGAGGAAATACAAGTCCAAAAAGAGTGAATGACTTGCTCACGGTTATATAACTTGTTTGGGCAGGGCAGAGTCTAGAATTGTTCTCTCTTGGGGACAGTGGCACTGTACCCCAACTGCTCCTACTTGAGAGGTAGTCCTGCTGTTTAGAAGAACTGTGTTGGGGCTACCTGCAGACCTCCTGGCAGAAGGGAGGCTGGGAAAGGACAAGTGCAAGGGCGGCAGGCCCCAGCTCCACATGCCCAGAGATGAGTTCTGAAATCCTGCCAGAGATGACATTTTTAGAGGTGCCAGCAGGCCCTAGGGAAACAATTTAAAGCAGTGGGCATCAGCGTGTTCGCCTTGACCCAGGTTGGGGGTCACATGGAGCTGAGTTGTGCGGAGAGCTATTGAGTGAGGAGTCACTCCAAAAAAAGTAGGAAGACCCTGACCCTGACTTTCCTTCATGAATTAGGAATACATTTCTGGAGAGCCTGTTAGATGCCAGGCCTTGTGCTTAGGCACTGAGAACACAAAGATGACTTAAGTTCTGGAAATTTCCCTTAGGCTAGTCTCAGCCTGTGTAACAGTGAACAAGAAAGCCACCAAGAGTTGTGAAGCAGACAGGCCATTCGGCAAGCAATGAAGTCCTGTTTCAAGAAAAGCTGACCTTGGATGCCTGGAATGACATGTCAGGGGCCCTGTGAAGTCAGAGGGATGGGGCACAACAAGCTTCCTGGAAGTGGTGTCTGAGCTGAGGCTGCCCAGGCAAAGAGTGGGAGTGCGTGAGGGAGGGTAATGCCAGGCAGTGGAGGCTGGGGGTCTTAGAGAACCTTCTGCATTTGAAGATATGTGGCTGGAGCCCAGAGTATGACTTTAGGAAGGGATGAGGGCAAGGCAGGGAAAGGAAGCTAGCCAGCTCATAATGCAGCAAAGGAAAAATCTAGAAACCATGTGGGTCTAGTTGGAAAATCACTTTTACATGTACATGTGTATATACATGCATAGACATTTATATACATATGTATGTACATACCTACTATGTACACAGATAGATATAAATCAGTTGTGGGTGGGTGGGGGGTTAAAGGGTGCTTTGAATATGAAGCTATTACTTCCTGTTCCCAGTGCTGGGGGCCCTGCTGAGATGACAGTTGGGGCTGCCCCCTGCCACCTTCCACCCCCAATGTTGTAGGGTAAGAGGGACCAGAATGGTTTTTCTGTGGCAGGTGTTGGTGGAGAATAGGCTGTCTGAGGTTTCAGTCCTGGTCCTGAACTTTAGCTTTGGAGCAGGGCTCCCTGAGGACAGTGTGGGGATCTTCAGGCCCAGGGGTCAGGACCAGTGTCCCTCTTCTCATGGGGGAGTCAAAGGCCATTGCTGCAACTGGAGGTTCTGTAGACTTTTCAGGGGCAGCCTATGGAGACCCATGGTGGCAATTCATGAGAAAGAGAAGTACCTGGTGGCCGTCCCTTCTGCCGGTCCTCAGGCAGCTCTGTCGCTAAACAGCACCTCTCTGTGGCAGCTGTGGACTCTGCTCTGACAAGGAGGAACTCTCCTTTCCCTTTGGGAGGGGCCATCAGTGGCTTCTGCTCTACCTAGGTCACAAACTAGATTGCACAACGTAGTCAGGGAGATCCCTCTTCCCTCCTGTCATTGGCAGGGAGTGGCAGACCTTAACTTACAGGGTTGTAGAAATGACCGTACTCCTAACTGCAGAGTTTGGGGCAGCCAGCACAGCGTGTGAAAATTGGCCTCAGTTAGGAGCATGTGGACTGCCTGTCTGGGAAAGGCGTAATGGGACAGTGTTTCACTTCTGACCACGTATGGACACTGCCCTGCAGACAGCTGTGTTGTCCCCTCTCCTGCCAGGGAGTGAGTTTTGTTCCCAGGCTAGCCCAGCTTTTACTGTTTTCCCTCCTGCCTTTCCCCAGGGACTGAAAACCTGCCCACCTCCTGTTATGTTCTAGCTCTGATAGGAGTACTATTCAGAGTTCTTGGCAGGAGACCAACCCATTTCTCCCCCGGTTGGTTTCCCATCCTTTTCCCAGTGTGTTTGATGTGCATATTCCCCAGAGTTCTCTTTGTGCAGCTGGTTGTCTCTGTAGTGCCCAGGGCTCTCCTGCAACGGGAACCCAACTGCTTTCCTCCCTGGTTTTAGAGGTGGGGCTTGAAAATAGAGAATCATAATCTCCCTCCTCCTCCTCTTCCTCCTGCCCCCACCCCCACCCCCTGCCAAGCAAACTGGAGTGACCTGCTCAGAGGCTCAGAGCGAGCACTCAGCCTGCCTCACTGCTCTGCATGACAGCAGCAATCTGGAGGAAGATTAATGGACGAGTGAGTATATGGTCTCTGGAGCACATTACTGTCTCAGGCTGGTCCTCTGTGGCAGGTGTGGACTCATTGTGGTGCTCAGGAGATCAGGGATCCTTAGGGGAGACGGTGACCCAGCCAGGTGTTGTCTGCCCAACGCCACCCTCTTCTCTCATGTGTGGAGAGGTGGAAAGTGCTTCTAAACACCCCACTCTTCAGAAGAGCTTGGTGGATAATTTGGGGGAGTTTACACTTAGATTCTGTGCAGCTCAAGGTCCCTTTTTCCCTTAAGCCGGGATCTTTGGACTTCTACCTTCAGTTTTCATGGGATGGGCACATCTTCTCTGGCTTCAGTGAAGACTGCGGGTGGAAGGTTAGGAAAGTGATAGCTGCTTCTTTAGAAGCTACAAAGAGGATGTTGGAGAGGGAGCCAGGTTGCCAGTGGGTGTTTTGCTTTCCCACCTTGGCTGGCTAGAGAAGGGGCACCACCTAACCTGCTTCTTCTGCCAACCTCTTCAGCCAGCCAAGGAAGCACTCTGATAGTAACATCCTCCTGCTGCTGAGGCTTGACGGTCTAAGGCCCAGCCCAGACAGAAGCAGCTCAAGCTTGTAGAGAGGGGAGGATTGGTTATTTAGTGGGTGTGACAAATGGTTTTGCAGAGGAGACAGGGAGAGAGAATCTAATTTTGCAGAGCTGGGGCCAGCTTCTTGCAGCATCACATATCGAGAGCCTAAACTGCCTGGAGCCACAGGCTCAGGTACTGACTGCCTTCCTCTCTTCCTTTTTGTGTCTTCGGGCAAGTGCTCTCATTGTCAGGCTGGCCCTCTGCTTAGAGGGAGTGATCCTGGCACAGCCTCTGGCCTCCCACCTACTCTGGGGCTGTACCTAATTTGTCTCCCAGTTCTGATTTTGAGTAGGGCAAGAAATGGTTACAGGAAGTTCTGTTTTGGTAGTTTGACTTGTGGTTGGGCATTTAATCATCTGAGAACTGAGTGCTTTCTTTATCCAACTGTACCTTTGCAACCTTCTTCTGTAGTAGGCCATACATCACAAACATTTCTTGGTAGGCCAGAAAGGCTTTGCTTGAGTATTAATTTAATTTGGGGCTCTTTATGGAGTCCTATGTTGTCTGTCCCTCTGGTCTCCCTCACTGCCACCACATCCTGCCATTAAAAAAACCAAACATTAACCTTTCATACAAAGAACATTGGAAAAATTGACCAGTGCCTCAGGTCATTGGATCCTAAGTGGTATTTGGCATAGTTAGCTGGTTTGGCGTTTGGTGAGTGATTTCTGCTTTACATTTGAGCAAAAAATTTCTTGGCAGGAGGCCTCTATGCTTCATTCCCAGAGCTTGCTGTGTGTACAGCGTTTGCCCCCTTTCCTCCCCTGACAGGTTGTTTTAATCCTCTTGCCTGTAAACAAGTGCAGCAGAATGTGTTGGGCCAGCTCATATGACCTTGGTTACCTCTTCCTGGGGTAACCAACATCAGCTTTAGATACCATGGTCACTTGACATGGTAGAGCTGTCAGGGTGAAGAGGTGGAGATGCAGGAGGAAGCCTGGGTCTGCCAAGGAAGGTGCAGCAGTTCCCCTTTGCCAGGGTTTGGCTTTCTGCAGTTTTAGTCACTGGCACTCAGCCGCGGTCCGGAAGCGGGTGATCCTCTTGACGTAGGCTCATCAGGTCAGTGGCAGCCTAATGTTGCGTCACCATGCCTATGTCATTCCTCTCACATCATGTCAGCAGTAGGCATTGTGTCATCTCCCATCCTTGCAGGAAGAAGGGTGAGTCCAGTACAGTGGGGTGTTTTGAGAGGGGGAGAACACACATCGCTTTCGTTACAGTATAGTTACGGTTGCTCTACTTTATTATCAGTTATCATTGCTCATCTCTTACTGTGCCTAATTTATAAATTCAGCTTTGTCACAGATATTTTTATATAGGAAAAAACCTACTAGATATAGGATTTGGTACAATCTGCAGTTTCAGGCATCCACTGGGGCTCTTGGAACATGTCCACTATGGATAAGGTGGGGGCTACTGTGAATGGGAGTGTATGTGATTCCTTCGTGAGGCCCAGGTAGGAAAAGTCAGCTTCTGTGGGACAGGAGTGAGAAGACACTTACATTCCTTCTTGCCTTTATTATCCCCTGAATTCCTACTTGTGGTATCTCATTTATATTCCTCCTGTATCTCAAATCCTATCTGCAGGGGGCCAGGACATGCAGCTGTTTCAGAAAACCACCCAAGACAGATGCATGCTGGTTTATAGGATACAAAACCCAACACCAAAAATCCCATCTTCCCAAACAGTGATCTTGTTATGCTGTGTGTAGGACAGCTGGTGGTAGGAGCCTGGCTGCCACAGAAGGCTGCTGAGTCTCCCGTCCGGAGGCGCTCAGGAGTGAGGCTCAGGAGCTAGGAGTGCAGTCTCTCTCTCTCTCTCTCTCTCTCTCTCTCTCTGTCTCTGTCTCTGTCTCTCTGTCTCTCTGTCTCCCTCCCTCCCTTCCCTCATTTCTCAACTGAAGAGACAGCACTGGTCAGTATAGAACAATCAGGAACTCCAGCCACTGTGTGTGAATGTGTGTTTCTTAAATACTAGTCACATTTCCCATTGTGACTATTGATTTGCAAAGTTTCCAGGTTCATATATCTAGAAAATCTTGGCAAGATTGCTGACATTGTATGTCTCTGGAGCTGGATTTTCCTAGGGTGGGATATGTATGTTTAAAGTGCTTTTTATCAGGGGAGTGTAGAGTGGCCTTTTATGTAAGGGATAAAAGAGTCGAGCTGCTGGAGCCTTTTCTGTCTCTGCCAGAAACCCAAGTCCAAGTCTGAGCCCTGTGAACAGATGACCAAGAACTTGGTCTTTGACTCAAGAGCTCTCCTAGGCCAGTTCAAAAAGATCCAACTCTTTTTGGAGTTTTAGAGCATATTGGTGGTCACTGGGTTAAAGAGGTTAATTCAAAAGGTTGTTAAATCCAAAAGTCGTATCTTTTTCTTGGAACCTGCAGAGTAAGTTGGGAAAGCACTTGGAATTATAGAGATAATAGCCAGCACATCGTGAACATTTGGTATATGGCAGGCATTGTTCCGAGTGTTGGATCGTGTTGGATATTCAGTAATTTCTGACTTTACACCTGTTTTCCCTTGTTAGGAATCCCTCCTGCTATAGGGGCTTTGTCCTTGGCAATTGCACAGACTAGGTAGAACAACAAAATGTATAGCAGCAGCCTCCTGCTGCCCAGCTAGATTCTTGGGATCAAAGGATCCTGGTTAGGTTTCTTTGTCTCAATCTTCAGGTCTTTCTTCAAGCTACCAGACCTATTGGCAATTAGAGCTGCCCTTCAGGATTTGTTGGGGAGGATCTGAATACCTTGGTAGCTCTCCTTTCTTCCCTACCTCCTCTGAGTGAATTTGGAGATGGAGTCCTAGAGATTTGGCTGCTTGCCTCCTTCAAAATAACCGGCATTTTCTGATCTGCAGTCTAGGTGGTAGTGTGTCTAATAATGCCCCAAAGTGGCCCCCTTCCGCCCTAACACCACCTGTTAATGAGTGATTCTAGTTCCTGGAAGCCCCTAGGAACTCATCTGTATCAAAGAGCCCTGCTGTCAGGTTTGTGTCACAGAGGGCAGGAAGCTCAGAACCTCCAACACGGACGGCTGCACCCAGTCTCCCTGCCTCCTTGGCCTTTTCTAGACCACTCTCTTAAAAGCCAGTAGTTAGACTGCTGTCCCAGGACTCTTTCTGAAAAGGCACTTGTAATGGAAAGTGGCTGTCATCTCATTTAACATACTCCCTGCTCCTGAGCCAATTGGGCAAACGACTAGGGTGCCATGAAGAACTGCTGTTGCCGTCAGAAAATGATCAGTGTTTGGCTTTGGGGCAAGTCAGGCCCACAGTCAGAAGTTGACATGTACTCCATCTCACTGAGAAGCTTGTGCTTTCCCATCTTCCCCACCCAGCTTCTGGCAGATGTGCCCCCTCCACTTACCTGGCATACCAGCCAAGGCACCTGCCCAGGTCACGGCCACTCAGTCACAGGACCCAGCAGTTACTGCTCTCGGCCCAGGGCTGAGGCTGCAGTGGCAATGACAGACCCAGGGAGGCAGGTATGAGGCATGTCCTGGCCTCAGTTGCAGAGCAGGGAGATAGCTCTCAAGATCACATGCCCCTTAAAAGAAGCAAAGTTAACTCTAAATTCTGAATAATTCTAAATTCTACATCTAAATCCTAAATTCTAAAATGACTCCATGGCTCACTTACTGTTTAAGTCAGTATTGTAATTTGAAAAACAATACCTCCAATAAAAGCAAAGAATATGCAAAAAAAAAAAAAGATCACATGCCCCTGATATATGTGTTAGGGGACTGTCCCAGGCACCCTTTTCTTTTCTCTCTAGCTGTAAGTTTGTCTTCCTAGTCTTCCTTAATTAGTCCTTCTCTCCTGTAAGGTTACACCCCCTCAAAATTCCTTTCCTCCAGCCTCGTGCTTCATCTCCACCTGTGCTGTTCTTCGTATCTTCTTAGACCCTCCCTCCTACCCGACCATCCCACATGCTTGGAAGCTGCCCTACCCCAGCTCAAGCCCTGGTGTTTCAAGCCCTAACCCAGATTGGAAGGTTAGGGAGCCACAGTTTCTGCTGCCTGTGCTGCTTGGGAGCAAAGATCTGTTCTAGTTTCCAAGTTGGAACTCTGAATTTGTTTTCCTGTTCTGGACTATGGTTTAAATCTTAAGTATGGTTGGTATACTATTTCAGACATATTAGTGGGCCCTCATGAGCTTACCTGAGACACAAACACCGTTTTTAACATGTTTCTATGGGAAAATAGTTCCTTCTCAGGACGAAACTTTTGGTTAAGTTGGGGATTTCTTGTCTGATATTACTGCAGCAGATTTGCATGTGAAAGTGCTCTCATTAGTTTGTAGACATAGCACTAGCTGTCACAAAAGAAAGTTGTCCTTCTGGATGCCAGATGACCAGACAAAGGCATAAAGAAACATACACACACCTCTTCCTCCCAGAAAGGTTGCTAGAGAGCTATACTCACTCCCGTGATGGTTCTGAGGGACAGGTGAGACTGAATTCTCAATCTTGGTTGATGGGTCCTTTTGTCAGGTAGCTCCATGCCATGGCTCAGGTGCCCTCACCTGCTGGGGTTTTTATGGCTCTGCTGTAAGAGGAAGATAACACCTCTGCCTGAGCAGCAGCAGTCCAGTGGGGCTTTGCTTATGGGAAGAGCAGCCAGTTGGATTTTTAATGGTCACTTAAGAGGAGCCAACCACATTGCAGCCCGATGAGGTGGGACAGTTTTGAGGCAAGAGCGGCATTGATGACCTTAGGTGGTATCTGTGACTTGTGCTTGAGCTCTGACCTCTGGCCATGGTGACTTCTGGGGCAGTAAACTTTGTCTCAGTGTGTTTTCTGATATTTCCTCCTCCTTCATCAACTCCCTCTCTGAAACTGGAGGAGTAGGAAGGTAGTATTTCTTTCCATTTCCAGAGGAAGGTGCAGTGGAAAGAGGCACATGTCTTACTCAGCACCTTCCAGTGTAGAGCTGGAACTGGATAGGAAGGACCCCAGAAGGCCTGTTTCACAGCCTGGGGCCAGATCTGCTTCTTAGCATAAAGACGTTGTAATGAAACATATTGGAAAGGGCAGAGACAAAGGGTTAAATCTGCACCCAGGTAACAAGACTGTTGCATAAACGCTGAGAGATTTTTTCTTTTTAAGATCTCGTGCTTCTTTTTCACTTTGTACTGGCAAAAACCCCAGGAGAAGATGGGAGATTCTGGGAGGAGATGATTATGCTGGGTGAGTCAACTGAGCTCCCCAGCTGCCGTTTTTAGTTCCTTTGCTTTTCTGTAACAGGAGGCAGTTTGGGGAGGGGTGGGGGCAGGGTGGTAATGCTGATTCGTGCAGACAGGAGGCAGGTGTGTGGGTGCATTTTGGGGCCACTCTAGGACTGACTGCATCTTATAGTCAGTACTTTGGTTCAAGGAGGAAATATTAAAGCAGAGTTCTCGGTATGGCAAAGAGTAAATAAATGTCTCCTACAAGTCACTGTCCCTTCCCTAAATCAGTAGCTCTTAGAATGCCTGGAGCCGTCTTACACTGTCCCAGCAAGACCCAGTGGTTCTGATAGCAAAGTGGTAGAGGGATTGAATGTAGAGGCCGAGAGCTGTCCTGCGGGAGCATCTGAAGGTTATAAGGCAGCAGGAAGTTGTAAGGAAAGGGGCCCTCTCTGTGATGAAAGGAGGAATTGGGCTTGATTTAGGGGGGGTGGGGGGGAGGGTGGGGGGTGGTGCCCCTTGGCTATGCCTGTATTCTGAGCCTGTCTCTAGTTCACCTTGGTGAACCTTTGCCTCAAGCTTTGTGTCAGAAGAGATCACCAAGGGCCTTATCACCACCTGAGAAAGCTTGTTAGTGAAACTAATGCTCCATAGATGTCATCCGTCCATGGGAGAGTGGATTCCTGCATGGCCCACTGCCCACTTTGATGTTGCCTGCAGAGTACACTGGTTGGTGTGGGTTATTGGTGGGGATCCCAGAGACTGCCATGAAGACACCCTACAAGTGTTCTTACTCATCCACACAGTTATTTGCTCAGTACCTATTGAACACTTCTGACCTGTGCTGTAGGCACTGTGGCTGTGTCACTTCAGAGGGTAGCAGAAGTGCCTTGGAAGAGGGAAGATGGGTCTCATGACAAGAGGTTTTGATCTTCTTTTGCTCTTGTCTCATTTCTTGGGCTGAGGACTAGGAGGGTGGCTTTAAGGGTCAAAAAGTTGTTCCGCATTTGTTTCTGTAAGGAGTTTTAACATGAGCCAGTTAGGTGCAGGCACTGTCAGGCATGGGGAGCATACAGATCCACTGTCAGAGCGAGACACTGTCCCTGGCCTCTCAGAGCTTGGAGGGGGTTAAGGGGTGGAGACAGGAAAGATGAACAGATGCTGTGAGAGTCCAGAGAAGGCAGAGGTGGCCCTCAGATGAGGTGTCTGGGTGATACTTTGAACAAAAGGGTTGGGGATAAACAAGGGAGAAGGGGCTTTACTTACCTGATCACCTAAAAGAAGGCATTGTATGATAGCTGGAGCCTTACTTTTGGTGTGTGTTTATCTGTGTGCCACAGTTCCTACCCGTTCCCTATCTGGGTCCCACCTCAGGTCTAATTCCAGAGTGACGCCCTCCTGCACTGCACTATAGACCGCCAGCCAGTATGCTGACAACATAAACTGTTGTCCCGGGCCCCTTGGCTGTGCTGGCTGGGCTCCGTCAGCTCCCTACAGTCCTCTGTAAAGTGAGCCAAACCTTTCTGCTGCAGGCTGCCTTCTGCCTCCCCCAGAGCCCTGGGCTGCTGGCAGGCTGGCTCTCCTGTGATTTGGAGGAACTTGTTGGTCTCCATGGTTACAGTAACCCACTGATATGGGAGAAGCTGAATGGAGTGCGAGGCTGGCAGCATGAGCTTCCCCCAGCCCTTGGTACCATGTGGTACTGGTGTGCCGGCTGTTTCTTGGACCTTCTCTGGAAGGAAGGAGTTAAGGAACCGATGAGGAAGGGAAGAGTCAGCACACCTCTGGGCTACACAGAGGTCAGAGGTGGGGCTGCTTTCTCATTCACCCACTCCTCTTGGCAGGAGGGGTTTTGTGTTAGGAAAGAGGGTCCTTTTTGCCTGCAGCCCAGCCATGGTTGAAATTTGACTTTTCCTTGTTCTAGAAGGAATAACACCTTTGCTACACTGGTAATTGTAGTGAGGTTCTTAGGAATTATAGCTCTTCTCAAGGCCCAGAGGAGTAAGCCCTTGAGATGGGAAAAGGTTCCTACCTGAGAGTGAAGAGAGGTCATAGAAAGCATTGTTGAGACTTTCCTGGGCACCAGGCAGGCACTGATCAGCACTGGCCTGGATTTTCTCATTTCATCCTTAAGCTGAGCCTGTGAAGTGGGTACAGCTAGTATCCTCATGTCCCAAAGGGGGAAACAGACTTAGTCAAGTGCTCTTGCTCATATTCAGTCAGTTCCTTACCAGGAGCCGAGGAAGGCTCCTGCTGGGTCTGTCTGCCTCCAGAGCTGTGCTGTGCTCTCCTAACTCCTCTAAGAAGTAAGCAGAGGTACTGTAGTGAGCATAATGTACTATTCCCCCATTAGACGTTTCTAAAAGGCAGGTACCAGATCTCTCTGAACTTTGCAACGGGCCCTGGCTCTAGAGGTAGGCACTTAACAAAGGCTTGCTGAATCGGCAGTAGTGATTGGGGATTGAGAAAGAAACCAGCCCCCAGCAGATTCTCAGGGGTGAGGTGGTGCTGGAAGCTTCTGAACCCCTGGGTGCTTAGTAGAATCCACTGTATTTGAAGAGTGCTCAGCATTTCAAGTTACTCTGAAGGCAGGAGATTTGAGGGGGGCCACGGCAGTGTAGCTTCCATGCATGAAGGCGAGTGAGCTGGAGACAGCATGGTTCTGACCCCACTCCAGGTCAGTTCTTGCCTGCTGGTCTTCCCAGGCCGGCGCTGGTTTCTGCTGTGGCTGCTTTGAGGCCTGCAGGCTGCTCCCGTCATGGCCCAGGCTGCAGTGCTAGTCTCTCCCTGCCTTGGTTGTGAGGCTTGCAACTCAGAGAGCTAAAGGGCAGCAGACCACTTTGCTTTTGGCTTTGTGCTTTAGTTGCAGGTTCTGCTGTCTCCTTTGTCAGAGAGGCGCTGCCCTGGCTGGAAAAAGAGAGCAGCCCTCTGACAGTGTGGCACAGCCCCAGCTGCCTTCTGCTGTAGGGTATCAAGGGAAGGTGGGGGTCTTGTACTCTCCCAGGGGGAGCCCTCATAGTTAATTTCAGGGGTAGGAGGGCACACCTAGCCTCTCCACTGGTCAGTGCTTTACAGCTTCACAAGACCTCTCCTACCCAGAATGTTCACTGTTTTTGTTTTTCTTTTTAAAATTTATTTTATTTTAGTATCATTAACCAACAATTACATGAGCAATATTGTGATGATTAAACTACCCCCTTCATCAGGTCCCCCCCACCAACCCTATTACAGTCACTGTCCATCAGTGTAGTGAGATGAGAATCACTACTTGTCTTCTCTGAGCTGTACAGTCCCCCCCGTGTGTTCACTGGTTTTTGACTCTGGCAGTTGAGAATGACAGTTGCTCAGGATCGAAAGATGCAAAGGCTCCTGGATGCAGTGAAGGAGTGAAGGAGGAAGGGTTAAAGAGCTAGCAACCTGCCACAGCCCCGTGACTTTTCAGCTCTCCCCAGGCTCTCTGAGGTCAGTGCTCGGTACTTCCTCGGTTTACAAAACCACTTACTGTCTCCCACAAATAAAATTGAGAAGGCCATCTGTCTGTCACATTGCAAAATCCTAGGAAAACTGGAAAAAAAAAGTTATTTGATCCTGCTCTGGCTTCTGAGTGAAGGGGCAGTGGTCCCAGGCAAGCCTAAGCCCAAAGTCCAGAATAAGCCCTCATCTCTTCCACTGAAGTCAGAGCCTGATTTGGAAAGTGCTAATGGGAGGAGGGGTCATCGTAGGACCCCCCGGGGAAGGCCTTTACAACAGTCCTCAGACATTGGCCTTCCTTTTGTCCCTTTCCCGTGTCTTCCCTTCTTTCCCCTCCTTCTAGTCTTTGGAGGAAAAGCCAGTGACTTAGCTTCTTGTGGGGTAGTTAGGAGCAGATTTGGCATGAAGAAGGGTTGAAGAGAAGCTGGTAGAGGGGAACACGAACAGCAGAGTGCTGACGTGGGCACCCAAACCCTGAGCACCACACCGGTCCCGGCTCTGCACTCGGAGGTTGCGCGACCTTGGGCAAGTCTCTTAACCTCTGCACTACAGTTTCTCATCTGTAAAATGAGGGTGCTACCTACTTGGAGGTCTGTGGTGTGGGGAACATAGGAAGTACATGCCAGCAGCTGATCGTGTCAGAAACGTGGACCCTGTTGACCAGGGCTCCTGTGTAAGGCAAGCACTGAGTAGCACTGTCTCTTGGGTGCCTGTGCTCAGGTGCCAGGCGGGCACAGAGCAGGTTTTGCCCTTCCCTAGAGGGATTTGTGGCCTGCCAGCATGAGATCTTTTGAGTTGCTTACTGGGTTAGATTCCAGTGTAGAGTAGTGGAACGAATACAGAGTGGATCTGGGAGCCAGAGGAAAGGCTGTGACCAGCACACAGACCGTAGGTGAGGGAGGGCTTCAAACTGCCCAGTCAGCAGAGGCCTAGACAGCAGGGACTTTGCGGGATGAAGGTGTGGGGATGGCTGCCCCTGCTCCCCCTGCTCCCCCTAGTCTCCCAGGCCCTCAGAGTTCTTAAAGAAGACAGTCTTGTTGGGGTGAGGTGACGAAGACTTGGCGGGGAGTGGGAACCTGGGGAGTGACTCCCAGAATCAGGGCTGGGAGAGACTTCGAGGAACATTTGGTTTGTTCCCCATCCTTTGGGCAAAATTTAGGATTAAACATCTCATTCTCTATCGGTGACAAAGGTTCTTAATCTAGAACCCATAGATTTCTAAGAGGCCTCACAGGGTCCCTAAAGCCCCTGAAATTATGTGCATGATATTTTGCATATAAGTGGAATATGCATTTTTCTAAGGTTAAATGCTGCTTTTTGTGAAGTAAGAGATCCATCTGCCACTATTGGATTGCTGGTTTCTCCTTACCCCTGTGCCCACCCTTGTCCTTGCTGGGTGTTTTGCTGGTGTGGGGCATGTCTGATTCACACGTACTCCTCGCCTCCCGCCCGCCTGTTTGAGCCCCTACCCAGGTCCCACCTGCTGCAGGTGAGATAAGAACTTTATGACAGCCCGGGCTGGAGTGAGTCTCCTCCTCACCCTCTCCCAGCTGTTACCCAGCAAAGCACCTAGGGGAGGGTGGGGCAGCCCGCTTCCGGGGAGGGGGAGGGGAAGGGAGAAGGAAGTTGATCTAAACCCGCCTCTCTCTCTGTCTCTCTTCTTTCCTGTTCCCCTCCTGCCCCTGTCCTCCCACCTTGCTCCCGATGTAGTGTCCTGGAACTGCATGCATTTCCTGGCCACTGGACCCTGGCCGGCAAGAAGCTGCAGGGCTTTGTCCCGTTGCTCTCCTTGCCAAGGCTGGTCTCTCTCTGCTAGTGGTGGTTTCGGTTGCGACACAGTCCAGGTTCCCAGGCAGGAGCCGCTCGGCCTGGCTGCTTCGCTCCTTTTCACTGAGGAGGTGGTGGAAGGTGTCGCCTACTTCGGCTGAGTAAGGGTGGCTGGCGGAGCCCGCAGCCCCCGCCCTGGGCCTGGCTCTTCCCGGCCTCTGTACTTTGCCCTTGCTGCCTGACAGGTTCTGCTGTGGGCTCTGCTGAATGGAAGTCGCTGGTAGTCCTTGTCCCTTTCTCCAGCCGGGTATGTTTTCCCCTTCTTTTGCTCTGGGGTTGCCCCTCTTATTTCCTCCCTCCCACCCCAAACCAGGATCTTTAAACAGTTGCTGAATGGGGCCGGGCACTGGCACAGGGCAGTGAAGTGCTCTTCATGGGTAGCAGCATTGGCTAGGAGAGGAAGGGGGCAAGTAGCAGGAGAGGAGTCCCTTCAGGTGGGGTCAGCAGGCTCACCCAGAGTGTGAGGAAAGGACTGGTGAAGGGCTGGAGCGCAGGGAGAGCGCTCAGGTGCTGCCATGAGGGGAGACGGGCATGGGGGCAGCTGCTCAGGGCCAGTGCCCAAAGGCCACTTTCTTCCTCCATTGCACAGTGCCCAGGCTTGCTTTGCCTCTGGCCAAGAGGTGACTGCCTGCCTATCAGCACCCCAAGCTTGGCCCCTTCCAGCCCTGGGAAAGTCTCAGAACACCTGGATGTAGAGCACCAAAGCCTGAGCTTTCCTAGGGGAGAACTGCTGGTTGGAGCCTTCAGCATTAGGGAAGGGGCCCTGCCTACCTGAGTCAGCGCTGGGCCTCGGGTGGAGGCCGTCTTCCGGGCAGACCTGGCAGCACGCCTAGGGCTGAGCTCTGGATTCCAGGTTGAAGGGCCCACTGGCTATGAGGCTCTCTTTTTCTTTCATCCCTAGGTCCCACATTCTCTCCTCCTGTTGAGGACCTTGAAGCTGTTTTAGGACCCCTACTTCTGAATCAGTAATCTGCATGGTCTGCCATTGGTTCCAAATACTGCCTTGTAGGATGACCCCCTTGTTCTTCCTGAAGGCTGCCTGAGAGCCATGGTGTCTGTTTTCAGCAGACTGCCTCAGACCTTGAGGGCCTGCCTGTGGTTGTGATGTCCACGAGCAAGGGCTTTGGGAGTGTGAGGTGTTTGTATAGTACTGTGAGCAAAGAGGACAGAGGCAGAGGGGAGAGCAGGGCTTTAGTCAGGTCCTGTTTGGCCCAGAAGAGCAGCTAGTCCTCAGGCCCCCATCCTGTTGGTGAGATCGTCCAGGTTGAATGGACCTAGTCAAAACCACAGAAGGGACTCTCTTCCCCCGCAACCCTAACGTCATCAGCCTTCAGGAAAGCAGCTCGTGTGGTGTCTTGCTCCGTGAAACATTGTCTATTTGGAGACTCTCCTTTCTGTGCTCTCTCCCTCCTTTCTCACCTTCCTTCCTATGGCCCTCTCACCCTTTCCCCCAACCCTGCCTTGTGACACATCTCACAACATATAAGAGGTGAAGGGGAGTAAGAAGGGAGGCATGCTTTGCGTCCTGAAAGGGGTGTGGGTGAATTTTGGAGCAGAGGATCAAAGAGCATGTAGGCTATGTGGCTGATGCTCAGCCTGGACCTCTTCCCAGTGGAAAGGCCACAGCATCTCGGCTCAGCCAGGCTACCGCTGGCTTAGGGGGGCTTGACTTAGATGCGGAAGTCTCGTTGACAACGGGAATTTTGGTTTTGCAGGCAGTAGTATTTGGGGACTAAAGGTAATAACAGTAATGATTGTTCGTTACTGAGCATTGGATAAAGCATTTTACATGTGTTCTGTCACATACCTAATGTGAAGTAGGGAATATTTTATCGCCACCTTACAGATAAGGAAACTAAAGCTAATAAGTGAGGGAGGCAGGACTTAGAGCTTGTTCTGTGGGGCAGAGCTCCTCAGCACCCATTAGACCCTCTCTGGGCAGATGTGTGGAATAATCTTTTGCATGGTTTCCTTTCTCCTTTGTAATAGTCTCTCTCTAAAGGATGGTGTTGATGATAATAAAGCTAACACATTTTGAGTAAATGGCAGATTTAGGATTTGAACTCTGGCGATTTGTCTGTAGCATCCACACTCAAGCATGCCTCGCTACCCCAGTAAGGAAGAGGGTGGATGGCACAGCTCCTCTTGTGGTTTTTGGTGTTCCTTGAAGTCTAGTGTGCTGCTGAGCCTGGCTGGGGATGTTGTCCTGCTGTGCCCCAAAGACTAGGCCCTGGGACCAGGAACACGAAGACAGGTGGGCAGGGCAGAGCTCAGGGAGGGCAGCAGGACTCCCAGCTTTGGCTTCAGAGGGACAAATGAGGGGCCCACATCCTCAGGTAAATACTAAATTCCTATTCCCAATTTTGAGGACTTGGAGACTACCAAGCTCCTGCTACCTTTGCTTGTATCCTCAAAAAAGAGGGGAGTAACAAGAAGATTGTGAATTAGAAGTTGCCAAGGAAACTTTTTCACCAATCTGCCTCTCAGGGAAGTTGGGGCAGAGGGAAGATTATCCCTGCTCATGACCTGTTAGGCAGGCTGGGAAGGGCACTCGACAGTCCAGCAGTACTTGTAGGCAGGATGGGGCTGAGAAGAGGTAGGCCATGGAGACCAGGCCTCAGGACCCTGAAGGATGCTCAGGGTGCCCCTTGGTAGATTGACCCGAATGCTGGAACCAGCAGGGCCTAGAAAAGCCCTTCTGTCCAAGGGGTGTGAGCCCGAGTTCCGTTTGCAGGGGAAGAAGCAGATACTTGAAAATCTACTGGCCTAGTAAATGCTGTTTGAGGACCAACCAGGCTTAGGTGAGCTGCAGGGTGTATGGAGAACAGGGCAAGAGAAGCTCTGAGCAGGGGGGGACAGAACGCAAAGGCTTTGGGGACCTCGTGCAGTGTGAAGGTTGGTGAGAACTCACAGAAGAGTGAATACTCCCTGAAGGGCCAAGGGGGCTGGAAGGGACACTTCTGAGAGATGTCAGGAGCCTCTGCCTTCATTGTCTACTACATGCATGAGATCTTTTCTCCTTGAAGGACCAACTTCATGAGCTTCTGGGATCTGAGTCAAACCGCCCACCCCAGACCAGCTAGTAGCCACTACACAAGGAGAAAGAAAGGTCCTCCGTTGACACACTGGAGAAGAGGAAAGTCAGTAGCAGGGAGACCGACTTGTGTTACTGTTTTTCTGTTGGAAAAGCATCTGGTTAGGAAGAAACTTCTTGCCAAGGAACTGTTGACAGTTCTTTAGGTGGCAGCGAGATCTTTCTTTTCTCTCTGATCTTTGAGGGATTCACTTATAGCCAGAAGGGGCTGTGAAAGGAAGAACTTGACTTGCCCTCCTCTGGTCCCCCTGCTCCCCTCCAAACTGTCCCCTTGACATTTCCAAGGCAGCTCTGGATGGTCTGGGATGAGGTCCTGGCTGCACTTTGCCTTGGCATTCTGGAGTCGTGTCCTCAGGTATTCTTTGAGAGGTAACTCAGGGCTGTAGACAAGAGTCACACAAACTTGAAACAGTTTTGCTGAGATACAATTCATATACCATACGATTCACCCCTTTAAATTGTGCAATTTAGTGGCTTTTTGTAAATTCACAGAGATGTGTGTCCATCACCACAATCAACACTTCATTAAAACGTTTTCATTACCACAGAGAGAAATCTCACCCCTCTTAGTTGTCATCCCTGAAGTCCCTCATGCACCTAAGCTCTTGATTAAACTTCTTTTCTGTCTCTGGACCTTTCAAATAAAGGAATCATACAGTGTGTGATCCTTTGTGACCAGCTTTGTTCACTTAGCATGTTTTCAAAGTTTTTCCGTGTTGTAGCATGTATCAGTATTTCATTTATTTTTATTGCCCATGCTGTCCTACTGGGTGGATATTCCAGTTTGTTTATCCATTCATCAATTGATGGACTTTTTTTATTAAAGTATCATTGCTATACAATAATAATGAAGGTTTCAAATGTACAACACAGTGGTTCAACTTTCACCCATGTTATCAAGTCCTCACCCCTTTCCACTGCGGTCACTGTCAGCATAGTAAGATGTTACTGAGTCATTAACTGTATTCTCTGTGCTCTACTACTGTCACCGTGACCTACCTATATTGTGGTTGTGAATTACAGTACCCCTTAATCCCCTTCTCCCTCCCGCCCACCCTCCCCAGCCCCTCCCCCTTTGTAACCACTAATTCCTTCTTGGTGTCTGAGTCCACTGCTATTCTGTTCCTTCTGTTTTGCTTTGTTGTTATACTCCACAAATGAGTGAAATCATTTGATATTTGTGCCTCTGCCTGGCTTATCTCACTGAGTATAATACCCACTAGCTCCATCTATGTTGTTCCAAATGGCAGGATTTCTTTTCTTTTTGTGGCTGAATAATATTCCATTATGTGTATGTACCACATCTTCTTTATCCATTCATCTACTGATGGACGCTTAGGTTGCTTCCATTTCAATTGATGGACATTTATGTTGTTTCCACTTTCTGGCTATTACAAGTATGGGATATTATGAATATGCAGATTTTTCTGTGGATGTGTGTTCCATTTCTCCTGGGTATGTCCCCAGGAGTGGACTTGCCAGATCACTCTAGGTTTTAGCTCTTTGAAAACATACAAGTCTTCATATACACGCATGTTTTCATATGGGCCACCTCCTTTCATGTTAGGTTTGTACACCTGTTCAGTGCTGTTGCCTTTGCCGCCTCTTCACTAGCGCTCTGGGGTATCCAAGGAGGGCTCTGTTGCCTTGCTCAGACCCGGTCATTCAGTTTGCTCATTGTACAGATACTCATTGAGCATCTACTTTAATCCAGTCTGTCTAGGTGCTGGGGTGCATCAGTGAATAAATGATACATGCCTGCCTTCATGAGCTTCCATTCTTATCAGGTAGACGTCAAATCAATGTAAAGTAACAATTAGTAAAGATAAATGTGAAGTGTTGGGTGGCAATGAGTGCTCTGAAGTAATTCTGATCATGTTGCACCTGAGACTTTGATCGCAGCCTTTTCACAGGGTGAACAGGCAACAGGGAGAACAGTAGGAGGCGCTCTCTGCACAAGGCGCAGGTGTTGGGTTACTCATGGCAGGTTGTACTTCCAGACGGTGGAGCCAGAGAGGGGACAGATTGGGTCCTAAACTCCAACTCCCACCGAATGTTGGCCTGGGACCTGTGCTGTGCTCTTTGAGAGTGAAGACTGGCTCTCTTCTCCTCTTCCTTTTTTCCCCCTGCCTTATGATTCTTCGCATGCCTACCACGCCCTGGAGTTTGCCCCTACACCCCAGCCTCTTGCATTTTTTGCAGAGAGATACGGGCAAGGGTGTGGGAACTGAATAGGCAGCATACTTAAAGATGTGTGTGCTTCCCCACTGCAGCCCACCCTGGGGCACCTTGACTCCAAGCCCAGCGGTAAGTCCAACATGCTGCGGGGCCGCAACTCAGCCACCTCTGCTGACGATCAGCCCCATATTGGCAACTATCGACTCCTCAAGACTATTGGCAAGGGTAACTTCGCCAAGGTGAAACTGGCCCGGCACATCCTGACTGGGAAAGAGGTGAGGATTGGGTTTCCAACTGTTGACACCCCCGCAGGTGGTGGTGGGACTACTACCACAGCCAGCCTCTTGTTTGTCCAGTAGAAATGAGATCTGAACAAACAGAGGTGCTAAAAGGGACAGGTCAGAAAGTAGAAAATATTAAGGATGAAGCAGATTGGAACCCTGGATTTAGCCTGGCAAAAGAGGTAATCTTGGGTTTTTTTGTCTTATGTTCAGGTAGCTGTGAAGATCATTGACAAGACTCAACTGAACTCCTCCAGCCTCCAGAAAGTAAGCACTCAGCACCTCCAGTCCCTTTCCAGCTCCCTTCAGGGGTCAGATGATTCACTGACCCCATTTGGACCTCCTCTAGAATCCCTAGTGTAAAATCTCTGATCATTTCACTGTCCCCAGCACTCCTGTCCATGGCTCTGCTACCTGTAGGGCTTTGGATCCCCTGTGTTAACTCCTCCTGATTGGGCTTCCTGGCCACGGGCACTGGCTTTTTAGAAGTCTTCCTGTCCCTTCTCAGCCACTTGGCCTACCTATCTGACCCACTTCCTGTATCTTGTTATCTTATGGTCTTTGGCCAGCCCCAAGCAAAAACACATTTGTAGCCGTTACTGTACTAAACGTGCATGCGGTTCCTCCAAGATCTGGAATGGTTCAAGGGAGTGGCTCTAGGAAGTACAGAAATAAGAGGAGGCAGCAAACCTGGCCCTGAATTCTGTGCCAGCTGCATTTTAGGGAATTAGTATGGAAGACTGGGGTTTTTAGAAGCTAACCTCAGTTTCAAGCCCCCAACAATGTGTAGATTAAGAATAGTTTTCCTTCTAACTTCTAGGCCCCACTTAGTAGCTAAAAGTCATTTGCGTGGAGTCTTCACTAGATGAAGTTGAACTTTTCTTTTCCCTCCTTGGTTTACAGTGAGAAACTGAGGTCTTCTTAGCTGGTTGGTGAACCCTCCAGGTAGGGAGCACATACCCCCTGCTCAAGAAACTAAGAAAAGCTGCTAGGAATGAGAAAAGGAGACTTTCATTTGCTGAAGGGGGCCAGCTTGCCAGTGCCTGGTTGTTGTAGAACTAGGAACTCTGTGCCCTCTGCCCCCATCCTGGGGAAGGGGGGAATCTCCCATCAGGCTCCCAAAAAGCTGCCCCGATTCAGGTCAGTCAGATTTCCTCGTGCCCTCATATTCCAGCTGACCCTGGCTCAGATTTCCTGACCTTGATTAACCTAGTTCTTTTCTTCTTGCAGCAGATTGACTTTTTCTTTTCATGAGCACATTGTGTTATTTGAGTTAGGAGAAGGCATAGCCTCACGCTCACAGAGTCAACTACAGTGGGATGGGGAAGCTTGGGACCAGAGGCTGGGGGCTGTTAGTGAGAGATGCTCACAGAATTAGAATGTGTGGTTGAGGTGCCCTGATGTGCTGACATCCAAAACCAAGATATTGCCTCTTTTTTGTTACCCTGGGGTCCCCTCAGGATTCTTTGGTTCAAAAGAAACATTGCTGTCATCACCAGGGCTTCCCTGCTTGGAGCTTTCTGAAAGGGAGGGAAAGAGGCTACTCTTGACATGTTGGCTCAGACCCTACAGGGTAGAAGCCAGGTTGGCATGGGCCGTTTGGTCTTTGGTGCACTCCAGCCTGCCATCATCATAATTGCCAGTCAGCCAGGCCATCTTGGTTCCCACCTCTTTTTTCTCCCTACCTCTTCCTGACTGGCTGGAAGGCATCAGTAGCAGACAAATGTAGCCCTTTTAAAAGACTTTTAACACACTCTTACCAAGGCCAATCTGATTCTGGCCAAATCAGTTTGTTTAAATTTGATCCCAGCAATGATTCCCTAAGAAGGAACATTGAAGAAGCTAGCCCCCTCAGGGTTCTAGATGAGCCCAGAAAACCCCATGCTCTCCCAGGCCAAGGGAGAACCCTCATGGGGGAGGACCCTGACACTGCCTCCAGGCCACATTTCAGTGCTGCTTCCCCTTAATTGCCCCTGCGGTGGTGTGCAGGATTTTTTGCCTCTTCATCCAGGACAACTGCTGGGCCAGGGAAGAAAGCAAGAGGAACCTGGGCTCTAACAAAAGGGAGCCAAGGTCAGAATCAGGTTCCTGAAAATTGGGAAACTTACCTCTTCTTTTCCTTTCCAGCTCACAAAAGCTCTGGGACCTTACTAAAGGGAAAAATATGTGTTCACTTTATTCCATAATCTATATCCTGAATTAGGTCTCCAGACCTCCCCCCTCACCCCCCCCCCAAAAAAACAAAAACAAAAACACAACACTAGTTCTGCTCTGTACAAGTGAGGCCTGGAAGTTACAGGAAACCCTACTTCCAGTTCTCTGTCCCCCACAGAGGGGATAGAGTTCATTTCTGTCATCTTTTTTTATGGAAATATATGGTTTGGAGTCCCTGATTTTGTTTCACAACGAAAGCATGAGTGTGTGGAGGTGGATTTGATTAAAATTGGCATCGGCTATATACAGGAGTGACTTCTTCTGTCACCACCCCAGAGGCCCAGGAGAGAAAGGCCCACCCACCGTGCAGAGCCCTCTGACTGCTGTAAATCACAAGATTACGGAGCCCCCTTGGAACTCCCCCGCCCCTCCACCCAGACCAAGCTGGAGTCTGTTTTGTCACTGAACTTTAGAAGCAACTCAGAATCTGAATATCATGTACGTGGGCTCACATTCCCTCCTTGAGAGGTGCCAACCAAAACTGGTGTGCGTTAGGGGACTGGATTTGGGTAGGCTGTAGCAGAGGGCATGGCTGGTTTATCTAGGTGCCTATCCTGAGGGAACAGGCGCTCAAGCCCAGCTTTTCTCCCACTGACCCTTCTTGTTTCTTTGCCCACACCGACTTCTCAGCCCTTGGGGACAGGCATGGAGGATCTGGACAACTGCTCTATTCCTTTTCCTTGCCTGTTTTCTCTTTGGGAATAAGCATCCTTGCAGTGGTTCTGTTTGAAGGGGACCTGAGGGGAACAAGCTGAGCATGTGTGACTCCTGGTATTTTATTTTCCAGCTATTCCGTGAAGTAAGAATAATGAAGGTTTTGAATCATCCCAACATAGGTGAGAACCAGTTGTCGTTCCATTTTTCTTCCTCCCCCACACACAGCAAGGCCCCTCTTCTCGACAGACATGTGGCCCTTCTCCCTGAGGCACATCGCCTCTGGAGTCTGAAGTCTTCAAGGATGCCTCTAGGGAAGCCCAGCTAAAAATCTAGCTCTGCCTCTGGCACAGTATGCTTGTCCTTAGCAGTGTGGTGGCCGTGAGAGGAACTTGGTGAGGTGGGGTGGGAGTGGGCAAGGTGGGGAATGTTCATCCCTTGGATGCCCCTGTAATGTTGGGGCTCAGTGTGTGGCCCCTGATGCTTTTCTAATCCGTGACTTGGCCTTTTCTCTTGTAGTTAAATTATTTGAAGTCATTGAAACTGAGAAGACTCTCTACCTTGTCATGGAGTATGCTAGTGGAGGTAGGTATGGGACGGCCTCTTTGTGCTGTGGCCTACCTTCCCCCAGCCCCAGCCAGCTGACCTAGACCGTGCCCTGTCTTTTGCAGGAGAGGTGTTTGATTACCTAGTGGCTCACGGCAGGATGAAAGAAAAAGAGGCTCGAGCCAAGTTCCGCCAGGTAGGTGTGATTCCCCCTATGGAGTATGGCCTGACCTCTGCTTTTGGGGTTTGTTTGGCACAGAGGGAGTAGCTGCCTGTCTGTAAGTGGCCTTTGGAGGTCCTTTGGGCTTTGCTTATCTGTGTGACAGCTTAGAACCAAGTCACGGGGTCACAGCCTTTCTAGCCCCTAGGGCCCACCCGCAGGTGACCATCCTCAGGTGCCCCTGGTTAACCCTTCTTGCTTCCTTTCAGATAGTGTCTGCTGTGCAGTACTGTCACCAGAAGTTTATTGTTCATAGAGACTTAAAGGTAAGATGTGCTCTTAGCTCTTAGCCCCTGTGTCTTTGAGTCAGGGCTTGGTTGTCCATCCTCCATTAACTATGACACACCATCAGGCCCTGAGTGTCTAGGAAAACTCCAACCTTTAATTTTTTTGGAGCTGATGAGGAAGCCCCTAGCTTCTGATACAGGCCTCATGACTGGACTTAGGACCCCTTCCCAGCCAGCAAGCAGAGGGCTTCTCAGTCCCTTACCTTCCAGTGCTGCCAGGCATGGCAGGTGCACCCCTGGCCCGGCTGGTCCTGCAGGCAGCCTGGCGGCCAACCGAGGGGGGGAATGGTGGCTGTCCCCACAGCTGCACCACAGCTGCTTTGCAGGTGTGCATGCTCACTGTCGCTGAGATGTCAGAGTGTGAGACTGCCTCTGAGGCTCCTGGCCCCTGGTCCTCACAAACTTGACCAGAACTAACCCGGGCCTGACATGGAAGCTTTGTGCAGCTCACAGCATCTCTGGGCCTTCAGGTCCCAGCTCTCACATGGCTGCCTGTGCGACAAGCAGCCCACACCACCCTCATCCAGCCCAGCCACCTCACACGATTGAAGGTGCCCTGGAGCTGGTGGAAAAAGCCCTAAGACTGAAAATGAACTCCTGTGTGTTCTCCTGTCCCCCTCAGCTCCTTCCTGCCCACTGCCTCAGTGTGGCTCCCTGGGCTCCCTGACGCCTCCCATCTTACCTTCCAGGCAGAGAACCTACTTTTGGATGCTGATATGAACATCAAGATTGCAGACTTTGGCTTCAGCAATGAATTCACTTTTGGGAACAAGCTGGATACCTTCTGTGGCAGTCCCCCTTATGCTGCCCCAGAACTCTTCCAGGGCAAAAAATACGACGGGCCTGAGGTGGATGTGTGGAGTCTGGGAGTTATCCTATATACACTGGTCAGCGGGTCGCTGCCTTTTGATGGACAGAATCTCAAGGTGAAGTGAAGCACAGGCTTAGATCATTTTTATTACTTCTCATTTCCTCTCTTAGCCTCTGATCTTACTCTTGACCTCTTACCTTTGCCATCTCTCTACATTTTTCCCAAGCCAGAGCTTCGGAAAAGGGCTTGCTAAAAGTAGCAGCAGCTAAAAGGTCCCCTGCACCCAGTGTGGTAACCTCAGTTCTTTTCTTGAGGGATGAGGGTAGTCATATGTCCGTTCGCCCCTTTAAGGCGCTCAGGACCGCAAGCCTTGGGCAGTCAAGCTAATGGGCACGGGGTGTTTTGACTTCACCAACTCTCTGGTGAGGTGCCTCGTCCCGGGCTCTCTGGCTCCTGCCGTAGTCCATATGTGTCTGCGTGGACAGTCTTTAGTTCTCAGGAGCATGGACATTAGGTTGCTTCACTCGGCGGTGAAGTGATTTAAATTTCTTACCTACAGGAGCTGCGGGAGCGGGTGCTGAGGGGAAAATACCGCATTCCGTTCTACATGTCCACGGACTGTGAAAATCTGCTTAAGAAATTTCTCATTCTCAATCCTAGCAAGAGAGGCACTTTAGAGGTGAGCAGCCTAAAGCCCAGCTTGCTGGAAGGTCCTGGGTTACCAGGGACACTTCCAAGCTGAGTTTCCTTCCTCCCTGCCCTTCCTGTTGCTTGCCAGCAAATCATGAAAGATCGATGGATGAATGTGGGTCATGAAGATGATGAGTTAAAGCCTTATGTGGAGCCACTCCCTGACTACAAGGACCCCCGGCGAACAGGTAAGGCTGAGCTGAGCCATAAGGTTGAGCTTGCCTACGACTCAGGACCAGTCTTAACTGTATGTCCCCCCTGTGCAGAGTTGATGGTGTCCATGGGTTACACACGGGAAGAGATCCAGGACTCGCTGGTGGGCCAGAGGTACAACGAGGTGATGGCCACCTACCTGCTCCTGGGTTACAAGAGCTCCGAGGTGTGTGCCCCCAGCTGCATTCCCTGACCTGGCACCTCACTGTCAGTAGCACCCCCATGCTTCTAGCATCTGCTAAGGGCAGAAGTTCTGCTGACGAATTTTAAACCTCAGCTCTGGTGACTAAGGTCCTCTGGCCTTTGCTTTCACTTGCCTCCATTAGTGAGTTACTAAGAAAACTGGTACGATCTGGGCCTGGGTCAGGGTTTCCATAGGGTGAGGAGATATGGCTCAGTCTGTGTTGGTTAGACTGAGTCTCAGTCATTCTGATTGAATCAGTTCTGTGTTGATCTAGAAATCTTTGTGTGCTTTTCCATGTCTGTGATTCTTTGTATCTGGGTTTGTGGATGGGTGAGTCTCTATGTCTGTCTGGTGGGAGCCGGGAGTGTGAGTGTTACTTTTGCATGGTGCTTGTGTCTGTGTACACATGTGTCCATCCACTCATCTGTGTGTGCATCTGAAGGCTTCATGATGTTCTTTTGCTTATCTGGGTAACCATGTCTGTGTCTTGAGTCCATAGGTTTCTGTGGGAGTGGGGTCTTGTCTCCACGTGCACTCTTGTCCCACCCTGCTCTCCCCCTGGTAGTAGTGGGCTCCGTCTCTTGGTTCTCACTTGCCTACTTAGGAGGTATCTGGTTGTGGGTCGGGGAGGGGTGAAGGCATGTTCTCTGGGCACGCATATCCCTCTCTGAGGGCACAGGGTCTTTGGGGAGGGCATGTTTTTGGTGGTGTTTGTCAGGGTGTCTCCACGGGGCTTAGGTGCGTATTGGTCTTGCAGGGGGTGTGTCTCGTGAGCATAGGGTGGATTTGTGGCAGGCTGGGTGGTATGTGCAAGTGGGTCCCTGCACATCTGTGCACATCCCTTAGGCGTCTCTGTGTGACTTCTGTCCTTTTTTAATGTATAATATAGTTGATATACAATATTATATTGGTTTCATGTGTACAACATAGTGATTCAACAAGTAAATACATTACAGAATGCTTACCATGATACCTGTAGTTACCAGCTGTCAGCATACAAAGACATTAAAATATTATTGACTCTTATTTCCTACACTGTACTTTGATCTCTGTGACTGACTTATTTTATGATTGGGAGTTTGTACCTCTTCATCCCTTTTGTGCATTTCACCCATCTCCCTGCCCCTTCCCTTTTCTGTTTTCTGTTCTGTTCTCAGCTGGAGGGTGACACCATCACCTTGAAGCCCCGGCCTTCCGCTGATCTGACCAATAGCAGTGCCCCCTCTCCTTCCCACAAGGTCCAACGCAGTGTCTCGGCCAACCCCAAGCAGCGGCGCTTCAGCGACCAGGGTAAGTGCTGTCAGGAGTTATAGGTGGGGTATTCACCCCTCTCTTGAGAGGGCACCGGCTCTAGGGGCTTTGGATAGTATAGCTGAGTTTCAGACCCAGTCCAGCCACTAACTAGTAGCATAGCCTTGGGCAAGTCACTTAACTTCCTTCCGCCTCTAGACGGTTTTCTGGGTTTCTGGCAAAACTGTAGGAGAGCACTGTGCACATGGTGGCTCCCAGCAGGCCCCACCCTTACTCGTTCCCACCGTCCCTCTGGTCCAGCAGCTGGTCCTGCCATCCCCACCTCTAATTCCTACTCTAAGAAGACTCAGAGTAACAACGCAGAAAATAAGCGGCCTGAGGAGGACCGGGAGTCGGGGCGGAAGGCCAGCAGCACAGCCAAAGTGCCTGCCAGTCCCCTGCCCGGCCTGGAGAGGAAGAAGACCACCCCCACCCCCTCCACGGTGAGCCACGCCCAAACTCCCTCCTCCTGCAGCACCATCCCTTCCTGTCCTCTATCCTCTGGGGCCTGTCCTCCCCAGGCAGCTCTCCTCTAATCCAGCCCCAGCTCCCTTTGGCTGCCTGCCTGACCCTCCCTCCGGGGCCACTGCTGATGGCTGTAGAAAGCCTCCAGGAATTCAAAGCACAGTCCTTTCTCTTCCCTTCCCCTGTGTGCTTGTGCTGGAGGTGGAGGGGAAGCAGGTGCTATGAACCTGCCAGTGGTGCTATGAACATGCCAGTAGAACTCTTTGGTTTTCTGTAATACAGCTCTGCCCCTTATTCCCCACAGAATAGCGTCCTTTCCACCAGCACAAATCGAAGCAGGAATTCCCCACTTTTGGAGAGGGCCAGCCTTGGCCAGGCCTCCATCCAGAACGGCAAAGACAGGTGAGCTGCCTGCCATATTCCCCAGGAGCCACCTCTCACAGCAGTGATGTCTGTCAGCAGCACCACCTCCCTTCCTTGCTCCCTGGAGTTCCGTCCTGGCTCTGTCCAGTCCAGCTTTCCACGCACAGCCCCTCCTCCCTGCTCTCCACACCCGCCTCCAACCCGTCTCCCCTTCCCGTGCTCCTGTGACCACTGGTGGGGTGTACCAAATGATACTCCACGGTCATCTCAGCTGCCTTGCTTCTTGACCACAGCCGGAGCATGGCAGCTCTGCTCCCTAAGGCATCAGTGCCTGAGGCTTTGTTCTGCAGGCCCCTGCCCAGGGCAGAACCAAGCCCACCTGAGGGTTGGACACATTGAGGGTGACTCTGACCATGCCCATGAGAACAGAGCTCCCTTAGCCTTGACTCTCAGCATCTCGGTTGTGTTGCATTCCCGGCTCTGCCTCTTCTGAGCTTAATGAAAAGTCCCCTTAGCAACACCCTGCCTTGCTCTTAGAATTCCTAGGAGACCAGTGCAGCCCGGAGGCAGTCGGCTTTTTCCTGCACTTTTGGTTTCCTCCTCTGGGCTCTGGCCTGCCTTGCCTTCCTTACCCTGCCTTCCACTTCCCAGACTTCCTCAGCTCTGACTTGCCTTCAGCTGCTGCTCCGGGGCCTGACCTGCATCCTGCCAAGGTTCCCTAGCTGTGGCTCTTCCCACCCTGCCCTTGCTTCCTAACCCAAGCCTCCTGCCCCCACCCCACCCCTAACCCAGGCCTCTCCGCTGCTTTTGTCTCCTAGCCTAACCATGCCAGGGTCCCGGGCCTCCACGGCTTCTGCTTCTGCCGCAGTCTCTGCGGCCCGGCCCCGCCAGCATCAGAAATCCATGTCGGCCTCCGTGCACCCCAACAAGGCCACTGGGCTGCCCCCCACGGACAGTAACTGTGAGGTGCCGCGGCCCAGGCAAGTGTGCTGGGGCAGCAGGTGTACCAGCTGCCCTCAGCCTGCCCCACCCCCTACCCCCTACTACTACTTCCCCCCTGAGGGTGCTGCTCTGTTCTTGTCATCCAAGACACAAGAACTGGCTCTGTCCCCTGTAGTCAGGAAGCAGAGGGAACAAAAAATAGCTTAATGCCCCTCTTTTCCTCCAGTGCTCCCTCTCAGAACAGATACAAGAAGCCATCCTGAGGCTCCAGAAGGAAGCCTTTTGTTTTGAGCCTTCCTAGACTTCCTTAGGACCCCAGGGACAGTCAGCATCAAAGGGATTCAGTCCTTGAGGGTTGGTCAACATTGTCCTCTTGAGGTTCCAGTCTGCCTAGCTCACAGGGAGCCACTTCTCTCCAGCCTGTACTGCTCTCCATACGTGTCCTTCCTTGCCTCCCTCCCTCCCCCAAACCATCTCCTTCCACCTCCACCCAGATGTCTTCCTTACCAGTGTTCTCAGTGGTCATACCCTGTCCTTCTGTGTCCTCTGTGATGGCTGCTGTGCCCTAGCATCCCCCTTCCCCGTTCCCACCCCAGGACACTGCAGGTGCTTAGTGGTGATGGCTTCCTGTGCCCTGATGCATTTCCCTCGCTCCCCCAACCTCTTTTCCCACAGCACAGCCCCCCAGCGTGTCCCTGTCGCCTCCCCTTCCGCCCACAACATCAGCAGCAGTGGTGGAGCCCCCGACCGAACTAATTTCCCCCGGGGTGTGTCCAGTCGAAGCACCTTTCATGCTGGGCAGCTCCGACAGGTGCGGGACCAGCAGAATTTGCCCTACGGTGTGACCCCAGCCTCTCCCTCTGGCAATAGCCAGGGCCGGCGGGGGGCCTCGGGGAGCATCTTCAGCAAATTCACCTCCAAGTTTGTGCGCAGGTGAGTAGGGGGCTTAGGGTGGGAGAGGCTGAGGTAGGCCTTCCTGCCTGGCTGGGGCCGGGGATATGTGGCACTGGGCTTGGGTCCTGGAGTTAGGAAAGGCCTTGGGAAGCCTAAGAAATTGAGTCTTTGTCAGCACCTCAGGTTCCCAGACCCACCAGTCCATCCCTCTCAGGCTCTCCCCATCTCCTGTACACACCCCTAGTTCTCTGGCCCCAAGCAGATGGCCGATGCCGCCTCCTCTCTAGGAGAGTGTGAACTCAGATGCTAAAATAAAAGCCCCCCTCTTCTCTCCTGGGTTCCCATGGAAACTTATATTTGGTGACGCAGCTGCAAAGTCATGAGGCCTGAGCCAGGCTGGGCCGGCAAGGAGTTTTTCCTGGCCTCTTGTCTCACCCCCTCTGACCTCCACCACCCCCCACCAACCCACCCAGTAGATTGGGTCTAGCTGCAGCCATTCTCCTCTGCCAAGGCCATGTTCTTTGGCACCAGGGGTTGCCAGGATGAAGACCACAAATGAAAGAGCTGGTGGGGACCAGCATGGCCTCCTCCCTCAGTCTAGCACACTGATGCTTTCCTATGTGGGGACCAGGGTAGGGGTTCTGTTCCTGAGGCTTCTCACACCTGGCCCCGACCACCCGAGAGGGACAGCTTCCATTGTCGAGGTGCCTCCAGCTGTCCGGCCTCTTGGGGTGCTCCTTGTCTCCAGCTCACCACTTCCTCTGACACCTTAGTGTAGCTCAGGAAGCAGCAGGGGTCTTGGAGAGAGCAGGCTTGCCTGCCCTTCCTTCTGCTCCTCACTGGAGCTGGAGGAGCCAAAAGCCGTGCCCCTTTCCAGCCTGGAACGCAGGGGCAGGGCTGCAGGGTGGGGCGTGAGCAGATCAGGATGGCTGGGACTCTAGCCTCCCTGAGCGGCTCTTCCACAAATGGGGTGACCCTTGAACCTGTAAAGCCCACTCCCCACCTGCTTATCCACATACCGTCTTGTTGGGTTTTTTTTATTTCTTTTTTTATTTTGTCTTTTTTTGTTTGTTTTTTTAGAAATCTGTCTTTCAGGTTTGCCAGAAGGTAGGCGTTGAGCCCGCTGTGTGTGTGTCTGTGTCCTGTGTCCTGCCTCCATCACTAACTCCCCTTTCTGGCTCTTGCTCCCTCCTCCATATGCTAACCACGTCTGTGCAGCCCTCTGTCTGCCATCTTAAAGGGATGAAGACTGCCTCTGGCTGGGGGGCCACAAGAGGCCATGTTTGCCCACTCAGTAGGCTTTGTAAATGGTGGACCTGTTGCCAAGCAAAGCAGACCTTCTCAGGGAATTCTCCCTTTAAGATTGTCTCCACCTCCCACCCCCACCCCAGGGTTTGGTCCAAGCATTGGTTCCTTTCCTGGCACTTTCCCATCTGTGCATGTGCTGAGAAGAGGAAGAGGCTCCACTGAGGCTGAAAGTGCATCTGGGACGCATCTCATTCTGGGTCTCCTGGGCGTCCCCTTCTCTGGTCCTATCAACTCAGGGCTCTGTCACCTCTTGCCCCTGCCCTACAGATGTCAGGACTTTGGAGATACTACAGGGACTCTGGGGTCCCAAGGCTGCAGTTGGCCTCCTTCAGGCTCAAGGAACCTTTGCTTCACGAGTGGGCACAGCGCCCCCTTCTGGCTGCTCCTGCACAACTAAGGCCCACCCACCCCCACCCCCGCACACCTCCTGGCTGCAGCAGTATCTGGATGAATCAAGCTGCCTCCCTGGGCTGCGTTCTCCAGATACGCCTGTGGCTTCCAAAGAGCCAGGAGCTGGGATGTTCCAGGGCTGGGCCTTCTACCCGAGCCCTGGTGAAACACTGGGAGACAAACTCCCCCACCACTAACCACCACTCAGGCTTCTCTCTTCCTCGGCAAGATCCTGGCTCTGGCACCCCTGACTTTGTCTTCAACCTCTGGGGGCCTGGGTGGGCCACATATAAAGCTGAAGACCAAAGGCCAGGTTGGGAACACTGGTTTCCCAAGGCTGGCAGCCCAGGCCCTGTGGTGGGCCTGGGACACCTGGCAGGTACTTCAGAGTCCCAAGTGACAGAAATGGCCAAGACAGGGTCTTCAGGCTTTCCCCCTCCACCCACTGCTCCCCACCCAGTTCCTCACTGCATGGCTGACTGTTGACTCATGGGGCCCCAGTGGGGGACTGCCCTGCATGGTGCCTCCGCCCACGAGGCAGGAGCCAGGTGGGGCTGGAGAAAGCAGCAGGCTCCTTCCCTGGCACAGCCCAGCTCCCTGCTCGTGATGCGCTGGTTTGCATTCGCGTGTCTGCTGTCTTTGTGTTCCTTTTACATGTGCTGCTGCTTTCTCTCTTCCTCACATCCCTGCCCTCCTCTGCAACCCCCAATTTCCCGGCTCCTGGAGCCCATCTTCCAGCCGGGAACTGGAGAAGCCGCTCAGTGGGGCCAGACCTCTTCCCCACCCACACTCCCAAGGTGTCTGTCCTGCCCTGCCCTCCGTCCTCCCTTCTGTACGAGCAGATGGCCCGGCAGCCTGGCAGGCAAGGAAGTTATGAGGGAAGCAGGCTTGCCCACAGCTGGCCTCAGGGCCTCTCTTGCCAGACCCCATCCCCAGGCCCCCGACCCCACACGTCCTCAGCAGTGCCAGGGCTTGGTGCTTCCAGCCTCCTGAGAGAGGCCTGTGGCTATGCTTTCAGCCCCTTCTCTCCAAGCGAACTGCTGTTCTGAGACCCAGGATACCAGTGCTGAAGACCCACTGGCAGCATAAGCCTGGCGGTGGGCCAGTGGGGAGCTGCCTCATGCTGCGGCTGTGTGTTCCGCGTGTGCCTGTACATCCATGCTCTCCTCTTCCCCCAGCAGAGGCGCCTTTCCCTGGCACAGATCTCTGGGAGTTGGGGGGGGGGAACAGGCTCCATGTCGGGCTCTCTTTTGGAAAGGGACCGTCGAGCTGCCAATGTGAGGTACCACAGAGCGATGTTGGCCTGTCAGGTGATGGGCAGGTGGCCTTTGGGCTTGGGGCCTGCACACCCACAAGGGGTACCTCCCCAGACCCACCCTCATGGGGTCTGTGGTGGCGGAAGGAGCGAGAGGTCCCAGCACTAAACTCTCCCTCGCTCTGTTTTTTGAGGAACCTGAATGAACCTGAAAGCAAAGACCGAGTGGAGACGCTCAGGTGAGAGGCTGGAGCCAGCACTGGCCCTGCCTGGGCCGCCGGGCTTGCTACAAGCCTCCTGTTCCTCTCTGCCTTCTGCCACCTGGCTGTTCCTCCAGTGGTTCTGTCCTGTCCCCATCCTCTTGGGGGCTCCCTTTCCTCAGAGAATCCCCACACCCCAGCTGCAGTAGGTGTGAGCCCTTCTCCTCAGTTCTGGTAGACTCTGGAAGCGAGAGCCCTAGGCTGGGCAGCTGGGGCTGCAGATTCCTCCGCACTGACCAGCTCACCTTTCTGTGCCTCAGCTGCTTTCTGTCCAGTCTGTGAACTGCTTGGAGCTCTTGCGCATGTGCTCCCACCTTCCCTGATTCTCTTCTCTGTCCTGAGGTGCAGGACTGCCCAGCCCCTCACCCTCCCTCCGCTTCCCACACCAGGTCTAACACTCCCTCTTCCAGAGTTGTTGCCTCCCGGGCACCCTCCCGCTCTCCTCTGGCCTCAGGGTCTATCAGCCAGGGTGGCTCTCCCGTGGGTGGGGTGCCCCAGCCCCTCCCTAACACTGCCTCTGCCCTTTCTGCAGACCTCACGTGGTGGGTGGTGGTGGAGGCAACGACAAAGAAAAGGAGGAGTTTCGGGAGGCCAAACCGCGCTCACTACGCTTCACATGGAGTATGAAGACCACGAGCTCCATGGAGCCCAATGAGATGATGCGGGAGATCCGCAAGGTGCTGGACGCAAACAGCTGCCAGAGCGAGCTGCACGAGAGGTACATGCTGCTGTGCATGCACGGCACGCCGGGCCACGAGAACTTTGTGCAGTGGGAGATGGAGGTGTGCAAACTGCCACGGCTGTCTCTCAACGGTGTTCGATTTAAGCGGATATCAGGCACTTCCATGGCCTTCAAGAACATTGCCTCCAAAATAGCCAACGAGCTCAAGCTTTAACAGGCTGCCAGGAGCGGGGTGGCGATGGAGGCGGGCCAGCTGGACTTAGCTGCTGGGACCGGTGCTCCAGCCCCGCGGGCAGGACTGCGGAGATGGGTTGGTGTGTCTCCCCCTGCTGGCACTTCTCCCCTCCCCACCCTTCTCAGTTGTTTCTTCCATGTTTGTGGGGGACGGGCAATGGTTCTTTCCCCCCAACAGTTACCCCTGCCCAGAAATTCCCCCTTCCCCCTTCTCCCAACAGGAGGCCAAGGAAGGGGGAGGGGCAGGGCTCCCCCCTCGGTACTGCGGTTGCACAGAGTATTTCGCCTAAACCAAGAAATTTTTTATTACCAAAAAGAAAAAAGAAAAAAAAAAATCCCAGCGGCCACTTTTCCTCCCTGCCCCATTGGGACAGTTGAGACTGGATCTGTGGGGTTTCCCAGGAGGGTGGCTCAGGGCTGGAACACTCTCAGGCAAGAGTGGTGGAGTTCCCTGTCAGGCCCTCCGCCAGGCCCACTTTGGGCTTCTCCCCTCCCCTCCTCTTTCTCTCCAAAACCACCAGAGGTGGCCTTCCCCCGACCTCAGGCCCCTGGGCCAAGGCCAGGGCGGCAGGGCACTGTGCGGCCCTGAGGTGGTGGGGCTGGTGGCGAGGCATGGGGCTCTGGCTCCCTCCACACTGTATCCTCTGCCCCCCTTCCCCGGAGCTGGGCATTTCCTTTCACAAGCTGCTGTGGGGACTTTTGTTCCCCTCCTCAAGTCTGTGCCATCTTCTCCCATCCTCTCCTGGGTGGAAAGTGGAGCTGACCCCTGGGCCGGGTGAGGGGAGGGGACTGCAGGGCAGACGGGCTCCTGGGCTCCTCGGCCCCCAGGGGGCCGCCGCCTGGGCTGCTAGTCTCTGCAACAGGGACGCTGGGCATTCTCCGTTATGGGAGAGCCTTTGTCTGAAAGCACAGCCCCCTCGCCATGCCTCTCCCCACTGCCCCCCTTCATTGGCATTAATCTGGGCACCAGCTAGTTCCTTAGCAGTGACTTCCCTCCCCACTCACCTCTCGGCCTTGCCTTTCCTTCCTGACACTGTCGCCCCTCCTCTCAGGAGACACTGCCCAGGGCCTCCATGGCTGCCTGGCGGGAGGCTGGATAGGGCAGCAGGGCCGGGAAGGCTGCCCCCACCGGATCGGGGGACAGATGGGCCAAGTGACTCCCAGCTTGCTAACCTTCTGCGGCCAGAGTGGGAGTGGCTGGTTACGGGCGCTTGGCTGGTGGCGGCCACTGCATCCCTTAATTTATTTCTCTGCTGTTTCTGTTCTTGAGAAATTGTGGGGGAGGGAGTCCTGCACAGAGGCTGCCCCTACCCTCACCTGAGTTGTACATTTTTTTGTGATGGGTTTTATTTTTTATTTTATTATTATTATTTTTTTTTTTTTGATTTTTGATGACTTCACCCTTAACTCATCACCCCGCTCCCAGGCCAGGCTCCATGGCAAGTTGAGCCCTTGGGTCCCAGGAAGGGGCCTCACCAACCTCAGCTCTCCTGCCCCAAGCCCCGACTGTGGGCCCTGGCTCCAACCAAGGGCTTCCCCTTACCACACCACACCCCATCTCCTGCCCTGTGGAACAGCCAGGGTGCTCCCAGGGGCCTGGAGGGCATGGCTTGGCTCCCAAAGGGGATGGCGGCTGGTGGGAGGGAGGGGGGCCCCCAGGCAAGGTGTCCCCTCCCTCCGCTCACCCCCACCCCCACCCCGCACTTAGTTTCTCCTCTGGATCAAACACGTAATAAAGAGAATGTTTGGAATCTGAGCTGCCTCCTCCTCTTTCTTCTCCCAGCCGGGCAGGGACCCAGTCCGCATGGGCAAAATGTGGCCCAGCCCACCTGCCTGGCAGAGAAGAACTGATTCCTGACTGGGGCCTGGGGGATAAAGGCTGGTGCTGGGTGGCTGCTCCCTCCCACCCTCAGGGCACAGACAAGAAGCAAAGCCCAGGAACCTTAGACCCAAAGGGAAAGAGCACTCAGTAAACTTGGGAGGTTTTATTTTTTAAAAACATTGAAAAATAAACCCATGTCTGCATATGTTCCCAGCGCCCCTTCCTTTTAAGCCTTCGGAGAGCAGGCAGAGTGGGTACCCTCAGAACTCCTCAGCATTTCCCAACAGGTTCCTGAAGACAAGAGAGCTGCCCCTCCAGTTCTGTGGCTGTCTGGCGCTGAGGGACCTCTCTGCCCACCTCCCTCCTCCAGCCTCCTCCCTGCCTCACTCCAGACTTATTGCTAAAAGAAAGAGGAAGAACAGCCAATGTGCAAACTGTCCTCTCCCCATCCCCCAAGCTATGGTCACTACCCCCTTTACACAAAGGGCCAGGCCCAGAGGCTAAGCTCTAGCGGGCTAGGAGGCAGCCCTTCCAGTCCCAGCCAGGAAAAGAAAGTACCCTCAGGCCAGTTCAGAAAGCCCGAGTCCCAGCCCCTGACCGGGGTAGGGGTGAAAACAAGCTCAGCTGCCAGAAACATGTGCAGAACCCACAGGTCCGGGCTGGGCCCATCGGCAGCCCTGGGTCTTCAAAAGACCTGGCAAGAGCTCTAGTCCCTTTTGTCCTTGGCGAAGCCATAGGTACCCGAGGACAGCCAGCAAGGTGGTTCTGGAGCCTCTGGTTGGTGGAGGGCGTCGGCTCAGAGTGAGGGTGCCGGAGGCTCCAGGGGGGCCCCAATCAGGGTGGGTGGAGGATGAGGGCCGGGGCGGGCACTATGGCGAGAGGCAGCTAGAGCAGGGCGGATGAGAGGTGGTGGGGGCTGGTTGGGAGCCAGCCGGGGCTGAAGGAAGCGGCCCTGCTGCAGTGGAGGGGGTTGGCGGAGCAGAGTGGGAGCTGTGGGCAAAGGGGGCCTCAGAAGTGGGGGTGGCTGGGACAGTGAGGTGGGAGGCGGAGGAGGGGGTGGTGCAGGAGGTACTGATCGGGGCACAGATGTTGAGACAGATGTAATCTGGACCTGAGAGAAGAGAAGAGTAGAACCTGGCTCACACCCTCAGCCCAGTCTATGGCCAGAGGTGGTTCCTTACCTCTGTTCTCTGAGGGTTTCTCTCACCCCTTCTCACCTCATCATCTTCCTCCAAGGCTGGGGTTGGCAAGGGAGCCCCTCTCCTAGCCTCCTCCATGGGGACTGGGGCTCCAGGGGCACCATCCTGCTCGGCCTCCCATTCCTGTAGCACCTCCTCCAGATTGAAGCGGCGCCGGTAGCTCACAAAGAAGGTCTTCACCTGGGTCAGAGTCTTGTTCCCAATCACCTCTGCAATAGCCCCAAAGTCTTTGCCATACCTACGGATGGCTGCAAGGGTCAAAAGGGCAGCAGAGTGTGAATACCCCTTAGAACTAGTAATTTCCCTGACCCTTCCCCTCTGCTCTCAGCTCTTTGGAGGGTGGGGAGATCTTGGGGCCCTCTATTCCCCCACAGTCTGACCCACCTTGCACAGCCAAAAGCTGCTCATCTGTGGTCCAACGGGAGTTGAACTTGGTGTTGGCCTGGAGAGCAAGAAATAATACATCCTTTAGACTCAAAAAATATGGAAATGGAGGCCCTGCCCTCCAGGCAGAATGCCCCTTTTGTGCTCAGCCTCCAGAGAAAACCCTTTGGCACCCAAACTCATAGAGCAGCCTTACCTCTGGAGGGCGGAGTGGGTCAATGCCGCCCTCCAGGGCTTGGCGGAGGCTGCTGTTGGTCTGCTTCATGCTTTGCACCTGGAAAAGGCCAGGAAACGAAGGAATTTCAAACTCAGCGCAAGGGAGGCCATCAATACTGACCCTTGCAGGGTCCTACTTCCCAACAAAGCTTTTGCTACCTACCATCTCTGGCTTACACCTCCCTTACAACTGCTCAGTAGGGGAGACACTGGGATTCACCCCTTTCTGCAGACCAGTTTTTTTGAAGGCCCAGAAAAGAACACCAAGTTACCCAGAAGTACAGGGAATGCAGGCAGAGGCATGCTTGCCACCTGTACCACCTCCCTTACGCATCAGCTGCCCCCAAAATGTAGTTCCCAGCTGCCAACTGCCCTCTCTGCACAGCCCCTTCTAGGGCCCCCACCTGGCGCTTGAGGGAGATGAGCTGGGAATCAAGGCCTCGAAGCGTGAGGTTGGCAAGGTCCGGGCTTCCTGACACGGCAGTGAGGCCCTCGGGGCTCAGGTACATGCCTTTGGGTGGGCGCCGCCGGGTTCGCAGCGGGTGGTGGCGGTACTGAGACCCCTGGGCCTCCTTCTTCCCAGGGCCTGGGCGGGCATTCAGGGGCCGAGAGGGCAGAGGCTGCCAGGGAAAGGAGAGGGGGTGGGTGGGGCAGAGCCCGAGGAGAGGGCATGTGGGTGGGCAGGCCTAGACCACCTCTGGGACCTCACCTCTCTCTTGGGGTCTCCAGCATCTGGCTCCCCCTCACTCACAGTTCCTCGTCCTTCTTCCAGCTCATCACTGCTGACAAAGGAGCCAAGAGGGAGTAAGGCAGGCGCCAGGGCTCCCCAGGAGCTCAGCTTGCCCCTCCGAGAGTTTCCATGGATCCCCACCTGTCTTCTTTCTCCTTTCGGCCCCCCAGCCGCCGAGCCTGTCTGTCCATCACACTAGTCCGGCTGCGGGTCTTCTTCCAAGAGTAGTAATACTTCACCAGGCTGGGAATCAGCTTGTCAGGCAGCTGGGGGCACACCAGAGACTGGAGTCCACCCAAGGCTCCAGGCAGACTGGTCAGAATGGAGGGGCTAAGGAGTACAGGTGTGTAGGGGGGGATTTGGAGGGTGGTTTACCATCTGCTGGATCCTCTGGAAGCATTTGCCATGGAAGCCAAAGGCCTGTTCAAACAGCACCTTGTCCTCTACAGTCCACTCATCAGGGAATGGGGTGAAGTTAGCCAGGTCAGCCAATGACTTCTCCACATCGTGTTTATGCCACAGGAGCATGCCCAGTGCCTGGCCAGAGAAAGGGTACCATTCAGGCTCAGCTATCCCCACACTGTCCCGGCCCCATCCCAAATCCCTGTGGGGCTAAGACTAACCTGCTCAATATTGTAGCCATGCTTCTCCTTGGCCATTGCAATATACTTGTCAACTGCAGGGGCGGGAGGGACCAAGTCTTAGAGGAGGAGTTACAACTCCTTACCCAGGCCTGACCAGACAGGGTATGCCCCTAAGGGGCTAGGCCCCTGAGCCCCAGGGCAGAAGCTGAACCCACACACCTCAGCCTCCAGCCCACTTCTGAGAAGAGTTGGCCACAGACTGGCATGGACGCAGGCCCCAATCTCCCTGGGATCTGCGTGAACTTAGGATCCCACCCCACTCACGCTTGGCATCTGACACACAGTGGTTGGGCGACCACACCAGCATCCCCTTCAGTTCCTTGTTACTGTAGCGTGCAGGGCTCTCTGAAAAAGGAGCAGAGGGAAGACATTCAGATCACCCTGGTGGGGGCTCGCCTGCCCCACGCTCAGAGGGCAGAGGAGTGGGGCCTGCAAGGTGAGGCCAAGAAGGGAAGGAGGGGCAGAAACCCGGACAGGAAGGCAAAGCAGGAAAACTATGCCATGGGGCCACCCACCCCCGCCTGCCTGCCTGTCCTTCCAGTGGGCGCCAGCCAAGGGCTCCCCCGGGTGGGGCTCAGGGCCAATCATGGGCCCTCTGCACCCCTCCCTTTGCAGCCTGTCCTGCCACTCACCAGGCTTGCACTCCGGAATTACGGCCTGGTAATTGGTTCCAACGCGGATCATGCTGTCTGTGGAGCCAGGGGGAGGCAGTCAGGACTCCAGGGAGGGAGGGAAGACAGGAGGATGTGGCGAGGGAGGGGGCTGGCCTGGAGTTCTCCTTCCTGACCACCCAGGGCCCCCACCTTCCAGGAGGCTCACTTTTCCCTGATCTTGCCCTCAGTTACTCTCAGCCAAGAAGGTACTGGAAGAGGGATAGACCCTGCCTAGCCATAACCGATGGTGGGTGGGGGGGGTGGAAGGTGGCGGGGAGGACAAGGGGCCAGTCTTAGAGCCCAGGCCAAGCAGAGCCCTTTGTTCTGGCTCAGGGGTGGAGGGCTGCCCCTGGACCTGGACCACAGCCCTGCGGGGAATCCAAAGCTCCTCCCCACCACATGAGCCTCACAGCTCCGTGTGGAGGTGTCTTTCCAGTCGCTGCCCCAGCCAGACCTCAGTCCCCTGCAAGGTGGTAAGGGACGAGGGGCCCAGTCTGTGTAAGGGAGGACGCCTGAGTCCCTCAGGCACCGAGCAGGGCGGGGGAGAGCAGGACCGCCTCCTCGGCAGCTAGGGGCCCAGCCTCCAGATTCCCTGTGCCGGCAGCCCCGGGTTTGGGGCGAAGCACGGCAGAGGCTCCAATCCAGGAGGACAGGAACCATCAGTATAACACTCCCGTGGCCGGCAACTCGCCTCCCGCCCCACTCCGTGCCCCCCGATCGGTGCGCTTTTAACCCTAGGCCGCCGGGCTCACCGTGCGAGTGCTCCTCCTCGCTGCTGTCATCCTCCGAATGGGGTTGTCCGCCGTTGGGCGCCGTCTTGGCCCGGCTGCGGGACAGGATTCCTGAGCCCGCGCTCGGCTTCTCCATCACGGAGGGCATTACCCCGCCCAGCAGCCCCGGGGGGCGCGGGAGCCTTAGGAGGGCAGCGGTGGTTGCCGCGCTCGCTTCGAGTGCCGTGCCCGGCCCGGCCTGGAGAGGTCGCCACTCGGGCTACAAGAGGCAGGAGGTCAGCGACTAGGGTCCGGTGGGGCGGGAGCCCCTCGGGCAGCCCAGCGTTCGCCGCGACCCCCACGGGCGAGGGTGTCAGAAAAGTTTGTGCAAAAGTGGGGTACGCGGGGGGTGAGCGCAAGGTCCGATGCGACTGGGGCACGCGCGCTCTGTACGCTCCACGGAATTGGGGTTCCCCGGAGGGGTCGGGGCGCCCTGCCCTCGGGGCGTCCCGGAGCCCCACCGCCCGCCTGCCCACGCAGTTCAGCGGGAGGGTGCTTCAGCGCAATTGGCGACCCCACGGGCTCTGCGTTCGTCGGCTGCACCTGGGTGCCCCAATCCCCGGCGGGGACCCCTGCCCCGACCAGACCCCCCTGCCTCAGACGGCAGCCGGCGCTGCCCCGGCGCTGACTGCGGCGGCGGCGGCGGGACGGCGCGCCTGGCGCGCGGCTCTGGGGCAGAGTTGCCGGGAGGCTGGCGGAGCGCACCCTTGTCGGAGCACTCGCTCTCCCTGCCGCGCTCGGGATGCTGCTCGCTCGCCCGCTCTCCGCCGCCGCTCGCTCCTCGCGCACACAATGAAGCTGCTGGCAGGGAAGTAGTGCCGGCTGCGGCCTCAGCACCCCTCCCCCAGCCGATGCCTCCGCCAGCTGAACATCTGGCCCTGGGGTGGGAGGGAGGGCCCGGGGGGCGGGGCCTGGGGGCCGGGGCTAGACCTCCAGGGGGTGGGGTCAGGGCCAGGGTGGAGAGCGCTTCCTTCTGAGGGCCCCCGGGACTCCCAGACTTACCCCTGGGGGAGACCCCAGTGCCCCCCAGGAGTAGCCAGAGGTCAGCCCCAGCCGCGCGCACACCAGCCCCGTACACCAGTGGGCTCGGGTTACTGCCGCCTGCCCCGGGGGCCCTGAGGCCGCCCGGGTGGAGCCCAGCTTTTCCTTCCATTTCCCTTCCTGCCAAGGAAGTCCCCGCCCCCCTTCCGCAGGGGGACCCCCCCCCCTTCATGCGCCCTTGGGGGCCAGGGCGGATGAGAGGCCGGAGTGGCGAGGAACGAAGTCCTCCAAGAGCTACCAGGCCAAAACCTGGCTTCCAGTGTATCTGTGTTTCCCCAGAGGCCACCCCAATAAAGAATTAAAGCAGTTAAAGGTAACTGCTGCAGCGTGCACCCCAAAACAGTGGCAAAGGGGCTGAGGGATGGGAATGTGGAAGGTGCAGGGGAAGTCTGGACTCCAGGGAGAGGGAGGAGCTGGGTCTTCTCCCCACTGGGTTCACTGTCACCCCCGCCAGGAGCAGCATCCCCCTCCCCCAGGACAAGCACGGGCAGAGTGACAGACCGGGAAGCGGGTAGAGCTGCACAGACGGAGATGGGGGAGGGGGTGGGCAGAGACTTTCAAAGCGAGACCCAGCCACCCTGCCAGGCACACAAAGAACCAGCGCACACTCCGGCGGCGGCTCTGAGCCTGCGAGCTGCTCCCGTGCCCGTCCCCGCCGCCCAGGGCACGTGCTGCAGTGCACACAGGCCGAAGCCCCCGCCCGCCGCCCCTCCCACCCGGAGCCCCAGATTCCTAGACACACCTCCACCCGGGCACACCCCGCTGTGCCCAGACGGAGCCGAGCCTGCACTCGCACCCTCCTCTCCTTTCCCTTCCTCAGCCACTCTGTAATCAGATTCCTAAATTTAGAAGCAACCCAGGGCCCAGCCAGGGATCCCCGCCCCCACCCACTGCGTGCGGCCAGCCGGTCCGGGTCCTGCGGTCGGTCCACAACCTGGCTGGGACCGTCTGGTCCTGGGGGCTTCTGTGGGAGGACAGGCAAAATCAGGCACGACCCACCCTGCTGCGGCGCTGTCGGGCCACAAGGGGCCACCCAGCCTGCGGCCACGTTGCCCGCCACACCTCCGGCTAGAGCTACAGGGTTTTTTTCCTTCTCTTAAATCATGGATTGGGCACCAAGCCCCAGGGTGGGGAGGTCTGGACAAAAGAGGAGAATGAATGGGCCAAGGGCTGGTCTGAGCTAAGGGGATCCACCACAGGGTGAGAAGCTCCCCAGCCTAACAACTCCTGAATGGCAGGGTACCACCTGGGCCCCCAGCACCTCCAATCTTCAGGGAGGCTCTCATCTCTGTCTCCTCCTGCCTGGCAGACAGCCATCGCTGCACACAACTCTCCTTATGATGGAGTCTGCCATCTTGCCCACGCCAGCCCCCCATTAGACATGGCCTCAGTTGGGTCTCCCAACCCCCTACCCTTGCCTCCTTTCCGTATTCACACCTACGTCAGGACCCAGGCCCTCAGCCCCATGCCTCAGCGTCATGCTTACTCTGGCCTCCCTCCTCCAGGGCTGCCCCAGGTACTCCCAGCCACTGGGTTCTGTCCTTCCTCAGCACCCCTCCCCCCATTAGACCTAATTCTGCTCTCACTCCTCCCTGGAGTCCGGAGCTCAGGGCCAAAGAAGATTCTGCTCTGGAGGTGGGGGCAGGGAGGGGAAGTTTATTTATTCCCTGGAGTTGGAGAGGGGCTAGTGCCTAGGCCCCGATATGATGAGGCTTCAGCCCAGGAGATAGGACAGGATATCCTAGAAGGGGTATCCTAGGAGTTTGGGGGCGACTGTGGGGGCCACTGTGTCCAGAGAGAAGGCACATTCCTAGCGAGAAAATCCCTCCCCAAGGGGCAGTCTGAGGCTAGGAGGGGGAGGGGCAAGGCCCCACCCTCCCACCTGCTGCAGCCGCCCCCTCCCCAGCTGGCCCCCTCTTTTGTGCAAACCCACACAAAGGACAAGGGGCCCCGGCCGGCCTGGCCATCTGCTCCCAGAAGCCTGAAGGCTCTTAAAGAGACAGCACCCACTCCCTGCCGCCCTGGGGCTGTAGGGCGGGGTGGAGCAGCGTGCCACAGGACCTGGTCTCAGCGGTACCCCAGATCCCACCCACTTTTCTTGGCTTTGCTAACCCCCTGGGTTAGAATCATCCGTCCTCCAACGCCGGGGCCACGTGGCCAGGAGCATGGGGGTATGGGAGGGGAGAGAGGGAACGGCAGCCCAGGGACCAGCCCCTCCTCTCCTCCTGCCTCTGCAACGGAGGGACCAGCAGAGCTCACAGCACAACACCAGAACTGGGGGCCCCCTGAGGCCACCCCCTGAGCTGTGAGAGGGCTTCTGATCTCCGGGAATACCCTCCCGGCCCTTGTCACTGACGAGCTCCCACACCTTTCTCAGGGAGGATGACAGCGCCTTCTTTTTGAGGGCTGCAGGCCAGGATTCAGGCCGCTGTGCAGCAGCCCCGGGAGGGGGTCACACTTATTTCCTGCGTTTTCCAGGTGAGGAAACTGAGGCTTTGCTCAGCCACCACACTGGCCTCCACGAAGCCCCTGGCCATGTCTGAAGCCTGCCTACCTCCCCCAAGCCAGATGAGACACCTCAGTCCTGAGGTCCCAGGGAAGCCAGACCCAATCCCCACTCAGTGCCTTTGCCACGCTACTAGGGACGCAAGTTTACACTATTTGTGTGGTTGTTTATTGCTTGTCGGTCTCTCGCTGGGCTGTGGGCAGGGATTGGGTCCACCGTGTTCACTGCTGTGTTTCCAGTGCCTGGCATACAGCAGGCACTCAATTATCTGCTGAATGCACAAACACCAGCAGCCCAAAAAGCTTTACTCTTCCCTGGGCCCCTCTGTCCTCTGCCTGTTGGGCATCTTGCCTCCCCCCTCCTCAAGGTGAGGCAGAAGGGACAAAGGTTGAACAGGGATGCTGGGAGAGAAAAGGAGGGTGACCTTGAGCAAGCCACTGGGCCTCCCCTCACATCTCCCTCCTCCCAAAGGCGGGGGCAGCTCCAGCCAATCCTGAACCCGCAGCCCTGCCAGACAGACTGGGACTGTCCCAAGCTCTGGCCCACACGAGGCTGGCCTCTGCGGTGTGGTGCCTGGGACCCCGGCCAGGCCCTCAGTGGCCACAGCCAAGGGGCTAAGCTTGGGGAGGGAGGTGGGCAGGCAGGCAGGCAGGCGCTGGGGTGGAGGAGGGAGGGAGGAAGGAAGGGTGGCAGGATCTAAGCAGAAACCTGGCTGAGCCGATGGGGGAGTTGGGGGTAGATCTTCCCTGGGCCTGGAGGCCTGGAGGGGAGACGAAGCCGGGGAAGGCAGGAGAGGAGCTGCCACATGGAAGAGCATGGGGAGCTCCCTCCAGGGCCCCCACCCCTCAATCCTGCCTGGAATTTGATCCCTCCCTCCCCCCAGACCCCCAGGGCCCACTGGCAGGCTGTGTGGTCCAGGGCGCTGCCCTCCCCGCCAGTTACTAATCCCCTAGACTGGCCTCCACTCCCGCCGGCACTGTGAAGAGACTGAGAGAAGGTGACAGAGGTGACAGTCTGGTGCTTGGCACCGCCTCAGCACTGCGGCCTCGTGAGGAGGGGGCTGAAGGAGGTGAGCCGGTCACATCTGAGTGGCGCGGGGGTGGGCAGAGTACAACCAGGCAGGTCAGCAAGGAGACCCCAGGCTTCCTGACACCCACGCGGGGGATATCTGACTCCCTGAGCAAAGCAGGAACTGGGGAGGAAGGGTCAGCAAGACCTTAGCTGACAGAGACACGAGAAGGTGGCAGGGGCTCCCCAGACCCACGAGCCCACTCGGTTGCTCTGGAAACCAGGAAGGGGACCTCCTTATGCCCTCACCTCAACAGTCCGCGCCCCCTGGTGGTGACAGCGTGAACCAAGGGGTCCTACCCCAAGCCTGGCCACAAATGTTCACCCAAGGCTGAGCCTGGCACCCTGAAGAGTCCATTCTCCTGGGGTAAGTGCATGGGATCAAAGTCCCCACCCTTGGTCCAAATGGGCCATTTGGAGTCACCGAGGTTTAGATCTGATCACCAAGTCTCACTGGCCCAGAGCCACCAAGAAGCTCCCTGAACAAAGTCAGGTGGAGCCGAAACACCTAGAGAAATGGCAGCGGTGACAGGAATGGCAGGAAAAATGCAGGAGCAGTGCAGACCGAGGAGCTCAGGCCTGAGATAAGTCCTGGTTCTGCTTCCCCTTTGTTGTGTGGCCTGAAGTGAGTTACTCGGCCTCTCTGAGCCTCAGCCCCCCCTCCCCTTCTCTCAAAAGGAATAATTCTGACCTCATCTGATGGTTGGGGGGTCCAACATCATCCCAGATGGAAGGTAATCAGACCCTCCATCAGTGCTGGTTTCCTTCTGAAGCAGGGGTTCCCTCTTGCACACCCTCAGCAGGGCAGGAATCCCCTCCCTGCTCTGTGAGGCACCCCATGTTCTGGACCAGCTGAAGGCCATCACCACCCAGGACTCCTGAGTCTCATCTCGGGAGCTAAAAGCTCTTCCTTTGTGATGTTTGGCACTTGACATTTCCTTTCAGACTCATCCACTGCTCTGGATTCCTGCCTTCAGTCTGATCTCTCCAATCTATCATGTACACATAGCTGGACACAGATTCTTAAAGACTGCTTTGATCAGGTTCCCCTCACCACCACCCCCAGCTCAATAACCTTCCATGGCTCCCCATTGCCTTCTGAGCAAATCTGGACCTTCTTCTCCTCTCCTGGCCCAGTACTCAAGTGCTTTCTAGCCTGTTTCTGGTCCAGCCAAACAGGTCTGCTTACCAGCTGCTGTGCCCTACCTGGTGCTCCAGAATGCCCCATCCACCTTGCAAACCCTGGCCCAGCCCACCTATTTGCATGCCCCTTGCACCATGCCCAGCTTATCCCTTGGGACTGCTGGCTCCTGCAGGGAGCTCTGCTCCGACAGGGGGAATCCAGGGCCCCCAGACTGGCAGTATGCCCCCTCATGCTCCTCCTCCACCACCCCCACCTGCTGCAGGCTCCTTAGTGCACAACCTTGCCTCCCACTTCCAGTCAGAACTGAGGCCATCTGAGAGGAACCCACACAAGGCCTGCCCCACACCCAGAGATTCAGCTCCTTCCTCTCACCTCCAGTGCAGACAAATCTTACCTTCCCCCTTCAAGGCCAGCCTCATTCCCAGGCTCCACATCACCCACCGCACACACACACACACACACACAATCACTCTTTCTCTGCCCTTCCACCCCGACCCCTGTTCCTCTCCGTCTCTCTGTCTTTCGCCTCAGCAGGTCAGCCTGCTTCAGTCCCTCCATCCTAAATCCCCCCACCAGCCACCTACACAGCACCACATACACCCTGCCTCCACCCCATGTTTACCTTTAGCTACTCTTCAGCTTTAGCTATTGCTGCCTTCTCTCTCTCTCTCTCTTTTTTTTTCTAAAGCTGGGCTTCTTAAAAGATGTGTTCACACCCCATTATCCTTGTCTTCACCTCCCACTCATCCCCACCCCACTGCAGTGCTGCCTCACCCTCTGCCACTCCATGGAGACTGTTCTTGCCAAGGTCACCAGCGCCTATTAATCTCTAAACCCAAAGGACATTTAGCAGGCATGGTCTCACTCCACCTCTGGGCAGGACTGAACAGAGAGGGCCACCCCTGCTCCTTGCTGTGAGCTCCCCACCCACTCCCCTCCTGCCTGCCTCCAGACCCTTACTATTGATCCTTCAGGCCTGATCCACATCCTTCACTCATTGGCCTATGGACACTCCAACCGCCATCCCCAGCTCAGAATGCCCACCCTGGGCTCTGGACCCCCACATCCAACCAACAATTGCCCTCAGGATGTCTGCGCTTGGTTATCGCTCAAAAGCCTCACGTTCACCCTGTCCAAAGCGGATCTCAGCCTCTTCACCACCCATTTGCACTGCCTGTCCCCCTTACCCCCGTTCCCACCCCCATTCTCCTTCCCACTAGTACCCAAGGCAGAAACTTGGGAGTTGCCCTGGGCTCCTCCCTCGGCTTCACTTCTGTGTCAATCAGTATCCGGTTTCCGTCCAGCCCCTCCCCCACAGCCCGCCACCCCCCGCCCCCCCGTTACTGGGACAGCCTCCCAGCTGGGCCCCCCCCGCCCCTCCTCTCATGCCTTCCTCTATACTTGATTCAGCAGCCAGTGTGATCTTTCTCTAGTCCGATCTCTTCAAGTCAGTCCTCTGCTTCTCATTACCCTTCAAGTTCCAGAGCATAATTCAGCTCCATCAAAATCTGGCCTCCTGACATCCATTCCCCCCTTGCCTTTGTCCTTTGGGGGTCCATGTGTTGCTGAGGGGTTGATCTCACCCTAATGTCAGCCTTTCCCAAGGGCCTGGACACCATGATTGGTTCAGAAAGTGGGCTAGTGACCTAAACTGGCCCAATCGGTATGTTACAAAGATGGGCGAAGGCCAGGAAGCGGAGCAGGGGTTTGGCTGCCGTCTTTGGTCCTTAAGGAAAGCTAAGGCTGGGGAGGGCACCCCAAAGAAATAGAAAAAAGACTAGCTTCTCAGGGACATTACTGAGCTGCTGAATCAGCCTCACCGGAAGCCGCTGAGCCTCCAAACTTTTTACTCATATAAACCGATATATCCCCTTGATTGGTTGAGCCTGGTTGATCTCAGTTTTCTGTCACCTGCAATCGCAGCCTCTGAAACAATTTCTCTCTCAACCCTTGCCCAAACTTATGGTTCAGCCATACTCAACAACCTTCCGTTCCCCTGGAGTCTATACATGCAATTCCCAACACCTGGAATGCCGGTGCCTTTCCTTGTTGACCACTTCTCACTGGCCTTGCAAAATCAAGCTCAGCTATCACCTTGCCTAGGACACCTGCTCCCCATCTCAGCACACAGATCACACTGCAGTATCACCACCTACCTGTTTACCTGTCTACTCCCTCCTCATCAAGTCTGGGAGCCCAGAGAGGGCAGAGGTTCTGTCTCACCTGTGTAGCCTCACACAGCTGGACAGCAGCTGGCACTCAGTGGGTGCTAACAATGACTGCTGAGTCAATCAGCTCAGTCCCCCAGGCACCCTCTCATCAGGAGAGCCCTCCTAACAGCCCCAGCCCCTCACTCCACAGGTCCCTACACTGCCAGGTCTGGGGAAATAAGTTCTGCCAAATCTCCACTGATTCTACCAACATTTTAGGAGTTCCATGTAGGCAAAGACTCACAAAATAATAGAAAAAGCCAACTTATGATAATGTTAACAGCCAACTTATTTGAGTGCCTACTATTTTTTCACAACTACATCACCAGACCCTAGATTAGTACAGGTACATAGTAGATGCTCCATAACAATTATTGAATAAATTAGTGGATGAATAAACAAATGAATTGAATGCTTATAGGTACTAACCACTGTGTACAAAAGGCCTTGCATAAATTGCCTTCTTTTCCCCCACAGTGGCCCTAGAATACCTAGTGTGTATTCTAATTATCTATTTTACAGATGAGAAGCAGAAGCTTCAGAAGATGACCTGCCTAAGGTCACACAGCTTGAAAGTGGCAGAACGGGACCAATGTCAAGCCAGCTAGTACTGTACTGGAGCCCTGTTTTTCATCTCCCTGGGTCCACATCCTTTCAGTGGAGATGCATTTTGCTGTTCCTCCTATAGAGGAGAAATAGCCATTTGAGCAAAGCAGACGTTTTACTCTCTTTCCTAAGATGTGTGGAGGTCTGTGGTCATCAAGGCCTCAAGGGCTTCCTAGTTCTCAGCTCTGCCTCTTCCCTGCATCAGAAGATACTTTCATGGTCACAAAATGGCTGCAGCTGCTCCAAGCATCCCACCCTTGGAGGACAGTTTGCAGAGTGGGAGGGGAAGGGCATAGGGCCAAGGATTTTTCCTCAGCATTTTTCTTTTATCAGAGAGAACACCTTTCCTATAATTCCCTGAGTAGGCCCATGCCTGTTAAACCAATCTCTGGCAAAGGATACCCATGCTTGGACTGGACCCATCAGGTGTGCGCTCCACTCTTGCCATAACAACCAGGGATCTCCACCCATCACCCGAGCAGAGTTGGGCTCTATTAGCAAAGATTAAGGAAGCCTGGTCCCCACTGCCCACCCCCTCCCCCTGACTCAGCACCCTCCCTGCATTCCACATTTAGAAATACTTACTGGCTGAACTATAAACAAATGAAGGGGGCCGTGGGTCCCTTTCTTGGCAGACATGGGCTCTGGACCCAAAGTCATGGTTCCCAGGTACCCACCTTTCCTAAGATGAGAACCAGCAAAGTAGGTGGCAGCTCCTGGTGGAAGCAGGCTCATCCGCCCCACTGGTGAGTCAGCACGGACAGACAACCTGGAAAGGACAGACAGGTTGGTGGGCTTTGAACTATTGCATAGGTTAGATCTATGCAGTCATTCATTCAACAAGTGTTCATTTTCATCATCTCCTCCACCTCCTCCCTTTCTTCTGCACAGCCTCAACCAGCCCATATTATGGGCAGATTTGCCTGGAGACCACTGATGAGGACTCTGAATCTGTACCTTGCTTCAGCAGAAAGAATGCCTGGAGGGGCTGGTGATGTCTGCCATGAGCACAAAACGGGTAGTGGGAGGCAGAAAGAAGAAAACAGGCCAGGAAACAGAACAAATTACAGACAGAAAGACATTGGCCCTGAAAAGGGAGTCCTGGGGCATTATAGGTTGAATTGTGTCCTCCCCAAAATTCGTATGTTGAAGTCCTAACCCCCAGTACCTGAGAATGTGACCTTATTTGGAGATAGGGTCTTTAACAGACACAATCAAGTTAAAGAGAAGTCATTGGACTGGGCCTTAATCCAGTATACGGTGTCCTTTCCAGAAGGGGAAATCTGAACACAGCCATATAGGGAGAATGCCATGTGAACGTGAAGGTGCTCACCCACAAGCCAGGACAGCAGCCTGGACAGATCCTTCCTCACAGGCCTTAGAAGGACCCAAGCCTGCCAGTCCCTAGATTTCAGACTCCAGCCTCCAGAACCATGAGGCAGTAAATTGCTGTTGTTTAAGCCCAGCAGCCCTGGGCAACATCCAGGAGGCAACAGCCTCTGGGCACTGGAGTCTGTTCAGATTGAGGATGACTTACCTGGACAAAGACCTGAAGGGGGCTGTGGGTGAAATTGTAGTCTTTCCAGAATATCTCGCCCAGCTTTAGTACATCTGCATATCAACAGGCGCTCAAGGGTGGGGAGAAGTTTGGCTTTAGTGTATTTGCATCATTCCTCAGGGGTGGAGAGAAGTTCATCTCCATATCAATGGGTAATTACCTGGGCAACTGAGGGCGTGTCTGAACCTGAGAGGTTAAGGGGAGGGGGCTGGCTTGCTTGTTGGCTTCTCCCGGAACAGAGGAGAAAGACGGCCCTGGACTGCAGTTTGTAAGCAATAAACGGGTTTTAAACTTTATTTCTCCCTTGACTGATTTCGGTTTTTAGAGGTATTTTGCCCCAGGATTTCCTCTCCCGGATTTACAGGGGCCTTTCCTGAAGGCAGCACATCTCAACCCCTCCCACCTGTGGGCCCCTCTCGGGCCTTGGCCTCCCTGGCTGGATGACCACCTGGCCCCTCCCAGTCCCAACAGTCTAGCAGCTTCTCACCTGCCTGAGACCCGTGAGGCCAACTGTCAAGGCAAAACCCACTGGTGCTGTATAATATACGACCCCAAAGGTTCTGTGAGTCCGAATCTCAGGAACGATTTCCCTGGGTGGTTCTGTCTCAGGGTCTCCCGCGGGTTTGCTGTCAAGACACTGACTGGGCTTCAATCATCTGAAAGCTCGACTAGTGCGGAACAGTCATCTTCCAAGGTGGCTCGCCCACTTGGTCTGTAAGTTGGGGCTAGCTGCTGGGAAGAGGCTTCAGTTTCTCACCATGTGGACTTTGCTGTGGGTCTGCTTAACGTCCTGACCACATGGCGGGTGGCTTCCTCCAAAGAGAGCAATCCAAGAGACTAAGGCAGAAGTTTGGTCCCAAATTTTGTAACCTTGCCTTGGGAACCACACACTCACCATCACTTCTGTAGTCCCTTATTGTCACACAGGTCAGCCCTATTCAGTGTGGGAGGGGATTATATCAAGGCATGAATGCCAGAAGGCAAGGGTCATTGGGCCCATTTTGGCGACTGGCTACCACAGGCTGGATGAAAGGTCTGGTACTGTAGGGAATCCTAGCAGGGGAGGGGTCATGAAGGAAGAATCCTGGGAAAGATGGAGCCTTGGGGCATATTCGGTTCCAGGGCTGCCATAAAGAGTACATACTGGGTGGATTAAAACAACAGAAATGCAGTATCACGGTGCTGGCAGGGTTGGTTCCTTTCAGAGGCTGTGAGGGAGAGTTCTTTCTCTGCCTCTCTCCTGGTTTCTGATGGCTCCCAGAAATCTTTGGCGTTCCTTGGCTTGTAGCTGCCTCACTGCAGTCTCTGCTCTGTCTTCATATGGCCATCTTCCCTCTGTGTGTGTGCCTCCGACTTCCCTCTCCTTTCTCTTATAAGGACATTAGTCATTGGATTTGGAGCCAACCCTAAATCCAGGATGATCTCATCCTGAGATCCTTAACTTAATTATATCTGCAAAGACCCTGTTTCCAAATAAGGTCCCAGGGTTGGACATGGACATATCTTTTGGGGGACCCTATTCAACCCGCTACAGGAGGCATCCTCATGGAGGGACTGGTCAATGCCATGACCCAATACCTCCGTCTACTTTGCCTCATGTGCCGCCTCTTCTAGGGAGCCTGCTACCTCTCCATTGTGCCCTGCAGCACCTGTGCCTGCTACCATCGCTTCCGTCATTCCTTCCTTCATCTAACACTTACTGAGCACCTACTCTATGTCAGGTACCAAGTGAGGTCCCAGGGGTACAGCATGAGTTGCCCAACGCAGCATGCAAAAATACTGGACACCCAGTAAAATCTGAATACTCACAGGTAGAGATGAATACATTTGCAGATAAGGAGCAAGTTTCACTCTATCCCGTGTTATTGGACCTGGCAACCCTAACAGCCACGGAGGAGAGAAGCCCAGCTCCCAGCTGCAGAGCACCCGCGGTCTTATGGGGCCGATGGCAGGGCTGAATAACCTCGATGCTGCTGGACAGGGAACAAGGCGTCAGCGCACCGCAGGAAGTGCGCTGGGCCAGCTCCGTGAGTGTGAGAGAGGGCGCGCAACGTCTGAGCTGGGACCCCAGGGGTGAGAATGGAAATTGGTTTCTGGTGAAGGGAAAAGGGGGTCCCTTGCCAGGCCAGCAGGAGCCAAAGAGCCCGGAGTCCCTAACCTTGGAGGCTGGAACCTCGGAGGGCTTTAACTGGCTTGACCAGATGTGCATTTTAGAAAACAGGGATGCGTGGTGTCGCAGATGCCAAGGGAAGAATGGTGTTTTGGGGAAGAGAGAGCAAATAACAGGCCAGATGTTGCCGGGAGGTCCAGACAGATAATGACGGAGACCTGTCCCTTGGAGTCAGTCAAACTGCTGTAGCATCTGGGAGAGGCTTTGGTGGGACGGTGGGAGCAGAAGCCAGGCTGTAGTGGGCTGAGGAGTGAGTGGCAGGAGAAGCCAGGAGGTAGAGACAGTACAAGTCACTTTCTCCCAAAGTTTTTGAGCTGGGGATGAGGCCCAGAGAGCAGGTGGAGCTGGGGAGGAGCCTGAGGGAGGGAGTGATGAAGGAAGGTAGGCCCCTAGGGGATGAGGCCCAGGGTGGTCTGGCCGTGGAGGAGGTTCTGCTTCCCAGGTGGCAGGAAGGGGTGGATGCTGTACATTCAGATTCTTTTTGGGAAATCCAGGGACTCCCATCTGCCAGCTGATCACACAGTGCAAAGTCTGCCTCTCCCCAGCTGTGCTGTGACCGCCGCCCCAGCCTCCGCTGAGCAAATGAATGAAGAGTTGGGAGCGGTTCTGGGCTGTAGAGTGAGGAGGACAAAGCACAGCCTTAGGAGGAGTGGCTGTCTCGGGAGAAGAGGAGTCCAGGAAGGAGGTGGGAGGGGTGCGGGGCAGGGCAGAGAGGGGAGACAGTTGTCCAGTATGGAGGGCTCAGGGAGGAGGAGGGTGAGAAAGGCGCCCTGGCACCCAGATGGGAGCTTGAGGGAGTGGCTGGTGAGGCAGGGTAGACCACCTGGCTAGTAGGGGCAGATGTTTGGTAGGGAAAGGAGGAAGGGAGGGGCAGGGTGGGGAGATGTACTTTTGTCTGTGGGAGGGGATTCCTTCCTGCCCCAGGCCGTGCCAGGCACCTGACCCCATCCCTTCTCATTTCATCTCATTTAATTCTCACAACCCCGTGGCAGGTGAGGCCAATGAGGAGGAGGATTGCACTATAGACGTGAGTCCTAAGATTTGAGGCACCTTGCCTAAAGCTACAAAGCCCCTAAGTATCAGAGAGGGAGTTTAAACCCAGGCTCATCTGACTCCAAAGCAGGTAGGCTCTGGGGCAGCACACCTGGAGACTAGGAAGCCCTGAGTTGGGGAGAGGCACCGCCTCCAGGCAGGACACTGCTGTGGGGCAGCAATAGGGCATTAGGCGTTCTCAGGCCTCTCAGGGGCCCAGATGATGGCACCTCCCCAGGGCACTCGTGGGCTCACCTTGCAGGCTTTGTGTGGTGTCCGGAAAATTCCAGCAGCCTCGGGGAGGGCAGACCCAAAAGTGGGAGTGGCAGAAGAGACAGGGCACAAGGCGGTGGTGGTGTCAGGCATCTGTTCCCTGAAACAGCTGACCATGAAGTTCAATGTGGGTAAAGAGACAAGAGAGGCCAAAACAGGATGGGGGATTCATTCCCCCATTCCCACTTTGGCCCTTCTCCCTCTGTGAATGCCCTTGCCCACCCACCTTCATTTTTCCCTGGCTATGCAAATAACCGGTCCCTGGAAATTTCCCTGGAATCTCCTTCTCTACTGTTCCTTCAAGGGCAAGTTTAGATGTACAACCCCTTCCCACCTTGGCCACCTTCATCCCAACCTTAGCTCCCTCTTTGGTCCCCAGAGTTCTAGCAACGAGATTTTCTGGCAGAGGGATGGGATGTAAGCTGAAGATTCATTCTAGTGTACCTACCTACATTCCCCGGTCTTCTCTGGACCCATCCGACTTTGATACTGTGTATGCTGAATGCCCTGAAATTTGTATCTCCTGCCCAGCCCTCTCCCCTGAGTTCCAGACTCTGATTATTCCACATCTCCATGTAAATGTCTAAAAGACATCTCAAACCCGACATGGCCAAAACTGAATTCCTGATCTTCCCCACCCGCATCCCACCTTGCTCTTTCCAAAGTCATGCACATCTCAGTGGGCACCACTCCATTTTTCCAGTAGCACAAGTTAAAACCTCAAAGGAATCTTACTGTTTTCTTTCCCTCATACCCCACATGAAATCTGCCAGCAAGGCCTATTGGCTGTACTTTCAACTGGCGTCCAGGTCTTCTCTCACCTCCACGGCCACCCACCTGTTGCAAGCGCTGCCACACTTGCCTTGGTTACAGCAGTGGCCTCTGCGCTGGTCCTCCTTTGACCTGGCCCTGACTCTCTCAACCCAGCAGCCAAATGGTCCTATGAACACATAAGCCACACCTACTGCTCCTCCAATTAAACCCTCCAATGGCTCTCCAGCTGGTTCTAGTCCCAAAATCTCTCAAAAAACCTACAAGCCTGAAATGAACCTCTTCTTACCTGATTTTACCTCCTCTTGTTCTCCTACTGGTCTACTCTGCTCCAGCCACATTGCACTTACGTGTTCCTCAAACATTCCAATCACACTCCTGCTTGGGGTCTAACTGCCCCCACCCCCACCACCCCTGCCTGCCTGGAATGTCCTTCCCCAGATGTCCTCATGACTTGTTCCCTCACCTCCTTCAGATGTTGGCCTAAAGGTTACCTCTTTGCCTTCCCTGAGAATCCTAGTTAGAACACTAAACCCTGACATTCCCTAACCTCTTCCGTGCTTCATTTTCCTCCGTAGAACCAGTATCATCTAACATATTATGTTCTTTGACCTGTTTGTTTAGTTTATTATCTGCCTGCTAGAATACAAGTTCTATGAAGGCAGTGCCTTTTCTGTTGTTTTCTTTGCTGCCTGGGACAATGGCTAGCCTATGATAGGCACTCAACAAATGTTGCTTGAGTGACTGGGTCCACCACTTCTTGGAGCACTGGAGATGGGACAGTGATGGAAACTGACAAAGTCTTTGAATTTAAGTCTTGGGCAGAGGTTGTCTAGTTTTTGCAAGTATGACCTTATCTGGAGAACTCTTGGAAGAAAACACTCTGTCTACACCCCTGGGGATTCTAGGGTAGGCCCCAGGGGCGTGCACAGTACACAAGCTCCCCAGGTGATTATCATGCAGGTCATGTGGGGGTCACACTGAGCTGCTGGAATAGACTGAAAATCACATATTCACATTGTCCAAGACGCCTGAAGTCTCGTTTTGACAGCACCATCCATTCTCCGTGAAATAGTTGTTTCATGCCTGTTGCCCCCTCCAAATAGTGAAGAGTTTGGAACTGCGATGGCTGCTTGTCCCTCTCTGTGTTCCCTGGGCTCAGCACAGCATAGGTGCTAGTAAATGTTTATTGAGAAAGTGAATGAATGGGGAGAAAATAAATGGTTAGAAGATGGTGAATGAATAACGGGACTCTGGTTAGAAAAGGAATTTCAAGAGTTCAAAATCTGAAGGTGGGAACGTTTCCAGACTTCTCCTGTGCCGTGGGTTGCAGAGGGCTGGAACTTCAGAGGTCGCGACGCGTTTGGTCATCTGCGAAAGCGGCTGCTCCGCCGGCTGCCCGGGCCGGCTGGGAGGTACGCTGCGCAGAGGCGGCGCTACCACCCACCCGGTAGCCTAACTGCGCGCCTCTACCCAGCGCGGCCGTTGCCATAGCTACAGACACAGCCTGGCCAGGAGGGGGGCGGGCCTGGGTGTACGTCATTCCTAGCGCGACGCTGCTCGTGCCTCCCGCCTCTTTCGGGTGCAAGACCCTCGGCCCGCCTTCCCGGCTTTCCACCTGCGCGCCCTCGCCCGCTCGCTCACTCCCCGGGCTCTGCGCCGGCGCGGTACCCGCCGGGGCGCGTGGGGAGCCGCGAGGCGCATGCGCGGTGCGGGGCCCGCCGCCGCTCTGGTGTCGCCGTTGTCGCTGTTGCCGCCGTCGCCGCCTCCCTGCCGGCAAGTGTGGGAAGGAGGAGCTGAGGGCCGCCGCCGCCGTTGCCGCCATGGGGGTGAGTGAGGCAGGGAGAGGAGACACGAGGGCCCGGACCGCTTCCCGTTCCCCTCGCCCCCTGTGCCCCCATTGTTCCTTGAACCCCCTCTCACGTGACCCTGACCCCCTCCGGCTTCACGTGATCCCCAGCCCCCACATGACCGGACTGCCCCATTCTGTGTGTCCTCAACCGCTCTACCCAGCCCGGGAGTCCCCTGGGAGCCCCCTTCTCCAGGCCCCACCCCCCTCGGGGCCCCTGCCCCTCGCGTGTCGCCCGCCCTGCCTTCCCGGCTGACCCGTTATCTTCTTGGCCTTTCCTACCCCCAGTGCGGTCCCTGGCGTAATCCCCGACCCCAGGGGTCACCCATCACCTGGCTGTCACCGGCTTCTTGGCTTCCCATATCCTAGGCCAACCCTGACTTGGAGGGAACTGAGGCCCAGAGAAAAGAAGGCACTCAGCCATGGTCACTCAGGCAGTGACAGGGGTCAGATCCAGACTGTGGTCTTCTGAATCCCGGGCCAATGCGCTTCCCGCTACTCGGATTTTCAGCGAAGCCGGTTCCGCTACACCGTTTCCAAACCTCTCCTAAAACATTTTCTTTCCCTTCCAAAGGAAAAGCCTCCTAGATGCAATGAAGTGGTTCTTATTATTACTTGGGTCGTTAGTAGTCTTAGTACTGCGCGTGGCTTTGCATGGGGAAGCTGTGCAGGTGGGCAGGAGGCTGGTGGGGGACCACTGGGGATGACCCAGCTGCAGATGGATAGCGGCCACCTGTTTTGTGCAAGGTAGCCTGGGGATGCCTTTCATGCCCTTCCCTGGCATGTGCTGAAGAGAGGGCTGGGCAGAAGTTATTCATATTTCTGTGAGTTCATTTTCGTAACTCCCAATGATAGCAGCATCGGTCACTCCTAAAAATGTAACTGGCCTCCCTGGTACTGTGTATCAGTTGTGACATGGAATTTCCACTACCTTTAGGGAGCCCTGACTTTGCAGCCAGAAATACCTCAGTTCCACTCCCATTTTCTGTGGCTAACAGCATGATATTGTGCCAGTAGCAAGGCTTTTCTGAATTTGAATTTCCTAATTTTTCTAACGAGGATGATGATACCTCCCCATTAGGATACATGTGAGGATTAAATGAGTTAGTGGATGTAAGTAGCCAAGTAGTGCCTCTTAAATGGTGGCTGTTATTTTTACCTGTACTCTCAGCCTTTACTTTAGTTATCTAAAATAGATGTGTGCTATTTTTAACCCGTTGGGTTTAAACTGTTATTAACCTAGATTTTTTTTCTCTCAGATAGTTGACTGAACAAATCAACTTGTTAGACAAAAATAGTTGCCTAATCCATGTCAAAGCACATTTCATTATGTTTCAACAAGGACTTTTGTATGCTTTGTACTTCCTAGGTAGGAAAGCAAGTCCAGAGAACTTAGGCATAAATAACCTAGATAGTGGTGAAAGGTCCTAGACCCCAGCTTTTGTTGAAATGGGTGTCTCCAGTATCACTCAGTAAGTGTCTACCCAGCATCAGCTACTACAGACTGAGCAGAAAATAAGAAGCATAGAATGGCACTCTGGTTTGACACTTCCTCATCAGCTGAGTTGAAATAGCAGACCTCAGAGATAATGTGATCCTTGCTTCCTTTAAGGCCCTGATGTTATTACTCATACGTTATTGGTGTTTCCCAGAATGGCCCCTACCTAGTCTCTTCTGGCATAAACCTCTTTGCAGAAAAGAGACTTGAGTGGTTACTCTCCGACACAGAGCTGGAAGCCTTGCATTGTTCTCTTTTTTTTTTAATAATTAATTTTGGTATCATTAATCTACAATTACATGTGCAATATTATGGTTATTAAACTACCCCCTTCATCAGGTCCCCCCCCACTAACCCCATTACAGTCACTATCTCAGCGCCTTGCATTGTCCTTATTCCTCATGGATGGGGTCTTTGGATTCCCATCACCTGTCAGGAAGGTCATCAGAAGGTCACCGTTCATGGTGGGCCTGCTCAGTGTGACAGCCTGGCCTCAGGCTACATGAGAATGGCATCAGATGGCGCACCATTCTCTTCCAAGTTCTTTCACCCTTGCTGCCACACGTGTGTTGCCTTTTAGGAATTAGAATTTAGGTCTGTCTCCCTTTGCCAAAAACGGAGGTTCTTTTTGGATCCTGGATAGTTTGTGGAATGGAGGTATTGACACTGAAAAGCTAAGAAATGCCATATCCCTTTTCTGGAAGTACTTCTTGCTCCTATCTGGGTGTTTTATGTTTTTTAATTTCTCGATGGACCTCTTGCAATTCTAGAACAGCCTGTGGAGATACTACTTTGATAAGAAAAGCAAAGAGAGGAGTTTCACAGTTGCGTGTGAAAACAGCTTTTATGTCACACTTTATAACAACAGGTAACATGAAAGTGTAATTGATATAGTGGAAGAAGCATGGACTTTAGGGTTGAGACCTGGCTTTGAATCTTGGATGATTCATTCAACAGGTGTGAACTGAGTACCTGCTGTTCTCTGAGCACTGGGTGCTCAGCAGGTGTCCATAAAGCAGGTGTGACCTCTACCTCATGGAGTGTGTAGTCTGGTGGGATTGGAGGGAGCAGGTGGGCAGGAAGACCTCTGAGAATTCTCCTCACTGACTCTGTGACCCTAAAAGTTTTCTCACCTCTTTGTGCGTCAGTTTGCTCATGAAGGAAGTGGGCACGTATACCTTGTCAAGTTATTGTAAAGATGAAGGTGAATCATCCATTAAAGCACTAGCAGTGTCTGATACTGGTGGGTCCTCACTATAAAGAATTTTTATATCTAGTACACTGAATCATTTTGTCCTCACAACAGCCTGTGAGCTCTAGGCATTGCTAGCCTATTTTACAGATGAGGAAATTGAGGTTCCGAGAAACTGAGTAACTTGCTGAAAAGAAACTACTAAGTAACTTCCCAAAGTCACACAGCTAAGTGGAAGAGCTGAGAATCAAATCCAGGTCTCTTAACTCAAAATCCCACACTTTTTATTATATAAAGCTCCCTTGGGGAAGACACTTAACCACAATGAGCTCTGCTGCTCACTGTGCTTATTTCCCATTTTAATTAGGAGAATTTCCCATGTCCCTGCAGGATAGCCTTACCTCCACAAGGCAGGGCAGAGCTAATTGGAACAGTGGGAGACCACTTTTCCTGGTGTGCGCCAGGTTTGAGGGCGAGCCCCTGCCTGTCTGGCCCAGCCTCTGCAGTCCAGCCTCTGCAGCCCGCCTCACACCCTGTATGCAGGCAGTGAGACGCTTAAGGGCGCTTTCATTATCTACAGTCTCGGGCCATGGCTGCCTTCAGCCTCACTCTGAGGCTTGCCGAGCTCGCCTGTTCCCTTGCATGAATGAGCCCATAAATCTCTTGGTGGCCCAGGGTTGGCCCTCCTGCTGCTTGTGCTTAGGAATTACTTCCTTCATATGCTTATAAATGAGATGCCATGGAGGGAGCCCACGTTTCAGTGCTTTCTGGGTCCCGAGTTACGCTTTCCTTCTAGCACCTTTGTTCTTCAGCTCTGTGTGGTGGTAAGAGAAAGCTAGCATTCAGGGTGGAGGAAGGGAGTTTGCCTCTGCTGTGAAGGTGTGCTGACTTCTGACCTAGCCTTGCAGCTGTTCTGGAAGTCAGCATTTGCATCTCCGTTTTCCTGGAGATGGAGTTGCTTTTACAAGTTGTGCAGGGAGCCAGTGGCAGGAGGAGCACTGGTCTGGCTCGCTGATGCCAAAGCTCATGTTCTTTCTACCCCGTTGCACAGCTCTGGAGACCTTCCTTCTGACGCATCCCTGTTCCTTACCCTGACCTCAGTATGGAGGTACGGCCTGGGGTGGCTCTGTATTGGCATGCCATGCCAGCTGTGACCAAGCCAGAAGGGCATTGAGAAATTAATTACTGAGTGGCTGCCCTGGGGGCTTCTGAGGTCTCATCCTGACCTTATTTGGCAGGGCTGCCAAGGTCTTTGGCTCTGATGTAGGCTCTCCTGGTGGGAGACAGCATGGCTGGTGGAACAAACACTGGAGCTGCAGTCCGTCCCAGGATTGAGTCGCCCCTCTTGCCATTGACTCTCCAGGGGACTCTGAATGAGTTATGCCATCCCTTTGAGCCTGAGTTTCCTCATGTGTAAAGGGGGGTGCAGTTTCTGCCCTGAGAATTGAACTGGATAGTGTTTGTGAGAGTACTGTGCAAGCTGAGTGTATCTCTTGATGTTGTCTTGAAACCCAACTTCCCAGAGAAAGAGATGGATGCTCTGAAACCTCTGTATGATGGAGGGGCCAATTCTGTCCAGAGCCCAGCATCATGAAGACAGTCTGTTCTCTTCTGTCCTTCCTCTAGGTGGGTGAGAAATGGGATCTAGCCTGGCCTCCAGCAGGTGCTTATTCTGCAGACAGTAAATAGCTGGTGTTGGGCAAGTTCATACCTAGGAGAGCCGTTCCTATGAGTTCCTGGTATCAGAGCTCTCATCTCCTGGTTGTTTGAAGTAGGATAGGAGTTAAGCAATGTCATTCCTTGGGGAACCGAGGGTGGAATTATCCTAAGAAACTTTCCCAGGAGCTGGTTTTTCATCTCACCCTTTCTGGGGCCAATCATTGGCAGGGCTAAGGTGTGATTGGGGGTAGTAAGACCTCTCCAGTGGGCTCAGGGACCTGAGGTGGGAGGTTAGAAAAACAGCGCTGACTATCATTGTCCATGCGTGCCTTCTGGCCTTGGGCTGGGTAGGCAAGCACCTCCAATGCACCTGCTGCTCTGGTCCTCCTCACAGTGAGAATGAGACTGTCATTTGTGGAGCACATGGCATATTAACCCTCATGGACTTATCCTTCAATGGGGTATTAAGGGCCCTACTCATCAAGAGGAGGAAAGGGGCTCAGAGAGAGTCCCTGAAGACCTGCAGGGACTGAGGAGTAGAAAGACCTTTGAATAAGGTCTGTCAGACTTCAGGGCCTGGGCTTTTTCCCTGTTTAGGCCTGAGAGATACCCACAAGAGCCTCAAAGTCAGATCTGCTCTTAATGGGCAGTCGCTGTTTGCCCCTGTGTGCAAGGACAGCTCCCCTCCTGCCTGTGAACCCTGTAACTTGGCCTTGCGGGCCATGTGTTGTGTAGAAAGGCCTCTGTTCCCAGGGAAACCCCTTGGGGCCCTTCACTCTGCCTTTGCTGCTCCAGGGTGTGTGGTGTGCCTGCCACTCACTGGCCTTGGTTGAGGAGCACTTCTGGGGAATGACTCCATTTCCTTAAGCCAGAGTGCCCTGGCCCTAGCCTAGAAAGGGACCCAGCTATAAAAGGGGCTACTACCAGACCAGGTCTTTGTCTCCTGATGCTGGAATTTACTGAAAAGGCTTTGAATAAACTTCTACTGAGGAATAGTATCAGCAGCTACCTCAGCTGCCAGCTCCTCCCTGAAACCTGGCCTGAATGTGTCTAAAATTAGTTTCCTCTTTAGGAGGGAATGGATGAATGAATATTTATTAGTCACCTGCTAAGGTCCAGGCTCTGCTGCAGACATTGTCATGTGCTCTCACAGGTACTGCAGTGACCCCACAGTCCCCAAGGTCAGTGCTCTTCCTGACAAGGTAGCCGAGAAATCTAGTGATGCTCCCAAGGTCTCATGTCCACACACTTGGGTCTTTCGCATCCCACGAAGTGCGTGGCAGCCAGGATTGGAAGTTCCTGCCGCCAAGGCCAGGCCTGTGGATGCAGAGACAGACCCTTGGGTTCCTCCAAAGAAAAGTCAGGTCTTTGGTTGGCAACAGTCCTTCCAGCCAACTTTGCTTTTCCCTGTTGCAGAGGAAGTCAAGCAAAGCAAAGGAGAAGAAGCAGAAGCGGTTGGAGGAACGAGCAGCCATGGATGCTGTCTGTGCCAAAGTGGACGCCGCCAACAGGGTGACTTTCTCTTCCCTCCAAGTTCCTTCCTCTTGGAACTTCAGCTTGGTTTTTAATTTGACTTCTTTTGGCGCCACCCTGTGGCCAAATTGTGTATTACCCACCCTCACCTCTGCGGCCTCCTTGCTGCCAAGGGAAAATGATCCCCGCCTGGAGAGTTGCAAGGAAGGCCAGCAGTTGGCCCAGGTGTGCAGGGAAATGTGGATTCAAATGGAGATGGCTGCTTGTCTCTGTGGGTCTCCTTCCTCATTAGGAGAAGGCCTAGAGAACTTTTTGTTAGAATTTTGGAGAGGAAACCTTGGTAAAATGTGGTAGTTTTCCGACTCATTCCTTCACACATAAAGTACCAGAGGCTTTGCTGGGGCCAGGGAGTGCAGCAGCCTGGTATCAAGGGGCCACAGTTGGGAGGCTTGGCCATGAGCACCAGATGGCCCGACTGGGAAGGGGACGAAGCCGAGCCTGAGAGTTTCATCCTTCCTGCCCTAGTCCATATCCCATTCTCTGTTATGGTTTCTGCCCACTCAGTAAACAGTCCACATAAGGATGTGACTCAGGGACATGATTATTCCATTTTGGGTTTTGCCCAGGGGAGGTTGGCAGGGGGATTACTGGAAGTATGCAAGTGGGGATCCAGTGGCTTCTCTTCTTTGGGTCAGGTGAGTGGTGAGCAGGCTTTATGCCCACAGGCCAGTAATGGTATTAGGCTAGGAAAGACTCTGCACCCTGTCAAATGAAGCTAACTTAGCTCTCTTGGGTCTCTTTACCAAAGTTGCCGTACCTGAGATTTCAGAGCTGAAGCAGATGGAGGGCCTTACAAGGGCTGCTCCGGGGCCCAGGGCTGGACCATCCGATGTGGGCGGTACAGAGTCGCATTTGAGGGAGAGCTTGCCACCCTGCCCCACGTGTATCCTTGCTACCCTCTCTGCTTTCCCTCCACAGCTTGGAGACCCTTTAGAGACTTTCCCAGTGTTCAAGAAATATGATCGAAATGGGTGAGTGTTTAGTTACTCCTACTGTTGTCTCTTTGAGTGTCTTCAGGAACCCACCTTTCCAGAGTAGGCTTCCTCAGACCCAAATTTTCTCATTCTTTGTCAAGATGTGAAAAAAGTAGAACTATGGCTAGTTACTGTTGATATGAAACCCCCCACTGGGGTGATAGAAGGATCCATAAATGAGCAAATATTGCATAGTCCTGGACTAATGTCTCTTTAGGACTTGGTATTCTCTGCAGATGAAGAATCACAGAACTGAAAAACACTTGAAAAGCCATCTAGGCTGACTCCTCATTTTACATAGGGGAAACTGAGGCTGAGAGAAGTTGAATGGGATTTCGGAGCTTAGGACTTTCTCCCTGGCAGCTGAGGGAGCTTTTAATTCCCAATCTGGTGCTCTTTCCCTGAGTGTATAGTGTAATAATAATTATTATTATTCTATTTAATGATTCCATTCTTTTTTTTATTAAGTTATTATTGATATACACTCTTTTGAAGGTTTCACATGTAAAAACAATGTGGTTACTACATTTATCCATATTATCAAGTCCCCACCCATACCCCAATGCAGTCACTGTCCTTGGGTGTAGTAAGATGCCACAGATTCACTGTTTGCCTTCTCTGTGCTTCACTGTTTTCCCCGTGATCCCCCACACCATGTGTACTAAACAAAATACCCCTCAATCCCCTTCTCCCACCCTCCCCACCTGCCCTCCCACACCCCTCCCCTTTGGTAACCACTAGATCCTTCTTGGAGTCTCTGAGTCTGCTGCTATTTTGTTCCTTCAGTTTTGCTTCGTTGTTATACTCCACAAATGAGGGAAATCATTTGGGACTTGTCTTTCCCTGCCTGGCTTATTTCACTGAGCATAATATCCTCCAGCTCCATCCCTGTTGTTGCAAATGGTAGTATTTGTTTCTTTACGGCTGAGTAGTATTCCATTGTGTATATGTACCACCTCTTCTTTATCCATTCATCTACTGATGGACACTTAGGTTGCTTCCATATCTTGGCTAGTGTAAAAAGTGCTGCAATAAACATAGGGGTGCATATGTCTTTTTGAATCTGAGAAGTTGTATTCTTTGGGTAAATTCCGAGGAGTGGGATTCCTGGGTCAAATGGTATTTGTAGTTTTAGTTTTTTGAGGAACCTCCATATTGCTTTCCACAATGGTTGAACTAATTTGCATTCCCACCAGCAGTGTAGGAGGGTTCCCCTTTCTCTGCATCCTCACCAGCATTTGTTGTTCTTAGTGTTTTGGATGGTGGCCATCCTTACTGGTGTGAGGTGCTATCTCATTGTGGTTTTAATTTGCATTTCCCTGATGATTAGTGATGTGGAGCATCTTTTCATGTGCCTGTTGGCCATCTGAATTTCTTCTTTGGAGAAGTGTCTGTTCAGCTCCTCTGCCCATTTCTTAATTGGATTATTTGCTTTTTGTTTGTTGAGGTGCGTGAGTTCTTTATATATTTTGGATGTCAACCCCTTATCGGATATGTCATTTATGAATATATTCTCCCATACTGTAGGATATCTTTTTGTTCTACTGATGGTATCCTTTGTACAGAAGCTTTTCAGCTTGATATAGTCCCACTTGTTCATTTTTGCTTTTGTTTCCCTTGCCCAGGGAGATATGTACATGAAGAAGTCACTCATGTTTACGTCCAAGAGATTTTTGCCTGTGTTTTTTTCTAAGAGTTTTATGGTTTCATGACTTACATTCAGGTCTTTGATCCATTTTGAGTTTACCTTTGTGTATGGGGTTAGACAGTAGTCCAGTTTCATTCTCTTACATGTAGCTGTCCAGTTTTGCCAACGCCAGCTGCTGAAGAGGCTGTCATCTCCCCATTGTATATTCAAGGCTCCTTTATCATATATTAATTGACCGTATATGTTTGGGTTAATGTCTGGATTTTCTATTCTGTTCCACTGGTCTGTAGGTCTGTTCTTGTGCCAATACCAAATTGTCTTGATTACTGTAGCTTTGTAGTAGAGCTTGAAGTCTGGAAGCATAATTCCCCCTGTTTTATTCTTCTTTCTCAGGATTGCTTTGGCTACTCGGGGTCTTTTGTGGTTCCAAATGAATTTTAGAACTATTTGTTGCAATTCATTGAAGAATGCTGTTTGTATTTTGATAGGGATTGCATTGAATCTGTAGATTGCTTTAGGTAGTATAGCCATTTTGACAATATTTATTCTTCCTAGCCAAGAGCATGGGATGCATTTCCATTTGTTAGTGTCCTCTTTAATTTCTCTTAGGAGTGTCTTGTAGTTTTCAGAGTACAGGTCTTTCACTTCCTTCCTTAGGTTTATTCCTAGGTATTTTATTCTTTTTGATGTGATTGTGAATGGAATTGTTTTCCTGATTTCTCTTTCTGCCAGTTCATCGTTAGTGTATAGGAAAGCAACAGATTTCTGTGTGTTGATTTTGTATCCTGCAACTTTGTTGAATTCAGATATTAGTTCTAGTAGTTTTGGAGTGGAGTCTTTAGGGTTTTTTATGTACAATATCATGTCATCTGCAAATAGTGACAATTTTAATTCTTCTTTACCAATCTGGATGCCTTGCATTTCTTTGTTTTGTCTGATTGCGGTGGCTAGGATCTCCAGTACTATGTTGAATAACAGTGGGGAGAGTGGGCATCCCTGTCTTGTTCCTGGGTTTGTCATATATGGCCTTTATGATGTTGAGGTACTTGCCCTCTATACCCATTTTGTTGAGAGTTTTTATCATGAATGGATGTTGAATTTTGTTGAATGCTTTTTCAGCATCTATGGAGATGATCATGTGGTTTTTGTTCTTCTTTTTGTTGATGTGGTGGATGATGTTGATGGATTTTCGAGTGTTGTACCATCCTTGCATCCCTGGGATGAATCCCACTTGATCATGGTGTATGATCTTCTTGATGTATTTTTGAAATCAGTTTGCTAATATTTTGTTGAGTATTTTTGCATCTATGTTCATCAGGGATATTGGTCTGTAATTTTCTTTTTTGGTGAGGTCTTTGCCTGGTTTTGGTGTTAGAGTGATGCTGGCTTCATAGAATGAGTTTGGAAGTATTCCCTCCTCTTCTATTTTTTTGGAAAACTTTAAGGAGAATGGGTATTATTTCTTCCTTATATGTCTGGTAAAATTCAGAGGTGAATCCATCTGTCCTGGGGGTTTTGTTCTTAGGTAGTTTTCTCATTACCGATTCAATTTCTTTGCTGGTAATTGGTCTGTTTAGGTTTTCTGTTTCTTGCTTGGTCAGTCTTGAAAGATTGTATTTTTCTAAGAAGTTGTCCATTTCTTCTAGGTTTTCCAGCTTGTTAGCATATAGAGTTTCATAGTATTCTCTTATAATTCTTTGTATTTCTGTGGGGTCCGTTGTGATTTTTCCTTTCTCATTTCTGATTCTGTTTATGTGTGTAGATTCTTTTTTCTCTTAATAAGTCTGGCTAGGGGTTTATCTATTTTGTTTATTTTTTCGAAAAACCAGCTCTTGGTTTCATTGATTTTTTTCTATTGTTTTATTCTTCTCAGTTTTATTTATTTCTTCTCTAATCTTTATTATGTCCCTCCTTCTGGTGACTTTGGGCCTCATTTGTTCTTCTTTTTCCAATTTCACTAATTGTGTCTTTAGACTATTCATTTGGGATTGTTCTTCCTTCTTTAAACAGGCCTGGATTGCAATATACTTTCCTCTTAGAACTGCCTTTGCTGCATCCCACAGAAGTTGTGGCTTTGTGTTGTTGTTGTCATTTGTCTCCATATATTGTTTGATCTCTGTTTTAATTTGGTCGTTGACCCATTGATTATTTAGGAGCATGTTATTAAGCCTCCATGTATTTGTGAGCCTTTTTGTTTTCTTTGTACAATTTATTTCTAGTTTTATACCTTTGTGATCTGAGAAGTTGGTAGAATTTCAATATTTTTGAATTTACTGAGGTTCTTTTTGTGGCCTAGAATGTAGTCTATTCTGGAAAATGTTCCATGTGCACTTGAGAAGAATGTGTATCCTGCTGCTTTTGGGTGTAGAGTTCTGTAGATGTCTGTTAGGTCCATCTGTTCTAATATGTTGTTCAGTGCCTCTGTGTCTTATTTTCTGTCTGGTTGATCTATCCTTTGGAGTGAGTGATGTGTTGAAGTCTCCTAAAATGAATACATTGCTGTCTATTTCCTCCTTTAATTCTGTTAGTATTTGGTTCACATATGTCGTCGCTCCTGTGTTGGGTGTATATATATTTATAGTGGTTATATCCTCTTGTTGGACTGACCCCTTTACCATTATATAATGTCCTTCTTTATCTCTTGCTACTTTCTTTGTTTTGAAGTCTATTTTGTCTGATACATGTACTGCAACACCTGCTTCTTTCTCCTTGTTGTTTGAATGAAATATCTTTTTCCATCCCTTCACCTTTAGTCTGTGTATATCTTTGGGTTTGAGATGAATCTCTTGTAAACAGCATATGGATGGATCTTGCTTTTTTATCCATTCTATTACTCTGTGTCTTTTGATTGGTGCATTGAGTCCATTTACATTTAGGGTGATTATTGATAGGTATGTACTTATTGCCATTACTGGCTTTAGATACGTGATTACCAAAGATTCAAGGGTAGCTTCTTTACTATCTAACAGTCTAACTTAAGTCTCTTGTTAAGCTATTATAAACACAGTCTGATGATTCTTTATTTCCATCTCTTCTTCTTCTTCCTCCTCCATTCTTTATATACTAGGTGTTTTATTCTGTACTCTTTTACATTTCCTTTGAGTGTTTTTGTGGATAGTTGATTTTACCTTTTGCCTTTAGTTAGTATTTCGATGATCTGTTTTCCTTGCTATGATTATATTTTCCCTGGTGACATCTTTTTAGCCTTAGGGGTGCTTCCATCTAGAGCAGTCCCTTTAAGATATCCTGTAGAGGTGGTTTGTGGCAAGCAAATTCCCTCAGCTTTTACTTGTCTGGGAATTGTTTAATCCCCCCTTCAAATTTAAATGATAATTATGCTGGGTACAGTATTCTTGGTTCAAGCCACTTCTGTTTCATTACGTTAAATATATCATGCCATTCTCTTCTGGCCTATAAGGTTTCTGTCGAGAAGTCTGATGGGTTTTCCTTTGTAGGTGATCTTTTTTCTCTCTCTAGCTGCCTTTAATACTCTGTCCTTACCTTTGATCTTTGCCATTTTAGTGATTATGTGTCTTGGTGTTGTCTTCCTTGGGTCCCTTGTGTTGGGAAATCTGTGGGCTTCCGTGGACTGAGAAACTATTTCCTTCCCCAGCTTGGAGAAGTTTTCAGCAATTATTTCTTCAAAGGCACTTTGTATCCCTTTTTCTCTCTCTTCTTCTGGTACTCCTATAATTCGTTTTTCTTTGTTTCTCTCTCTTCTTCTTCTGGTACTCCTATATTGTTCCGTTTGGATTGGTCACACAGTTCTCTTAATACTCTTTCATTCCTAGAGATCCTTTTATCTCTCTCTGCCTCAGCTTCTCTGTATTCCTGTTCTCTGATTTCTATTCCATTAACAGTCTCTTGCACCTCATCCATTCTGCTCTTAAGCCTGTTGATCGCTTGTCTGATTTCTCCATTGTCTTTCCTCACTTCCTCCCTTACCTCTTGCATATTTCTCTGTAGATCCATCAGCATGGTATGACTTTTATTCTGAATTCTTTTTCAGGAATATTGTGTAATTCTATCCCATCAGGCCCTCTCTCTGGAGTTGTCTGGGTAATCTTTGTCTGTCCCATATTCCTCTGTCTTTTCATGGTGATAGAAGTGGTCTCTGGTAAGTGCCACGTGTGTCAGCTGGGAGAACAAAGTCCCTTCTTGCTTGTTGTTCTCCTTGCCCTTCTCCGGGGCCTGAACTGGTTTCTCGCCCACTGGGAGGCAGTCTCTGGGATAATCCCCAGAGCTGCCTGTGTGCGGGGTCGCCCTCAGCCTAGCCTATAGCACTGTGGGGTTTGCAGTCTTGCTGGGTGCCTTCTGGTCCCCTTGGTGCTTTCCAGCCCTTGTTGTGGGTTCTGGGGTCCTTCCTGCTTAGCTGCGTGCCAGCCGGGAGTAGATTCTGTGAGGTTGCTGTGGGCGGGGCCACTCCTCCACTGTTCCGCAGCAGTGGCAGCTCCGCCGGACCCTTTGCAGCTCTGGCCGGGGGGTGGGGGGAATGAATGGCAGGCTGCTGATCTCTGTGGGAAGCCTCAGTGCAGCTGCTTTGCCTGGCCGCCGGCCAGGGGGTCCGAAATTCCCCAAGACTCCCAGCCTGCTGGGCTGAGTGCACTGGGACAATTTTGTTCTGCTGTTGGGCCCTTGTCTCTTTAAGACTTAAAAAAAAAAAAGCGCCCGCTTTTCTTTTGTCCTGGGGAAGCAACTGAGGGGACCCACTTGCAGTCTCCATCTCGGATCCTGCCCTTCTGTTTCTCTAATCTCCGATACACCCCGCGGTGTGTGTCAGTGCTCCCGGCGCATATCACCAGGGCTGGTTATTTGGTTGGCCTTTGCTTCCACTCCCTCCCCACTCTGAATCTTTTCCTCCTGCGGGTGCGCTGGGGTGGGGGAGTGCTCAGGTCCCGCCGGGGCATGGCTTTGTATCTCACCTGCTTCATGAGGCGCTGAGTTCTCGCAGGTGTAGCTGTAGCCTGGCTGTTGTACTGTATCTTCTGGTCTCTTTTTTAGGAATAGTTGTATTTGTTGTATTTTCACAAATATATATGGTTTTGGGAGGAGATTTCCACTGCCCTCCTCACGCTGCCATCTTCCCAGAAGCCCTCCAATCTGCTTTTAATACCATCCACTGTGCTCTTCAACGATTGGATCTCTGACCAGAATTCATTCCTGAGTTCTTGAATAACTTTCTGTACCTCAGTGAGCATGTTAATGATTTTTATTTTGAACTCCCTTCAGGAAGAGTCATGAGGTTGATGTCATTTAAATCTTTCTCAGGAGTGGTATTAATAATTTTACTCTGAACCAGGTTCCTTTGACGTTTTCATATTTGTATATGGCGCCCTCTAGTGCCCAGAAGCTTTACTCCCTGGAGCTGCTCAGCTCCTGAAGCAATGTTGGGGGTCGCAGGGGAGTGGTATTGGTGCCTGGGAGGAGGAAAGAGCTGTTTCCTGCTACCCGGCTGCTATGCCTGTCTCCACTGCCTGAACCAGTGGGCTGAGCACACAGGTGTAAGCCTCTCTGCTTTGCGTTTGTAGTTGATGTAGGCAGATCTTCCCTCTGGCTGGCCTAACGCCAGGGTAGGGTTTGCCGGTTTGTGAGCCAGGTGGGGTTGGCCTGGAGAAAGGCTCAGTAGACTGTGTATCACGGAGGGGGTCCTTGGAGCTGTGTAGCCAGCCAGGGAGCTGGAGCACCTGAAGATCGTCTAAGGAGGAAGATTTCTTTTTCCTCCATAAATATGAGAGTCTATATGGCAAAGCTCCCAACCTGGTTGGCAGAGTGCACCCGGACAATTTTGTGTACCTGTCCTCTCTCCTGAGCAGTAAGCTCTATGCAATCCTTGTCCCTTTAGCAGCCCTCTTGCTAAGGGCTTCCTTGTTAGGAAGTCTCTCAGACTGCCCGCCTTTCTTTTGTCCCAGAGCAGCTGGATATGGATCCCTGCTTTCCACAAATGGCTGAAATCTCAGTCTCTTCAGGAATTCTGCCTGTCTTAGCTTTCCAACCCCATAATCATGAGAGTATCGTGCAAGCACCATGAATTGTAGGTTTGTGCTCCCAGAGCAGATCTCCAGAGTTAGGTATTCAGCAGTCCCAGGCCTCCACTCCCTCCCTGCTCAGTTTCTCTTCCTCCCACCAGTGAGCTGGGGTGGGAGAAGGGCTTGGGTCCTGCCGGGCCACAGCTTTGGTACGTTTTGTGAGATTTGTTTGTTCTGTGAGGTCTGCTCTTTTCTCCAGGTGTATGCAGTCTGACGCAGTCCTCTTTTCCTGTTGCTCTTTCAGGATTAGTTGTATTAATTATATTTTCGTATTATATGCGGTTTTAGGAGGAAGCCTGTGTCTCACCTCTGATGCTGCCATCTTTAATCCCCTCCTATAGTATAATTATTAAAAGCTGCTTACAGGCTGTGCAACCCTGGACAACTCACTTAACCTCTTTGTGCCTCGATTTTCTAATCAGAAATAGGTCTAATAATAGTACCTTCCTAATGGAGCTGCCAGGATGATTGGCTGTAAAGCATTAGTGCCTGGCATATACAAAAAGCTAGGTCAATGTTAGCTGTTATTACTAATCCAATTTACCGTGTGATCTGGATTAAAACCCTCCTCCCCTTTCTGTCCTTTAGGTTTATAAAATAGAAAGCATAATCTGTTTTACCAGAGATGCTTTTGGCTTAGGGAAAACGAGTTATGGTTTTAGAGAATCATAGCTATAGTTTAAATCAGAACTGTGCCTCTTATTAACTACATTTGCACAAGTCACAGCCTCATTTTTTTATCTGTTAAATGGGGTGATGATGCCGAAATTGCAAGGCTATCTTAAAGAGGAGAGAGTCTGTCCAGTTCTGTAAGTAGTAGTTGGTGTATTTTAATGAACAAGATAGACAAATGCAAACACATGAACTATGAAGCAAAGCCTTTAGTAGCTAACACTGCTTGTTGTAGCTATGTCTGAATTTCATAGCTTCACGCTAATTGTTTCTTCTTCCTGTCTGTGATCAGATGCATTATGGTTCCTCTAGTAGCTTTGTCATTCAACCCCTGGGAAGTCCTTTGACATTGCTGAGAGATCCCTTCCTGTGATGCTCTTACTGTTCTATGTTCCATATTCCCACTGACTTCCAGATAAAATGGAACAGCTCTGAAGCAGGCATTGCCAGCTGACTCTGGGCTCCATTGGTGCCTAGGATTTTGTGTGGTCTGTGTGCCCGTGATTCTAGTTTCATGTACTTAAGGAGCTCCGATTAGTGGAGAATTTATACCTGTAGACCAGCCTTTGTAAAATACATAACTAAGACAAGTGCATTTCTGACTGCTACTTAATGGTTCCTACTTAAAAAGAAAGGAAGACTTTTCAGAGCCAGGAAGTTCCAAACATAAAAGGCTGATCCCATGAGCAGCCCACATGATGTGCCAGCCAAGAAGTGATGGTGGATTCCAATGGGAATGTCCTCTGAGGGGTAGTGTCAAAGGCCGCTGGGATACATTGATATGGAGGCTCTGTGAGGACTTGAGTTGTTGGCCTTAGTCAGTCCTTTCAAGTGTGGCACCGCCTAGAGGACATAATTTCAGATTGGCCAGTGAGTTTAAGTGTAATTTACTTAAATTTCACTTAGAAGTAAATATCAGATCAAGATGCCTTAGCACCTACGGCATTTATTAGTTTAGGAAACAGTGTGGGGTCAGACCCTATTCTACCCTGTTTGATCAGCCCAGAGCACCTTCCGTATCCTCAGAGGAGGCTAGGCAGGATTCCCAGCGGGGTGGGGCCAGAGTCATCCCAAAGGGCCTGAGATCACTCAGCTGCTTTTGAAGGCGAGATTGCTGGATAAAAAGGAAGGGGTCCCATGGGAGCTCCATGAGCAGTCAGGTCAGAAATTAAAGCAACAGGCGAAATGTCTAAGGGTAGAAATTAAGGGAATAGAGACCACTCAAGCGTTTATAGCAAAGTACAGAAGGGAGGATGGAGAGAACAAAGAGGTAGCAGAGGGGGATAGAAGTTTACAAAGTGTGGAGCCGATAAGGGCTGTGCAGGGGAAGCAGGAAATGGGACTCGTGGTCAGGGTGGTGGGCTGGTGATGACAGCTGTTAATCTTGCCCTGGAAGGCTTGGTTCCTTCACAGACACCTTCTGTAGTTAGGGTTGGGAAGGCAGGGTATAGGCTTGGTTTTTCTCTGTAGATTAACTGAGACCACGCGTGCTTTGCTCTCAGACTTCCAGGGCAGCCTGTGGCTGTCCCCAAATGCCTCCTTTTCCTCTTCTCAGGTTAAATGTCTCCATTGAATGTAAACGTGTATCTGGACTGGAGCCAGCCACCGTGGACTGGGCCTTTGACCTGACCAAGACCAACATGCAGACCCTGTAAGTGCTCCCCACCCAGAGGGGAGCCTCATTCTTCCCCAGGCCGGCTTCCCTCTCTGGAGTTCCCAGTCCTGACTGCCCCCACATTCCCCAGGTATGAGCAAAGTGAGTGGGGCTGGAAGGACCGAGAGAAACGGGAGGAAATGACGGATGACAGAGCCTGGTACCTCATTGCTTGGGAAAACAGTTCCGTCCCTGTTGCCTTTTCTCATTTCCGGTTTGACGTGGAGTGCGGGGATGAAGTCCTGTACTGGTAGGCGCCCCACCTTGGGGGTGGCCATGGGGTGGACTCTTCAGTCGAGGGCCCAAGTCCACTGCCTTTCTGGTTCTGTGGGGCCGGGGGCTGCAGGCTCCTCTGACAGGCCTTGCTACTTCCACATGCTCACCTTTCTGCTTTCTTCACCTAGCTACGAAGTGCAGCTGGAAAGCAAGGTGCGGCGGAAAGGCCTGGGGAAGTTCCTCATACAGATCCTGCAGCTCATGGCCAATAGGTAAGGGCCACCCCTTGTATCAGTCAGGTGGAAGGAGCTGTCCCTGAGGCATCCACTGTTCTTTGCGCCTCCATGGAGGACAAGGCACAAAGGAATGCGATGAAAGGCTTGTAGAACCAGTCAGTGAGATAATCCCTGCCCTACTGTGACTCCAGAATTTGTACATTTGGCCCAGTGCAGCAAGCACTTCTAAGTACCTGTTCTACTATGCCTGAGTAATTGGGATACAGAGGGTAAGTGGAAAAGAAGTGAGACAGGTGGAGGGCCTGGCGCCTGTGCAGTCTGATCAGCCCCATATAACAGGTGCTGTGGGTGCTCAGGACCGAGGCTAGAGTTGGGCTCAGGGTGCTTCTCAGGAGCAAATGGGAGACAGCAGGCAGAGAGAGAGAGGAAGTATGACTTAGCATCTGTTTCTCTTTCTAGAAGTGCTCTCTCTTTCTTCTTAGCACACAGATGAAGAAAGTTATGTTAACAGTATTTAAGCACAATCATGGGGCCTACCAGTTCTTCAGAGAGGCACTGCAGTAAGGAGCTGCGCCCTGGTGTGGAGCCCTGTGGGCGGTAGGAGGTGCCTGCCCTGGTACCTTCTTCCTGGTCGTGGCCCCATTCATCCTGACACCTGAGTGGGCCAGTAGTCTTTGGGGTTGGGGACGTGGCATAGGGGTGTTCTCTGGTTTGGTCCCTGCCCTCCTCCTGCATCCTCATTCCTGGGGTTCTCACGACTGTGGCTTGTGGAAAAGTTCTCAAGCCAGGGAGGACAGCAGTAGCCGCCTGCACCGACCCTTTCTTCCTGCCTGCCTTGCAGATTTGAAGTCGATGACTCTTCACCTAGCATGTCCGGTTGCTGTGGGGAAGACTGCTCCTATGAGATCCTGAGCCGAAGGACCAAGTTTGGGGATAGCCAGCACTCCCATGCGGGCGGGCACTGTGGTGGCTGCTGCCACTGAACTCCTAAGCCAGAATGCTCTCTCCAAGGCCTGTCCTCTCCTCTGGTCTCACACCACTTGCCAGGTGGCCTCAGAGCTAGGGCCTCCTCAGCCCTGCACAGGCCAGGCTGCACCCTGAGAACACAGAACCCTGGGGAGGAGTGGTCCAAGCTGCCCCCCTCCTATCTCCTAGAAGAGCAGAGTGCTGGAGGGCTCAGAGAGGAGAGTTTGCTGAGGGAAGAGCTGGCAGAACTTGGGCATGAGGCGCATTCTCTCTTGGCTGCCTTCTGACTCGGCTCTTGTACCCTTGAGCATAAGGTTCCCCAGCTTCTCTGCAGCTGGATTCCTGACAAGCCCCCCGCCACACCCCCTGGCAAAAAAAAAAAACCCACACACTTGCACAAACGGAGTGTTTGTACCCATGATATGAAAGTCCTGGAGCCTTGGGTTGGGGTCTGGCTGGTCCCCAAAGAGGTGCGGACTCAATGTAAGATCTGAGTATAGAGAGAAGCTCGTGTTGCGTGGACAGAACGCTCCGGTGGAGGCTTTGGGAAGGTCTTCTGAGCCATGACAGGGACGCGGGGGAGCTCTTTGTATCTGTGTTTTTATGGGTCCACAGTTAGAATAGAGTCATCCCAGTGGCCACCCGACTCCAGGAGGAAGGCTGCCTCCTGCTCTCTGTCGCTGTCAGTGAGAGAGGCTGAGGGCCGGGAACAAGGCATGGAATGGGGCCTGTCCACGTTGGGGGCAATGCTTCTCTGGGCTTTTGGGCTTTGCTGCATTCTAAGCTTAACCTCTTGATCCCATGGCAGCGATTCAAGTTTTTCATTCATAGAAAAAAGCCAGAGGTCCTGCCTGACCCCATTGCCCCACACCACTCTTTCCCCCCGACCCCAGATACCTCGGTTCCTACTCCAAAGCAGGAAATAACATCAGGGAGCCCCTTGTCTTACCCAGAAGGCCCCCTAATTCCTGGCTATTTAATGCCACTTCCTCTCATATCTTGGTGCTGATAGCTCTCTGAAGGTGGGGCTCCCCCCCCCCCACCTGCCCTCTTCAGAGAGACCCCAGCCAGCAGCAGGCCTCCTGGCCTGCAACCCCCAGCCTCACCCCTCACTGCCTCAGTGGGGCAGCAGTGTACTGCCCTGGCTGGCTACTCAGGGTGTAGCAGGGAGGCCTCTCAGGCCTGAACAACTGCTTTCCTCTGGAATCACCCTGTGGCAGCAAGCTGGAGCAGGGGAGAAGAAGGCCTTTCTCCCCCCTCATGGGACAGAGAGGGCACAGGGCCAGAGCTTGTCCTCGCCCTGGTCCCCTTCCAGGGAAGAAAATGACCAAATCCTTATACAGGAAAAAGCACCTACTGCCTCCCCTTGGACATCCTTGAGCTCTGCTTTAGGGAGTGTCTTAAAGGTTTTAGCCTTTGTGAAGTTGCTCTCATGGAGGTCTGTCCATCTGACCTCTGAGTATGCTCACACCCCACCCTCTGCCCTGCTTCAGGCAGCCTGTGCTGGTGGATCACCCCCAGATTCCTGCTTATGCAGGGGCCTGTGCACACAGTCTCCTTTACCAGCCGAGCACTCTGTGTTGCTCTTGACCCCACCAGAGGTGGGATGTGGCACTCCCTTGGAGAGGGCCTTGCAGCTTTACACTGGAATAGCCCACCTTTGCTCCTACCCTGCTGGTCCCCAGGGGATTTTACATGAAGGGGAGAATTTTCTTTACTGGGAGGGCATTGGTGAGCTCCCAAGAATCATGGAATGACAGAATCCATGTTTAGGAAGTTTTTCCTCTAATCCCTGTCTCAGACACAGAATGATAAATATTTATTGTCTTAGATCATGGATTTCTGATACCTCCCACTCAAGGGGACCAAAGGAACTCCCCGTGTAAATCCACATAAGGTGAGTTCAGTGTATGTTGTTTCTTTCCACTCAGGGGATGCCTGGCACCGAGCCCATTGGTAGACAGAGGTACTTGGTGCCATGCCCTGCTCGTCCAGCCTCTGTCAGCCACTTCCCAGAGGACTGTTTAGGAGGCTGGGGCTGGTGGGGGAGGCGCTGCCTGAGACCAGCAGGTCATTCTCTGTTGTTGGTGTTGAGTCCATTCAGTTCTCCAGCATCAGTTGTTCTCCACTTCCCCCAGGTCTTGGGTCTTGGTTTTAAGAAACAGAAGGCCTTTTGTACCAGGCTTTTTTGTTTGTTGTTTGGGCACGTGAATATACTTTTTAAGGTTTTTTTTTTTTTAGTTGTATCCACCCTGTTTCAGATTATTTTCGTTCATGTCAAGTATGTATATGACGTGTATGGTTCTTTTTAACCCTTTCTGGTTTTTTTAGAAGACACTTTGAAGATAAACTCCTTGATACACATATTTTTTTCTTTAGCAACTTGTTATCACTGGAATCAAAGGGAAAAGTAATCTCTTTTTGCATTGGTTGTATTTGTACGTGACAAATAAAGACACTTTGTTCGGCGGCTGGGATGGCTTCCTAATGCTGGAGTGCCATGGTCAGCGTGAGCCTAGGGCATGCCCCTGACCCTCACACTGCCCCAGTGTTGGGCCTCAACGCTGGGAGGCCCACAGCCATCCCTGTGAAGGAAGCCCCAGGGTGTCAGGTGAGCAGCCAGAGGTGGGAACTGAGACCGAAGGCATGTGTTTGTGCCTCTTTCCAGAAGCCCTGGATGGAGGCTGAAGTTCTCCTGAGGGGTGCCTGCTCTAAGTCCTGGAAAGAGAGTCCCAAACCAGACATTGTGACATTTGATGTCTGTGACCATACGTAAATTCCAGTTGTGCAGGAGTTGAATAATTGAGAGTGTGATTTCTTTCCCCCCTTTTACTGTATTGGGTTACTCAGAATACTCTTTGTCCCTTAAAAAAATACCCCCTCTTCCCTCCAGTCACAAAAGACAACAGCTCAAAGGAATGGTAACTCACGTCAGGCCTGACAGGACAGGAGAGTTACAGCGGGGGGTGGCTCTGGCCCCTTGAGTGTGACTGATGGCTCTGTGCAGCTTCTCTCCCGAGAGGGACTTCTGCCAGTCCCTAGCACCCAGGGAGCTGGAAGGATAGGCAGGAAGTGTGCTGGGGGTTGGGGCTCAGAAGCACTTCCTGTGGGTATGGGGCGGTGGGGGCGGCCTCATCGAGCTCCTGCTTGGTGATCACATCTGGGCTGTGGGAGGGAGGCCAGGGTGGAGACCTGGCCTCACAGAGTATTTGGTCTGGTAGGGCAATGATCTGGGGTAAGGGAGCAGGGTTAACAGCGGTCCAGTGGGTACCAGCATGTGGCCACCGTCCCTGTGTGGATAGGGGGCAGTTGGGCTGCTGTCCTATCTTGGAGGCATCAAGGCCCTCCGGGAAGGAGAGAATTTCACTGGGCTAATTATATACATGTTTCTCATGTGACTAAATTCTGTCCCCCAAGGTCTTTGTTCCTTGAAGGCTGTTTTAATCCCAGGAAGAGATTGCTTGGAATGGCCGTCCCCTTGGCGCAGGGTAAACGGCCAGATTTGGAAGGGTGTGGGGCCCTTCTTCCATCACTGCTGGCTGGGGTCTATGCCCACTTCCCCTCCTTCCCCCCCTAAGTCACTTGGGCCCTTCTTTGGTCTTCCACAGGGGTGCCTCATGCCACTCCTTCCACTTGTCCCTCCAGCTTTAGCTCAGGCTCCTTCACTCAAGTGGCACTGAATGAAATGCCACACCTTTTGGTGGGAGCAAGGGGCACAATGGCTGGACAATATGGCTTCTGTTTCAGTTGATCTGATGTGAAAGGGACTGCATTTCCCAAGAGAGCAGCTTGGTCACCACATGGTTTCTACTGCTTTGAAAGTGGTCAGTTCAACAACCTTGCTCTTCATGGTGCTGGGGGCCAGGGCAGTAATCTTGTGCACCCAGTCTGCAGTGCGCAGGTACATGCTTGTGCCTCAGACAGGATGTTGTTGGCATATAGGTCCTTATGGATAGTGACGTCACATTCAGTGATGGAGCTGCAGGTCATCTGGTGGATCCTCGCGGATGATGTGCTTGGCAAGGCAGGCAACCTGTTGGTCTCAAGATCCTGTCTTCCCCTCTCGGCTTGGCCTGGAGGGACAAAGCTGGGCTGTCACTACCAGTAGGGGCACTGTCTCCTGAGAGGGGTTACTTCTGTCCCATGCAGGCGATTGCTGAGAAAGGTGGGGACTGGAGTGGCCGCCCTGTGGGGACAGAGGCTTACCCCCAAAGGAAACCTGGAAGAGGGTCTCAGGACAGTGGAAGTGCTTGTTGCCCATGGTGATGACTTGCCCATCAGGCAGCTTATAGCTTTCAGAGAGGAGGAGGCAGCCATAGCCATCTCATGCTCAAAGTCCAGGGCCATGTGCCCCAGCTTTTCCGTGATGTCCTATGTTCTCCTCAGCTGGCTGGGGAGGAAAGGGTGATAGGTTAGAGGAGAGGGGCTGTGCCCCTGACTTCTGCTGGGTGGCCTGGTTACAGAGCCTGCTGGCCCAGCTTAGCCCCTCTGAACTGGCGCTCTGAATCCCATCGCCTGAAGAGGGAGAGCGGCATCTGTGGGAGCCCTCCCATGGCACATGTGTGTGCACACAGTTTCTTCATTTCCTAGATTAGGGCTTCCCCCGCTGGGGCTCAGGTCAGACTGCGCTGTGCTCGGTGTTGGCTAATCCAAGATTGGGAGGAGGAGGCCCTGAAGGAAAGGAGAAGGGCCTGGAGCCTCTGAAGGAATGGGGCTTTTTACTTCGGAGAAGGGGCTGGGGGTCACAGCCATGAGCCAAGGGAGGGAGAACTAGAGCTGGCTGCAGCCACCTTGGGGGATTGGGACCAGCCTTCTTCCATAGTGGACTTTAGCTCCAGGGTCCTGGAAGAACGTGGTGCCCTAGGCCCTGTTCTGTGTGGTCCTGCCCTGGCACAGGAGGGCACTGTTGCACATTCTCCCCACAACCCCGCCCTAGTGGTGATGAAGTAGCCATGCTCGGTGAGGATCCTCACGAGATGGTGAGGTCACGGCCCACTAGGTCTAGCGCTGGATGACGAGGGGCAGCACATAGCCTGTAGATTGGCACATTGTGAGGGCTGTCCTCCCTGGAGTCTAACCTGGTACTTGGGGAGTGGGTTAAATGGGAGCCTCAGACTGGGAGCTGGGGGGCGGCAGGTGAGGAAGCAAGAAAATGGCCTGCAGTCCTGGGGTAGTCCACTTGTGCTCCCTACAGGGAGTGGGGAGGGGTGGGGATGCAGCTGAATGAGTGTGGGAGTCCAGCGTTATAGGACTGCCAGGTGCATGGTCCTAGCACCTTCTGCGGATCTGGCCGTAAGATGGGAAAGGAAAAGGAATGGGGAACTGGCTCTGGGGTATAGGATGAACAAGAGATCAGGGGTCTGGTGATGGAGAGGGGACTCCAGGGTTTGGAGTTGGGGCCAGGCAGAAGGCCAAGAAGGCAGAGGAGTCTGGATGCAGAGTTACAGCAGGGTAGGGGTGAGGCTGGGGGCTCTGGGACGCTGGTTCCCCTCCAGTGGTTGGGCAAGAGGCTGTTAACAGCTTGTGCCTGGAAGGCTGTGAACCTGGCAGGAATGTTGAGGGTGTCCAACATGACCTGGGTCATCTTCTCGTTGGTCTTGGGTTGAGTGGGACCTCTGTGAGTAGTTGTAGAAGCCATGGTGACAGATCTCCATGGCGCCCCATTGGTGAAGATGCCATGCTCCACTGAGCACTTGAGTGTCACAGTGCTGAAACTGCTCCTGGCTCCTGGTCTGCCTACCACTCCTTCTGGCCCATGCCCACCATGATGCCCTGGGAAGGGAGAACCAGAGGGGAGGCCTTGGGTGTGCTTAGGGGTGATCAGCCTAGCAGCCCCACCTCTCTTTAGGTCTTAGTTTACCAATATGCCTCAAGGGTAGTGTGGGGGAGGTCGCAAGCAGAATGTGGGCCTCCAGGGTCAGGGTGGGTGGTCAGCTGCAGGGTAGGGGTGGACCTTCCCAGTCCAGCGAAGCTAGACTTCACTAAGCCCCCGAGTCCTTGTCTCACAGAGCAAGCTGATTGCATCCTGGTCACACACTGCTGCTGGCTGTGGGCTGTGGGCCGGAAGGGGTTAACCACCGCCAGCCTCTCATTGGGTGCTCCCCACCCCACAGCCTCTGTGCCCTGGTGGCTGCATCTTTCCAGCTGGCTGCACAACCCTAGGGCGCCCAGGCTGGGACAGCTGCACCTGGAAGAATAGCACCCTACCCCCAGCCTCCACCCCAACCCATGTTGCTCCACCCCCGACAGCTGCATCAGGGCTTGTCCATGGACGTCTGGCGCCTGGTGACAGCTGTCTCTGGGAGGAGCAGATGCCCCCTCCGGGATTGTGCCCACCCTTGCCCCAGTGGCTTCTTGCTCTGCCTGGACCAGTGCTGGCTCAGGTTACCAAACCAGCCCTTTTCTTCTGATGTGGCTGTCCCTCCCACCCTTTTCTTCTGCTGGACTCTGCAAGGCCCAATTTTGCAGACAGAAGCTAAGGCCCAGGTAGGGAAAGGAACATTCCAGAGGTAACCCAGCAAATCGGTGTTGGAACTGTGCCCCACCCCCTCTTGAACCCCCTTCGTTTGGACACTGGGCCCTTCCTGAAGCTCTGCTGCTATCGCATCCTCGGGAGACAGCCTCATGGGCCTGTAGCGAGGCCACAGTGGCTCAATGAGAGCCCTGGGGTGAGTTTTCACCTTCAGCTCTCCCCTGGCCAGTGCTACGACATTCCCAGCACGAGCTCAACATGCCAGGAGAGTCCAGGCAGGTTCAGAAAGGAGATCCCTAGTTCTGGTTCTTACCGGCTCTGGGTCAGATGATCTGGGAGGTGGCAACTTCCAGGTGTGGGGGTGGGCAGCTGAGGGACTTATACCTGCTGGCTCTACAGGGCTAGGGTGCAGCCCCCTCCCCAGGCCTCATGAGCTCCTTCTGACAGCACTGTTGGGCTGGAGGCTTTAATGGACAGGGGCCAGGCCTGGGGGGGGGGCACCCAGTGTTTTCCCAGCAAATATATAGCCAGTGGGGTTGGGCCAGCTCTAAGATGACGCACCTGGTATCTTCCCACTCCATACGTGACCATCAGGGCCTGAGAGCCCTGGATTGTGAAGCTGGTCTCAGGTAGGGACTAGCTTCCCAGTCCATCCCCAATGCTTGGGATCTAGCCCTGCTGCCCCACTCAGGGAGGAGAGAGTTGGAGGCAACAGTTTGGGTTCTTGGATCGGAGCCATGGCTGGCTGGGACCTCTAGGCCTCATCCTGATGCGGGGGGAGACCCCCTGGTCTGAGTGTGGCAGGCAGGGCAGTCCCATGGTAGGAAAGTGTTATCTGTACCCTTGGAGGCAGCCCAGCAGTGGCCAGCCCGTCAGGGGAGATCCCTTCCCTGTGGAAACCTGTCCAAGGTCCCTGCCTCCCAGAGAGTCTGTCACCCCATAAGGCAAACCTCCTCCTTTGGACCAACAAACCACCCTCTACCTGCTTGCTTGTTCTAGTGCCATAAGAAGTACCCAATGTGCAGTCTTGAGAAATGCATCAGAAAAAGACCAAAAATCACTTATTTTCCCATCGTTAGAGAACATTACTGTTCACAATTTTCATGTGTTCTTCCAGACTTTTATCTGTGTGTATCTCACTAGATATTTTTTCTTTGTTTTAGAGAAACAAGATCACATAATATATTTTGTTTTCCTAGCATTTTTCTTGCCTGTTTTAGAACTTTTTTTAACTGATGTGTATTTGACATGCAGAAATGTGCACAAGTTGTGAATACCCAGCCACTTGTGATGGAATAATCACAGAGGGAATGCATTTGTGTAACCAGCACCCAAAAGCCCCTTCACACCTCCCTAATGCCTGTGCCCTCCCTCTTCCCCCAGGGTCCCCACTACCTGACCTCCCCACACCCCAATGGCTTAGTCCTACCTGCTGTTGCCTTTTACATAAATAGGACTGCATAGTCTTTGTTAATTTATGTCTGGCCTCTTCTACTCAACATTGTTTGTGGGAACCATCCATGCTATAGCTGTAGTTTGCTGTTTCACTGCTCTGTAGTGTTTTCATTGTATGAATATACCGCACAGATTCACTGTTGTCTTGGTGAAGGACTCTCTGGTTTTGGGGAGGGATGGGCTTCTGGTGGGCTGCAGGAAGAGCAGACATTGGTATTAATCCAACAGACCTAGGTGCAAACCCTGCCCTGGTATTTGTAGACTCAGCTGCAGTACTTAACCCCTGTCAGCCTCTTTTCTCCTCTCTGGTGGGGACCATGAGAAGAGTTCTGGGACAGAACACAGATGTGCCTGCTCTGCAAACGTTTACTCCTTTTCCTCCAGCTGCTGGTGAAGGTGGTGTATGTGTGGTTCCACAGGGAGTAACTCCAGGAATCAGAAAGGCCCAGCCCTTTCTAAAATATCTCTAGGCCTCTTGTCTGGTTGTGCTCTAATCTGGGCATTACTGCTTTGGTCATAGGGCAAAGGTTTGAGAAAGCCCTGTAGGGCAGCAGGGAGGCCCCTGCCCCTTCCTTCTCCCAGTGGCAGGCAGCCACTAATGCCTAGTGCCCCTAGGCTGTGCCTCAGGATGAGGATGAGGATGGGGATGGGGATGGGGATGGGGGGGGATTAGACACATCTGTCCTGGGCTGTTTGCCAGGGCCCAGGGCAGGGTGAGGGCAGGAGGCCTGGTAGCTGAGAGTGGGGCTAGGCTGAGATTAATGGACGTTAATAATATCCATGCATGGGATGGGGTAGGTGGAGAAGGTCCAGCATCACTCAGGGTCTGGAGCCCATCTCTCCAGAAGCTCAGGCTCAGCCTGCTCTTTGGGTGCCAGACACTAAGTCGATTGCCATCTTTCTGTGAGCCCCTACTTTCTGCCCCCATGGGGCTGAGGTTTCTCCTCCAATGCTCCAGTTTTCCCAGTGTGTTGCCAACTCCACTCCACACCCACTCCCTGCCAAAGCCTTTGGTGCTATTGACCACGATATCAAAACTGGAATTTCTGGGAATTCCCTCTCTGCAGTAGCTTTTTGGAGCAGATAGACCTGCCCTGTAATCTTGGCTGGGCAGCCTTGTAGTTGCTTGCATGACTAGCAAATCACCCAGCTCTCCAGGCTTATTTACTCATTTGTAAAAAATTTGAAATAATATTCCGGGAATATGGCGTCTTGAACGGACTAGCAGAAAAATTCCTCCCAACATTATATTTATTCACGAAAATACAGCAAATACAACTATCCCTAAAAGAGGGACCAGAATACACAGGAAAGTGCTCAGCGTACAGCTACACCTGTGAGAACTTGGCAGCCGGTGAGGCGGACGGGCGGCGATCCGGTGGGACCGAGCGCTCTCCCCCCCAGAGCTCCAGCGGCCAGACACGCCGCACCCGGTGAGGCGGGACGGAAACACGATCCAGCGAGACGAGAGCGCCCCTGCACCCCAGCACTCCGGCGGGAGTCTTGGCAAGGCGGGTAAGGTACGGAGCCGCGAGCAGACCAAGCGCTCCTCTCCCCCAGCGCTCCGGCGGGAGGAGAGAATTCAGAGCCGGGAGCCAGGGGAAGTCTGGGCCCGGAGCGCCCCTCCACCCCAGCACTCCGGCGGGAGTTCCGGCAAGGCGGGTAAGGTACGGAGCCGCGAGCGGACCGAGCGCCCCTCTCCCCCAGCGCTCCGGTGGTGATCTGCGGTGTAGCGGAGATTGGAGGGACAGAGGGCACAGGGTCCCAGCCGGGAACGTGCAAGTTGCCCGCGGCAGGCTCCGGGAAGGAAAAAGAAAGGAGAAAAAGGGGAAGAAAAGCGCGCGCTCTACCCCAGCGGTTTTAAAGAGACAGGAGCTCAGTAGAGGGGCCGGATAGCCCCGCGAACTGAGCCCAGCAAGCTGGGAGTCCTGGGGAGCTTTGGACCCCGTAGCTGGCGACTGGGAAAGAGTGCCCGCCATTGAGACCCTCACGGAGATCAACAGCTTCCCATTGTTTCCAACCCAGCTAGAACTATAGTGGCGCTGGAATAGTGGAGCAACAGCGCCACCTACAGCACTCGCGCAGAACCCACGCCCGGTGGCTTTTTTTTTGTTTGTTTGTTTTGTTTTTTCTCCCCTTTCTTTTCCTTTTTTTCTTTCCCTCTCTTTCAACAGCCTCCCATCCATTCTCACCCGGCCACAGATTTAAAGGGCCGTGTGGAGCGACGTGGCCGCGGCTCTGGAATAGCGGAGCAATAGCGCCACCTACAGCATTCGCACAGAAACCACCCCGGTGGGCTTTTTGGTGTTTTTTTTTGCTTTGTTTTGTTTTGTTTTGTCTTGTTTTGTTTTGTTTTGTTGTTGTTCTTGCTGTTTTCTTTTAGGTGTTGCTGCCTTTTCTTTTTCTTTCTTTTCTTTTCCCTTCTCTCTCTCTCCTTATACTTTTATATTATTAGTAGAAATCTCTTTTTTTTTTCTTGTCTCTCCTTTCTTATCTCTCCTTGCTACCAACAACCAATTCTACAGTCATGAGAAGACAGAAGAATATGATACAGACAAAGCTTCAGACAAACACCACGCCAGAGAAAGAATCTGGAGATATGGACATTCACAGTCTTCCAGAAAAAGAATTCAGAATAAAAGTCATAGCCATGCTGACAGATCTACAGAAAAATGTGCAAGAGCTGAAGGAGGAAGTGAGGGAAGTGAGGAAAGATAATGCAGAAATGAAACAAGCCATCGAAGGGCTCAACAGCAGATTGAATCAGGTTCAAGACACGATCAAGGAATTACAAGACAGGGACCAGGAATACAAAGAAGCTGAGGCAGAGAGAGATAAAAGGATCTCTAAGAATGAAAGAATATTAAGAGAACTCTGTGACCAATCGAAGCGTAGCAATATTCGCATTATAGGAGTACCAGAGGAAGAAGAGAGAGAAAAAGGGATAGAAAGTGTCTTTGAAGAAATAATTGCCGAAAACTTCCCCACGCTGGGGAAGGAAATAGTCTCACAGTCCACGGAAGCCCACAGATCTCCCAACACAAGGGACCCAAAGAAGACAACACCAAGACACATAATAATCAAGATGGCAAAGATCAAAGACAAGGACAGAGTATTAAAGGCAGCTAGAGAGAGGAAAAAGATCACCTACAAAGGAAAACCTATCAGACTG
>JAQQAC010006904.1:11184210-11303559 GCA_029783875.1 Phataginus tricuspis | reverse complement strand
TCCTACCATTTGCAACAACATGGATGGAGCTAGAGGGTATTATGCTCCGTGAAATAAGCCAAGCCGAAAAAGACAGGTATCAAATGATCTCACTCATATGTGGAGTATAAGAACAAAGAAAAAAACTGAAGGAACAAAACAGCAGCAGACTCACAGAACCCAAGAATGGACTAATAGTTACCAAAGGGGAAGGGACTGGGGAGGATGCATGGGAAGGGAGGGATAAGAGGGTAAAAGGGGCATTACGATTAGCAGACGTAAGGTAGCAGGGGCACGGGGAGGGCTGTACAACTCAGTGAAGACAAGTAGTGACTCTATAGCATCTCACTACGCTGATGGACAGTGACTGTAATAGGGTTGGTGGGGGGGACCTGATGAAGGGGGTAGTTTAATCACCATAATATTGCACATGTAACTGTAGGTTAATGATACCAAAATAAATTGTAAAAAAAAAAAAAAAAAAAAAAAAAAAAAAAAAAAAAAAAAAAAAAAATTTGAAATAATAATAGCAAATCCCTTGTGACATTGTTGTGAAGATGGAATGAGATTGTACAGGTAAAGCCTGGATCAGTGACTGGCCCCTCACTCTTTTTCCTATTTACCTACCTACTTGAATACTGTTTAGTCTCCTGCAATTCATAGACGTTCTCTGCATAGTCTGATGTGCACCAGGCCCTTTGGAGACAGTGGTGAACCATACACAGGCTTTGCCCTCAGGTAACCCCCCAGTCTAGGGATGGAGACTGACCCTGTGGGTAGTGCTATACAGGGGCTGCTGGGCACAGAGGCAACACAGGCCTGGAGTGGCCAGTGAAGGCGTCCTGATGCAGTGCCTCGTGTCATTTCCTATGACATCATGGCATTTTTGATAGCTTTTCATTAAGTGCTTGCTCATTGTCTCTCATCTCTGGACTGCCAGTTCACTGATAAGGGAGTCTTTTTGTACACCTTGTTCATTCTATCTAGAACAGTTCCTAGGGTAGTCTGGGCTATTAAGTATTTGTTGAATAAAGTAAGCTGTATTAGTTGAGTGGAGGCCTGGAAGTAGGAGTTGGCATGGAGAAAACCTAGGGCTAGGTAAGAATTGAAAAAGTGTTCTAGGTAGAACATAGATACAAAGAAGCAAAGGGGTGGGGATTAGTGAGGAAGGTGAGGAATATTTAGAGATGAGGTTGGACAGTGAGTGACATCTAGGAATCGGGCTTTGTTCAGTAAGCAATGAGGAGCCACAAAGTTTTTAAAGTAGGTGTATGAAGGAAAGAATGGGGGAAGACAGAAGGTCGCTGCCGCGGCCTGAAGACTGGAATCGGACGGGGTAACACTACTGAGTGTTCAATTACAAGGTTAGTATCAGACGTTCTGGCCAAAAATAATGGAGGCGCGGCGGACGGAGGATTTGTGAGTAGAGACAAGATTTAAGAGAATGAATGGGGGGAGGAGTGAAGAGTACCGCCTAGGTTCCTGGCTTCTGTGATTGGGTGGTCTTCGACGTCACTCACGAAGAAAGGCTGCCTTGATGGCGGTGAGTAACCGAAAAGAGCTCCCCTCCGTGCCCCGCCTGTCGGTGGTAGGATGTCGTGGGTTGGTTGTTTCGAGGAACGCGCCAAAAATTGACAAGACATGTGGCGCATCCTTGCGTTATTTCCGAGGACTTCCGGGTCGTCTTTTGTAGGCCGCACCAATTCCGGAACTTCCGGATGGGGTCGCCATTTTGACTTCCCGACCTTGGGCTCCTGTTGTGCAGTCGGCTCCCGGTGGTCATGTCGGTCCTGACGCCGCTGCTACTGAGGGGCCTGACTGGCCCGGCCCGGCGGCTCTCGATGCCGCGTGCCCAGATACATTCAAAGCCGCCGCGGGAGCAGCTCGGGACCATGGTGAGCGGGAGGGGAAGGGTGCGGGAGAAAAAAATCCACCCCCCATTTCGTAGTTGAGAGAACCGAAATCTAGGAGCAGTGGATTGACTTGTCAAAAGTCACACCTACCGGGGCAAAGAAGGAATTTGAACTCAAGGGAGATGCCGCGGGCCAGCCAGGGGTCCCGCTGTGGGCTTGCGGCCGGCCTGCTCCGGCGCGCCGGACCTCCTCGGCCTGCGGAGCCCGGGGAAGCGGCTGCGCAGGTTTGGGCGGGTACGGAGGGCGCGAGCAAGGGGACGGTGCCCGGGCGACATCGCTGCTCAGTCAGGCCCAGGATCTCGGGTCAGGCCCTGTCAGTCCCAGCCCTGTCGCTTACTCGCCGTGCAGCTTCGAGCCCGTAAGCTCTCTTTGAGCCTGTTTACTCGTCTCACCGAGGGCGCTTGACGACTGTCGGCGACGATAATGGTTGTTCCCGCTATTAATGATTAGGGAAGGGGGGCTAGGAGGATCCCAATAGGTCTTTGTAGTTCCTGGAATTACAGAAATGTGGGAGACTTTAACCTATGACTTTCACCAATTTGGCGTTTTTATGCATTTTCTCAGTGGCCGAAATCAACCTTTAAAGCGAGTGTTCAGAATCCAGGTTAGTGGACCTCCAGTTTGGAGCAGCGCCGGGAGAGCGCCGCGATTGAGGAAATAATAGCGATAATAATTGCAACTGGCATCCGCTGGGTGCCTGCTGGGTGCCAGACACTGCTAAGACTGCTGTGCTGGTCATTCAGTCCTCCCAGAGAAGACGGGGCCTTTATCACCGTTTCCTGATGAGGGAACTGAAATTTAGGAGCAGTGTATTGATTTGTCAGAAGTTACACGTTCAGTGACAAAAAGGAATTTGAACACAAGTTTGAATCCAAGTTGTGCTTTGATCTAGATTGCTCTAGGGAATATGGAAGTGGCTGTAAGAAGTCTTATTTGCATTCCTAGCCCCAAAGGCTGAATAGCAGTCCTGGACAGGAGATAGGAAGGGTTATAAGGCAATGAAGGGGAGGTGTATTTCTAGAGTTAGTGACCTCTGCAAGGTTCCTGCTTCCCAGCAGACCAGCTTTTAAACAGGTTTACGTCCTTGTTTCTGTCCCTTCATTTTATCAAAGTTGGGGTGGATATCTGCACAGATCCTAACCCAGGCTAGTCTTCGCCCCGGTATCTGATGCTTTACCTCAAGGCCTAGGGTGGTGGGCCTTGGATTTGCTATGTCCCTCCTCGGAGCCTGAATCTTCATTCTCTGAGGGTGGCTTTCTGCTGCCTGGGAATATGGCTGGATACCGGAACCCTGGGGGAATCCTTACTCTGGGCGTTCCTTCTTTCTTGTGCTCTGTGTAGGATGTCGCCATTGGGCTCACCTCCTGCTTCCTGTGTTTCCTCCTGCCATCGGGCTGGGTCCTGTCACACCTGGAGAGCTACAAGAAGCGGGAATGAAGGGGGCTGTCCTCCCCCTCCCCCTGTGACCTGACCACCCCTGGCCTGTCCTGATCATGTCTGCTGCATTCCTGGCCGGCCTCCCCTGGATCATGTCCTTCAGTTACAGTGACCTCTTCTGCAATCATGACCTCTCAACCTCTCCATGGTGACATCCTGGGACCACATATATTGGTTTATAAAGCCCTGCTCAGTAGAGCCCCCGCCTTGCAACAATAAAGTCTATTTAAACCTTGCTTCAGAAACTGATCGTGCCTTTGGCCTGGGCTCCTGCCTCCATACTTGAGCTGAGGATGGCATTGGGTGGGGGTGTGGAGAGGGCCTGGCTGCCGGCATGTCCCAGCTGGCTGGCTGCCCTGTGGTAGGCTGTGAGTGTTCAGCTGTTCTCCTTGTTGCCTGGAAGTGGTGCTTCCTTTGCATGCTTTCCTGTGTTTAAGTGTTTTCTGGCTTCTTAGGAAAACAAATCCTCTTGTCCTTGGGCAGCCTTTCGTGATCATCCTCTCCAGCTCAGTTGGCTGTGCCAAACTCAAGGTCATGTGTGTGTGTCTGCGAGTCTCCCCCATGAGGCCAGCTCTGCAGCTGAAAGTCCTTTCTCTATGGGGCCAGCCTTCCCTGTCCTCCTGGTTGGTGCTCCAACAATTTCCCGGGTGCTTGGTGCTCTTCCTAGTTGGAGGTGGAGCACTTGACAGGATCTTGCTCTTTTATGCCAACCTCGGGCCCTTCTCCTTTAGCACTGTATCAGCAAATGCTTGTGGACTGGCTTCCTTGTTCTCCCTTTCTTCTTCCCTGTCACCTCCCCTTCTAGACTTGGGGGATTTGCCACTCCATCCCCAGGGCCCTTCCTCAGTGATTCCCCCTGGGGGCTGGGAGGTGCCTCCTTAGCTGGGAGAATGCATGCTTCATACTGAGCTGGAATTCTGACTGCCAGGGTCTAGAAGGAATGCTCAGACCTGCTGGCCTCCCCTCTGGAGGAAGACACAGGTTTAGCTCTCCTTTGTGTCTTTGCTGGGATGATATGGGTATTTTTTGAATAGACACAGGTTCAATCAGTGTCCTCTGTGGATCTGAGGCTGCCAGGACACCTGGGGCAGGGATGGAGGGTAAAGATGCCAGGTGAGAGCTGAGAGGTTCTAGGGAGTGGTTGATGGTAAGTGCTGGGTGTCAGCCACTCCTCTGCAGGGCTCTTGTTTCCTGATTTAGGTGCTGAAGGTGGGCTCTGTTCTCCCTTTGTCTAGTCTTTCCTGGTCATTCAGTGTGGTGCTCAGTGATGCCTGTGGGACCCAGTGCCTTGATTCTGTGGCAAATTCTGCTCCTGCCAATAGCTGCTTCCCTGAAGGGCAGGGAATTGGATGCCAGCCTCCTAAAACACTTGTTTACTTTCACAAAAACCAGCCTTTGTTTGGGCGTGAAGGGACAGCGCCTAGAAAGCTGGGAGGTGTGCCCAGGTTGGGGTATTGGCCAGTGGAGGGGGAGAGCACATGTTGGATCTGAAAGGCCGACCTGAGCCAGGCTCGGGTGCTGAATGAGGGGCACCCACCTGTCACCTGCAGGTACCTCAATACCTCCCTTGTCTTTTGAGGGGGGCACGGCTTCAGGGCTATCTCCTCCCAAACAATGGGGTTATTCCATCCTTTGCCTCACTGGGAAGCTTTCCTATTCATTGTTCCTGAGCAGAGGGCTCTGAGCTGCTTGGCCCTTTGTTGGCTCAGGGTTGCTCTGGGTATAGATAAGGCCATGGGCTGCCACGCAATAAGAATGACAATAGGAGAGGAGAGTGGTTGGGTCTTGAGTTTTTATGGTAACCCCCCTACCCTGCCAAAGATTTTGTTTTAATTGGGTGTCCCCTATTTTTGTGCCCCAGAACCCTAGAGGACATGATGATCCCTTGACCCAGGAGGACTATTTCAGCCCAAAGCTGTGCATCTCAAGCCACACTCATGTTGATGGGAAAGCCTGCAGGTATAGGCAAGTCCTACAGGACTTGGTTCAAGGAAGCCCTTAGCAAGCCTGACAGCTCCTCCTCCCACTGATCTCTCACAGCCTGCTGGGTCCCACAGCACAAGTGGCACTCAGGGTCATACACTTGGGTGTGGGTGAGAGTTTAGGGTGCAAGTGACCTGTCATGCTTGACCCCCTTCTCCCCTTGGTCCTCAGCGTGGCCGCTGATACCCTTCAGTGTCCCTTTTTCAGACCTAATCACATCAGGGGCCCTGGGGCCATTCCCTGTAGAGAAAACAAGGCTCCCTGTACTCCAATACAGCATTTTTTTTATGCCAGTGTCTGTGGGGGTGGGGGTCTGTGCTCCAGAGTGTACAGTGGGTGGGGGAGGCTGCAGTCATGGCAGATGCTATAAAATCGGGAACAGTGGACTACTGTGATCAAGGAGGCCTCAGTCCTACAGCTGCAAGGAACTGAATTTTGCCAACAACCTGCATGAGTAGGAAGCAGGTTCTCCCTCAGAGGCTCCAGCAGGGAACAAAGCCTGCAGATACCTGGATTTTAGTCAGATACCTGGATTAAGCACATACCAGACCTCTGACCTCTCAAACTGTTATTATACATTTGTATTGTTTTAAGCCACTAGGTTTGTGGTGATTTGTTAACATTAGCAATAACAAAACTAATGTATCATTCTCCTGGTGCTGGGAGGCTTTCACGGGAGGGGCTGGCACCAGGGATCCATGCAGACTTGAGGTGAATTAGAATGTGAGACATTTACAGGAGGACCGTGCCACACTGGGGAGTGAGGGTGGTGTCTATGGGGTTGAGGGGTTTCTCCCTCTGCCTCCTCTGCTGCTCCTCTGCATTCTGCCTTATCCTGAATCCTAGAGGCAAGTATCAACCCAGCCAGCAGCTCTGAAGTGCAGCTCCTACCCAGCTTCATCAGCCTGGCCTCGCTCTGTCAAATGCTTGACCGGGATTTTGGAGGTGGCTGCCTGCAGACCATTGTGGATGCCTGAAGCAGCAGCTCCAGAGGTTCATTTGGGGGCTGGGTGTGCCCCTACTCTTACCATCTGGGCAGCTGCCTGACTCCCAAGCCTGCCTTGGAAAGGACTGCTGCCCTTATCTTTGGTTCACCTTCGAGGCTTTCTCCTGGCCATCACCTCTGTGAGGACTTTGGCTGTCCCGGGCTCTGTGCCATGTCCTTGTTGCCTGGCCCCCTTCCCTGAGAAGTGGAGTGGTTGGGTGGGCCTGGAAGCCATGCGCCTCCACTTGGCCTCAGTGCTATTCTCTAAGCTCTTCCTTGGCAACTGAGCTTTCACCGTCCCTGGGCCCTGGTATGGGGGCTTCTCTCCCTCGGCAACTGAGCTTTCACTGTCCCTGGGCCCTGGTATGGGGGCTTCTCTCCCTCTGCTTGACGAATGCTATGGAATTGGAGTCTGGACATGCTCCAGGCCAGCAGGGCTGTGAGGAGGCATCTGTGCTGTCAGTACTATGGAAAATAAAGTCCTGGGCTGCTGCCTGTCACCTTAGCAACTACCACTGCAGCCTGAACCCAGTGCTACCTGTTTCATGACAGGCCTCAGCAGCCAATGCCAGCAGCGCTGGACCTTTTCTGTATTGGCAAATTGGGAGGCAGAGATAAACGCCTGGAGTTATGCTGGTGCCTCCTGGCAAATGTGCAACTGGGTTTTAGATGCAGGATACCCAAAATCCTAAAATGGTAAAAGTAACAGGAGAGATGGAATGAGGGTTAAAAGCTATTATTAACCTTCAACCACTTCCTTCCCATCCTGCCTGACGAGGGGGGTGGAGGGCTGGGCAGGAGGTAGAAGAGAGGACTTGCATTTACGGGCTCTTTGTACTCTGAGGGTATGGGTCTGTTCTTCAAGCCCACACTGTTGGAGGTAGGTTTTTACTTGGTGTTGGCTGCCTGGCTGTCGTCCAGCACTGAGCCACAACTGAGATTCCTTCTTGCTCTCCAGACAGCTGTGTTCCTTGTCCTGACCATTAGTCCCAACTCCAACTCCCCCGTCCCCCTACCCCACTCCATCATCGAAGTAAGGACGTAGGGGTGGTTTCTTACAGCTACTTTCAACAGTTTGAAAAGCCAAATAGAAATCATGTTTTTGTCGTCAGCTGTCTTAGCTCAATAATTCCAACTCTCTTCTACTGACTGGAGATCTGACAGTTACAGATTTTATTGTTAAAATTAGGAAAAGGAATGAATAGTTTGTAGGCATGGGGTCCACATTGTGTGGACTCTTTGCTTGCCTGAACTTGGAAGCAACCCTAGTGTTCAGTGACCCAATAAGTAATTTGCACTGTTGCTGGGACAGATTTGGCATTTGTGGCACTGTTGTCGAGAAGGCCCTGCAGGCTTTGCTCACTGGGTGGTGAGCCCAGACACAACTGCACCTGCTCTGGACACCGACATAGCTCATGAAAACCTGTCACAGTCCACTCCTGTGCTCTCATGAACTGAGGGATCTGTCTGATTGGGACTCAGGCACAGCCTCTCTTGAGTGCTAAAGGCTCATTGTCATGACATGAGAAAGGTCCCCAATTCCAAACTGGGAGCCAGAGTCCCAGACTGTAACCTCTCTAAATAACATCTTGAGCATCCAAGGCCTTGGCACTTTTAAAAATTTTAGTTTTTGATAATTCACAATTTTACTGATTACATAGAAAGATCTCTACCCAGTTTCCCCCACTGGTAGTATCTTGCATCTTGCAAAACTTCAGTACAGCATAAACCAGGACATTCGTATACAGTCAAGATGTAGAACATTTCCATCTCCAGAAGGATCCCTCCGGTGTCTTTTTTACAGTTACACCCACTTCCCTCCAGCCCCGCCCCCTCCCTAAACCCCGACAACCACTAAATTTGTTTTCCATTTTTATCAACTCCTTTCTTTTAAAAAGACCTCGTTTTCCCATAACCAGTAGAGCACGGAGTCCAAAGTTAGATCCTAAGACTTTGCCCTTGGTCCCAAGGGGCACATTTTCCCTGCCGGAAGCAGGACACCGAAGTCCGCTCTGAACCGGGGCTCGGTGGAGGGGCGGTGATGTCCGAGGGCTCCGCTGTAGCCTGGGCCACGTGCTGCAAGTACCTGCCGCGAGTTCTGGAGCCCGCAGCAGCAGTGCTGCCTTAGGTGATTTTAATTTCATCTTCCTATTTAGCTTAGAATACAATCCGCCCTTCACATTCCAGGTAAATGAAATCTGCATTGGCTCCAGGAGACTCTACCTGGAACTTTGGGAGACTGGGAAGCTGGAGCCAAGCAAGTGTTCGACTGGAAGGCGGCCGTCCCTTCTCGAGGCCGCTGTGGCCACAAGTCCCGCAACCTAAGGGAGAAGACGCCCGAGAAGATCCCGTTGCTAGGGGCGTTTCCAAGGAGGGGCCGCGAGGAGGGGAGCTCTTCCGGGAGGAGGACAACTGGTAACCCGGAAACGGTCGACAGTGCGGCGCTGTTTAAAGATGGCGGCGGAGGAACCTCAGCAGCAGAAGCAGGAGCCGCTGGGCAGTGACTCCGAAGGTACTGACGCGGGGAGGGCCATCCGGCCCGGGGTCGCGAGGGCGATGCCGGATCGCCGCTTCCCGAGGAGGCGGGAGGTGGGGCCGCCGGCGGCCGGGGCGAAGCGCGCGGACGGCTCCTTCCTCCGCCACTGCCGCCGCCTCCCCTCCCCCTCATAATGGAAAGAGCTGCAGCCGCGACCCCCGGCCCGGCAGGCTGGCCGGCGAGCAAGCGAGAGGGGCGGGTCCAGGCCCGCGGCTCTTCCCCTTAGCGCGCGTTCGGGGCGGGGCCTGGGCCGCCCCGCCCCGCGCCCAGCCCCCTCCGAGCTGGGGTCCCTGCTCCCCGGTCCCCGGGTCTCCAGCTCTCCCGCCCAGTTCCTTGTAGTCTGTTTAGGCCGGGGCCCGGACGTCTGCCTTCTCTAGAGCAACCTGCGCTCGGAAGGGCGTCGAGTTACGCCAGGCTGCGGAGCACAAAGAACTGGGCGGGCCACTCGGGATGCTGCGGCGGCCCAGGGTTGTGAGCGGCCGCCGGTGTGTGCTGCTGAGGACTGCAGCCTTCGTTTCCGGAAAAGCCCCCTCTTCTGGCCTTGCAGCCCCCTTCCGCCTACTGGGCATTGTTTTCTTAGACCTCTTGAAGAGTTGGGCCTTTCAGAACCCTAACCCTCTCTTTTTTCACCCATGGTTTGGCTCTAGGGACTGAATAGGTCACTTCGGTGGGAGGGACAGCCCTGTTGCAGGACAGTAGGGTTGGGTTCAGGCCCAGCTGAAGATCCTGGATGCTTAGGCTAAAAGGAATTGGCTTTAAAAGTCACTCAGCATATTCACCCCATTCTAACTACACTGGAGGGACAACACTGGGAGACCCAGGTCCCCAGAAGGGACTTGTTCAAGATGACCTAAGTTAAGAAAGAGCCAGGACCAGAATTCAGGTCTCCTGGCCCCTCACCAGTGGCTGCTTAGAGTGGGGTCCATAGGGTGGGCCTGCCCAACTCACTGATGAGCACTTAACAGTATGCCTCTTCAGGCACCACTTCCTCCTTGGCATGTCAGTGAGGGGAGGGCTGCGGTGGCTCTGGCCCTTTTTGACAGCCGAGGAGAGGCTTCTGCCACGAGGCAGCCGAGGAGAGGTGTGGTGAAGCAGTCAGACTTTGGAATTAGACAAAGCTGGATTTGACCACAGGGCTTTACTAGTTGTGACCTTGGCCAGATTTCACCACCTTTCTTCATTTGTTTTGTTATCTTTAAAATGGGCCATTAAGAAAACCTAAGATAGCAGAAGGAGGAAGGATGTGATTGAGTAAAGTGCATGCTTACAGGAAGCTCTCATCCATCCCAGGACTCTAACTCCGCATCTTGCTTTCCCCAAGAGACCCTGCCTGGCCTCAGAGCACTCCCAGGCTGCTGGGAAGTGATGTTAGAAAGCCGTGGGAAAGAGGGTGTTAGAGCTGGAAGAACACCCCTTGGGGGGTGATCACCTCTGCCCTTTCATGTTAAAGATGCGAAAACTAAGGCCTGGGAGGGGAAGGGACTTTGCCAAGATCACACAGTTGGGTGGAACAGGGTGTAAGATGTATGCTTCTGGATTCCAAGCCTGTTCTGGCCCTGGGCTGCTCTTGTCCTCCGCCCGTCTGCCTGAAGTGGAGATAGCCAGGGCCCTCTAATCCTTGGCCTTCTTCCTTCCAGGTGTTAACTGTCTTGCCTATGATGAAGCCATCATGGCTCAGCAGGATCGAATTCAGCAAGAGGTGAGGGGCTGTGGCCAGAGGCCCTATTGTAAGGATACATAGGCTGGGCCTGAGGCCTGTTGTGCTTATCTCTGCTTTGGAAGCCTCGTCCTCTCCAAGCTGTGCTCGGTACTAGATACCATTATTGGGGTGGGGAGGTCACTGTGCCACTGGGTGACTGGCCCAGTGCCCCTCATTTAGGTGTTCTGGCTGTTAGGTGTGGGTCACTCCATCTGCCTGCCAGAGGATGATGGATTTCCTGCCCCTCTGCAGATCGCAGTGCAGAACCCTCTGGTCTCGGAGCGGCTGGAGCTCTCCGTCCTGTACAAAGAGTATGCTGAGGATGACAACATCTATCAACAGAAGATCAAGGTGGGAGCCTGGCCTAGGGGGCAGGAAGAGCCCTGGGGGTAGAGGCAGGAGTGTGCCAGCTACACACCTGCTCCTGGCTGGGCCTGGCCTGGGAGAGGGGTGGGGGGTGCCTTCTAGTTGTTGGTCCTTAGGTATGCAGACCCTGGAATCAAAAAGACCTCAGTTCAAATCCTGACTCAGCCATACAGCAGATCCGTCCTCGGCAGGTCTTTCGGTGTTCCTGAGCATTGGGTCCTCTGTACAAAAGCTTCCACTCACAGTGGGTCAAGGTTGTGAGGTTGAGGGAGATGATGTCTGTGGGGGCCTGGGGTGGGGGATTCCAGCAGAGGTGGGTCCTGCAGCCTGCTGTGGGGTCTCTGTGGAGAGGTGGGCAGCAGTCAGGAAAAGGGGGCCTACAGGCCTTTGTGCTAAGCCCTGAGGTAAGCTCCTTAACCACTCATTTTCTTCTCTTTGAGCTGGGAGGGAGGAGAGTAAACAGAATCCAGTAGGCACAGCCTGGGGTGGTAAATGTTACCATCCACCCCCTGCCAATCCCACCTCCCACCCTGCCAAAGATCAGAGGTGCTTAGACCCTTCCCCCTGAAAGGAGGGGCCTTCATGGTTATCCATGTCAGGGGCCAGGCAGGTAACCCAGACAACTGAAGGACAGGTCAGGTGGCGATCAGTGGGTACCACAGCACCTTGTCAGCTAGTAGCAGAGAGTGGAGGCCCTAGGGGCAAATGGGAGTGCCCTTGCCTGTCATCCCCTTGTTCTTGGATGTGTTTTTCCAAGGTGAACCAGATTTTGATGTGAAATCTCCAAACTTCTAACAGCTAGTTCTTGGCAGCTAGTTCAGATTGAAAATGTGTGGGTCAAACAGTACACCCTCAGGTGCAGTTGTGTGTGTGGGTTGTGGTTTCCTCTGATCCCTTGCTCAGGGTGTTTGTAATTTATCCAAGAGGCCTATGGAAAGATGAAGGCACTAGCCTGGGGCCTAACAGACCAGGGTTCAAGTGCTGACTTCACTTTCGGCTGTGTGATCCTGGGCAACACACTGGACTTCTCAGACCCGTTGTTCTCTCATTTCTGGGTGCAGCTTTCTGTGTCTCAGTGTGAGTGTGAGGCTGGGAGATGACAGTGGCCACATGCTGAGTTTAGTGCCGGGCACACAGCCAGGGCATGGGAAGCTGTGGGTTCTTCCTCTTCCCCTGTGGTGGGTTAGCAGAGTAGGGCTCCTGTATCAAGACCTACCTGTCACACTGAGGCCCCCCTGGTAAAATCGACAGGGTGAGCCACTTGGGTTCTTCCCATCAAGTCATTTAGCAAGAGTTCAAGTGTCTATTGTGTGCTGTCTGTGCAGATCTGCCTCCGTGCTCTCGACACCCCACTGTGTGCTGAGCCCCCCTTTTCTCCCTAGGAGGAGCCTAAGCTCAAGTGGTAGAGCATAAGCAGACCAGGATGACATTGCTTTTCTGTGAAATGGGTCACTCTATGGGTTAATAGGATCCTGGACATTAGCCCTCAGGAAAGGGCCTGACCCAGAGCAAGTGCCCAGAATGATTCCAATAGCTGTTCCAGGAGCCGCAAAGATTGGGAGTCTGTGTGTGTAGTGTGTGCTGTTGATTTAACCTTTGTGAGCACATACTGTAGGCCAGGCAGTTTTGGGTACTGGAGGTAGAGTGCCTTCAGGAAGCTTAAACCTCAGAGTGGAAAGATAGATGTAAGCCAGAGGTAGCTAAAATGTGTACGCCTGAAGGTGGTTAAGTGCTATGGAGGACAGTAAAGCAGTAAAGGAGACAGGGAGCGGGAGGCTTTGCAGTTTTACATAGGGTGGGCATCAGAGGCCTTGCTCCGAAGGTGGTGTCTGAGTCAGGAACTGCAGGAGGCCAGGGAGCAGGTGGTGGCTGCCTAGGCCAAGCAGTGCAGGCTGAGGCCTGGGCAGGAGCACACTGGGTGGCTGGAGGAGCGGTGTGAAGGCCAGGGTGGCTGGATCAGAACAGGGAGCAGGAGGAGTGGGGGCCACAGGGACTGGGAGGGAGATGGAGCTTGGTTACAGGCAGCTACAGCTGAGTGGGGTCAGGGCAGGGGCTTGGCTTTTGCAATAAAAGCAGCAGGAGGTGGGAGTGCCTGGGACCGGGGGGTGGATAGAAGGGGAGAAGCAGTTGGATTCTGTTTGTATTGAAGATGGCACTGGAAGGTCTTCTCTGGGCTGGGTGTGGCATGATGGGGCATTGGCAGTGATGGTAAGGTTCTGGCTTGAACAGGTGAGGCGGAGTTGCAGGTAATTGAGGGGAAGGCCCGGGAGGAACAGGTGAGCGGGAAGGTCAGGGCCAGCGTGTTGGGCTGGGTGGACCAGAGAAGGTGTAGGCAGTGGATGTGTGAATCAAAATTGAGTTGAGGGCTCAGATACAAGTGGGCACAGAGTTATATTTGGGGCTGTTTAAATCCCAAGACTGAAAAGTCCAGAGAGAGAGTTGGTCAACAGACAGTATCCCAGGCCTGAGCGGGTGGCGCTGTTCACATGGAAAGCCCTGTGTATGGGTGTGTGGCGTGACTGTCTTTGGCAGATGACACACGGTGTCTTGAGGAAGGGTGCTGTGCGGTTTGGTGGCAGCCCTGCCCTTCATGTGAGGTTAATGAGAAGGAGCAGCGGTGAGGTGGGAGGAGGACCAGGAGAGGGTGGGGGCTGCGAGCCACTGAAGGAAGGTATAGAGGAGGGCGTGGCAGGTGCTTAGGAGTCACCACCGTGAGAGGCCAGTCTGGGAAGGAGGGGGTTTGCCCCTTGCAGTGATTTAACGCCCTTAGGAGGGCATCTGTGACCTTCAGTAAGACCCTGCTTGGATTGGGTTCACAGGAGAAGAAAAATAAGCAGTGAGCAGAGCAGAGCAGTTTTGCTATGAAGGAGAGCACAGAAATTGGGTGATAGCTGGAAAAGAATTCATGTGAAGCAGAGGATTTTTTTTGAAAGTGAGAACAAGTCTTGTGTTTATCTGCTGACGGATGTAAACCAGTAGGGACAGAAAAATTGATGATACAGGAGGAGGGGGAGACCTCTGGATCAATGTCCTTGAGCCCAAGAGAGACAGTGGGCTGTGATGTGGAGGGGAGGCTCTGGTGGCAGCCTCAGACCCTCCCGGGATCAGGAGAGAAGGGAGAAGGCAGAGGGCGGCTTGGCTGGTGGAGGCTGAGGGCTTCTCAACCCATGTCAAAAAGAAAGAGAGGCCATCAGGAAGGGGGGTAAGGGTTTACAGAGAATGGAGAAGGGCAGGGTGCTCAAGCCAGAGGAGTGAGGCCTGGTCACCAGACTGCACTAAAGGTCCACTGGTGTGGGAAGGAAACTGGAGATGGTGAACCAGAGCTGGTACCTGTGAGTGGGGAGGCTGGAGTTCAGAAGGAGGTAAGGGAGGCTGTTCCTGTCCTAGGCTGTGTAGAGTGGAGCCTGCACTGCACCCATGTCCTAACATGTTTGCCCTGTAGTTCTCGAGGGTTGAGAGACTTTTTTCACTGGAAAAGCTACATTGGTCAAGGATTGATTCACTTGCCTGTTTTTATGAGCAAGCAGCCCTGCAGGCCCAGCGGCATGGCATTCCCAGCCCAGTGGCTGGTGACCCATGCAGCCAGTGTGCACTTAAGTCCCAATATCCTGAGGCTTTTGGGGCCCAAGAAGTGGGTCACTCAGTGACTCCATCACCAGACTCAGCACCCAAGGATGGCAGGTGGCTGCTTGGAGCTCGGTTGGCACCTGCTGTGGTGTGACCTTTGTTGGGGGAGTTTCCTTGGCCTATCCTGGTTCTGGCCTGATGTTGATGGGCATGGGGGCGGGTGGGTTGGGGCTGCCTCTCTACAGGACCTCCACAAAAAATATTCCTACATCCGCAAGACCAGGCCTGATGGAAACTGCTTCTATCGTGCTTTCGGATTCTCCCACTTGGAGGCGCTGCTGGATGACAGCAAGGAATTGCAGCGGTGAGGAGGGTGGGCACTGAGAGGGGTGATGAGGGTTCCATGAAGGGGTATGGGGCCCCCTCTTCCCTCCTGATGACCAGGCAGGGCAGTTCTACCTGTGGCCGGACAAAAGGCTGGGCTCCTCTTGGGCTTCTGTTCTATGAGGGTAGGGGTCCCCATGCCTGGGCTGGCTTCTCTGAGCCCCTGCTCTGCTGGCTGGGGAGCCCATGCCGGCCTCCCTTTCCCTCCCACCCACAGGTTCAAGGCTGTGTCTGCCAAGAGCAAAGACGACCTGGTGTCCCAGGGCTTCACTGAGTTCACAATTGAGGATTTCCACAACACGGTGAGCCCAGCCACCTGTCACCCGCCTGGCCACAGTACAGGGTAGGTGGGCTGGCTGTGGCAGGGTTGATCCATCTCCTGCTCCCTCATCTTGCCCTCTGTCCCCATTGGGTGGCAGTTCATGGACCTGATCGAGCAGGTGGAGAAGCAGACCTCAGTAGCCGAGCTGCTGGCCTCCTTCAATGACCAGAGTACCTCGGACTACCTGGTGGTCTACCTGCGGCTGCTCACCTCGGGCTACCTGCAGCGTGAGAGCAAGTTCTTCGAGCACTTCATCGAGGGTGGGCGGACTGTCAAGGAGTTCTGCCAGCAGGTGCTACCCCCGCCCTACCTCTCACACTCAGGACCTCAGGGTGGGGGAGCACTGGGGCTGAGGGAGCGCACAGGGATCAGTGGGGTCATGGGGAGCATGCTGAGGCCTTGGCCCTGACCCGCGCCTGTGCCGCAGGAGGTGGAGCCCATGTGCAAGGAGAGTGACCACATCCACATCATCGCACTGGCCCAGGCCCTCAGTGTCTCCATCCAGGTGGAGTACATGGACCGCGGCGAGGGCGGCACTACCAACCCGCATGTCTTCCCTGAGGGCTCTGAGCCCAAGGTCTACCTTCTTTACCGGCCGGGACACTACGACATCCTCTACAAATAGGGCCGGCCCGGCCTGCACTGCCTGCCTGCCCACCCGCCCCTCTGCCAGGCGCTAGACATGTACAGAGGTTTTTTTGTGGTTGTAAATGGTTATATTTCACTTCCCCCTTCCCCATCACACAACCTTCCATGTTTTATTAAAGGGGATGCTGGTGGTGAGCTGTGTGAGCGTGTCCCTGCTCTGCTGCTGTCTTCCTGGCTGCTCTGTGTCTGGCTGTCCACCTGCTCCCCAGCTGGACTCTTTCCTCTTGGCTTTCTGCCTGTCCACCCCCAAGCCTTCCCACAAGAAGTTTTGAGGGGGCTAGGTCGTTTGGGGACCCCTTCTGGTTAGTGGGATTCTGCTTCCTTCCCTTTAGGCCTCCCCACCTTTCCTCCTTAGCTGGCCCAGGGACTTCCATGGGGATCTTGGAAGTTCCCTGGGAACTTGCCCAGGGACCTAGGACTGCCAAGGCTTCCAGCTACTCCCTCACAGGCTCAGCCTCCACCCTGCCATTCTGGCCAGGACCCCAGGTGCCTGCCTTCCATTAGGGCCTACATGCTTGAGGAGTCCTGACTAAAGAGGGCCAACGTGCTGGTGGTGTCTGGCTCAGGGCAGGTGGAGGAATGGGGCACCCCTGGTGTCCCCTAGGTGGTACTAACCTGGCGGGGGAGGGGCAGCCTTCAAGCCTGCAGTTCGTCTGCAGGCCCCAGGGCTTGCCAGGCGGCTATTCCTTCCCCCACCGCCTGCGGGCCCCTGCCTGTCTGCTTTGCACCCCCTTTGCTCGGGCCTCATTGTCTCTGCGTTGCCTTCTATTTGCCCATCACCTCTTCTCTTTCCCCACCCCAGCACATTTGGGGTCTTGGCCCCCAGGCTGTGAGCTCCTTGGGGGCAGGCCCTCAATAAATGTGAAGTGCTGCTGCCCACCTCTGCCTTCTGGCCTGTGCCTCCACCCGCCCGGCTCACCAAGAGCTCTCACCAGCCCCTTTAAGCTAAAAACACCTGTTTACACCTCTGGGCTGCCTCCCTCACCCCCAACCAGAGCTTGGACTGTAGGAGCTACAACAAGAGTGGTGTTTATTAGGAGGCCTCTGAGGGGCACGGGGCTGGGGGAAAGAATGAGGTGGCCAGTCTCAGGCCCACCTGCAGGTTTCAGCGACCTTAGAGCTGAAATCGAGGTCCAGCAGGCCCAGGCAAGTCTGTGGGCAGAGCAGAGGGTCAGAGGGAGTGGTGGGCTGTGGGCTTTCCCAGCCTCCCAGGCTGCTTCCCTGGCTACCCTGTGTAGGGGTGAGCGGGGCAGAAGGTGGACAGGTGTTAGTGGGCAGCCACACAGCACGCCAGGCCCTGCTTACCAGTCCAGGTCAGGGTGGGTGGTGGGGTGCCATCAGGCTGGAAGGCAGAGAACAGTGAGAACCTGCCTCGTGGTGGATGGGGGAGTGGCAGGGGCACAGGCACCGTGAAGTACGTACCCACGGGGAAGTAGTGGGGGAGCCGTTGCCGGTAGACGTTTTCGTCCTTCTCCAGGAACACGCAGATAATCAGTCTGTCCACCTGTGCCAGAGGCTGCTCAGCTCGTGTAGGAGCCACCCACGCCCTGGTTCCCCAGCTCCTTGGTCTTATCAATGCCCCTGCCCCTGCAGGTTTCCACCTGCCTTGCCTTTGAGGCGCCCATGGACTCGGTTTAGAGCTCAGAATACACCCTTCACACAAGGGATTCATGGCGTCCACTCTGTCATCCCCTTCTCACCGCCGCGGGAGGGAAGGAGTTGCAGAGGGCTTGCACGGCCAGATCTCCAGAGGCTGGGTCCTCTGCACCCCTGCTCCGTTTTGACTAGTGGGGCTGGTCAGCACGGCCGGGATGCACTCCGTCGTCCCACCCCATCCGGTCCCCTAGGCTGCGCCCAGACCTCACCTTGTCCTTGTGCTGCTCCAGCCACTCACGCAGCGCAGCCAGCACTACCTCAGCCGCTGCTTCATTGGGGTAGCCTGAGTGAGGGCCGGGAGCGGCGGGAATGAGACCCCAGCTCAGGTCGGCCCGCTCCCGCCCCGCGCCCCGCGCCCTGCCCAACTCCCGCGGACCGGTCACACCCACTCCGCGCCAGGCCCCACAACTGTCCGGCGCGCCCAGGCCCCTCCCTGCGTCTGGACCCGCCCACTTCCCGCCTCCGCCCTCCCGCTCCCTGACCCACTCACCGAACACGCCAGTGGAGATGCAGGGGAACGCCTGGGGCGGGGGTGGGGGTGAGAGGGAATGGGGGACGGTGTCACTCTCCGCCCCGGCCCCTCCCGCCTGCCTGTCTTCCCTGGCTTCTAGCCGCCCCCGCCACCTGGCGCCAGACGCCTCTCACCGCCGAGCGGAGCCGGTGCTCCAGCAGCAGGTCGAGGCTGTTTAGGTAGCAGCTGCGGAGTTCGGCCGCCTGGCTGGCGCTAGGCTCTCCATGGGTGATGGGCCCCACCGTGTGGATGACATCTGTGGGAGGAGACAGGTCAGACTGGCCGGGGTGTCCACGCGGCCCTCGGCTTTCTCCCCCTGCCGGCCTGGGCCCCGGAGGGGACAAGAAATAGGCCTTCTCCCCCAAATTCTGAGACTCCCCGGGGAGGACCGCACCCATGTTGGCATACAACGGTGCCCTGCAACCCAAATGCACACCTCCGCAGACCACAGGCCCGCGCGGGGCCCTCTCCCCACATCTGTATGGCCCCGGCTGAAACAAGAGGCGCGAGTGGGTCCGCGAAGGCGCTGCCCTCTCATCTCTTCCACTCCCTTCAGGTCCTGTCCCTTCCCAGCCTCCACGCATCCCCTCCCCGCCACCTGCTTCCCAGGTGTGCCAGGAGGGGCTAAGGAGGCCTTCAGAAATTCTGTGGGGCAGCTCTCCTAATCCCCTCGGCTACACAAGCTGCTCTGTCTGCGCCCCACGGGAGTGGAAGTGTGGGACTCACATTTGGCCGGCAGCCGATAGCCGCCGGTGATCTTGGCCTTGCCAGTTTCGCAGCTCTGCAGGGTCCGGCACTCGTCGGTGAGCAGGGGTCCGGCGGCCCGGTGAATGCAGCCGTCCACTGCAGGGGAGGGGCAGTGAGCCGCGGGGCCTCCGCGCCACGCCGCAGCCCGTTTTACAGAGAAGAAGGCTGAGGCCTGTGGACGGAATACTCTCCATCCCCTAGGTCGTGCCCAGACTCACCCTGCACCGCACCTTTCTTCCGCAGCCTCTGCATCTCCCCTCACCCTCCACCCCTTTTGTTTCACACCTGCGGAAGCCGAGGCGCCGGCAGGCCGCAGCGGGCCCTGGGGTGAAGAGGCGCGGGGCGGCCGGCAGGGGGCGCGCCCCACCCACCCTGCTCTTTCCAGGCCGAGCGGCAGCGGCCGGAGCCTGGCAGGGACGGATCCGAGACGGTGGAATCTTGGCCAACCGTGCCCCGTATGGGGGAAGTACGCCCTCCCGGCTCTGGCCTGGACGCACCGCGGGACCACGCCCCGGCCCAAGGAGCCCGGGAGCGCCAACCTGCACTGCGCACCCATCCTCAAGGCCTACCTCCCAAGGCGAGGCCCCTCGGGGCTGCGGCAAACTCTAGGACCCGCTTTACAGATGAGGAACTTGAGGCCACCTGCTTACAAGTGGCAGATCCCGTCTGGGCCTTGCTCCTGGGTCTTTCAGACCCTTCCCTGTGCCGCGTGGGGAATTGCACCTGGTAATGGCTCCTGGCCGCTCAGGTGGCTGCAGCGCGCCCCCCTCCTTGATCGTTAACGAGCCGCCTTGTTAGCGCACCCGGCTTAATTGGAGCCAGACCCGGGCTTGTTTATCTGAGGGCGGCTCGGAGGCCTCGCCAGCGACCCTGGGGACCCGTGCCCGGATAAACAAGCGGGGCGCGGTGGGAGGCACAGAGACGCTCTTTCAGCGCGACCTAGCTCGGCGCCGCCGCCTGATTGGCTCTCGAGGGAGAGGCCAGGTCAAGACCGGCTGTGCCAATGGGGCACACTGGCATGTCCTTTCCCCCTTCGAGTGTCTATTGCCTCATCTGGAAAATAGGGACAGTGACCCCTCCTCGGGGGAGGAGTTGGCATCCAGGCCGGGAGAACATAACCCACCTCTGGCAGATCCCTGGCTCCCATCACACCCCAGATCCGTGCCAGGGAATTCTTTGGGCACCAGCTGCCTGCTGGTGCTTACAATGAACAGCAGCAGGAAAGGACCACCATTTCTCCATTTTACAGATGCGCAAATCGAGGCACAGCCCTACCCCCAAAGTCTTGGCACAGGTTTGGTGGCACCCGCTGGCCTGCCCCCTTCTTTCTTTTTTCTTTTGTGCCCTATAGGGCCCAATTAAACCTAATTTTTCCACTTCACTGGGAACTGGCACCAGGCAATGTCCCAGAGTGTCCCAGGGCTGGGCGTGGAAGAGGCAGAGGAGTTGGGGGGACCCTGGGAGGGGCTCTGGGACTGGGTCCCTGCCTGCCTCTCCTGTGCAGCTGCAGCCCTGGGGGAGGGGGCAGAGTGGGGCCCAAGGAAGGCTCCCTGAGCTGTGGGGCCAGGTGCGGGGTGTCTGCTGTGGGTGGGGCTGTCAGCTGAAACCTGGGTGCAACCACAGGGGCTGTGGAGCCAGGCATCCAGGGTTCCAATCCTAGCTCACCTAGTCACAGATTTGACCCAGGGCACATCATTTAAATTCTCTGGACCTGAATTATCCCACATGTAAAATGGGATAATCATAGACACCCATCTTATAGGGCTGTTGGAAGGATTAAGCAAAGGATTCCTGTGAAGTGCTTCAGCTGGTGCATGGCATGAGTGAAGGCCATGTGTCCACTGGCTGTTATCAGGACTATTACTATGGGCATGTGTTCCACATGTGCATACCTGAGAGTATGATGGGAGGCAGGTGTCCAGACAAGGTGTGCTCAGGGTGTTCAGGACATATGGGGTGAGCACAGAGATGTGTCTGAGCCAGGTCTCTTGGGGGCCTCTGGTGTCAGCCACTCGGTAACAGCTGCCTGCCATTCTCCCAGTGCTGTCCACCCTGCAGGTGACCTTGGCCCACTGTGGGGGCTGTGCGGAAGTGGAGCTCATTGAGAGCTGTGTTTCAGGGACTTATTGTTTCCTGCAGAAGTGGACAGGCCTGCAGCCAGGCCTTTGGGGCTGACCTGGGGGCATGAGGTGGGAGCTGGGGGGAGGAAGTGGAGCTTGCAGAGGCCTTGGGCCACGGCATCCTGAGCAGGGCCGGGGCCACGTGACTTCACTGCAGGCACCCAGGAGAGCAGTTCTCCCAAAGCAGAGATGAGGGAAGGCCCTGGGAACCACCTGGCCCCACCTTCTCGGCAACAAGCCAGAGCACAGACTAGCCCTGGCATTCAGGGACTCAGGGGCCTGGCCGCCTCCTGCCCGTCCTTCCCTGTCCACACACCAGCCTTGTGACTCTGCCATCCCTGAATGCCAGAGGGGATCCAGCCCTGCTGTCCTTAGAGGCCCAAAGAGCTGCCCTTTCCTGTGTTTACAGTACCCATGGCTCCCCTGGCTCTGACCCCCACGCCCTGTCCTGGCTTTTATGTTGGGCTAAGCTGAGCCCCTGGAGACCACAGGGGGCAGCTTCCTAGGTCCCATACAAGGGACATTCCCTCCTCCCCGCTCTTCACCCTACCCTGGGGCTGCCTGGTAGGAGGGGGCTGTCCCCAGTTCTTACTAGTTGACCTTCAGTCCCCTTCCTGGGCCCCTCAGTCACATCTGAACAAACCTCAATCTCCAACTCAACCCCCACCTCACCCCAAGTCAGCAGAAAACCTGGGGCCTCCCCAGGAGATGGAGCCCATGTGGGTGGTGGGGCCCTCCTCAGCTGTCTCCCTACCAGGTCCAGGGCAAACACTCTCCACCCTGAACCTCCCTCCCACCCTGGCTGGCTGGCTCCTGGGTGCCCTCCTCACGCAGACACTGGGAAGATGTTGCTTTATCCGCTGTCTCCACACCCCTGCTCACTGCCAGTCCCAGCAGCCTGGCTCCTGTCCGCTGCCCCGCATGGCATCCTCCTCTCAGCAGAGGGCTTCTGGGCACCTCTGGTTGCTGAGAGGTCCGGAGCCACTCATCTTACTCGCCTGTTCAGCTGCCCCCACAAGGCTGACGGCCAGCACCCTGCACCTAGCAGAGCTGTCCTGGAGACCCTGTCTCCCAGTCCTTCTGCTCCCCTGACCTCCTCCGGGTCCTTCCGGAGCTCCTCTGATGCTGCTGCTGTTTGGAGGCCCTGCCTGCCCCCTCTCTGCTCCAGCCCTGACCCTCTGCCCTGGTCCCAGGTGCTTCCAGACACCCCTGCTTGGAGCCCACCCCAGCCCTCCTGCCAGCAGTGTGGCTTCTACACTCCGCGCAATCTCCAGAGGCCTCAGAGGCTCACACCCAGCCCCTTCCTAGCATGTTCGGGATGGGGAGGGCACAGGAGAGGGCAGGGGCCGGAGCCAGGGCCTCCTCAGAGCCAGCAGGGGCGGGAGGCTGGCAGGCTCCTGTGGGGGTCATTTGCCAAGGCGCTTAGGAAATGTTGGCCGCTATTTAGGGTGCTGTAATATTCATGAAGGGAAGATTAGATATTTAAATTTATTCAGCAATAAATGCATCTCAGTGGGGGACCACTCCTCATGCTAAACAAACAAGTAAGCAGGGGCTAATTAATTATTTACAGGAACACAAGGAGGCTTGTGGCCTGGGAATGAGGGGGCCATGGTGACCCGAGGGCAGGAGACTCTGACCAGCCCTGGGCCTGTCCCTCTACCCCCACTCCACTGTCCTGTGGGTCTGGCCACCTGTGTGCCTCCTTCTGGGATTTTTTTGTCTGAGAAATCCTGCCCACCACCCTGCTGGTGGCTTTGGGCAAGTCACTGAACCTCTCTGAGCTTCAGGACTGGCCTCCGAGAGCTGTGAGGAGGCCTGAGATCTACTAAGAAGTGGCCGGGGGGCTGGGAGAGGGCAGGCCAGAGTGATCAGCAGCTTGTCTGTCATCTCACTTAGAGGGAACAGGAGCTGGGAGCTGCTTCCCTAGCCCCACCTCACAGGAACAGCGCTGAAGGCCACAGGGGCAAAGTCACTGGCAGGCCCTGACTGGGCGGCCCTCAGCCTTGCCTGCCCTTTCTGGGCACCCAGAGTGGGGAGGGAGAGGACAGGCCCTGGGTCTCAGCCTCTGAACGGAGCTCACTGGGTCTGTGTGGAGGGATGGCTCACGGTGACAGAGCACACCCAGAGCCGTGAGACCTGAGCCCTGGCCCCAGCTTCCCCAGCACTTGGCTGGGTCACTGCACTGCTCTGTGCCCCAGTTTCTTCTTCTGTACAAGGTCAGTAAGAGCACCTCCCACCTCGTTGGCACGAGCATGGAGAATGGAGCATGAGCATGGAGGAGGTGCCTCAAAGCAGCCTGTGCTTTATCACAGGGTCACCCTGTTTTACAGACGGGGAGACCAAGGCTAGCCATGGACTGTGTAGTCAGAGGCCTGAGGGGGCTGGGGCAGAGGGCGCTGCTCGAGCCCCGGCTCTGGCCACCTGCACGGAAATGCCTAATGCCGAGGCTGAAGGGGCCAAGCTCCACTGGGCAGATGGAGAAAATGAGTCCCTGGGGAAGGTACCAGCTGGGACAGGACAGACTTCTGAGCAGCTACAGCCCTGCAGAGGGCAGGCTCCGCCATAAAGCCTGGATAAATGACCCACACCAGGGGCCTTGCACCCCCTTCTCTCTCAGTCCACCCTACACTCTCCATCTCTGTTCTCCATTCTCCTTCCAGGCCCTGACTGACCCCACGTGATGCCCCACTGCCAGAACCATCTCTGCCTCTGCCCACACCCTCCTGGTCACTCATTCAATCAACAAACATGCCAGCCCCAGCTCTGTGGTGGGCTTGGGCTCAGCCCTTTGGGGGATGCAGAGGCCACCCTCACCAGGCCCCACCCTCACAGTGCCAAGGTGGGTGGGTGCCCCAGGGAGAAGATAGATGGACAGCAGCTCTGCAATGTGATCTGAAATTCATTACAGGGTGAGATCAGCTCCTTAAATGGGGATTTGAAAACATTAGGGCTTCATTATGTACACAACGGTACCGCCTCATTCATCATGCAAAAATCACTCCCGTTATTAGAAATCCCCGTGGCAGCTGCATGCAGGGGCTTGGCAGCATCTTGCCCACTGGGGGTGGGGCATGGGCCTGCTGGGGGACTGTGTCCCCTTATCCTCCAGTGCAGGGACGGCCAACTGAGGGGTGGGGGTGCAGGTGGGAGCACGGTTCAGCCCCAGGACTTGGCCCTCGGTTTCCTCATCTACAGAATGGAGCTGCTAATGGTGTATCCATAGTGCTGCAGTATAGTCTGCAAACTTCTGCAGGGAGAGGCTCGGCAGGGCCCTGGCACCTGTGCAGAGAGCGCTCGGGACATTGGGGTGCCATTGGCACCCCCACCATCATCATGCAGGCTTGGCCCAGTACGTTTATTTGGGGCTGGCACATCACTCCCTTGCTCATAGAACCTCCGTGGCTCCCACAGTCCATGAAATAAAGCCCTCAACCCTGACAAGGCTGGGGCTCCTCCAGCCTCCCCCTTTGATGAGCGTCCAGCCTCGGGTCTCTCCCACCTGGCTCTAACCACACACACATTCAACAGAGGGGAGGGGCCGGCCTGGTGCCAGGCTCTGTGTGAGGGAGGGGACACGTGACCTCTACTGTCACTGCAAGCCCTGAAATGGCAGAAAATAGAGCCAGACTAGAGGGAAGGGAGGTGGGAGGCTGTGGGTGCAATCGCACCACCGTTAGGAAGGCCGTCGGAAGCCGGAGAGGGCGGGGCCAGGCAGAGGGCTCAGCAGGCAGGGGTGAGTCCAGGAGGCAACTGGGAGTGGAGGGCCGTGTCTGCAGGCCTGGTGGGCAGTGGTGAGGAGCCAGGAACTGATTCCATCGCAGGCGGAAGTCTTGGGCACGGGAGGAGCGTGCCCTGAGCTGGCCTCTGGGGTCTTTGGCTATCCCCCCATCCCGGAATGCCCTCCTTTCTCTGCTGCAGCACGTCCCCCAGCCCCAGACAACTCCAGGTCAGAGGGTCCCCGGCCACACCCTTTCCCGCACACCCACCCGCCCTGAGCTGGCACACAGTGGTGTTCAAGATGAGTTTTGGGGCTGCCGGTCGGCTCCTTGGGGCCGCCTGCTTCCTCAGACCAGACCAGCCTGGGGTGGCCCTGTCACACACAGCGTGGCCTGGAGAGGGCCACAGAGGCCACATTACCTGCCCACTGTGCCAGGTCACGGCTAATTGACGCAGGCAGAGCAGAGCCTTTTCCCGGCAGCCACGGGGAACAATCACGGATTAGCGGTGCTAGGCGATGGGAGATAGTGCCGGGGCAGGAGCGTGCGGGACGGCACGCGAACTGGGCAGAAGTCAGGGCCTGCATACTTAGAGGCCTTGCTAATCCTTCTGGGCCTGTCTGTTCATGAGCGGAGGAGAGGGAGCAAGAGCAGCAAAGAAAAAGAGAGAGAACGGGGTGGAGAAAGCAGAGCGAGCGAGAGGGAATGGGAAATGGAGAGTGCGCATGGGAGAGCGGGAGAGGAATGGGGAGAAAGCTAGCCAGTGGGAGGCGGAGACCGAGAAAGTGAGAGAATGAGAAGAGCGCGCCCACCCCGGGGCCCTGGGTTTATGTATGAAGAGAGCAGAGGGTGGGCCCCGGGTGGAAGGTGGTAGCTGTGAGGGGCCACCTTGGGGTTGGGCAGGGATGGGTGCACACGCACCCAGGTGCCTCAACTGGGGGCATAGGGGCCCCTGGGCACAGCCGGTCCAGAAGCAGGTCTGCAAGGAGAGGCTCTGCTTTGCCAGGAGATGGACAGATGCCAAGTGCATGCCCCTTAGGCGGGGAGGCTGATGGGGAGGCAGTTGGTACTTCAATGACCACACAAATGGGAGTCATAGGATGACAATGCTGGCCCACCAGGGCAGTCTGCTGGGTCCCAGTGTCCAGGATAGAGCTGGGGACGTGGCAAGCCCTCAGTAAATAGAACAGTGGTTGGAGAGGTGGCCTTGGCATTGAGAAAGGTAGGAGGGAAGGTTGTGGCGGGAGGGCAGAGGAGCCCTTGGGCACAGGAGCAGTACGTGCAAAGGTCCTGTGCCAGAAGAGGGCTGTGGCAGAATCTGAGCCACCCTGGCTTCTCTCAGGAGCGAGCAGCCTGGGACACCAGGTGTACGAGACATACCGGCCATGTGGGCAGGAAGCAGGAGGGCAGGGAGTGGCACCCCCACTGGTAGGTTTGGGTGGGGCTGCTGGCCTCCGGGTGGGCAGGAGTGTCCTGTCAGCGAGTGTGTGTGTGGGGACAGGCTCCATCCCCACACAGACCCACCTGCCAGACCCCAGCCTGGCCACCCCTCCAGCCAGCCCTTTGGGAAGCTGGCCAGGCAGGAGCAGAGATGGCGGCCACGCAAGCAGAGGAAGGTGGCCCTGAATTAATCTGTCACTAAAGCTGGCCGTGGCAGGCGAAGTCATGATTTAGATGAATAATTGAAATGCTCCGATACATTTATTATCCCTTTAGTGCAAAAGTGGCAGAGAAAGACGAGGGGTAATTGAAAAAGAGCGCACAAATCTCCACGAGAAAGCCGGCTCCTTATCGCCGAGTAAACATTCAGTCCTAATAAACAGGAGAGACGCGGGTCGGGGCCTGTCGATTCCATCCTGATTTAGGGCCCGCCTCCCTTCTTACCACACAATGGGAGAGGTTTTTATTTTTTTTTATTGAGCCAGTAAAAATCTCTCCAGGAGGGAGGCAAGCAAGCAGGAGTGGGCCTGGTAGGGTCTAAGGGTCTGGCTGCGATGCTGGGTGCTGCTCCAGCCCCGTCAAGTCTCCTCACCTCAGACACTGGGCCCTCCATCTGGTGGACCTCTCCATCCCGCTGTACCTGTCAAACTCCTATTCAGCCTTCAGGATCCAAGTCAAATGACCCCTCTTCTGGGAATCCTCCTAGTTCTTTGAGGGCAGAGCCAAGCCCTGAGTCCCAGTGTTTGGCATTCACCGACCCGTACCCCCTCCTCAGCCCAAATACACACACGTGCATGCACACACACACACACACACACACTCACGCACTCAGAGAGACTCATGGAAAGCAATGGGGAGGAAGAGGGCTTCCCTAAGACTCACTGTGTTGCCGGAACCACCCACCTTGCTTTCAGGGCCTGGTGGGGACCCAGCCCCAGAGTGACGCAGGCCCAGGAGCTCTGGGCCCTTTGGGTTAAGCCCTTTGGCCCCAGCAGTCCCTGGGGGTGCTCACTGAGGTTGGGGGTGCCCATCAGACTCCCTCTGCAACCCGGAGGCTGTGGTCCTCTTGCACCCTGAACCACACGCTCGCAGTAAAAACTTGGGTTGCTGCACCGAAGCCCTGCAGGCCAGGTCCCGGGCCCCTTCTAGGGCCCTCTTCTAAGCCATAGCTGCTCCAGCCCTCTCTGTTTTATTGCCTGCTGCACCCCCCAGAACAGGACTGTTAGACCTGTGTCCCAGCTCCCAGGGCAGGCCCAGCGCACAGAGGATGCAACCAACGGCCCGCCATTCTAGGGGCTGGGAATCACCTAGAAGTCTGCCCCCAGGAAGACAGGCAATAAGAATGGAAAACACAAGGACTTTAAAGGGGATCAGCGCTAGGAAAAGCCACAGAGCAGGGGAGAGGGCTGGCACAGCAGTTACGGCCGACTGGTCCTGTTCAAACAGCGTGGCCGGGGCGGGCCGAATGGACCAGCAGACTAATGCTTGTTAAATGCTAGAAGGGTGGGTGGGTAGGTGGGCGGGTGGGCGGTGGGTGAGTAGATGAACAGGTGGGTGGTTGATGGGTAGATAGATTGGTGGGTGCATAGGTAAATGGGTGGAAATAGGAGGGTGAGAGTAGTCAGAAGCCAGAAGCCCTGTGGGGTTGGACTCAGGAAAAGAGGGAGGAACCTCGGGGACCCCATGGAAAGACTGGAGTCCACCTGGGCAGAGTGAGGTGGGCACCCTGGGCTGGCAGTCCCTGGGTATCCTGCCAGAGCCCCCCACCCATGCAGGTGGGGGTGGTAGAGAGCACAGGTGGCAGGTGTGAACACAGAGCACATCAGGCACTTAGGCCTGTGCCCATTTGGGCCCTAGGTGGGCAGCAGGCCCCCACCAGCCCAGCTTCGCCCCACCGCGTCCCCTCCCCTCCATGCCATCTCCACCTTGTTCCAATCACATTAGCAGAGTGACAGCCCCGGTGAGCACTTTCGATAGCTCCATAAATCTCGGCCAGTGTTAAAAGGCTGGACTCCAGGCCCACTTCCTCCTGGGTCCTGGCCCACCCCATCCATCTCTGCGTCAGTCAGGCCGTGCCTGGGGCCTGCTCCAGCTGCCGCTTTCCCTCAGTTCTGCAGGAAGGGAAGCTGGAAGGACCCTGCTGTGGCTCCCCGTGCAGTCTGGCCATCCATGAGCCACTCCTGCCCTGCCAAACCTCAGTGGCTCCTACTACACTGGTCAGCAAAGCCCTTAACACCAAAGGTGGTCCCTGCTTTTACCTGTGCCTCATTCAGTCATTCAGTAATCATTTGTTGAGCACCTACTACATATGCCAGACCCAGCTCTAGGCACTGGTGGTGCAGTAATGCCCCGTGGAGCCCTGTTCTCAGGGGGAGACAGACAACAAATGATGAACATGATAAATAAGCAAATTATATGGCACCTTGGGAGAGAGGCAACCTGAGGACAAGAAAAACCAAGAGCAGGGTGAGGGCCCCAGGGGTGCAGGGTGGGTGGGCCAGGGCCAAGCAGCGACAGTTTAAATTAGGGGTCAGGGTGAGCCTCACTGAGAAGGTGGCATGCCAGCGAACCCCGTAAAAGGCAAAGGGAGCAGCCACATGGCATCTGGAAGAGCATTCCAGGCAGAGGGAACAGACAGCGCACAGGCCCTGAGGCAGGAGCGGGCCAGGTCTGTTCCGGGGACTGCAAGGATGTCGGTGTGGCTGTGCAGAGTGACGGGGATGAGCAGCAGTCACGAATCTTACAGGTGGCTGGGGACCTGCCGGGTCACTATAAGGACCGTGGCCTTGGCTTTGAGGTGAGAGCCCTGGCAGAGTGCTGAGCAGAAGAGGGGTGATGGCCTGACTTAGGATCTAGTAGGCCCACACCTTTTTGTGCACCTTTGTCTTCTGGAGCTGAAAGGCTAAGCGTCCAGCCCCTCATGTGGTCTCTGGCGCCTGCATCATCTTCTGCTTCCCCTCCTCCTGGCTGGCCTCTGACCGCTTGGATCTTCTGCATCTCCTCAAAACCCCACATCCCCCTCAATTGAGGCCTTCACCTGTGCTGCTTCCCCTGCCCAGGACACCACGCTGCTCTCACTGGAGCACTCAGGGCTCTTCGCTGAGCTCCCACTCTGCCTTTGAGTCCCACCCGCAGTGCACAGACCACCTGTGTGATGTGGCCTGTGGACTCTGACAGGGCAGGGACCAGCCCCCTCTGCTGCCCAGCAGATCTGCCCTGGCGCCCAGCTCAGGGCCCGGCTTGTGGCAGGTGCTCAGTCACTGGGCGATGAGTGAAGAGACAAGGGGGGGCGGCAGCAGGCAGGGCAGGGCAGGTGCTACGTTAACTAGGGCCCCCGAGTTCTCCAAAGGACAGGCTTCAGAAGAGGGTCCCAGATGGGCCTGTCTGTGGGCCCCCAGCGCCAGTGAAGCCCCTCATTCTGTGAGGCAGCTGGGATAGCCATGACCTTCACAGGGAGAGCTGGAGGAGAAACAGAGGCGGGAGGGAGGGAACACATCTCTGGCCACAAACAGACCCCCTGTCCTGCATCCTGGCGGGTCACTGACAGCTCTTAGACTGCTCTTATTTATTCCTGACCTTCCTGCCCCTTTTATTTTTCCCCCTTTTAAAACCTGGCCTGGGCCCCGCCACCGCTGCCGTAAACACGGCCTGGGATTTATCCGACGGCGCATTAACCCCTGGCCCCCAGCTCACCAATCATCTGGCTGCCTGTGCCGACAGCGCACAGCCAGCCGGCCGAGCGCAGCTGTGGTCGGCCTGGGCAGTGCAGGCGAGGCAGCCCCCACGTACCTGCTTACCTTGGCCTGTATCCCTGGCCGCCTGACCCACTCGGACCTCCAACCTGCCCACCTGGCTCTGCTGGAGCCGCTGCTTCATGGTGGTTAACACACCAACATTCTTGGGGCTTAACGGCTGGCGGAGCCCCCCTGGCTTCACTCTGCCAGGTCCTGCTACCAGGCCTGGCCCTGGCTGCTGAGCTGCCCTGCAAGGTTTCAGGGCAGGGCAGATGACCGCACCCTCACGAGTGGATACAGGGGTTGCTGAGGTCAGGTGGACAGGGGCAGGGCAGTGCTTTCCCCCACACCTGTACCCCTAATCCCAGGCTCAGCCCCTTCTAAACTTCAACTGCCCCCCAATCCTCAGTTACAGACCAGGAGCCTCTGTTCAGAGAGCAGGGACACCAGCAGTGAAGGAGCTGGGCCTGCCATCCAGGTGTCCCATTTTATCTCAGTGATGGTAGGCTGGGCAGGGCTGAGAGGTGGGAGGCAGAAAAGAAGGGCGGAGAAGGAAGGAGAGACTTCACCAGAGCCCCACCCAGCCCCACACCCCCAGACCGCAGGAAGGGCTCACTCACCTCCGCCGCCTCCCAGCAGGGAGCTGTTGGCTGCAAAAGAGAAAGACAAAGGCTGGTCAGTTGGGAGCGGGTGGTGGGCAGGGCAGCGCTGTGGGGAGTCGGGTGGTATGGGGCTGGCAGCTGGGCCTGGTGGCCTGCCCAGGTCCTTGGGTCTTCAGACTCCTCCCATAGTCTCCTCTGAGGGGTGGAGCTGGGACTTCCCAATGGGCCTGGGCTTTGCAGGGTGCTGGGGTTGGGACAGCAGCTGCATGAGGGTCTAGAGCGGCAGGTGACCTGCGGCCGTGCGTTCTGCTTCATTCATTCTTCTGACCCACAGTGTCTCCTGAGGCCCATCTGTGCTGGCCTGGTGCAGAGATGCGGCCTGTCCCTGTCCTTGGGGCTCACCAGCTGTGGAGGGGCACAGACTGGAAGCCACTAGGACACAAATGGTGTGCCTGCAGCTGCCAAGTGCTCCTGGGGAACGAATGTGTATGTGGGTGGGGTGAATGGGAAACCAGGGCGCCCCTAGCATGGCAGTGATAACAGGGACCATGTGTGATGCAGGATGCCATCCAGGGACAGTGCAGTGAGGGCCCAGGGCACTGGGTTCAACAGATGGGGGGCTTGAGCCACCCTGCTCTGTGCCTCAGTTTCCCCAGGGGGAGCAGGCCACATCACAAGGTTGGCGTGAAGGTCAAGGGAAAGAGAAGGGTCCTGAGCTCCAGCCCCATGCTCCTTCTCTGGCCTGAGCCTGGAGCTGGGCTGCCGGCTGCTGAGGCTGCCCTGTCCACCTCTCTCTGCCTGGCCAGCTGGCCTCACTCCTCCCCACGGGGCTGATGTGCGGGCAGAGGGAAGCCAGCAGCTTCTCTGAGGCCTGTCAGGGCTGTGCCAGTCAACACCGCCTCTCAGCCTGGGCTCCAGCTTCTGGCCGCACAGCTGCTGATCAGAAGTGATGGGTAAGACGGGCAGGTGCCTTCCCCAGCCTGGGGGCTGCCCAGGTCGGGGACCAGCTGGACCTCAGCCCCTCCAGCCCAAGGAGTCCTGGCTCCCAGGCAGGGCCTTCTGCTCCTACGTGGCTCTGGCACCTACCATATCCCCCCAGGTCCTGTTGCAGCTCCTGTGTATGAGGCGGACACAGAGCAGAGCCGAGGCCAGGACTGGGGCCACTTCCAGGCTGGCCAGGCTGCAGGCCTGGGCTGCCCTGTGGAACCTGTGGGTGCTGCTAAGTGGTGTCAGTGGCTCCGAGTGGCTGGTCTCCCAGAGCTGACAGCTCTTTGCTTGGGGAATAATTAATTCCACAGCCAGAAAACCCAGGGCTGCAAGTTGCCACGTTACTTGTGAGATTAATGCAAGCAGCTAATTAAGATGGAGAGGCGAGGAGCAGCTGGGCGCTCCCAGAGCAGAGTGCTGGGCCGCAGGGACGCAAGAGGAAGGAGCTGAGAGCCGGAGCCGGAGTGAGGGCCTGAGATGGACCACGGCGGACCCCCAGGCAGGCAAGGGCCTGGGCCCCCAAAGGTTCTGGACGTGGCCTCTGCCCCGGGAGCAAGGACTATTTATTTGCCTGGCACAGACTGAGAGCTTTGCACAAATGATCCTATTTACTATCATAACAAAGCCAAAAGGGAGGTGTTATTGTTCCTGTTTTACAGATAAGAAAACTGAGGCCCAGAGAGTGAGCTACACAATGGTGGTTGTAGTATAGGAACTGGGTCTGTCTGACTCCACGGCCAAGAGGCAAAGCAGGCTGAGCTCAGGCACGCTGCCTGAGGGACTGGCACAGGGAGGCTCTGCCCGGCTTTTCCACACTGGGAGCGGAGCGCGCAGCACGCCCTTCAGATGCGGTCTTGACCCACCTCCCCAACCCCAGCAAGTCTGGCTGCAGAGACGAGGGGCTAGACAGCTGGAGAGCCGTGTCCCAGAGCCAGCAGGGAGATCGGGCGCCTCGGGTTGGACGGGTAGCCCCCTCGGTCCTCGGGCAGTCCTGGTGGTTGTCAGAAGCTGCCCTCCAAGGCCCTTTCCCCACCTCCCCGCATCACCTCTCTCTTAATTAACACTAGCCACAAACGAGCTGGTTCCTGCTCACAGAGGCTCCATGCCAAATGGGTTGGCAGTGAGCCTCGAAGGGGTAGGGGAGGGGGCACTGACCTGCTGCTCTTCAGGCCCCTGTTAGCGATGCCAACCCCACGCCTTCCTGGCGCCCCCAAAACCCCACCGTGTAGGAGCCTGCCCAGGGGTGAGCTGGCCGCAGGCCTACAGGCCAGGAACCTCTGGGGCTGAGCAGGGGCTTCACAAAGCTGGGGTGGGGGAGCCCGGCCAGGCAGCACCGGGTGGGAGAGGCAGGGGGGGCTGGGGCTGGAGGCTCAGGCTCGGTACACAGCAAAGACCCGGTCACCGGCCTGCCCCCGAGCTCAGAGGGGGGCTAGGAAGCTGGCCTGCAGTGTCCTCCCATCCCCCTGGCCTGCCTTGCCCAGCAGGCGCACGGGCGGGGGCTCAGGGGAGAGGGTGGTGAGCCGGGGGTCTGGACCCAGATCCTCTGCTCCTCTTGGCTCCGGGCCCCTGTCTGACCCGCTCCTCACGGGCCTGGCCACCTCGTGCTCCCATAAGACTGCCTGAGATGCTCGCAGCTGGGCCAGGCTGCTGAGGGAATGGCTTGGAGGCTTGGGGAGGACACCCGAAGAAGGGAGCGGTGCTGAAGACAGCAGCAGGCCCTCTGCTGGGGTGCTCAGCCTCTCCCTGCCCCGGGCAGTTCCGGCCACGCTTCCGCCTCACTGAGGCCGGTCAGACGCTGCTCTTCAGTCCACAGCTCCTCCCACTTCTGCTGGGCCCTTGCCCTGCTCCCCTCAGACTGGTTTGAGGCTCCAGCTGACAAATGGTTATTAGCCCATTTTTCAGGCCCACGGAGTGACTTGGGAGTGGAGAGGAGCTTGAGACTGGGTGGCTGGTTGCCAGCATCCATATTCTTAAGCCCTGCAGGCTCTTTCTGCCTGAGAGGGTCTCTGGCGCCTTCCTGCTGAGGTGTGGTGATGGGTGAGAGGTTGAGTGACATGAGGACAAACTCTGGACTTCAGTCCAAACCGTGGTTGGTGACCCAGCCCCACCCAAGGGACCGAAACCTGTCCTGGCCAAGCAGGGGTCTTTGGGCCCCTGAGGGGCTGAGCGGGCCCGGGCTGGCCCTGGCCTGGGGGAGGGGACAGGGCTTGTCCTGGCTTTGACGGGGCCTGGGTTCCTGGGCCAGGGCGTGTGCCTGGGGGGCTGAGGGGGCCTTTTCCGCAGCCTGCCAGCAAGTCCGCTTGTGGGCCGATCCCCGCAGAGCAAGGTGGTCCGCCCTGCTGCATCCCCCGCGGATGGGCCTGCGCCACGCTCTGCTGGACTTATTAACAGGCTCTGAGGCGCAGTGCTGGGCCTGTGACCTTGGGGTAGAATTAGGTCCACACCCCTTAATGCTGTCCCTGCCAAATCCTTGGTCCCAACAGAGGCCCATCAGGCCAGGAGCTGGGGACCCTGGGCGCCCTGCCCAGCCCCTCCCCTGTCCTAGCCCTGCTGTCCCGGGGGGTGGGGGAGCCGCTGCCCAGTGTGTGTCCCAGCTCCCAGCCTGCTTTAGGGCTGGCATGCGGCCACGGCCAGTGAAAGGGCGAGGGCCAGGCCCTGAGTGCTTGGCCACTGTCACTACCGGTTGGAGGGGGCCCTGGGGCAAAGGTGGGCCCAGCCGGACCCTTCTTCAACCTCTACACAAAACATTTAACTGGGTGCCAACTGGGTGCCATGTGCCACCAAGCATATAGAGACAAACACGGCACAGTCGGGGGCCTGGGGAGCTCCAGTACGGGGGCATGACATGTAAAGGCCGTGACAGGTGAGGGAGGCACAGGATTTGGGGAAGTCTGGAGACTGAGAGGGCTTCAGAGAGGAGGTGGCAATGGAGCTGAGGCTTGAGGAAGGGGGACACACACCTTCAAGAAAAGAAGGGAAGGCAGGGAGGGGTCACTGCCCTGCAAGGGGCCCAGTGAGGCTGAGCGTTTCCCTGGACGGCTGGGGAGCTGCAGGGGTGCTTGTGCTGGGGAAGGACAAGATCGGCTTTATCTGACTCCACAGGCTGAGGGGTGCCAAAGAGGTTAGAATTAGGTTGAGCTGGGGCGGGTGGCCCAGGGGCAGAGGCTCTGGGGTACGCGGACCCCCTTGGTCTTCTGGTGGCCCCCCACTGCTCACCCCCTCCTGCCCTGCCAGGCAGCACCTCATTAAAGGAACGGCCCCACTTTGATGGCCCAGGCAGGGCTCTGTGGGCATGTGCCTGGGCCCATAATACTTTTTTAAGGACTCATGAAAATGTAATATCTTTTGAAACCAGAAGAAAAAAAAGAACTTCTAGGTTGAAGAAAAGTTTTTAATACATAATGTTAATATACTTGCCTTTAATGCCAACGAAGTCATAAAATCAAGTTTTAATATTCTTTTATATATAGAGGAAGGCCCCACGGGGGCAGAAGCGCCTGGACCTAGGCCGGGTAAGGGAGCCTCACTCGCAAGGGCTCGTTCAGGCCTACGCAACACAGAAGATACTATTACTAACCCATTTTACAGACTAGAGAGCTGAGCCATGGGAATGATCTTCCCACACTGAAAAATCTCTTATTTCACCCCTGCTTCCTGGTTAAACCCTCCCAAAACTCCCCTTTGCTCTCAGAATAAAGGATTGGCCTTTAGCACACCCAGGCCTGTGGGTCCTGCTCACCTGTGCCCTCCATCTCTCCCTCTGCCACACCCCAGGTCCTCAAACTTGCCCCATTTCCTCCAGCCCCAGGGCCTTTGCATGGGCTGGTACCTCTTCCTGGAAGAGACCTTGACCCTAAGAGCCAGCCCGAGGAGCACACCCATCTCCCCCTGTCTGGAGCGGGTCCCCAGTCCACTCCCTCACGGGCCCTGAATCACTGCCTCTAGCATCCTCGCCTCCCAGGTGAAGCGCCTACCTCGCGGCCCTGCCTCCAGCCCTGTGGGTCTCATCCACAGCTTGTGTTCCTAGCGTGAAGCACAGAGCCCAGTGCAGACCAGGTGTCCTTAAATGAATCCGCCAGGTTACGGAGTGTGCCCAGAGGTACTCAGCGAGGCCACCTGCAGATCGGCTCAGCTCTGAAGCCCAGGCTCATGTTCACCAGGCCTTGCAGAAGAGCCCACCCGGGGGCCCTCCGGAGGCAGGACCTGGGCTGGCCCAAGGGCAGCAGCAGGGGGTGGCATAGGCGCTGCCTGGGCTTTTCCCTGACGGAGACTAAATCCTCCAGCCCTGGGTGGGGGGGGAGCACGCAGGAGGAGCAGGGGCTCTGTGCGGGGGCTGGGCCACCAGAGGGGAGACTCAGTGACCCAAGGAAAGCGCTGAGCAGGTGACTGGGCCAGAGAGAGGCTGGGGGAGCGGACACAGCGGTGACTTTGAGGCAGGCACGGCCCGTCTGCATGCTTCCGGAGGCCGCTGCTGTCTCAGGCCCCTGCCCACGGCTCGGATACGTCCCCTTGGCTTCAGCTGCGTGGGAGGCTGCCAGCCAGGCGTGGCAGTGCGGGCTGCGCCCCCCAAGTCACCCAGTCCCTCAGCCAGGCCTGCTTTCCTCCACCCTGTGAGGCTAGATCTCAGCTTTCTATCACTTGACAAGTATGCAAATCCCGCTCCTACTATGTGCCAAGCCCTGGGACAGAGAGAGGCAAGGCCGCTGGCACGGACCTCATCACCCAGCAGAGACGCAGGCAAGAAACAGTAGAACAAGAGCAAACTTGAACAAGAATTACCACTAGGGCCAGCGGTTGTGAGGGGATAAAAGGGAGGAGAGTGGCGAGTGGGTGGACAGGGCTGGGGGAGAGGAGTCCAGGACCTGCTGGCCAGTGGGAGCGGCTGGGGAGGAGCCTGCTCAGGCAGAGGTGTGCAAAGGTCCTGGGGCACCATGAGGCAGCTGCTGTGGCTGAAGCAGAATGAGTGGAGGGAGAGGAGTAGGCGAGAAGGTCAGTGGCGCTGGGAGGGGGGCTGGCCAGCACCCTGACCAGGTGATGCCTTCCCAGACCCCGGCATGGAGCAGAAGCCTCCCTTGTACCCCCATGCCCGTGCATCCCCCATCACAGCCCTTACCGCTGCAGCCGCCTGTTCCTGGCCTGCCTCTCCCCACTGGCGGCCCCTACTGTTTATCAGCATCCCAGAGCTCGGCTCAGTGGCTGGTGCCTGTGGGGACCCTTGATTGACGGACCACTGACAGACCGGCAGCCCCACCAGGAGGTTTAGGGGGTGGGCTTTGTTCTTGGGAAATCAACACCGTTGCCTCCCCCGCTTCCAGCAGGCCTGCGGTGGGTATCTGTGTTACTTAAGGGTGAGTCTTTTAAAACATGTTTTAGATTAGAAATGCCCCACAGATGGAATAAAATGTGAAATGTGCTGAATTTTTGAAGATAAAACAAGAGACTTCAAAGGCATCTCAAGCTGGGAGAACAGTTGCTATGTTTGACAAGGTCTGTCCCCCCCAGGCCAAGGTCACTGTCCTCCGAGGTGGGGCGGCCCCGTGGAAAGCGTGAAGCTTACTGGGCATTCCCAGGCTTGGGGACGGGCAGGGGCCTCATGGGGGAGAGCAGCTCACATTTATTGGCACCGACTGCAGGCTTTCTTATGGGACTTCGGCTGATCCTCCTAGCGTGTGTGCACATGTGTACATGTGCCCCTTCCTGCCCTGTTTACAGATGGGGAAACTGAGGCCCAGAGAGGCGATGTGATTTGAGGCCACAGCCCTTCGCAGGAGGGGCCACTGTGCTTGTGATTTGCGAGGCTGGGTCCTAAGGCCCACAGCTGTGATAAGCGTGGGCCCGCTGTCCACCCCCTGGGACCTCGATTTCCCCGGTGGCAATGGGCGCGGCAGCTGGGGTCCCTGGTGGAGAGGTTCCCAGGTCTGTCCGGGCAGCCGGGAGAAGGGTGAGATCAGCCTGCTGGCAGGTTGGGTTCATAATAGAAATAACAACGGCAGCTGTTCTTGTCAAGGTATGTTCAGCAGCTCCCTAGGGGGAGCCATGGGGACCCTGCTGCGTGATGGGCTCCATTTCACAGATGGGGAAACTGAGGCTGAGATATGTGCCTGGCCTGAGGCTGTACCGTTCAGGGTAATAGAGGTAGGATTTGAATCCCACTGGGCTGACTGCAGCCTGGACCAGGAAGCATCCTGCTCAGCCAGATTTGACCTGTTTCCCTCTAGTACTGGGCCCCTCACCCCGTCTTCTTTGAGCAGTGCCCTGTGAGTCCTTAAATCTGTTGGGAGTTGTACCCAGCTGGGTCCCCCTTATTGGGAGGGTCTCCCCCTACTGGCCCTTTGCCAGACCCCATGTCCTCTGCCTCCCCTGCCTCAATCCTGCCCCCGCCTCCCTGCTCTCCACTGCCCCATCCCCACATCCACCCGGGCTCCGGTCCCATTCCCTGGTCCACCCCAGGCATCTCAGGCCCCTGCCTTTCCCTATACAAGCCACTCTCTCAGCCATTTAAGCTCAAGACAGGTGACTTGGCTGCGGTTCCTGCCAGCCCTGGCCTCCCCTTTGTCCCTCTTTCCTGGGTTCCTTGGGCTCTGTCCCTGGAGACCCAGCCTCTCAGCCAGCCACCCCCAGACTGGACCCCAAACTGTTGAAACCCCAAACTCCTCAACTCCCACTCTCCAAGACCCATCCCCAGGCATGTTTCATGTTCTGATATTTTGTTATGCAAGAAATTCATGTTCATTGCCCCAAATTGGATAACACACCTAAGCGAAAAGTGAAAGACAAGTGAGTCACCTATTAGCCCATCATGCAGAGTCAGCTTGTTCATACTTTCCTGCAGGACATTTTTGACTTTAAACAAAAACAAAAAATAACTAATAATATATTTATCCGGCAAATTTTCTGTGCCAGGCATTGGGCCAAGTGTTTATGGTGGATTCTTTCATTTCATTTTTCCCTCCCCTGAGAACTTAATGAGAAGGTCCTAGTATTTTTCCCACTTTACGGATGAGGAAATAGAAGCTCAGAGAGGCTAAGTGATTTGCCCAAGGTCACTCAGCTGGGTAGTAGGGGAGCTGGGGTTTGAATCAGGCAGTCTGATTTCGAAGGGACTCCAGCTGCGCCTCCCCTCCCCCAGGAGCCAGGGGGCAGGCGTTCAGCGCCCCACCATTAGCATAACCGAGAGCATCCCTAAAACCCAATTACCAGAGATGGCTTGGGCCCCAGCCAGCCGGTGCAGTCTCCGTCTCAGCAGGACCGAGAGGCTGGGGCCTGAGAGCCCTGGCGAGTGGGAGAGTGGATGGCAGAGGGAAACGTCCCTGGGGAGCAGGGCCCAGAGGAGCCCCTCACCCACTGTCTACTTCTCAGGTTGGTATGGGCTGGTCCTCAAGGTCCCCAGCTGGACAGACCCAACTATTCCCAAGGAAGGGTCACAGGTTCCTCCACCCTGAGTTCGCTGGGTGACCCCAGGCAACCCCTTGCCCTCTCTGAGCTTCAGTTTTCTTCTTAAAAGGAGAAAGCCAGGGGGTATTTGAGCAGAAAACCAACTATGCATTTGGAGGAGGTAAGAGTTCTGGCTCTGAACAGCCAGCCAGGCTGGGACTCCATTTTGACGTCCCAGGAGGCCCAGCCACAGCCTCCTCCCTCTGGGTCCTCCTCTGCTGCCCCTCCCTCCCCCCTTTTTTAGTGACGTCATAAAAGCAGGCATAAGCATGCACTGGCCACGGGACCTTCCCCAACCAGACAAACAAAGACAGCGTCATAGTGAGTAGAAGCCCTCTTTCTCCCCCACAAAGGAACTCACTACTCTGCATTGGGCACGATTTTTAGGGTTTTACTATCTATGTCCCTCAGCAAGATATTACCTAGGTTTACATGTCTAGATGTATATACAGTGGCTGCTACTGCCAACAGTGATGTTTGGAAGATCATCCAGACGGGCCCATGATGCTCTGGCCAGCCTGTCTTCATGGCTATATAATATTCCAGGTCGGGACTGGCCCCCACACATACACCTGTCCTCCCACTAACCAACAGTCAAACGTGCACAGTTTTGTGTCTTGCAAACAGAGCTGCAGTAGCATCTTGTGCACACCCCTTGCATACATGTGCAGGACTTCTCTTGGGTACATGCCTGGGAGTGGGATTGCGAGGTTATGCACATCTTTAACATTACTAGTTATTGCCAAAGTGCTCTCCAAAGTGGTTGTTCAGATGATCATTTTAAAATATAAATCAGATCATGTCACTTCCCTGCTTAAAACTCTCAAATAGCTTCCTATTTTGCTTAGAATAAAATCCATACTCCCCTCCACAAATGCATATGGCTGCATACCACACTGGGCTCCCCCCAGTCTCCTGGCCTCCTTTCTCTTCCTTGAACAGGTCTGACTCTTCGACGCCCCAGGGCCTTTACACACCTGCTCTCTCTCTAGCACTCTCTTCTTCCAGCTCTTCCAACCTGGCTCCCTCTCATCTTTCAGGTCTCAATGTAAACGTCACCTCCTCCAAGAGGCCTCCCCTGACCACCCAGCTGAAGTGCCTCCCACTCTGCTCCTCTTGTCACCCTGTTTATTTCCCTTGGTCCCGTAATAATCTTGTTCTCAAAGTTTGCTGGTTTATTGACAGCATGGCAGCCTATGGGAGAGGATCTAGCTTGCTTTGTTCATTCCTGTGCCCCAGAGGCCAGCATGCCCCGCACCAAAGAGCTACTGTTAGCGCCATTCATTCATTCGACAGACAGTGATTCTCCAGTCTGGCAGCAATGTCTGGAGGCAGGGCTGGGGGGATGGTGGCGGCTGAGGACAGGTTGATGGAGGGTCAGGAGGAGAGGCAATGCTGAACCCACGGGGACCAATTAGAGGATTGTGGGAGGCAGGATCGGATTGGGCAAGGGAGCAGGGTCCAAATGTGGCTCAGTCTGGTCAATGGAAGGAGCACTTTGTGAGGTAACAGTGGGGGCTCCAGCCCCCCAACCTCCTGCCCCGCTACCTTCCACCATGGCAGGAAACTGGGAGGCAGCTGTCCCTGTGATTTCAGAAAGGGTAGCAGAAAGCCAGGGGCTCCCCCGGGTCTGGGCGAGGTGCTATTGACATAGCTCAGGCCTTTCACGCACAGATGGGAAATCGAGGCCCCAGAAGGAAAGGACCACGCAGCTGCACCTCCACCCTTTTTGGTCTGGAGTGTGTAGTGGTGTACCGAGGCCAAACAGGCATCCCTCCTTCTCAATAAGGATAGAAGAATGGGTGCCACCACCTGCTGCTTAGGGGCTGTCAGTTAGACACTAGGAATGACTTCCTCAGAAACTTGGCCCGCCAGACACAGCCTGGTCAGGACCGCCTCCTCCAGGCAGCCTGCTGCGACGGCTCCTGGCCCTCTGGGCCTCTCAGGACGCAAGGCTGGGGAGTGGCTGATTCAAGGTCACGCAGCCAGGAAGAGGCAGTTTCTTTGGGCTCTAAACCCAGTCCTCCTCCAGTGGGGGTGCCAGGAAGCCCCTCAGGAGGGCCGGGGCTGGTGAGGGGGAGGAGTCCCAGCGCCCCCTGCCCTGTCCTGTGGGGACAAGGAGGCTCCCAGCCTGGTTTGTGCCCTGCCCGCCTCAGGTCCCCTGGCTGAGTGTCTCTCTTCCCGTCTTCCTGCCCTCCTAGCTGGGGCTCCACCTGGAGAAGGAGGAGGGAGCGGGAGAGGGAGGGGAAGGAGGAGGAGGAGGCCCTGGCGGCTGCCATTGGTATGCGAGGCCTCGCCTCAGCCCTCCAAGGCCCAGCCTCTCTGCTCAGCTCTGTGAGAATCCCTCCTCGCCTGGCGTGGTGGTTGCTGAGCAACCCCCTCCTAACCGGCACCCTCCCCCCCACGCCCCCTCTCCGGGGCTCCTCCCAGCACCCAATCGCAGCAGTGTACTTAGCTCAGAACCTGCCAGGCCTGGCTGCACCTGTGCCCAGCAAGTGAGGGGCCTTGAGCGACCACACCCAACCCCAGCCCTGGACCCCAGCTCTGTACCACCAGGACCCTGGGAGGGAGACCCCAGGCTCAGGGCACCCCACCGAAGACCCCCACGGCTGCCCCCACCTAGCTTCAGTGGTTTCAGCTGCCCAGAGGTGTTGGAGCTGGTTGTGGGGACGGAGAGGACCCGAAGGGAAGGACCTAGGAGCTGAGTCCCTACGGAAGTGGCTATTCCAGGCCTCAGGACCAAGGCCATAAACTTGTACTGGGGCAGGATGGGGGAGTCAGTGAGCAGCGCAGAGGTCTGCAGGGCAGAAGAGCACAGAGGTGGGCCAGGCCCGGCAGGGGTCTCTGAGGCTCCAGTCGCAAACCCCCAGTCTCCACCCCTCCATCCTCCACCCTGCCCACCCCTTCTCCCTCCTCAGGCAGTCATGGGCCCTGCCTTCTGGCTTCCCAGTATCTGGGGGATGTGGCTTCTCTTTGCCCCCCTCCCCAGTCTCCTCCCTGACCAGGCCTGCACCTCGGCTTCCCCGTCCACGACCCTCCGCCTGGGCGCCGCTCGCTGTCCACCCCTCTGCACCTTGGCACGTGCTGGTCCCTCCACCTGCGCTGTCCTTTAAGACACAATTTCCATCTCCTTTCCTGAACTTGGGATATGTGTAACAGGTGAGTGATAGCCAGAGTCAAGAAATGTCAAAGCCTGGTAAAAAGCATTACCTCTGCTGGGGATAATGGCTGGGGAGTGAGTGGGTGAGGGAGCGAGGGAGGGAGGAAGAGGAAGCCCTGGGTATTTGGTGGAGATGGGCGTGGGGGTGGTGATGTCATTTCTGGAGAGCAGAAGATGATCCCAAGGGAGAGGAGGACCCAGCCGAGACAGGTCTGGGCAGCAGCCTCGGTCCTGCCAGGGCCCGGGAAGGTGGGCTGGCATGGAACCCTTGCCCTCTGCCCAGGCCAGTTTCGACTCTCTTTCTCCCTGTCCACCCAGGGGCTTGGAGTCGCACCTCAGTCCTGGTCTCCCCCTTCACCTCCCCTTCACCCCCAACCTAGTGGCCGGACGCATGTCCAGCCTGCTCTGAGCTCCAGGATCTGTCGTGTTGGGGCAGTTCCCGGCTGCAGGAATACTGCTGGCTGGGGCAGCCCTGGCCTGCTGCCTTGTGGGGCAGTTGCAGCTTGACGCTTGTTTAACGTCGCATCTGTTCACTCATTCAGCAAGGCCTGGCTGCTTTCAAGGACTGCTCTCAGGACCGTCCGGCAGGTGCCGGGGACATGCAGGGACCATGGCAGGCCCAGGCTGTGTCCTCAAGGTGCTCTCAGTCTGCTGGGGGAGATGGATGCTAAAAACATCACACATCACTGACGTGGACTCCATGGATTCTAAGTTTTGGCCATTATTTTATGTACTTCGGAGGAGGAAAACAGGCCACCAGCCATGCCCTGATTTCTGAGATGGTTGTTCTATAGATGAAAAATGTAGTCACACAAATCACACGTAATCACAGACTGAGTTAAGTGCCACCGAGGAGAAGCTGAGGGATCAGAGAGAACAAGGTGACCCCGTTAGGAAGGTGGGGCTTGGGGAGGCCCCTCGGAGGGCAAGACTGTCAAGCCCTGGGCTGAGGACTGAGAAGGAGCTGGCTTTGCCCAGAAAGGTGGAAGATGTAGGGAAGCGGGACCCCAATTTTAGTGCCCGGGGTGGGCAGAAGTGTGCCCAGAGGCAGGTGAGCGCTGAGCAGGTTGAGTGGGTGCGTCCGCGCTCCCCAGGACAGCTGCCCCGCTGACCTTGCTTTGGCCCAGGGCCTGTCCTCCCTGAAGCACTACCTGAGCCTTCCTCCTGGGCTGCGGTGGGGGACCTTGCTCCCTGATGTGCCCGAAATTCTGCACTGGGGCCCATGCACTTCTCCTGTACCGTAGGCCTGTGCTTATGGGGAGAGCCCCAGTCCTCTGGGCTGTGCAGGATGGAAAGGCTTAGGGCACAGTGGTGGGAAGGGGAGCAAGGTAGCGTTACCACTTGGAGCAGAGAGGCTGCTGGGACTTCCTGGTGAGGGCAGGTATGCCTGGTCAGGGGTGCACAGCCAGCCTACCCAAAGGTCAGTGCCCACGACTCATGACACATCGAAGGGTGCACAGGCATAGCACCAGGGGGCCATGGTGTGGGACCCAGATGGGCCAGGTTTTCAGTGACTGTCATTCCCTGAAAAGGGGACCCTGGGGATCTTGAAGGGCAGTGATCTCTAAGACCAAGAACCCAGAGATGAGACAGAAAGGTCAGGAGGCTCTCTGGTTCCAGGTAGGGGGCTGGAGGTCCACCCCTCCCTCACATGGTGCCCAACCTGGGGCCCATGGGGGAGGCTGAGCCTCTAACTTTCAGGTGGCCAGCTGAAGTCCAAGGTCATACCCTCTGAACATCTGCTCTCAGCCCTTTCAGTGGTGCTGACTCCTGACCCCTGCTCTGGGGGGCTTCATTCCTGGATGCCCAGCACAGAGGGGCTAAGGGGTCCCGCTGATACCCACTTAACATCCAGTGGACAGACCCTGCCTGAGTCAGGTCACCCCTTCCCCTGTCCCAACAGGCCCAAGTAGGACCAGGGGCGGCACAGCTTTGGTTGACGACAGTCCAATAATGGTGTCACGTTGTCACGGCACTTCACAGTATACAAAGCACTCTCCTCCTGGGACCTCATCAGACTGCCCCACTAGCTTGAGGAAGTCTGCAATGGCCCCATTAAGATGAGAAAATTGGGAGTGGGGAGACTAGGCTAGTGCCTGCAGTCACCAGCGAGGAAGTGGTGAGGTGACGAGCAGAATACAGATGTGGGGACTCCTGTGAGGGCAGGTGGGTGTCGGGGCAGTGGCAGGGTGATCTTGGCTGCCTGGGGGCAGGGCCTGCAGCAGCTGCCGCTGGACACTGCCTGGATTACTGTCGCCCTGGGAGCAGGAGAGCTGGAGCTGGGCAAGCCCAAGGTTGCAGCGACAAATTGTCCCCGGGTACTTGTGCTGCCTCACACGGAGAGCACGTCACTGAATACCTGGCTCGAAGACTAGCTCGGTCCTCCTGGGCCAGGACCCCACTGCCTTCACTACACATTCCTGCCCTCGGGGGCCCCGCCGTACACAGGGACTCAGCAAACATTTGCCGAATGAACAAGGGATCTTTCTGAATCTTATTGCCAACTGTGCCCCTGCTGTCCTCACACTCCCTTCCTGGCACCCTACTCCTTCCAAGGCACAGGCTAGACTCTCCAGGCCTCTTCAAGGCCCTGCACACCTGGCCTCGCTGACATCAGTCGCCCCATCTCCCACCATGGCCCCCTTGACTTCTACTGCCCAACTCTAACCAAGAAGTCCTCATCCCCAAACCCTGAGCCCTTCCATGTCACAGCTCCTGTGAACGAGCTGGAAGGAGCTTCCGGTATTGCCCAGAACATTCCTGCTGACCCTCTAAGACCCCGCTCGAGAGCCACCTCCCCTGGAAGCTGTCCTTGGATGTCAAAGCTGGCTTGGCCCCTATGTCCTGGGGTCGTGTGGTAATGACGTGTTTCAGCAAGATCCTGCTAAGCCATAACTGTCTAGGTTCCCATTCCCCCCAGCTGGATTTCCAGCTTTGCCAGGGTGGGGTCCAGCAGGGCCTGATTCACTTTGGGTCTTTGGTGCCCAAAAAGTGCTTGGCACATAGTGGGTCTCCATAAATACTGCCTGAAATGTGGGCAGCCCCCAGGCATGGTTGAGTGAGTCGTGGTGCATCACCTCGAAGGAATATCATGCAGCCATTAAAACCACAGTTATGAAGATGACATCTTGATATCTCAGTGCAGCATGTCAGATACAGCTCTATCCATATCATCCATTCCACTCCGGCGCACTGAGAACCTGCTCTGTGCCAGGCTTGTGTTTGACATGGGGGCAGCAGGGATGGAAAGGGGTCCCTCCTCCAAGGGATTCAATGTGGAAGAGGAGGAAGACACGCACAGAACTCCTGAGCAACGTAATAAGTGCTGCCATGGAGGGATGACGGAGCCCCAGGGTCCCCACGTCCGTCTGGGGGCCTGGGGAGGCGGAACGGGATCCACAGCTCTGTAAAAATTACAGCCAACAGTGCATGGACAACCCTGAGAGGGAGAGAGGAGCAGGGCTGTTGATGCCACAGGGTGGTGGCATTATGGGTGATTTTTCTCTTCTTTATGGATTGTATAATGCTGTTTAGGCAATAAATAAAAATTGGGAGGAAAAAAATAGCTGTTTGGTGAATTGAGTAGAAAGTGGGAGAAGGAAAAGAGGGAGTTAAAGGGAGGGAAATGGGAAAGGAGAGGCCAGGGGGTAGAGACAGGGGTGCTCATGTGGGGACAGAGGCCATAGCTCCTGGGTGGGGGGCAAAGAGGGACTGGAGAGCACAGGAGGAGGGGGAGGGAGGCCTGTATCTCTCAGGACCACCTCCCTCAGGAAGAATCTGGGAGGGCATCCCAGAGGAGGGGTGGCCAGACTTTGAAGGATCACAAAGAGCAGGGCATGCTGGGCCCAGGAAGGGTCTAACACAGGCCTGGAGGTGGGACAGCGGGTGGGAGGTGTGGGGATGGGTCTTGGGGGAGGGGTACTAGCCAGGCTGCAGAGATCTGGGTGTGGATTTGCCAGCAGTGGGGTCTTTGGGGGGTTTCTAGGCAGAGGCGGAGACTTGCTCAGAGCAGCCTTCCAGGGAAAAGGATGTCAGGACAGGATGACTGAGCTCAGAGGCCAGGTCTGACCAGAGCAAGGCTGGGCAGATGTATCCCAGAGCGCCAAGAGCCCAGACTTCGCAGGCTAAGAGGACGGAGGTCTGGTCCACCCCCAACACGGACCACACAACAGGTGCAGACATTTCCTTTGCTCCTAATGTGCGCCAGTCACTGCCACAGCTACCTCCCCATGCAAGGTCTCCTCTGACCTCATGTTAATCCTTGGAGGTAGGTTATTAATGCTCTCATTGTACAACAGAGGATACTGAGACTTGGAGAGGTTAAATAACTTGCTCAAGGTCACTGTAGGCTAGTGAGGGGAGGGGCGGGGCTGGGGTCTGGCTGGCTACTGCTGCTTAGGCAGTTGGGTGGGGCGCTGCACGGGGAGGGACAGGTGTGTGAGCAAGGCAGGTGAGGGGGTCCTCATTGGGCAGGGGCGCCAAATAGGGTGGAAGGGATTCTCTTGGCACTCAGAGTAGATGGTGGTTACCTGTTTGTGAATGAATGCACAGGTGGATGGATGAAAGAATGGACAGTTGGAAGGATGGATGAATGAGTCGGGTGCAGAAGGAGGGGTGTAAGGAGAGAGCACTTGAGCAAGAACCCCTTTCTCTTTTCCCGGCCCCGGCTCTGGAGGCTGGCTTTGGGAACCTCCCTCCTCGCCCCCAGGGAGGCCGACTCCCCAACCTCCTTCCTCCACCTCCCAGCTATTTTAGCCGAGGGCAGGGGGAGCGGGACGCGGACGTCGCTTCTTCGGGCTGGGCCCGAGTCCCCGCGCGGCGGCGCAGCCTTCCGCGCCGGGTCCCGCCGGCCAGTGCGCAGCGCGGCGCCCCCGCCCCCGCCGCCTCCTCCCCGCCTCCCCCGCCCGCCGCCTCCTTCCCCTCCTCCCCTCTCCCTCTCCGCTCCGCGCCTGCACGCACGGCCCCCGCCGCCGCCGCCGCTGCCGGGAGGGGAGAGGCGGCCGCACAGCCTGGTTCCCCGCGCCCTGCTCGCCGCCGCCGCTCGCACAAGCACCGCTGCTGGCCCTCGCCCCACCGAGCGCACCCACCGGGCACACGCACCCCGGCCGCCGGGCGCACCCCAGCTCACGTCCCCCGCGGCTCCACCGGGCGCCCGAGCCGGGCAGATGCGCCGCCGCGTGCCCCCCCGCCCCGGGCCCGCCACCGCGCTCCGCCACGCGCGGGGGGCTCCTCTCCGGGCCCCCCTGGGTGCCCTCCGGCTCCGGTTCCCGCCCGCTCCTTGGAATAACCCCTGAGGCTCCAGCTGTCGTCGCAAAGTTTCCCGAGGAGACCCGCCTCCCCGGCCGCTGCGCAGGTAAGGAAGGATGCACGGGGCAGGGGCCGGGGTCCGCGCGTGCGGGACGGGGCGGCGGGGGCAGCGGGGCGAGGGCCGGGACTGCACGGAGGCGTCGCGGGATCGGGTTGCGAGGCTTTGCCTGGGCGCCGCGGGGTCCGCGCAGCCTTTGGGGTTTGGGGTGGGGGGCCCGCGAGTCGACAGCCCAGCGCCGGTGGCGCTGGCCTCGCCACGGGGAGGCGCGGGGTGCGCGGCCGGCGACTCAACTCTCTAGAGCAGAGGCTGGAAAGGGCGGGGGTCCGGCGGGAGCCCCAGCCCGAACCGCGCTGCACCCCCAGGGAGGCGGCCCGGTCCGCGGGGGGCGCCAGACTGGGCCGGCGGGTTCTAGCCCTGCACCCGGGAGCCGGAGGGCTTGGAGCCAGCGGAGAGAGGCAGCCGGCCGGCCCGGGCGCCGCGCTCCCGTCCCCACCAGCCGCGTGAGTCACGGTTGGAGAGAGGTTTTATTTTTAAAACGACTTGAAGGGGGGCATGAGCAGCCTCCAACTTCCCTCCCTGTGCGCGCTGTGGATCGTCAGCCCTGCGCCGGGCAGGGGGCTGGGGCGGTGCACCTGGCTGCTGGACCGGTGGGACTGCCGGGCTGGAGGCCTGAGGGGACGCGCGGTGGGTTCCCACCCAAAGTCGGAGGCCAGGCGCACGCCCCTCCTCGCGGGGTCTGGAGGCCCAGGGGTGGAAGGCTGGGGGGCGCTGTTGCCCAGCTGCAGGGAGCCGTGGCTGATCAGAGATCTCAGAGGAGGAGAAAGTTGTGGAGCAGCGACATCAGGGAGCTAGCTGCCCCAGGCCTCCCGGGGGCCCTGGAGGGCTGCAGGGCTCTCTGGGCTGTGTGGTTTTAAGAGAATACAGCCCTGCTGGGGTTTGCCAGGCCCCTGTGGCCCAAGTCAGAGCCCTAATGTGAATAAATAAAGCCTAGGCAGGGAGCAGAGGTGGGGGAAAGCGAGGTCCTACCTGCCCCACTCTGGCCCCTGCATCCTAAGGGAGAACAGAGACCAGCCTCTCCTGTCTCCCTCTCCAGGTGGTCCAGGAGTTAGGGAGGAAGCTGCCTGTGTGTGGGCACAGAGCCCTGCAGGATGCCCCTGGCAGAGGAATGTGGGCAGGGGCATACTCCTTTCTGCCCAGCAGCCGTGGGGAAGGTGGCCATGCTCAGGGGCTCCAGGCTCCAGTTTCTGGAGTGAAAGCCAACTGCATCTCTTCCTGCCAGCCCCAGGAGGAGAGGCGCAAACATCACCTGCCAGCTGGTGCCGATTCCGGGGGCGACTATTCAGGGCTTCCTCAGAGGTTTAATATGGAAATGGCCTGAGCTGCCAGGGCCTGTGCCCAGGAGGGGATGCTGCCCAGGTGGGTGGGCAGCGCCGGGGGCCCTTACAGGTCTGAGGGGCAGGAAGAGCCCAGGGCTGTCACATCCTGGCTGGACGGCCGGCCATGAGCAGGTGTGAGAGCAAACCAGAGGAGGGCAGATGGGGGAGTGGAAGGGGGTGTGCGCTGCTTCACCCCAGCCCTGCGACCTCACAGACACAGAGACTAGGCGCTTCTGTAAAAAGCTCCCCCCACCCCCCACCAGCATGATCTCAGGCCAGGCTCGCCCTGGGCTGCTGCAGCCAGCAGCGACTTCCCTCGACCTCCGTCTGCCTCATCCACCACTACTGATGACAAGTCCCTGCAAGTCTGCCCCTGCCTCAGTTTCCCTTGGTGAAACGCGGTTGACAGAATCCCCCTCCTGAGACTGAGCTTGAAGGGAACAGGACCGCGTTATAAAGTGGGGTGAGCTGGACAGCGGTCCCATTCCTGAGCTGAAGGGAGGGGCCCCCAATGACTGACGGCACCTGCAGAAGCACTGGAGGGTTGGGGAAGGCCAGGTGCCCCAAGGCTGCTGAGCCTCCGCAGCAGCCGGACCCTCCCCGTGTCCCGTTCACACCTCCTCCAGGGCCCCCCTCAAAAGCCCCTGGAAGACGCACCCAGCTTGTTTCTAAACAGGTGGTGGGGAGGGACGCCGCCCCTGTGGCTCGCCTGCTGTCAAGGCTCTATGGAGAGGTCGTTGGCCCTCAAGACTCAGCTCTGTGGAGACTGATGCCCGGTGGCCGAGCGTTTATTGTCCCCTGGGTGACCCCAGGCCTGCAGCCTCAGGGGATCCCACTTCCTTGTCTGCATAGGACACAGCAGCCATCCCACCCTGTGAGAACAAGTGGGCACCACTGTCTGTGGGAGAGCACGGAAGGGCAGCGTACAAAAGATGGGCAGTTGGGGTCTGAGCTCACTTTCAAGTTAGCTGAGAGGGGCCCGAGCTCCAGGTGGACCTCCAACGGCGGTATCGAAGGACAGAGAAGCAGGCCTGGAACTGGCTGACTGCCCACAGAAGCCCAGTGCAGTGGCAATTGTCAAAAAGCAGCATACGGTCCCTGGGGCCTGCTGGGCAAGGCCCCTCTGCTCAGTGAGGGCGGATGGGGGCAGAGGCAGGGAAGGAGAGAGCTCGGCACTAAGTGGGCGTGCCGGACAGGCTCTGGGCCGGGGAAGGGGCAGATGGCTCAGGAGGGGTGGTGAGCGGGTAAGGGCCCTGCCCTGCGGTGTGGATGGCCCCACTGGGCGTCCTTTGGGAGTTCAGGACCTGCTGGCAGCTGCCTCCCCAGCCAGCCAGGCTGCCCTGCAGTTAGGGCTGAGAAATGGCCTGATCCCAGATTTGGGGCCTGTCTGGGGCTGGGCAGGTTTATCTGGGCCAGCTCTGTGCCCCATTGTTAGGGTCTTGTGGTTCCTGGGGGGAGTTTCCCTGCCTGAACTGCTGACCTTGAGCAAATGACTAGATCTCGTTGGGCCTTGGCATTCTCATCTGTAAAGTGGGGCGATAGCAGTGCCCACCTTGTGGGCACCCACCATGGCGTGATCCATATGAAGCTTCTAGCATAGAGTTTATGCCTAGCAATGTGGGGTTCCCTGTGGTCCTCACCCCTGGCTCAGCTGGGCTGAGAGGACTTTCAGCTTCTTGGAGTGGCAGGAATGACGGACTCAGCCCCCCAGCTCAGCCACCAAAGCCTGTTCCTGCTGGGATTTCACCACCTGCTGGCCAGGGGCGTCGGCCCCAGCACCCGGCCCCCAGTGGTGGTGGGAGTGTCCAGAAGCAACGGGGCTCAGACTGAGGGGTTCTTGCCCTGTGGCCCTCACTGCATGGGGGGTGTGGGCTGTGAGCACGTGTGTGTGGACGAAGGGGGTGTGAGGGGTGTGAACGAGGGTGGTGCGGGGTAGGAGGTGGGGAGGAGAGGGGCAGCCCAGGATGCTACCACCAGGAGAGGTGGCCGAGGCTCTGGAGGGGTGGGGCTGGCTCCGACCTCGGGCTTGCTTGCTGTCCTTGATGCACAGCCCTCTGGGTGGGTTTTTGGGGTTCTGCTCCCCAGAACCTAGGTTGTTTTCCTGGCGACACAGTTCAGGCCTGCTCTGGCTTGGCCAGGGCATGAGGCAGCTGCCTGATGTCCCCTGCCACCAGGCGGTCACTCTGAGAAGGCTGGAGCTTGGGGGAGTGGACTGGATGGCTGGAGAGACAGAGGAAAGGACGGTGTGACCCCAGGGTGCACCTGCCATGCTCCACCCCTCCCACCCCCAGCCGGCCTGGCGTTCCCTGGCAGCAGCTGGAGCAGAGAGAGTTCTTCGGAGAGGGACTGTGTTTGTGCAGGCCTGTGTTTGCCTGAGCGGCGAGTGGATGCCTGTTTACTGCTGCCCGAGGCCCCCAGAGCCCGGCTGCTCCCTGGGGTTGGCAGCTTTGCCGATGATGTCAGCAGCTGGGGGCCTCGACTTGCCTTGTGGAAGTTGCTGGATTCACTAGCCCTGGGTGTTGAAACTCCCACCCCTCCGAGCTGGGGCCAGTGCCTCAACAATGGCCAAGGGACGGGGGGAGGACGGGCGGTTGGCTCTCAGCATTGCTGGGGGTGGGGTGGGGGGGAATCTGGCACCCCTGACTCCCTGGATCTCTTTTGTCTTTCCTTCTCTCTCTCCTTCCCTCTTCCTGCTTGTTTGTTTGTTCATTCATTCGTTCATTCATTCATTCATTGGCTAGATGTTGAACCCCGGCGATGGGCCAGGCACAGTGCTGGGAAAAAAAGGAAAAACAACAGCAGCCCTAAGTCTTGCCTTCAGGGAGCGTTCATTTGGTGGAGGGTGTCAGACATAACTGGATACTTCCCCTCCCACCAAGGAGCCTTGGGCTCTGAAGGCAGCCTTGTGAGGCTGGGTGACAGGAGCCTACTGGGGGCTGGGTGTCGGGGAAGTGGGTACTGGAACCAAGATGTGTGGGGGATGGCAGGAGTCAGCGAGAAGACACAGGAATGAGGGGCCTGGTGGACAGAACCACCAGAAGGGGCTGCAAGCGGTCCCCTTGGCAAGTCTGAGGTGCGTGGAAGGGCACAGGGCACCTGTAGGCGTCTGGGCAGGGTCTGCCTCCCCAGGTCCCTGCTGGCCTGTCTATCTCCATCTCTCAGGACTCCTGGGCCTGTGTCACAGACCATCTGCCCATCATCCTGGGTGGGACCTGGCAGGGTGGGCTTCCTGGACCCAGGCTGGGGTGGCATGGAGTGGGGTGGAGAGGGCAGGCAGGGCCCCTTTCCTGTGACCTGTGTATCCCCTGTGAGGGCAGGCGGACCCAGCATCTGACGGGCTGGGAGGAAGGATATCTGGGCTTGTTTGTGATGGGGCACTGGCCCTGGGTAGACTCAGGGCTGCTAGTGATGAAGGGGGGTCCTTAGAAACACCCTACTGACTCTGCATGTCCCCCGGTGCTGGAATGGGGCACTGGCAGAGCAGGGTACGGGTTGCGGAGGAAGGGCCCTGGAGGCACCAGGACCCAGCTGCACACTTAGCTAACCACTAGAGGACACTGCCTCCCAGGCAGAGAGCCGGACCCAGGCATCCGGCAGCCCTGGGGCCCAGGGGTGGCTGGCTGTGCTCAGGCGGACGGGCTGTTTGGGGATGGCTTTGTACTTGATACACCCTGGGATTTAAACGGGTGGCCCGGGCGCTCCTCCTGGCTGTGCCGGCCTGCACTGCTCTTGAGAAGCAGCTCTGTGGCAGCATTTTTTTTCACTCCCCTTTCCCTCCTTCTGCCTGAATTAATCGTTGGCACCAGATTACAACAGATTTAGCAAACTGTAAAAAAAAAAAAAAAAAGGGAGAAGAGATAGAGCGCGAGCAAGGGAGGGGGCTGGCTTCAGAGAGGAGCGGCGTTTATCTACAGAAGCAAATTGCTCTTGTCTAACCTGTCCTCCACCGCCCCTCACTCCCCCATCCCCCCACTGCGCCTGGGGAACGCTGCCCAGGAAAATGTCCTCATAAAAGCTGCTGGGCCCCGGCGCCTGGGTGGGCTTTCCTGGGAGTGGCCTGCCAAGGGCTGCCTGATAGTGGGAGCAGAGTTTTCAGAGGGCTGTGGGGGCACCCAGGGCTGCCCAGGGGTTAGTGGGGGGACACTGGCTGCTGGCCCTGCGTAGTAGCACAGCGGAGGAGGAGCTCAGAGGCCCAGCGTGCGGCAGGGCTGGCTGGCAGTGGGGACAGTGTCTATCTTGTTCACGGTGCGCTCCCAGGGCCTGGTTTTGAGCCCAGCACACAGTAGGTGCTTAGTGTGTTACAGGGTGAGCAAACAGATGGATGAATGAAAAAAATCATGTCTGACCGACCACCCTGGAGGCCACGCGCCTTCCTGGTCCTGGGTCAGATGCGGCTTCCTGCTCGCCTTTCTGAGACCTTGATTCAGACTCCACTCCTCCGTGGTCAGACCTGAGGAGCCTGGTTCTGGCTCAGGGTGCCGGTGGGTCTGCCTGCTGGATCCCGGGAGTTTGCTGTGTCCTCAGGGCACCCGTCCCAGTTAAGGTACAGGGTGGGACTGGTCAGCCCAAGTCCTCGACTGCACTGGGGGCTGCCCCTGCTGAGTGGGGAGGCTTACGTCCAGTTGGGGGCAGGGGTCACTCACTCAGAGAAGCTGCCCAGATGAGTTATCCATGGCTCCAGTCCCGGCAGGGCCAGGTCAGGACGCTGAGGCATATGCGCACTGTATTCACACATCTCAGGTGCTCACGTGAGCTTTCACACACACTCCCGCACGCAGACTTACCCAAACTCTCACACCTGACCCTCCTAACCTGCCTCTCCTGAGCCAGCCTGAGCTGGGCTGTGGGGTGAGTGAACGCACGTGCCACCCTCACCCCAGGACGAAAGCAGCTCAAGTGGCTGCCCCATGCAGACCTGGGGCCCCTGGTGTACGGCCCCAGCCTGTCCTATCCCCCAGAGGACCGACTTGCCCTGTGCTTTCCCTGGGCCCCTCTCTGGGGAAGGGGTGGTGCAAAGGAATGAGAAGCTGGAGTTTAGCCCCTCCCCAGGCCCTCCTCCAACTGAGGGGGCCTGGCCATGGTCAGCCCCACAGCCTAACTTCTGAGCCCAGGGAGGAGCCGGGCAGTCAGGTGGGCATTCTGTAGGCCACCTGCTTGGCGTGAGCAGAGGGGGTGCTGGCCCTGTGCTCCGGGCTGGCCCATGGACAGAGAGAGGGCTTCTAGGCGGGCGGTGGGGGGATCCTGGAAGCCCTTTCCTTCATCAGAGGCTGAGTCCCTGCGGACTGCCCACCTATCCCAGGGAGACAGACCGGGTCCTTACCCTCAGTCACAGTGGGGGTCTCTGTGCCTCAATTTCCCCACTATGGCTGGCTAAGGGGCTGGACCACGAGGCCCTGAAGGACCCAGCAGCACCATGGCGCTGGGACTCTGAGCTCTGAGACCCCCATGGCTTGGTCTATTGAGAGGGCTGTGAAGTACCACCCCCCTGCTTCCAGGGCCTGCCTCACAAGCTCTGCCGCTTGTTTCCTTCCCACTGAGACAGCAGGGTACTGAGGCACAGGGTGGAGAAATGCCTTGTCCGAGGCCATGCTGAAGTCAGCATCCACCAGGCAGCTGGGATGTGCCATGAAAGTGCCTGGACCCTGGAGGCTGGTGGTCCTGGGTTTGAATCCTACCTCTGTCACTTATCAGTTGGGTGTTCCTAAGGTGTCTCACTTTCCCTTGCTGTCCTTTAGTCCCCACACCTGTGAAATGGAACGACAGAGCCCACTTCCCAGGGTCAGTATAAAGACTAAATGGGACAGTGTCCATGGAAGGGCTTCACAGGCCCCAGTAGTTCGGGCACTCTGGCAAAAAGGACAGGCTCGGCAGATGTAGGCTGGGATGTGGACCCTGCCCTGAGGCTTGGAGGAGCTCAGGGCCTGTGCACGCCAATCTCCCGCCCTCAGGAGCACCCCAACCTTCCTGCTGGCTCCTCACTGGGTAGAGGTCACCCCTGAGGTCTGCGCCCACGAGGTAGTAGGTGGATAGGTGGGGGCGGAGAGGGGTTTAGTTGTGACATGGGGCAGGTTGGGGTATATGTAGCTTTGGGGGCATTGGGGAGAACTGAGCCTCTAAGAGCTCTGCAAAGCAGTAGGGCTTGGGGGACGGCAGGAGTGAGAGGGGTTAGGGTCCAAATTGTGGAAGGGAAAGCATGGGGCTCAAATGTCACCTTCTACCCAGGATGTGGCCCCTTGGATGGGGGCAGGAGGGACCCAAGGGGGTATTTACTGGGCACCTCTGTGTGCAAGGCCTTCAGGTGGAAGCCACACATGGGGACGCAGCGTGAGCTGCTCCTTTCCATGCGGGCAGCAGAGAGGCCATTATTGCTGCCTTCGTTGTTTACTGTCCGCCGTTTGTCCTGGAGGGCCACACTAAGGACCCTAGGGCAGGACCCCCTTGGGGCTGCACAACAGCCCGTTTTACAGAAGAGAAAGCTGAAGCACAGATTAGAAAGTGACTGGACCAAGGTCAGGCAGCCAGGATGCACCGTCCTACCCCTTGGTCCCCCGGCACGTGACTGCATAAGGAGGTGGTGTCACGTCCTCGCAGTCATCGCTGGCCCAGACTGGACTTGCTGTGGGCCCAGTGGTATTAACTGGAGTCATCCCCCCAACAAACCTCTGAGGTGGACTCTGTTATTGTCCTCTTTTTCCCCAGGAAACTGAGACACAGGTAAAGTGACTTGCCCAAGGTCACCCTGAGAAAGGGCAGCCATCCAGGCACATTTGGTCTCAGCCCCTGTGGGTCCTTACAAATGTTTTCACAGATTGGAAACTGAGGCACAGAGATGGCAGCTGACCCTGCAGTCTCCAGGGCTTTGTCCTGAGCTTTGTCTCTCATGCTTCCCAGTTGACTGTGCTCTTCCAGGGCTGGGGACCTTCAGTCTGTCCCCTCTGGTCTCAGAACCTCGCCTCAGCCTCCTGGGCGGCTCTTCCCGCCCCCTCACTCAGCATTCCCCAGGCCCCACTGTGCGCAGGCGAGTTGCTGGCCTTGATGACATGTGATGTCATTCAACACACATGGTGTGGGAGGAGTCAGGGAAGGGCTCACAGCCAGGTGCCATTTGAGCCCTGCAGGGAGAGCCTAAGGCTGCTGGGGGCTCAGCTCGGGTGGGGTGGCCAGCAGGCTGGCTGGCGGGCAGCTCGGTGCAGGTGAGCAGTCTGGGTGGTAGGGCCTGTGCTTTCTTCCTCCCGGGAGCACTTCTCTCTGGGCCCAGACGTGGGCTGTGACATCAGCAGATGGCTCTCCACTGGCCCTGGGAGGAGGCGGCCACCGTGCAGGGCCCAGGGGCCACGAGCGGCCTGCAGCCACGGAACCATCTCCATTAGGGCCCGGGCGCCGGTGGCTGCAGCTCCCGGAATCCTATTAAAAGCGTTTTCATGGTTCCCTGCGATACGCTCTGCTCCACCGGGACCTGGGCATGTTGATGATTTATTTGTGGAAGGTAAAAGGGGCGAAGAGCACAGGGGAGAGGTGGAAATGTCATTATTTACTCAGCCGGCTTTCTGTGGCGAGGGCCCTTCCACGGGGCAGCTCTGAGTTTGGGGCGCACCGTCAGGCCGGGGCTGCGAGGCAAGGCTCTGTGAGGGCACAGCTGGGGGCCAGGGCCCGGTGGGGGCGGGGGTGGGGTGGGGGGTGGAGCGAAGGCAGTGTCCTGGGGGCTCTGGCGGCAGTGGGGGTTCTGAGAATCAGAGGCTCCAGACCCAGGACCTGGAGCCAAGGGGCACTCCTGGGAGCTTTGTTCAGGCCTAGACTCTGGTGTGCACTGGGGGTGGGGGTGGCGGAGGCCTCTTGCTGCCCTGACTCTGGCATGGGCTGGAGGCAGTGGCAACCTTGCTGGGGCCAGAGGCGCCTCCTGGGGTCTCTGGGGTGGGGAGGGGGAGCCAGTGGCCAGGAAGGGGTGACTAGAGGGCCCCACGTCCTAGAAGCTACACAAGTCCTGCAGCCCTGGACCCCACAAAACAGGAAGAGGCCTCGGCCTCAGGGGCTGGGAGGGAATCCAGAGCTTGCCCGCCAGCCCTGTCACTGAGTCTCACTGTGTGCCCCTGCTTCTCCAGCTGCATCTCACTCAACGCTCACAGCGCTGTGTGGAGCTGTCATCCTTCCTGGTGTGGACGTGAGGAAACTGAGGCACAGAGGGCCACGTCACACAGCTTCTAAGTAGTCGGGGCAGGATTTGTGCCTCAGCTTCTCTCAGCCTCTGGTGGGGGCTCCACAGAGGTCTGGCTCTCTTGGCCCAAGGTGAGGAAGGCCAGAAGGACCAGGGGTCCCCTCCTACAGACACCTTCAAGGGTCAAACTTGATCGTCACGGACGCACCATGGGCACAGGCATCTTACCCCCCTGTACAGCTGAGGAAATGGGCTCAGAGAGGTGACGCATTTGCACAAAGGTGGGCAGAGCTGGATTTGCACCCTGGCTGGCTCTGGGCTCTGGAAGTGTCCATCGTACTGGGTGCACAGCTACCCAGGGCGGTGGGAGGGAGTCCTTCCCCACCCAGGAGGCGGGGCAGCCCCAGCCCATGCTGGCTTCGGGACTAGACTTGAAGGCTCTGCTCGGCCCAAGTCTTCCTCAGGCACACCCTTGACCCGCCTGCTCTGTGAACTTGACGGGAAGGGTTGGACGCTGCGTCCCTCCAGCATGGATACTGCCAGACATTTAAAGAATTCACATTTAATCACATCCCTGGCTTGGAGATCATCCATGCTCCCTGTTTTCTGAAAACTCAAGTCCAAAGCACTCGGCCTGGCATTTTAGGCCTTCTCACCTGGCCCTAGTTGGTCTGACCCGCTTCTCCGCCAGTCCCTCCCCAGTTAGGCCGGGGGGTGGCACGGCTCACACCTCTGCTGGTCCTATGGCCAGAAGGCTACCTTCACTCCCCACACTGGGTGAACGACGCCTCCTGCATGAAGCCCTCCCTGACTGAGCAAAGGAACCAGCCCTTTCTGCCTCGCATTCCCTCAGCCCTTGACGGGCCTCCACTAGAGATGGAGTTGGCTGCCCCGCCTCCACCCACCTTTATTCCTCCACCTTCCCCTTTCCAAGCCCCTGGGAGATGCTGCTTAACCAGCATCAAATCCGGGATTCATTAATTCATCCAACCAAAGCTTTGTGAGCCTGAGGCGTATTGATGAATGTCTGGCTTCTCACAGCAGCCCCGGCAGTAGGTGGCTGGGTGGCGTTAACCCATTTTATAAAGGGGGAATGAGAGACACGGAAGTTCAGTCAACAGGCCAAGGTCACCCAGCAAGTCTGCGGCGGGGCTGTGGATGAAGCTGGGTCCCCGGCGGGAGCAGCGGTGGGTAGCGATAGGCTGGACTCTGAGCCCTGGCTGCCTGCCTGGCACCAAGTAGAACATTAAATGCATATCTCATTTGATTCTCACAGATGCCAGGGATGGGGTGGGGGACACACTGGGAAGCCCCATTTTATAGATAAGGAAACTGAGGCTAAGAGAGGGAGGGAAGCAGGGAGGCAGAACCTCAGCCCCACAGTGACTTCCTGAGAGCCCCGGGTGGGGGGAGTGGGGCTTTCCCCTGTCCTGTGTGCCCGGCCTGGAGCTCCCACTTTAGAGCAGGGATGCAGGCAAGCCCTGTGCCCCCTAAGGCGAGCCTGGCTCTCAGGCCTGCCGCCTGCCCTGGCCTGGCACCCTCTCGGTGAGAGGAGGCTGGGGAGTGGTGTGCCCAGCAGCAGGGCAGGCGTGGGCCCTGCCCCCACGGCAGCTGCCTGCCTGGCCCGGTGGCCTCACAGACAGACAGGGCTTGTGAGAGCAGGGCCTCCAAGGAGAACTCCACTCCCGCCGGCGGCTGCTCAAAGGACGCATTGTGGCGGGAGGGCCCTCTGCGGGCACAGACAGAGCCCAGCCTTTATCCAGTGCACTGCCCCTGCCCTGACCCGGGGTCCCCAGGACAGAGGCCCTTGTCCTCGGAAGGCTGGGTGCCTCTCTGGGGAGAAGCTGCCCTGGACCCTCTAATGGCCTAGGATAGGTGTGGTCTGCATTGCCGAGGCCCAGAAACCGCCCCCAGCTCACAGAGCAGGACCCTCCTGACTCCGGCTGGGGGAGGGGCCATGGAAGCCTGAGAGTTAATAATAATAATAACAGCAATAATAGCGACAACAGCTGCTGCCATGGACTCCCACTGTGTGCCAGTGATGGGCGTTTACGTGCATCATCTCCCTGATTCCTCGAAGCAGCCCTACAAACTGGACAGTGATGTACCCACTCCAGAGGTGAGGAAGGAGGCTCTGTGAGGTCAATTTAAGACAGTCACGCCACAGTGTGTGAGTCTAAGGGGAGTGCTGGGTCCCCCTCCAGAGCCCATTAAGTGCCGGGTACTGCCATCCCTGCTGAGGACCCGAATGGCCACCACAGTGCGTGGAGGCAAAGCCGCGTCGGAGCTGGCAACAGCCCCAGCTGATGGGCGCCGCAGCCCTGTGAGCGAGGCAGAGTTCATCTCCCACACGGCTTCCCCAGCTGGGGTCTCACCCCTCAGGGCAGGCGGGATGACTGCGAGGACCTAGGGCAGGGGTGATGGTGGAGGTGGTGGAGCCCCAGGAAGGGACAGATTTGGGGGCTGAGCCTCCCTCACTGACATTCACTCCTGGAAGGGCCCTCAGAGATCATTGTGTTACACTCCCATAGTGTAGTCAGGGAAACTGAGGCACAGAGAGTGGAAAGGGGACTGTCTCAGGCCCCACTGCCTTCATGGGCCTGCCAGCCCCCAAAGGCTGTGCTGTTCACCAGGATAGCACCTGCTGGCCTGGGTGGGGGTGGGGCGGGGGAGGGGGAGCAGCAAACTCTGGGCACCTGCTGTGTGCCAGGCTCAGGACTAAGCATTCACCTGCATAACTAATCAGTGCTCACAAGAACCTTATGAAGGAGGCACTATTATTATTCCCATGATACAAATGAGGAAACTGAGGCACCTGCCTGCAGGCCACACCCTGAGGTCAGACCCCCCGAGCAGTCTACGTCTCCTGGCGCAGCTGGACTGGCTGCACATCCCTACTCCTCGCTGGCTGGACCCTGACCTCCAGTACTGACACCCTGATGGATGGTCCCAGGTCAGAGTGCCTGCTGAGGGAGGGAGAGGTTCTGGGTGGGGCCGTACAGACAGCTCGGTGACCTTCTGCAGGGTCCATCCCGCTGCGGCGCTTGCCTTCTCAGCCTGAGCTGGATCGGTTTCTCCATCTGTGAAACGGGCACTGAGTCTGGTTGGCCCCTTCCTAGAGGACCCGCACGTGAAATCCTGTCTGCAGACCCCCATATTGCTGGGGCTGAGCTGGGCTGTGCCTCCCCCAACCTTGCCCAGATGTGCCCTTGAAAGGTTCTGTCCCAGACCCAGACCCCACAGCCCTGGGAGCAGGCCAAGCTCCCTCAGAACCTGGTAGCCTGGGGATTGCTCAGAGCCAGCCTGGGCCTGGATGCTGGATTAAGAATAATAAAGTTATTAATATTCATAACAAGTGGCCTGGTGAAATGATGAGGGTGATCATCTGCTCTCCCCTGGGCTCTCCCCTGAGGACAGGAAACCAGGCCGAAGGGCCCCTGTGCCCCAGTGCCTCCTGGTTGAGGCGCAGGTGACCCCTGCAGGGAAGCCAGGTGCTAGGCTCTAAGCTCCCTCTTCAACACTGGCTCCCTCCCTGAAACCCCACACCAGCACGGTGGGTGGGTGGGGGCTGATTGCCCCATTTCTCACACCAGGGACTTCAGACCCAGAGAGATTAAGCAGCTCTCTGAGGTCCCCAAAGGGCTCTGTCCCAGGGCCTGACTCCAAGTCTAGCATGCTCCCTACCTGCCCTTATGGAAATCTGCAGGCTGCCTGCTGCCCAGGGCTGTCTGCTGTCCTGTGGGCAGAGCCTCTGCAGCCGTCGGGGGGACACAGTGCAGGCCCTGAAGGGTCCCAGCTCTGCTGCTCCCGAATGCATGGCCATGGACATTTCCAGGCCGTACCCGCTCTGTGCTTCAGTTCCCATGGGTTACCTGGAGAGGACAGTCCCCCTCAAGGGCTGTGTGTGAGCCTGGCACAGTGATGGGTACCCAGCAGTTGGTCAGCATCACCCAGGGGTTCCTTTCCGGGCCATGCTGAGCCAGGTTCCAGGCAGTTCAGCCCCTGCCCTGCACCTGAGGAGTCTAACTGGAAAGATAGGCAGGTCCATGTGGCCCAGGGTAAAGCACAGCTGCCAGCTGGGGTGGGGTGAGGGCAGGGCTGCGGCTCAGTGCGCAGAGGAGCTTCCGGGCCATCAGGGGAGGGTGTTCAGGCAGGGTTCTGACTTGGTTCTGACTTGAACTGGAGGGTCGCGAGAGCTGGGCTGACTCCCCTCTGCCCCGCTGTCTGAGCTGGCTCCCCCAGCCTTGCTCTGGTCAAACCTCTAAGACCTTCTTGTGTAGGTGGCCTTCCCTGTCCCCTCAGTCCCCACTCTTAAGTCCTTCTCCCTCAGCCTCCTCAGGGGGACAGCCTAACATTCTGCACCATGCACTCCAGGGATCTGGGCCTACCCACATGGTGGGGGGGTTTGACTCCATGGACGCCACCCTCCGGGCGCAGCCCCCAGAGCCCTAGGTTCAAGTGCCCCTAGCCACTCACCTAGCCTCCCCTCTAGGCTTCAGTTTCCTTGTCTGTAACACAAGGCCAGGAATGCCAAGACAGGATGATGTGAGCAGAAGCTTGCCCCTCATGGATGCCTGATAGGGGAAGGAAGGGGTTGGCCTGTCTGGGTGAAGCAGCTCTGGACAGACACCAGCACTGGCCCTCCAGGCACCCAACTGGGTGCTGAGGTGGGTCATGGGTCTGTAAGCCAGAGAGTAGCTGGGAAGGGGGTGAGGGACTCTGGGGGCCTGGCCTGACACTGTCAGGGATGACAGCTGCGTGGCACCCCCTCTGTCCCCAGGGCCTGGCACTGATTGAGTCTCATGCTTACAGGGCGGGGCACCCTCACTGGAACCCCATCTGGCTCCCCACTTGGGGGCAGAGTTGTGGCTGAGCAGGCTAACAGCTGTTTGTGTGGAGATTAAATCCGGCCAGTCTGACAGCCGCCGCCATGGCAATTTCAGTGTGGGAGAGAACTCTGAGTTGACTGGTCTGTGTGCACCCGCTCTGTGCTAGCCCGACCGCCCCGAGGGCTCACCCGCCAGGTGGGCCTGGCTGGGGCTCTGACCCTCAGGGGTTCTGTCCCACCCTCACCAACCCTCTGTATCCTGACCCAATGGGCAAAGTGCCTGGGGCGCTGGTCTTACTCCCTGCCTGCCCTCCAAGGACAACGAGGCCCAACTGGACTTCTATGATCACGGTGACCACCCCCACCTTATCCCGAGGTCCCATCTTTCCTCTTTGGGGGGAGGGACAGTGAGTGAAGGTTCTGAGGCCACTTGGTCCCCGGGTACTATGTTACACGCTTATGTGGTTCCTGCTGCGAGAAGAGGCTTTCTGGGTCAGAGGCGGGTGCTGCCCATGAACTTGGCGGGCATCTCAGGCAGCCTTTGGGGAGGACAGCAAGGTGCCCACACCAGAGCAAATTCCTTTCTTGGAAGGTGCTCACCCTCACCGCCCCCTCCAGAGAGAAGGAGCCGCCGCAGGGCCAGGGGACGGCTCCGGGCAAGCCGTCCGGAGCTTCGGGGATGCTCAGTTCCAAACCTTGAAGGGTGACAGGAAGCACAAATGAGTATTGTCTGGAGAACGCCTTTGTGAGCTGTGAGGCCTTGTATAGACGCTAGACGTGAGAATTGCTTTCCTCTAGCTGCGGAAAGGGTTTTAGATGTTAACGTGGACGCTTAGGCTCTTTCAGGGACTGGCAGGATGGGCTGGATCAGAGTGGCTCGCAGGCTCAACCTCTGACCCACTGCCCTGGGCAGACATGGCTAATCAATGCCAGAGTCTCTCCTGATAAGCCCGGAGAGGGTCCGCCTGGGGAAGGAAGGTACTAGGCCTCCCAGGAGGTGTTTTGCAAATGAGGAACAAGCGCTCAGCAGGCAAAGCAGCTCGCATAGCCACCCCGCCTCTAGAGGATTTAAACTTGGTTCTTCTGACTCCAGTAGTCTGTCGGGTGGAAGCGGGTGGTTCAGAGGGCTCCCTGCCCAGGTGGAGTTCTGCCATGGTGCCAGTAGTGTCCTTACTGGACTGAGCGGGCCAGCGAGGCCAGGCTCGGTCTCCCTGCTATGGCCTTTCCTCCCTCCTGGCCTGTTAACCTTATCAGCTACAACCTGTCTGTGCTCTAATTACGGTCAGCCCCTCACATTCTGGGCTTATAACTGCAGCCGAGTGATGCATGTGAATGTGGGACTTCCAGTACCCGCCAGGACGCTGAGCCAGACTGAGCGGTGTGTGGGGCCAGGGAGCGGGTCAGTGGTCACCAGGCCGATGCAGGCTGGGGGCTGCCAAACGCAAATGGCTGGGCACAGGGCCTTCGGATGGGCATGCTGGGGGGCAAACGGGGGGCTCCTCTCTGGCTCCAGGGCTGCCTCTGCACAGCCTTGCGCCTCATTAGGAGGTAGTTCTGCTGACTTCCAGGTTACCCTTTTAATTAAGCCAATTAATTAGTGCCTTTAATGAAGCAGATTAGCCAGGCCAGACTCTGCAAACGGGGCTGTCACAGCCCACGGCTCCCTGCAGGTTGGGATTTGGAGGTAGTTGCTGGGCCAGGCCAGCAGTCCCGGTGGGCTGAGGGGCTGGCTGAGACTGCCTGGAGGTCTCTGCACAGCCACCGGCTCCAGGGCCCCTTGCTCCTCTGCAGATGGGGAAAGAGACTTGGAGAGGGAAGCTGTCTACTGACAGCCACCCAGGAGCTAATGGCTGGGCTGAGATGTGTAGCCACATTCTGAGTTCCTTCCACGCCATCCTGCCCATCACCTTGGCGGCCTGGAGCCGGCTTCCTGTGCACTGGGGCCTGTGCTGAACACTCCACCTAGGGCTGCCACTGCCACCTGTCTCCAGCCTAGTTCAGGAAGGGAGGCCTGGCCAGCCTTACGCATGGCCCTGGGCTTCTCCCACCAGGCAGGCAGGAGAGAGAAGCGGATGCTAGTCGGAACAGGAAGTCCCAGCTCAGAGAGGAGCTGCAGGAGGGGGCCAAGGCTGCCCACCCCTGCCCCCAGAGATGCCTTTATGAGTCAGGGACCCACTGCTGTTGTGGGTAAAACCTCAAATGTACTTCTGTGCTTAGAGCGCCTGGTGGAGAGAGTGCAGGAGCGAGGAGGGCGTCCCTGGGGCCTGAGGACAGGGCAGTCTGCCCCAGGACGGCTGGGCAGTGTGGAAACAGTTGGCTCGGCCATGACAGGAGTGACTGAGGTTAGACAGAGGAAGGACTGCCTGGCAGTGAGGATTATTAACAAGTTTTCAAAGGAAGGCAGGGGCTGCTTCCCCAGGGGACAGTGTGCTGGGCAGTGGGCCTACTCTGAGCGCTTCGGAAACACTCTAGTCTGTAAATCCACGGTGGCGTCTCCAGCAGATATCAACAAAGTGGGCCCTGGGCTCCCCGCAGGGTGCTCTTGGGGCCCTTCCCCCTTTCATTCCCTCTCAGCCCAGAGGCGCCTGACAGTGCAGGCCACCAGTCAGTGTCCTCTGTTGGTCTCCACACCATGGCAAACAGAGGAACCGCCCTGTGCCTCAGTTTCCTCACCTTTTAAGTGAGAGAGGGATGACCTGGTCCTTCACTTCTCAGAGAAGGCAGAAGGTCCCCTCTGGCTCCCGACCCTGTAAACTCCAGCCCCGCCTAGCGGCCCCTTCTCCTGTCTTCCTGAGTGGCCACCCCTCCTCAGGTGGCACTTTCCTGTCCGCTTTGAAGGACACTGAGGGATGTAAAAGCATCCCCTAAACCTCCTTCCCCTCCAGCTACTGCCTGTCTTTGCTCCTCACTTCACAGCCACGTTTCTCCAAAGAGCTGATGACCCACCTCCCACTTCCCCGCCCACTGCCTACGGGCCCCCACCTGCCTTCTCCTTCCTTTCCTGGGCACCTCCTCTGGGAAGCCTCCCCTACTTCCTCCAGCCTGGTCCAGAAACTGACCCTCATCATAACCAGCCGGTTGTCCTGAGAGCAGCTCCGAGCTTTAGCTGTCCCCAGATCCGCTGTGCCCAGCACAGGGCCTGGCAGGGAGCCCAGCCTGGAGGAGGTGTTAATACAGCCCAGCCGGAGGAGGCGTTGGGACAGCCAGTCGCCTTGCCTCCAATTTACCTTGAAAGGGACATTGTAGGGTGGGCAGGAGACAGGAATGGGAACAAACGCCATCATCACAGAGACACCTCTTTAAATACCAGCTGGAAGCAGCCTGGTTTCTGGGTGGGTGGAGATGCCCTTCATTAGCAGGAGCCACAGGGGACAGGCGCTTTGCACAGGCCTGGGTGGGGTGAGGCACAACGGAGCTGGGGGTGGGAGTGGGCAGCTCAGGGTCTGTCCCCGTCCTACATGGCTCCCCTCCCAGAGGGCCAGGAGGAGCTGGGGGGTATCTCGCCTGTGTCCTTTCCCAGTACTGGGCACAGTGTGTCATTTTCTCTCGCGTGGCTCCTGCCCATTGTCTGTCCCCATCAGGCAGTGAGCTGCGCGGAGGCAGGAGCATCATCTCTCCTGTTCCCCAGGGCCTGGCATGTTAGATGGGCAGTAGGTGCCCATGGATGGCTGGCTAATGGGCCGTGGGTGGACCGCCAGGAGTATTCCCTGCTCCTTCGCGGGGCCTCCGTTTCCCCCCGTACAGAGGGCACTGGTGAGGCTCAGCCTCCCTCTGGGTGCGGTTCTGAGGGCCGGGCTGGCCTGTGACTGCTGGGGGCTCTCATGTCCCTCGCAGGCTGCTGGGGCAGGCCAGGCCAGGCACAGTGGGGCAGGGAGCGAGGCCACACTGGCTCCTGCGGACAGCCCTGTGGGCAAGGCCTCAGGGGGGCTCGTGACCGTCCCCCAGAATACACCGTCAGTCCTCTGGGCCTTGGGCCTCCCATCCATAAAACAGGAACAGAGTTTGTCCTTGTTGCGGGAAAGGGTTGGCAGCAGGATGTGTTAAAGGAAAGGGGGCTCGGGGGCCTACTCCAATCCCCCCGCCCCAGAACGGAGCCAAGGCCGGTGGGACCACGGCCACCTCACCCTCCGTCCTCTGCGGGAGCCAGGCCTCAGCCCTGGTGTGCGGGGTCCCCGGCACAGCCACCCACCCTCTGAGCCACCCCCCAGCAGCTTCCTTGCTCTCCCCCCACCGGGCTCTGCTTCACTGTCGGGAGGAACAGGCTCTCCCTGCTAATGTAAATTCACACCCACAGCCCCGCAAGCTGTCTGCAGAGAGGGGGGTGAGGAAGGGGGAGCAGCTGCGGGAACAGGAGGCTCCAGCAGAGGGTGGACAGACGGAGCCCATCTGCAAGTGACAGCCTTGGGGGACAGGTGGGCCACCAGCCCCCCCACCCCCAGGCCTCATGGCTCAGAGAGAGGGAGCGGGCGGTGAGTCCCGAGTTAGGGGACAGCAGGCAGGGCTGGTCGTGATGCAAATGCACAGCCAACAGGTTGTGGGAGGCCCCTGACCCCCCCTCGCCAGGGCCTTGCCCGCTAGTGGTGCTAGCTGGGGAGAGCTGAGAACCAGGGGGGTGTTAGGCTAGTCCTGGGGTCTCTGTGATGTGCGGTGGGGTGGTATGGGCTCAAATCAGAGATCTAAGGCATCTGGTAAGGGGCCTGGGCCACCGCCTCAGAAAGACCCCCCCGTCTGTCTAATAAATCAGATCGGTACTGCCCAGACTTAAAGCTCCAGGCTCACTGCCACAGGACAGCTCTTTCCTTTCCGCCCCAGTCCACCCCGGCATTCCTGCCCAGCCCAACGCCTGCCTGGCCTTGCTCTTGGTTCCTGCTCCAGTGTCACCTCCCCAAGGAGGCCTCGCCTGGCCACCCCAGCTGCCAGGCCTCTCCCTGCAGGCCCGTCTGCACCACACCCCTCATCACTAGACAGGGCCTTCAGCATGCTCACCTGGGGGCCCCTGTGCCACTCTGGGCCTCAGCCAGCTCCTAGTTCATCAGGCTGGGAGAAGGGGCAGGAATGAGGACTCTGGGGCAAGCTGGCTGGGGGCTGGATTTAGGGAAGGGGACAGCCCACTGCCAGTTACTCCCAGGCCCCCGGACTTGTGTGTTGAGAGCAGGTAGGGTCCCTGTGCTCTAGCCAGAGGGATGGAGGACGCCTTGCCTGCCCTGTTCATGCACACCTCCTGCTGGCTAAAAGTTTCACCTGCTGAGGTGGCGTTAGAACCTTGTGGGGAGTGACCACTCTGTGCCAGGCTCAGCGCCAGCTTTGAAGACAGGGAGGAGCCAGACAGACCCAGTCCTGGCCCTCAGGAAGCTCCCAGTTCGCGAGGAAGCCGGGCAAGGAGGCCGCGCAGTGCTTTTCAGGGCCACACAGGCCGTCCCAAGATGACGAGAGGGGTGGAAAGGCTGACATCCTGAGGCCATCTGGCTGGTCCCTGCGCAGGACCTTACGCCCGGGGCCTTGGCTCTAGGAGCATCTCCTCTCTGCTTGCCGCGAGAGGCTCTTCGAATGGGATGGAGACTCTCACATGTCTCTGTGGCCCCCAGAGGGCACATCTGTGTGCAGTAGGAGGGGTGGCCCCACCCCAGCACCTGTCACTCCGTGGGTCACAGTGGAGGCCCAGGTAAGGCGAGGGGGCAGCACAAAGGTGTCCCTCATGTGGAGTCCCCTCTAACTGTCTACAGACCAGAGGAAGACCCTTCCAGAAAGGGGGACCTGACATGGCCCAGAGCTAGAGCTCCTGTGGGACATCTGCAGGGAGGAGAAGGGAGACAGTCATTTGTTGAGCATCTGCTCCATGCCCAGTGCTATGCCGAGCGTTCCGTTCAGAAGTGCACCTGATTCTCACAGTGACTCATGAGCAGGCGGCTGCACCCCTATTTTACAGATGGGGAAATGGAGGCAGAAATTTTAACTCAGGTGGGTCCAATCCCAAAGCCAGTTCTTTTTCTGCAGTGCCACCCCTGGGCTGTGGCTGTCCAGACAGTGCTGCCTGACACTTCCCATCTCTGGTCCAGAAGGGTGGCCCAGCCCCACCCTCAGCTTAGCCCTCCTGGGACAGCCATCTCATCTCTGATCTGTGAGTCACAGCATGATCTGCTAATATCAGGCTGCGTTATATATAATTGCAAACCCATTATAGTCCTGTTTTCCAAATCTATGACACCTTATCACAGCCCCCAGTGGCGCTGTGTTTCTCAGCGTTGTCCACCCACAGAATTATTAATCCTCTCATTTGGTGTCTGGGAGAGGGGGTGGAACATCTGAGCAAGATGGCCTGCTCCTCCCGCCCCACAGGAGCCCTGGGAGGGGGCCGCTCGGGACCCCTGCCAGCCGGACTGTGCGCCCCTTACTGGTCATCTCAGTTCCCAACCAGAAGGGACACTTAGGAGAAGAGGCAGCCCAGGGCAGGGCTTGGCCTGGACAGTCACCTGCAGAGGGAAGGACAGTCCTCGCAGCTACTCCGCTGTATGCCATGCCTTGCTGGGGGACACCTGTAGTTACACACCTGGCTGTCTCTCCAGACAGCTGCCTCATGCCTTCTGGAAGGGGCAGCAGATGCCCCAGGCCTAAGATGCTGTTAGGACACTGGGGAGGGGTCAGCAGCTGCTGAGTGCAGAGGGCACGGCCCTATAATTGGGCAGCCTGGTCTCAGATTAGGCCAATGACACTGAACAGCTTCCTGCTCCACACGGGCTGTGGCCGCTCATTTCCTGCTCCCTCGGCCGGCGATGCCAATTACCTCGCCTCCTGCTAGCCAGCGGCGGCTTCTGGGGCTGCCAGATGATTCCTCTGTCATCGGCCAGGCCTGCATCTTCTCTGGGGATGGGAGGTTATGGAGAGGGTCGGGCAGCAATGCAGGGACACTGGGCATGGCTGGAGGCAGGGGTGTGACGTGGACCCAGGCCCCCCTGGGAAGGCCTCATTTTCTTTTCCATTCCCATTCCCAGAACAGGCTCACCGTTTACTGAATGGGCTGAGTGTGGACGGAACTGACAAACTGGGCTTCGCCCACCCCTGGTTCTCTGGCGACTTCCCTCCATGCCCTCCCTTCCCTCGGTCCTCTTCTGATAGACTTTGGACCCAGACAACCTGGGTCCCCCTCCCATCTGAGACCCTGGACAAGTTACTGAGGCCCTCGGACAGTACCTCGTCTGAATCAGGGGGACAGGGGCAGTGCCCTGGCAGCATGGGTATGGCAACTGGGTGAGCTGATACCTCAGAGGGCTCAACTTGCCCAGCGGGGGGCATGCACTGGGGAAACTGACAGGGGTTTGGCCAGTGCTGAAAGGATGGAATGGCCCCTGGCCCTTTTCTTCCACTGAGACAGCCCAGAGGGCAGTCCTGGGGGACAAGGGGGAAGGGGTAGGCTGTCTGAAGGGGCAAAGGTTGGCTGCAGATTCCTATCACCCCATGGAGGAGGTAGAGGACGCACAGAAGAGGCGCAGGTTCCAGTGCCAATTGGGGTGGTAGTGCCCAGCACTGACTTGGGAGGTAGTGAGCCCCTGTCCCAAAAGAGGTGCAGCAAAAGGGGTGTCTTATGGTGGTGGGAGGAGGGGCTCCCCCCTCCCATGGGACGCTGGACAAAGAAGGTGGGTTCCCGCCCTGAGGGGGCATTCCCAGGCCAGGACCATGATGGCCAAGGGTACCTCAGGCCATCCCTGCCGACAAGGCACCTCCACCCTTACTGGGGGAGTAGGTGGCCCAGAGGCTGTGGGCAAGGAGGTGTCTGCGCCAGGATAGGAGATCTACAGGGGCCAGCCCTGCGGTGGTGCCGATAGGGAAACAGAGGCCCAGGGCCCGAGAGGGGTAGATCACCCATCCTCTCCAGGCTGAGTCAAATCCAATCCTTCCCCTCCAAATCTGCGGCAACTCCCTCTACAAGATGTCTCAGATGTGCTTTTTGAGGCGGAGCCTCTTGACCTCAAGGGGACGGCGCCAGGCGCTGACTGGTTGCCCTCCCACTCGGACCCAGCAGGGGAGGAACCTCATGGCATGGGTGCTGGGGCTCGAGACTCTGGGTGGCCGGCCCAGCGCTGGGCTGAAGGGGGTGGGGCGCCCGGGTGGCTTGGCAGGCTGGGAAGGGCGGCGCAGGGACGACCAGGGGCCCCCTTCCACGCCGCGTGGGGAGCGGGGGAACAACTCCCTAAGGGGCAACTAACAGACCAATTAAGCTGCCAATAAAAAATTTAATCAAGTAATAATGCACCTTACTTTGTTTAATTAGTGTTCTGTCAAGTGAATGAATATTTAAGACGCGGGTAGCGGTGCCAGCATCTGCCCAGCGGGCAGAGAGGCCGAGCCCACATTTCAATCGGCCTGACAGCTCCCCACGCGGGCACTGATTGCCACGCCGCTGCCCCAGAGGCCTGAGAACGCAGGGCGCTGCGGAGAGCTCTCCATCCCTGAGCAAGCTGACACTGGCCAGCCCTGCCCATCTGGGCCTCGGTTGCCTCATCTGTAAAATGGGGGCAGGAGTCCAGGCCAGTCTGCCAGACCTACAAACAAAAAAACCTTGGACTCATTTTGTTTCAGGAACTCCAGGTAGGTGCAGATGGCACTGAGAGCCTGAAGCCCAGTCTGTGTGCCCGTGTGCCCCACGTCTACGCTCCTGTGCTCCTGGGACGCCCGGGTCTGTCAGCTCTTTGCTACGGGGTCAGAGCTGTGTGTGCCTGTGAGCGGACACCCGAAGACCCCCAGCCTGCGATACCCTAGGACATGGCCCCCAAAAACCCCCGAGGTGAGGCCAGAGGCGTGGCTCCTCCTCTGGCCTGTGTGACCCAGAGCGAGGCCCGTCTAGGCTACACTTCGGTCCACTCGTCCTTTCATTCGTTCAACTTGGGAGTATGTGCCCTGTGTTGAGCCCAGTGTTTCTTTCCCTGGAAAATACAGAACTTGTGCTGCCTTTCCAAGGCCCTGTCTGGGAACCCTGCAGGCCCAGGTCGCTCCCCTTTCTCCTCGCCTCTCGTCCTGCGGGCGCGCGTGGGCGGTGGCCAGAGCCTTAGAGGCCGGGCCTGACAGCGCCGCCCCGCGGGTCTCGTTTGCATATTCATAACCTGGGCGGGCATGCGCACCCCGGAGGCGGGCGGGTGGCGTCTCCCTCCCCAACCCCGGCATCCTCAACGGCGGCCTCCTGCTCCCTTTTCTTTACGGAAAGGACCGGGCGCCCCAACTCCCACCCCCCCCCAACCACCTGACAGACTCGCGCTGAAAGGACTTTGGTAATTATTTGTTTCAGTTGAGCTGTTTTCAGTCTAGGCTAGGCTGAGTCTTGTAATGAGTATGGATTTGCCAGTAAATAAGTCCCCCGCTTCTAACCCCTGTAATAAATGCATTTGGAGTAATCTGGCGATCACGCGGTGTAATTGCTGGCTGTCAGGGCAGATGGATGCGCCGCGCGCTGACTTTGCCGCTGTCCGCCCTTCCTTCATGCTGCGCCTCCGTCCCTGCCCCCACCTGGCGGTGAGTCTAGGGGCAGGCCTGGCCCTGCTCGGACCCCAGCCCAACGTCCAAGGCCTTGGGGTCCCTCCTGAGCCCGACGGCGTGGGCTTTCCAAGCCATCTGCCTGTGAAGCCGTAGTCTGCACCTGGAATGCCAGGGCTTTGTTAAAAACGCGCGGTGCCGGGTGCCATCCGATTGCCGGTTGAAATGATCTGTGGGTGGGGTCCCGAATCTGCAGTTTAAAACGCCCCCCTCTGGCCCTGTTAGGCCAGGGCATCCCTTAGCGAACAATCAAGTTCCAGCTTTACTTTTCAACAGAACCAATGAGATATTCTTGCACGTGGCCACCTCTCCCTCCCCCATTTCCACTTGCTTCTTTTGGCTACTTTTTCAGACAAATATTGCCTTGTTCATGCCTCTAAGACTTTGTCCAAGCCTCTGCGTGGCATGTCTTGGCTCCTTCTCTGCTTGGGGATGTCCACCTGGCCTGGCTCAAATGCCCCCTCCTATGTGAAGCCTTCGTGAACTTGCCTAGATGGGGTCCCTCCTCCTCACCCCTGCAGTTGGGCATATAGTTGTCTTTTTATACAGAGGCCTGATCCTGCCACACGGAGGGGGCTGTGCCCCCCCTTAGCTTCTTTGGGCAGCTTCCCGTGCTTTGCACACGCTGGTGTGCAATAAACGTGAGGTGCGTGAACCAATGAAAGTGGTGAGCTTTGGCTGCCTCCCGGAAGAGGCCCCGAGTATGCGGGCTGCCTCCCGGAAGAGGCCCCGAGTATGCGGGCTGCCTCCCAGAGCGAGCCCCGAGTCTGTGAGCTGAGCGTATGCATTTCCAAATCCCAGGGTCTCATATTTGCCAAGTCCTCTGCCCACCCAATGCAACCATTTGGGCATTCTGGATGTGGAGGAGGCCCTATCCTACCATGTACGGGCATAAAGGAAACTTCAGAGATTTAGCCAAGTCAGCCCAGCCACCTCCTGCACTCTGACACCCAAATTGGGGTGAGTGTGAGATTCCTGTCAGCATTTAGCGAACACCCACCCTGTGCACGCACTGTTCTAGCCGCTGGGGGTGGAGCCGCACTGCTGGATGCTGACATTTGATGAGACAGACAAATTCCTGCGCAGGGGAGAAGGAACCCTGCTCCTTGTCTCGGCTCTGCAGTGAAGCTTCCTGGGGAAGCCCCTTGTACTGAAAGCTCTCACTGTGCCCGTGCCTGCCTTCCAGGGCCTGACCCAGGCCTCAGGCCCAGATTACCTCCTCAATAACCAGGCCCTCCACCCTGGTACCACCTCCCAGGCCAGCCCTTCCCAGCTCTGCACCTGGGCCCTGAGCCGCTCCTGTGCTTTGGCCTGGCGTTGGGACACCACACGTGCAAGGGGACGGTGCTTCTGCCCCACCTCCTGACTGTGAGAGAGTAAATGAACTACCTGGAAGGAGGCCTGGCCTGGTTACAGTATGGTGTGAGGGTGCCATTGCTGCAGCGCAGACCCCATATGAATGAAGCCTTTCAGGGAGTACCGTGGATGGTGGTGAGGCCACTGTGGGGTGGTCATGGGCACAGACACAGGAGCTGGGGGAACCCTGCTCAGACTTGGGCTGACTGCTTAGCTTCTCTGTGCCTCAGTTTCCTCATCTGAACAGTGGGGAGAGAGACCCTAGTGTGCTCCTCATAAAATTATTTGGCTACAGGAATTAAGGCTTGATAGACCTGGAGGACTGTCTGTGCATGGAAGTGACACACATGTGTCAGCTGAAAAAAACAGCCCATTTTGTGTCCCGGATGCCAGGGAAGCCCAAGAGAGTGAAGGCGGGAGAGGAGGACGGATTCCAGAGCAGGTGACTTTGTACTTTTCTTAAAGGATGACCAGGAGCTTGCCAAGGGTGGGAGAAGGGCAGACTCAGGTGCCCCAAGAAGCCTCCATTACTGGCCAGCAATCCTCCTTGTAGCTTCTTACCCCTCTGCTCACTGAAACTCTTGTGGGACTAAAACTGCCTCTAGGAGCGTGAGGTGACATGGGTGTGTGCTGGAGGGGGCCAGGGGGGGCAGAGGCAGGGGGACGTGTAGCGGGACAGACCTCAGTGTGCGCTGAATTGGCTCCCCCACACGGGCAGCTGCAACTGATCCTCGCCCTGCTGTCAGCCAGCAATCATGTTTAATCAAGGCCCCAAATGAGACAGCCGAGTGTAGGCAGCACCTTCGGTCTCACAATGCAATTAGCACAGACAAAGCCTCCCGCTTCCCTCCCGGCCCCAGAGAAGGTGGAGAAGGATGAGGCGCGCCCAGGCCCTCCCCAGCAGGCTGTGGAGAGGTTTGAAAAGGAACCGGTGATAGACTAAGAGGTGGCAATGAATTGCATCCGAATGACGGCTCCCTAGCTGTCAGCAGGGAGAGCACATCTTCACTGGATCTCGCCAGGTTATCTGGCTTTGAACAGCGACTCCCACTCATACCTGAGGTCCGCTTCTCTCCCAGCCCCTCAATCTCTCTGAGCCCCTCTGTCTCTCTTTCTCTCTCCTGCATCTTCTCTCTCGTCTTCTGAGGACAGATGCAGGCTGGGTTTGCATGAATAAAACATAAGTGAAGGGGGAAAAAATCCCGAACTGCACAGCCCAGGCTTGGGGACAGAAAGCAAGCGAGCCACGTAGCTGGCTCCGTGTACAGCCCTCCTCATGCTGGGTGTGTGTGTGTGTGTGTGTGTGTGTGTGTGTGTCTCACCCCCAGGAGGGCCATCCAGTGTCTCTGGCCCCACTGGGAGGGGCATGTGGGTCTGAGAGGCTGGGCCGGGACCCTGGGGTCCTGACTCAACTACTCCTCCCAGCACTGGAACAGGCGATCTCTGTTTTCTCCTGGTCAAGGAGCCTGAGGTCTCAGGCCCTGCCCTGGCTGAGCTTGAGGGGCTGGGTGGGTGGATGGCCCACAGCCCTTGCCCAAGACCTGCAGACCCGGCTTCTCCCCTCTGGCCCTATTAAAACCTGGGCGTGTCAGAGCAGGGTGCAGAGGTTGGGTCTCCGGCCAGACATTAAAACATACAGAGTAGAGGGCTTTCTCTGAGTTCCCCCCTCCCCTCCCCTCCCTGCCATAGGAAGCCAGGCCTGGCACCCACTGCCCAGTGAAGGCTGGCAGAAAGAGGGCTGCCCACAAATACTGTAGGTACTCGAGGGCCAGGAGTCAGAGTTTCAAGAGGACCTTAATCATTCATCTGTCCATTTATTCATTCATGTATTTGCTCAGTGCCTCTAGGGCCTACCTAGGAGACACTGGACAGGGGACATCACGGTCACTGAGACAGCCCTGGGTCCCGCTGTCTGATGGGGCAACAGGCCAGTGACACCAGTGACGGTGCTGGGTAACCGAGTGATGAAGGCAGGCACCTCACTCAGACTGGGGGCCTCGGAGAGGCTGGACTGGACATGGGCCTGGAGGTGAGGTGGCGGTGGCCAAGGGAAGGGTGCAGGACAAGCGCCTCCGGAGGAGGGCTGGGGCAGGCCAGGCTGGGGAGTGCAGGCACAGAGATGAAGGGCTGAGGCGGGGCTGAGCATGAGAGGGGAGGCGGCGGGCCGAAGGTCTGGGCAGGGCTTGTGGCTGGTCATGGACAGGAGGCTGGGCTTTGTTCAGGGGTGGCCAGGGCCTTGGGCTATAAGCCAAGGCCTGTCATGGTCAGGTTTGCCTTTTACTAAGAATTCCTTCTCTCTCTCTCCTTCCTCCCCCCTGAAACCTGACATTCACTGAGGCCAGAGTGAGTGTGGCAGGATGTGTGCTTGTCCTGAGTGAGAGAAGGTTTAAAGGATGGAAAGGAGAGAGTGCCCCGCCATGCCGCGCGTAGCGGGTGGGAGAGGGACACTGCCAGGCCCACCCCAGCGCCGAGTGGGCTGGGGGCGTGCGGGAGCAAAACTAACCCTGCGCCAGGAAGGCTTCCCAGAGGAGGCAACTTTTGGGTGGGATTTGATGATGACTAGGAACTTGCCGATGGCTATCAAAGTATGTTTAAAGAGTTTCTCTCCTTAGGAGATGTCTGCCTCCAAGGTGGGATAGGGAGGCTTACTCCCTTCTAAGTGCTTTGAGAACTTTGACCCACTTCATCCTCTCAGTGTTCCTCTGAGACCCAGTTTGCAGAAGGGCTGCCTGGCTATAAAGCAAATGGCCTCAGGTCACACAGCTGGAAAACAGCAGAGCCAGGATTTGGACCCAGGCAACCAGCTCCAGCGCCCACACTGATAACAAGCAGCTGGTGCCTGGGAGACGTCTATACTGAACACCCGCCGTGTGTCAGTCCCCTGCCAGGCACTGGGAGGGGGGCCAAAGCACCACTAGCACCCCGGCCCTCCTTCTCCATGCTGCGGTCCCTGGGGAGACTGGGAGAGGTGTCCAGTGACTCCCAACGACCTGTGTCCATATCTGTTTGCCAGGGCTGGGCAGCTTGCCGGGGACGTGAGTTTGAAAGACAGAGTGGTCATGTCCCATTTCCACTCAGGCCGGGCTGGCTGGGCCGAGCACTGCTGGAGGCCAGGCAGGCCTGGCTTGGTGGAGCTGGGACTGGCATTCCCACCTGTAGCAACATGCCACTCCAGGAGGCGACGGGGACAGGTCCTCCTTGGCTCACGCTAGTCCAAAGGCAGGGCAGCATCCTTGACAGGACACTCAGCCTCCTCCCTCCATGCAGCCTCCCCAGAGAGTGGTGAGGGGGGTCCATTATCAGGCAAATAGCAGTTGCCCTTGTGAAAATGAAATACAGATTCAATACCTGTGCCTTTCAGCTCACAAATCTTGCCCCTAGCCCAGATAATAGCCGGTACAGACACTGACTCAGATAACAGAACAAGGGGGGACAGACCTCAGCCCTGAATCCCCAGCAGTTCTCCCTGGGCCTCAGGGACCAGCCCCTGCCTCCCTGCTGCCCCTTGGAAGGTGACAGCACAGATGTGCCTGAGGCTTGTGCGCATACTACCTGGAATCCCCCCTTTCAGAGGCAGGAGGGTGGGGTGCCCAGGAAAGGACTGCCACCCTGCGGTAATCTTGGACTTGTCCTGTGGGGGCCTGGCAAGCACAGCCCAGCCTGGGAACTGGGGGTCGTGGCTCCAGAGTTGTTTGCTGACAGTGGGTGGCTGTGCCACCCCCACTCTCCCAAAACGGGTACCAAGGGGTTCAGGAAGAGCTGGGAGGCCCACTTCCTGCTCCCGTCCATTTAGCCAGCGGTTCATCCAACTTTTACGAGTGGGCTGGCAGTGAACTCATCCCCGTTACAATGCACCCAGGGACCCTGACAACTAATTTAATTTAAAACAGCCTCGCAATAAAAAGCTCAGAACGGAAAACTGCCGAGTCTTGGGGGTTATTTAACAAATTGCCTCACAGATAAATACTTTAAAATGATTCTCAAACCAGAGTCCTGTGAAGTTGAAGTAAAATTAAGAAAGTCAAATCAAAATGTAAATTAATGGTGTTGAGATACAGCGTTTGAATTGGCAGGAGTCACACGCAGGGAGCGTTGGCAAGGGTTCTGCCTTCTGTTCAGCGGACGTGGTGCCTCCAGGCAGTGCCAGAAACCCCTTCGGAAACCAGGCACTGGGGAACTGGGGCGAGGCTGCCCTGACCCCACCCAGCACCCACCTGGCACACCCTTCCACCTTCAGGGACAGTCACACGCACCAGCCCCAGCAGGGACCCTAGCTGGCTCCTTCCCCGCCTCTGGCTCAGGCCCTGGTCCGCCCAAGCAGGTGTAAAATGGAGGTGCTTGCTGCACCTATCTTGTCAGGTGGCATCATAAAACAAAGGAGACTGGGCATGTGAGGGTCTGGCGCATACTGGGCCTGCCGAAAGCACAAGGTCCCAGGGTGACGACGGTTATCACTCACATATTTACTACTGCGTGAATCTTACAGGACCCCTGCAAACCTGGCAGGGACAGCATTCCCATTTGATTGACAAGTAAACTGAGGCCAGAAGGCACAGGCAGAATGGGAACGGCTCCACATGTGGAGGGGCTTGCACCTCCGCCTCCTCCAGGCAGCATAGAGAGTCCTGATTTTACTTCTTTGTCCATGGCTTTCTGTCTCTCTTCCCGCTGAAGGCAGAGAAGCTGGGGCTGGGCCCGCTGCCAGCCCAGTGCCCAGATAATGGGCTCAGAACTGGGCTACACCCCTATAGGCACGCCCCCACCCCAACCATGGGCTTATGCCCCAAGCAGCCCATCCGCCCGGCCAGGGGCAGCTCTGGGCTTCTTTGGATGTGCTCAGGACTGTAGGGTGCTTGTCAGGAGATGGGCACCCATATGCCCCTTCTTCTTGGGGCTGGAGTGGCCCCAGGAGCCGACAGCATTGGGAACAGTATCTCCAACTGCATTTCTTGATAGTGCCACATGCTAATCAGTCTGGGAGAGAAGAAGAGGGGTCCCCAGGGAACAGAGGCAGGGAGGGGTGAGGAAGGACGGGGCGGGTGATGGAGCCTAGGAGATGGGCAGAGGGGCATGTCAGGGTGTGGGGGACGCCTTCCCCCAGCCCTCAGTGACAGGTGGTAGAGAGAGGTGGGGGGAGGGAGGGCAGGAAGGTACTGCATGTGTGTGTGGCGTGGGGGGAAGGGGGCTCAGTGCATGTCTTCACCTGGAACCAGGAGCCTATCTGACACTGCAGAAAGCTTTGAACTGGGGGGGGGGGGGTACCACCAGGCCTGGCTGAGGTGCGAGCTGTCAGCTGTCAGCTCCTGGTGGGGTAGGCATCCTCCCTGGGCTCAGCGAGCCAGCCCAAGGAGGGGATGGGTCTCTGGGTGAGCCGCTGGAAACCTGGGTGGGGTGGGGGGCTCTCCTCCCAAGCAGGTCCCCCAGATGGGAGGCCAGTTGTGGTGGGGGTGCTGGGGCTGCTGACTCTACCCTGCAATGGCCTGGCCCTATCCTGGGCAGAGGGGAGGCAGTCTCCTCCCTGCAGGGACACACAGAGCTGGGATGGGGAGCATCACGTGGGGAGGGGCGCGGCAGCCAGGGGACTGGCCTGGGCGACTGCAGCACCTAAATGCTTGGCCGGGAAATCTCCACAAGCTGGCCGTGCGGTGCTGCAGACGCAACAGGCTTCTTATCGATAGTCATTAAGTCTTTAGCAAATGGTTTGGGGAGAAAAAATAGCCACGATGAGGACCTATCTTGGGCGCCTATCCCAGATCTCCTCTGTGAAGGCGCACAGTGCCTCAACCCCGGCCCTAGGGCCAGGCCAATGTCCCTCAGCCGGGGAGCAGAGCACGGGAGTCCAGGAGACCTGCTGGAACCTCGGAGGGGGCCAGGTTAGTAAGAGGCACTGGCAGGTCCAAGCTCTGTGCGAAGTGCTCCCTGCCTCAAACCTCACGGTGGCGTTAGGGAGGAGATGCTGTTACCGACAGATGTGGCAACTGAGGCCCCAAGAGGCCAGCTCGAGTGCTCAGGGTCACACAGCTGGTAGGTGACAGAGTCAGGAATTCCTGCTGCACCAAGTGGGGGTGCTGGAGATCAGTGATCAGAGCCCAGCCTGCCTGCCTCCAAGGAGGCCAGCCCAGGCCCAGTTCCCTTGGGCCCACAGAGCTGCACCAAGGGTTCTCTTGGCCTCCCACAAGTCTTTGAGCCTTTCTGAGTTTGAGTTTCCTCTCCTATGAAATGGAGCCACAACAGCAGGGCTGGGCCCCGGGAGGAAATGTACAGGGAAGTTGTTTGGAAAACTATAAAATGCCAGACAAACAGGAGGCTGGCGGAAAGCTTCCCCCGTCCCCCTTGCAGGCGATTGTAGTGCCACCTGAATGTAGGTAGCAGGTCCAGCGGGATCCAGCCCCGGCCACCAAACCCAGGGGAGGACTGCTGCAGTGGAGAAGAAAACACAGTAACTAACTCAAGCGGGTGTGCTGGGGCCGTGGGAAATGCCCAGCCGATCGGGGCAGATTTAACAGGACTTTGAAAAATAAAAAAGGTAAAACAGCAAACCTCTGCCTGTTCCTCCCGCTGCAATAAAAATGGATTTATTTGTTCGTGGAATGAAATTTAATAACTTTGGTGGGAGATGAGGCGTGAACAATAATAGTTTTTTTTCTCTTTTTCATTTTGGAAGTGGGGAGAGAAGGAAGGAGGAGAGAGGTGGGGGCCTGTTGGGGACGGGGTGGGGAACAGGACTGCTCCTGGGCCCACAGCCCTGGGGGCTGGTTAAGTAGACCAAGGAGGGCTGTCCTTATTCACTGTTCCAAAGGGACAGTCCATTCAGCCCACCCACTTCTCAAACCTTCCTGTCTCCTGGGCCGGCCGTACTCATTCTTCACTCTTCCCTGCGCGCCCCCTGTGGACATCAAGCCTTTGCCTCTATTGGGATCTCCTCTTTGGGTGCCTTTCTGACCTCATTAAAATTTCATTCATCCTTGGAGACCCCTCAAAAAAGTCCCCCTGCCAGGCTCCCATGGTGCCCGCAGCTGGAAGTCCCCGGAGCCCTTGTTAGCACCACCCCTCTCGGGGAACCCACCTGATTTTCCACCCAGTGCAGGGCTGTGTGGGGCTGGGGTGCTCCCAGAGGCTGGCATTCCTGGGCCCTGCACAGAACAGCCCTCTGGCAATATGTGTTGAATGAATAAGTGAAAGTCATGGGCAGGGACCCAGTGTCTACTTTTCCAGGTAACCTGGTATGGCGGGGCTGGGGCCAGGCTGAGGCCAAGGAACTGCCCAGCTTCTCAGGCAACCACTGCTTTTTGGTGGGGCTGGGGCCAACCTGGCACCTTTCGCAGACCAGAGGGCTTGCTCCTGGAAACTCCTGTTCCTCCAGCTACATGTTGTGTCATTTTACCTTCCTAGGCCTCAGTTTCCCCATTTGTCACTGAAGTGGTTGTGGGATTGCCGTGAGACCAGGGCCCTTTGTCAAGCAGGAGGCTGGTCTGCTCCCTCTGTTTTCCCCAGGGCCTGTAGGACCTATGACCTTGGGAGTTGCAGATCTTTAAGGGGCCCTTAGTCAGGACTCAAGGAGGCCAGGCTGGGTGCAGAGACTGGGAGTGGCAGGAGGCTTAGGAGGGGGCCTCAAGGAGCCTCCAATCTGCTCAGTGGCATTTCCAGGTCTAGGCTCCACAGCCTGAAGAGGCCTGAGTGGCTCCGGCTGGCTCCTGTGCTATGTTATTGACCAGCCACCGAGCATTGCATCCTCCTGGCAGACAAGATGATGCGATTCCCAATCGACTGCTGGACTCATAACCTGAGGCCCTGTCCCGCCAGCCAGAGGGGCAAGTGGGAGCTGCTGGGGCCTGGGGGGGTGGCAGGGGTGGGGAGAGTCTCACTGCAGCCTAGGATGGAGGGCCTGGCCCCCCACCTGTTTCCCAGGTCAGGCCCCTGGGAGGCAGGCCTAGGGGCAGCAGCCTGGTGGGTGTGTCAGGGTGGGCCGTTGGGGGTGCTCCTAGCGGAGACTTTGGAAGCCAAAAGTGCAGGAATTCCAGGAGCTAAAATTAGGAGGTCAGCTGATCCAGCAGTTTTTGTTTTTAATTAAATAATTACGTAACATCAGATAACTATGGAAAAAGTACACATGGCATCTCTGTCAGTTATGAAGCACAATAAACCACACACTCTGAACCCACCATGCAAATTAAGCCCAGCAGATAAAGGCCCAGACTGCTGGGTTAAAATTCCGGCTGTGCCACTTCCTGCTGTGTGGCCCAGGGCGCATTGCTTCACCTCTCTGTGCCTTGGTCTCCACAACCATATAATGTGGAGGAGAGGAAAGAGCAACACCCCACCCAGGTATAGCATTATTCCAAGGATTAATTCTGAGGCACAGTGGGCCAGACTCATGGTCCTAGAGGGCTGCCTTTGAACCCCACTTGTCACTTTCTGGCTTCTACTCTGGCCAGGGGACTTGGCCCTCCAAAGCCTCAGTTTGGGCGTCCATCAGATGGCCAGGATGAAACTGGAAGGTTTGTGGAAGGATTAGCTGAGGTCAGAGACGGTGCTTACTTACATAGTTAGTGCCAGTTCCCGGCCGTGCTGAGGCCCTGTTTGGAGGCACAGCCCAGAGAAGGTGCTGGGTGCACACCTGCCGCTGGGCTGCGAGCCTGTGTGGTCTGGCGCGTCAGATGGTGTGTGAGTGCGTGTGTGTGTGTGTGGGTTCTCGCCTCCCAAACACACTCCTCAGGGAGTAAAAGCTGGGCTTGGCAGGGTAAACACTGCAGCTTCCTGTGGAGAAGCCAGAGTTCAGTCCTGTGCTCTTGGGGGGGAGGCCCTGAAGTCCCCAGGATTTTACCAGGGCCACAGCTGAGATCTGGGTTGGCCACTTTTGGGTTGGAGGACTGGCTGGGCTGAGAGTGAGGGAAGAAGGCTGGGGCCCTGACCATCGGGGAGCCCAGGGAGAAGGGAGGCCATCTAGCCAGCTGTACACATTCCCATCATGCCTACATGGGGCAACCTGTCAGCCCAGCTAGGTGGAAGGATGTTGGGGGGGAAATGCCTCCTCCTCCAAAAGGGAGTCACCTAGAATTTCCCAACTAGGCATGAAACCAGCTCAGGGCAATGGTCTTTTTTTATGTTGGGGAAACTGAGGCACAGTTCTCCCATTGCTGTGGGGCAGCCCACACACTTCTGGGGCTTCCAGATATCAGCCCCCCTTTCTTCCAGGAGCAGACACCATTAAACTGCCCCATGGGCTGGTCAGCTGCTGCTCTGGAGGCCCGGGGTGTTGGGTGCTTCACAGAAGGAAGGTTATCTAATTAAATCACTCCAGTTCTGGAGCTTGGGGTGGGGAAGGCCCTGGTTGCCCAGTGATCTCAGGACTCATTCTGGGATCCTGAAGACGCCCCCCCTTCCATCTGGGAGCCTCTTCCACAGTCAAGGGGTGCCACCCGAGGACCAAAGGGGTCACTTCCCATCAAACCAGTTGGGCCCGATTTTCCAGGGCTAAAAGGGAGGTCCTGGATCCAAGGCCTGCCCCGATCACCTGCATGACAGAGGAGGGCGTGAGCACTGAGGTCTTGGCTTTGGGGAAGCCTGGTCTCCACTATGGCCCCAGGAAGCACTTTATTCTCTCTGGCTTGTTCTTCTGCTCAGAGAAAACAGGAGGTGAGGCTGACCCTGTGGGCCCTCCCCAAGAATCCTGGACCGCATCGAGGCCACCTGGGCCCTGCCTGGCTGGCCCTCGCCCTGCCCCTCTCATGGGCTCCATCACTCCATCTGGAGGGAAACGGCCCTCCTGGGTCTGGGCACCATCCCAAGCCTGGCACTTTAAACATGTAATTTCTCTGGACCCTCATCACGATTTACTATATTCCCGCTTTACAGATGGGGGACTGAGGGGTTGTTCCGTTTTGTTCTCACTCCTTTTAGCCGCCTCCTCCTCCTCATTGGTGCCCCCCCAACCCAGGCTGGGCATCTCTGTAAAACAGTCTGACCCTGCCAATTTCCTGCCTGGCCCTGGGGCCCTGGTGAAACCTCAGGGGCCTCCACCTGTGACCCTGGTGACCTTCCCGCCGGACCTTCACACCCCTCCCCTGCTCACCCGCAGCTCCTGGAATAAGCCACGCCTGTGCCCCCTGGCCCACCTCACCTCACCCTGCGGGCTGATACTTCCTCAGCAGGCCCTCTGACCCTTCATCAGGGGCCCCCCACGGAGGTGCCCCCTGACCCTCCACCTCCTGGGCCAAGAGACCCCCCTCACCGCACCCCTGGCGCAGCAGCTCCAAGGGCAGGACAGGGCTGGAGGCCCCGCAGGTGCCCAGAGCAGCCCGGCGCCCCGAGTCCCGTTCTGTCTCCAACACCCAGAGCAGCACCAGGCACACCACGGGCCAGGCAAGTGTGTGAGTAAACGAATGTCTCCTCTGCTCCGCTCCCTGTGCCGCACGAGGCATCCAGAGAGGGTCATCTTTGCGTCTCTGATGTCACTGCTCAAGCTCGCAGCCAGTATCAGCTCATTAAATCCTCCCAACAGCCATATGGATGCTACTATCCCATTTTCCAGAGGAGGAAGCTGAGGCACAGACTGGGAAGTGAAATCACCCAGGGTCACAGCCAGGAAGAGGTGGGCCCTCCTGTCCTCAGGAGCTGAGGTCAGCCTGGTCCAGGCAAACCCTAGGATGACTGGACCACCAGAGCAGAAGGTGCGACAGATGCCCCAGGGGTTAGGGGGCAGGACTCGGGGGAAGTGGGGGAGGGCAGTGCAGCCAAGATGGAGCAAATACCTCCCGACCACTCCCCCTTTAGCAGCCGGACTGCCTGAGGCTGGGAGGTGGAGAGAGACTTGCTCCAAGGAAATAGAGTTGCACGATTTAGCAAATAAAAATACCAGATGCCCAATTAAATTAGAATTTCAGAAAAATACCCAATAAGTTTTATAGTATAAGCATATCCTATGTGATCTTTGGGACTTACTTATGCCAGAAAAAGTACTCATTGTTTGTCTGAAATAGACACTTAGGTGTTTCCTGTATTTGATCTGTCAGCCCTACAAAGAAGGCGTAGAAAGGACTCCAGGAGGTGGCAGCCAGGCTATAATGGGAGATTGCAGCCCACTTCACAGGGAAACTGAGGTTCAGGCAGGCTTGTTATTGGCAGAGCTAAGCTGAGGCCCAGGCCCTGGACTCCCAGCCCTCTCACTCAGTGGGCTGCCGCAGGAGGCCACGCTTGGTGGCCCCTTCCCGGCCTCCCAGCACAGCAGAGCTGCTCGGCGCCCCTCCTGCCCCTGCAAGGCCTGCAATTCTCCTTTCCAACTTGCCCCGCCGCCATCCCTTTCCTCCTCATACTCCCGCTCTCGCTCAGCTCCTCGGCTTAAGGCTTAGATTTCCTCATGTGGAAGGGATCTGCATGGAGTGAATTTTCACAGCTGGGTCATCACCTCCTAAAAATAGGGCTGAATGATGGATGGGAGCTGTCGCCCGGCCCTCCAGCCATGGGAGCAGTGGGACTGGGGAGAAGGAGTGGGTTGGGTGAGGGGTCCACAGACCCCAGCCAGTGCCCCCGAACCTGGTGTGACTCCCCAGCCCTGCATGGGCCGAACCCCTCTCACTGATGGGGAAGAAACGGCTCTGTGCCTAAGGTCTTCAGAGCTGGGACTGAGCCTCCTGGACGAGCCGCCTGCCACACCAAGTGATTCCTCTGCCCAACAGGGGCCCTCACCAGCAGCTGGGAGTGTCTGCCCTGGGTGGGCTCAGGGCCATACCGCCCGGAAGCATGTCACAGGGACCTTGTCATAGGGCTGGCCTCTCGCCCTCCCCAGCTGTGCCCTATACTCAATTTGTTTCAGCTTCTTGGTCTTTAAAGACCCAGGATCCAGCTGCTGATGGGCATTGTGGAGACATGGCTGCGCTTCAGGCTGCCGATGGGAAGGTGGGGGGCACAGGGGCTCCTTGCTCCCAACACACACACACATGTACACACACCCCTTCCCCTTGGTCTCTGGAGGCACTGCCATTTAAGCACAGGTCTGGGGTAGGGGCCTCCAGCCGGTATCACTGCCTGGGCCTAGCATTGGGCCGACACTGCTGAGGCAGGACCTCCGCCAACCCATGGCTCACCCGGGCCTGTGGCTGCCCAGAGCCTGAGAAGGCTGCTGTTTGGCCCCTTGGGCTAAGGGCCTCCCGTGGCAGTGGGTGGGCTTCAGGAAACCACTTTGGCCCTGAATGGTGGCAAAAGCATATATGTTTAGACCCTAGGACCTCCTAGAGACTGCAGCCTGAGGCCTCCTTTCCTGGGTCTCTCAGATGGAGGCCCAGGGGAGCTCTCCCCACACCCCAGGTCCAGGCAGCCCCGAGTTGGCTCTAAGCGGCCTGGCCCCTCTGTCATGCCCTTGGCCCGCAGCCACATGCAGAGCATGCTCCGAGTTCCTGGCCTCCGGGTGCCGGAGTCAGTCCTCGCCTCCCCTCCCTTCCTCACACCAGCACTGTGCCCAGGTCAGAAGGACACTGCCCTCCGGGAGATGGGCACACCCCCTCTGCACTGATCAGGGATGTGAGGCCCAGCCCTGGCTTCTTCTCAAGCCTGAAACCCTGCCCAGTCCCAGCCGTGTCCTTCCTCCATGGGAGGAGGCCTGGAATCATGATATTAAATGCAGCTGCACCAAAACATGGCCTCAATCCAATTATGCGGGGAAACAAGAGGAGCCGCTTAGGCTAATCTGGTTATTCCGCCCCGGCCTCCCTCGGCAGCCTCGGAGGGATGCCCAGGAGGGGCAGCTGTCTGTGTGGGCAGTGGCGTGAGCATGGCTCTGGGTCCCAGGGGGTCCTGCAGGGTGGCTGAAGGCCTGGCTGCCTGTCCCATGGCCATCTGCCCAACGCACTCAGCTCCTGCTGGCAGGGCGGCCATGGAGCTGTGGAGATGCCGCTCCGCTCTCGGCCAGGTGGGAGGGACCTTCATCAATCAACCTATGAACATGTGCCAAGCAGGGGGCTTCAGGTGCCGGGGCCTGATCTTGGCAGGGGGACCCAGCGGTGAAGGAAGAGCTGGGTAAATGGTTTCAGATGGGCTGATGGCAAGGGGGGAGACCCCTTTGAGGAGGTGATACTGCAGCAGAGGCCAGCCGTGGGAGGCCGTCCCAGCAGAGGGAACAGCTAGAGGCCAGAGCAGGGAGGGATTGGGCGGGTTCCAGAACATAAAGGAAAGGCAGTGTGTCGGAAGGTGGTGAGTGGAGGTCTGGGGACCCTGGTAAAGAGCTGGGATTTATTGCAGGGGAGAACTGCGATGGGATTTGGGTTTGCAGAGCCTCACTGGCCTCTGGGTGGACAGACCGCAGTGCGGGCAGGGGGAGGTGGTGCTTGGAGCAGGGCAGGAGTGGCAGGTAGGAGAGAAGAGGCTGGGTTCAGCTGTCCTAAAGGGACTCACTGGCCACTGAGTGTGAGTAAGGGGTCTGTGGCCTCTTCCTGCTTCTGCCCACATAGCCACCAGGGCACCTTGGCTGGGTGCCTCTGAGTGCTGGCTCCGGGAATGAGACCTGTTCTGTTCTCCGGGAGATTATGCTTCAAGGAGGAGACACCTGGAGCAAGAACTTACAGGCAGGAAGCAAGTAACCAAGTGGTGGGTGGGTGGGGAGCCTGCAAGGGAAGATCAGAGGAGGGAGCAGGAGCGGGCAGGCTCCGGCGGTCGGGCAGGAGAGGACAGAGGGACCAGCAAGTGCGAAGCCTGGGAGGTGCGGGAGAGCGCAGCTGCCATGGAACAGCCACAAGGCCAGGGAGGCCGAGACAGAGAGGTGGAGGGGCTGGGGTGGGAGGTGGGCAGGAGAGGCGGAGGCTGGGCCCAGAGGCCCTGGCAGGTTCCTATGGGAACTGAGACCCTTGGAGGGAGGGGCTAGGTAGGGTGGGTGAGGCCGGCACAGGCAGGCCTGGTGGAGGGAGAAGGGCCCACGCTCAGGGGCGTGTGGAGTGGGGTGAGGGCGAAGGAGACACTTCCAGCTTGAGGTGTAGCCAGGCCTGGAGCGGCACTTGGGCCGAAGGAAGGACAACAGGGGGCCAGTGGGAGTTCTTGAGTGAGCGAAGAACAAGATTAAACCTCGTCTTCAATCACAAATGAAGGGAGCAGGGTGGCGTCATCTAAGTGCCCAATGACCCGGGTTCAATCTCGACTGTGTTACTGGTTCCCTGGAAACCTCGTGCAAGTTCCTTCCCCTCCCCGAGCCTGGGATGTTTCTTTATAAGCTTAGTTCAAACTCGCTTTTCTTACTGAGATAAAATTCACATATGATGAAATTTGCCCTGTTGAAGTATAAAATTCAGTGATTTTTTTTGTATATCCATTGCTTCTAATTTCAGAAGATTTTCATCACCCTAAAAAGAAGTCTCAGCTTTGTCTTCTTTAAATGGGGACAAAAATAAGCACTTGAGCCAAAGGGAAGTGGGGAGGGTACAAAGGAGACCCCCCTCTGGTGCCTGTGTGAGACAGGCCCTTTCCCAGAGGAACGGCCCCCCTCCGTGCGCCCACTGCACAGACACAGACCACTGAGGACCTCTCAGAACCAGGGAGGGTGGGAGGCCTCCAGGGGGATCCATGGGGCTCTAGAGCCACCTGGGGCAGCCCTGTCGTTATGGTGACAGGACAGCTCTCCAAGGTGGGGTGAAGGGGCATCGTGCGGTCACTGGTGGGCGGGCACAGCACGCAACCCACAGGGAGGCCTTGAGGGGACTGAGTGAAAGGCACAGGGTCCCTTCTCCCCTATTCACAGACCGTGAGACGAAGGCTACAGTTCCGGGGGCCACTTGTGGAGCTGGGGGCCCAGCAGCGGGGAGCTCTACGCCCTCTGGGTGCCTGGCTCTCTCCTGGGCACCATTTCCCACTTGGTGCGTTCTAAAGGGCACGTGGTCCCCACAGCTGTGTCAATAAATTAGCCATTCACAGAGCAAGCGGCTGCCTCACAGGACAGGATTACCAAGTCGCATGAGCTCCAGAGGCTCCACAGGCTGGGGCAGAGGCGCTGTGCGCAGGAAGGGCTGGGGTCTCGGCCTGCTCTGTGGGCCCAGAGTGGCCTGGCTGGCCTGTGGAGCAGGGGCTGTCCCTGCCTCCCTAGGCCCCTCCAGGCTGAAGGCCTGGCTGGGAGGATGGTTTGAGGAAGCCCTAGAAGACAGGGTGGGGCCTGGAGCAGCTGATAGCTGGGAGGAAGCAGGGCTGTACTCAGGGCAGGCTGGGAATTCCTCGTGGAGGAGGTGATGGTTAGAGCTTGGGGGCAGCAGGGGGCAGCAGGGGGCAGGGGAATGAAACGAGGCCTTGGGGGTCAGAGCACAAAGCCAAAGTGGGGTTCAGATTTGGGTGCGGCTCAGGGGCCGGGGGCTGAAGACCTCACCTCTGGGAAGAGGCACTAGACGGGAGAGCGAGTCCCTGGCCTGGAACCCCAGACTTCTGGGCACCCCATACAGGGCAGGTGGGGTGTTCGGGTGTCACCCAAGGGCTTCCCCTCCAAGAGGAATCAGGGAGGACTCCTGGACCGCAGCATTTGAGAAGGTTGGGACCCCTGCTCAGGCTTCTTGCCCTCAGCTCAGATTTCACCAGGATCTGAAGGCAGGCACTTTGCTGATGCACAGAGGCACCACATTTCCCTTCCAGCCCCAGTGGTCCTGAGCACAACACTTCCAGGTGCTGTTTGCACCTCCCGTGGCCAAGCGGGGCTCAGTCTCCCCTGGCGTGCTCTCATTTCATCCCATTACAACCCGCTGGGTGGGCATCAGTCTCCCCATTTTACAGGTGAGGAAACTGAGACTCAGAGAGGTGAAGTGACTCCACAGTAAAAATAAGTAAATAAAGAGCAAGATTTGAACCCAAGCCCACCTGCTTAGTGCCTGGGGTTTTCCATCCCACCGCACTCCCTCCTCTTGATCCTCGAATTAAGTTGTATTTCTGTAAGCTGCCACAAATCCCGCACACCGAGGTAGGAATAAGTAATAAGTGTACAGGTAAATAATGACAGGGCCACAGGAGATGATGCTACCAGTCAGAACTGCAAGTGTGGGATGGAGTCCCCCAGGCACCCAGCCACAAGACTGGGGCTCCAAGGTCAAGGGTGAGTCAGGGGCTGACCAGGAGCAGCTGCTGGGGAGTGGGTACTGGCCCAGGGAGGCTGCTGGGTGAGAGTGAGACCCTCGGGCAGGTGGGAGTGTGGCCAGCGCAATTAACACAAGCCAATTAAATCATCCATCCACTCAAATGCAGGGGTGAGCGGGCGTGCACGCATGGGGTTTGGGAGAGTCGGTGCCTGGCTCCTCACCGTGCACTGCTCACTTCTTAGCGCCGAGACCAGGACGCCCTGTTATAATGCAAATCTGTTGACACATGAATCCCTCCTCCCTGTGAGCACACTGGGAGGATTAGCTCCGCACTTGCAGGGGACAGAGCTGAGTCCCCAGGCAAGGGACGCAGGGCCCTCCAGCCCAGACTGCAGCAGGCGGTGGGATTGGCTGGTACAGTTGAGGGAGGCTGAGTCCAGGCTTCCAGGTCCCAGTGGGTTTGAAAGAAGGACCCCAGATTCTTGGGGGATGACTAAAGGGCAAAAGAGACCCCCAAGGGGGCCCTGTCCCCACCTCAATACTTGGCCTTAGTTCTGTGTGCAGGGCACTGTGTGTGCATGGGCACATGCGCCTTCTCCCATCCTGGATAACCGCAGCCTCCCTCATCATAGACTCCTCCAAGACTCAGCCTCGGAAGGTGACACGGCTATTTCCGGGCCCTGGATTCCTGCCAGTGGTAGCAGCAAGAGTGAGTGAGAGAGAGGCAGAGAGCAGAGAGCATGCCAGAGTCCCGTGCAATGCTCCTGTCTCCCAGCAGCATGGATGGGGCCAGAGTCCTGGGTGGTGCTCCTCTTCCCCCTCAGTATCTCCTGCCCTGCCTGAGCTGCCTCAACATCTACCTTCCTCTCTCCCTGTAAACCCAGCCTGGGACAGGAGCTGGCAGGTTGCCGAGAAGTTGCTAGGGGCAGTGGGAGGGGCATGAGCTCGAGTCAAGGGAGCTGGACTTGGGTTACCCCTGCTAACCTCTACTGAGGCCTTGGACAGTTCCTTCCCCTCTCAGAGCCTCACTTTTCTTTTCTGTAAAACAGGGACACAGTGCCCAGGCAGAAAAACAGCTAAGAGGGACCCAATACGTGGCAACGGTGAGAATGGGGCTGGGGACATGCAGGCAGGTCAGCCGAGGGAACGGGCTTGTCCCAGGGCTGCTTGGGTGCCCGTGGCTTGGCCTTGACCCATGCCTCATGTCCTAAGGACTTCAGCATTACCGCTATCCAGCTAGATTGGACAAACCCAAAGCCTGCACCCCTAGGTCCAAAGAGGTAATACCCTGGCCCTGATGGGGAGCAAGACCACAGGATTATTGGGAAGTCAAAGACCCTTCCAGGTTCTGCAAGCCCCCTGCACCCTCTCCCTGTGTGCTGCCTCTGGACAAGCGCAGGAAGGGGCCACATGCAAGCACCTGTCTGATCCCTTACAGTATGCCAGCTAGGAACAGTTGGTCCCATTTTACAGATGAGGAAACTGAGGTTCCAAGTGGTTCAGTCACTTACATGAGATCTGGGATTCAGGTCTGGTCAGTTGGACCCCAAGGAGGATCAGGATGCTGGGGACAGAGGGCAGCCAAGTGGGGCACATCTGAGTGGACAGGTGGGGTGTCCACGGCCGCCTTCCCCAGCGAGGTGGGAGCTCCTCTGGAGGCGGCGCTGCCCGTAGCACTGCAGGGAGGTCCCAGCCAGGGCAGTTTGGCCCAAAGCTGATTCTGTTCTGTTTGGTTTCGAGCTGAAGTGCAAACAGGGCTCAGGGCCTACTGCTCCCGCCCCAGATCAAATTCAGGGCTGTGATTTCTCTGCGGGTGGTAGCCTGCCTTCCGGGGAGGGAGCGAAAGGGGAAGGCTGGCACTGGGGCCAGGCCCAACCATGGGGCTTGGGGGTGGGAGCTGGCAGATGAGGCTATTTGTCTGGGGCAGCTGGCTCAGCCAGCCAGGATCTTCCGCCCAAATTAAATTTTAACCCAGCTCATAAATCTTCCAAGTCTGCCCCTGCCACCTCCCGGGTCCACCACACGCTGTAGCCTGGCCGGCCCTGGGACAGCCTTATCTGATGCTCTGTGTAGCTATGTGGCAGTGGGGCTGCGTGCCTCAGGGAGAAGAGACAGCCTACAAGGACAGGCCTGGGGGTCCCACCAGCTGCCGGCCACTGGGCCTGACCCGGCTGCCCCAGGTAGAAGCTCCATATCCGAAAAGCCCAGGTTCAAATCACAGCTCTGCCTCTTCCCAGACAGGCCAGCTTTCCAACTTCTCTGAGCCTCAGTTTGGTTAGCTGTGTGGTGGGGGAGTAATAGTGTTCCCTGTCGGGATGTGGGAAGGAATAAGGGAGGTGATGTAGTTAAATCCCTGGTGGCAATGAAAGTGGGCTCCTCTTGGGGGCCATCACCAGCCCAGCCCCATCAGACTGGTGCGCTGGGTGCCCCTTCCTGTGTGACAGCCCCTGCCCCAGTAGATGGTGTGTGGCCTTGCTGCCACCCACAAGCCTACAGGCCACCTTCCTTTGCCCCCCTGCCCTGGCGCACTGCTGGGCAGGCATCCTGGCTGAGAGGCAGGGCCCAGCAGTGGTGTGCCCTCAGCCCCAGACCCCATGCAGGGTCAGTGGGACGCTTCCCTTCCTTGTTTATTTTTGTGGAGATGTAAGGTGCACACAGCGAGCCACACTAAAAGTGCGCGGCTTGGAAAACTTTCCATCTCTACACCCTGTGCCCTGTGACCTCCCAGGTGGGAGGGTAGAACAGTGCACCGGGGGCAGGTAGACCTCCCCTCCCAGCTTTCTACTCTCTAATCCTAGCCTGCCTCTCTGCCCCTACTCCTTCACTCTCCCCCGTGGCATCCCGCTGTCCTCAGGATGAAGTCCAGACCCCTTTCCCACGGGGCCCCCCATGACTGACACCCCACCCCATCTACCACTGCCCCCACATGGGATTCTATCCACAGAGCCAGCCTTCTCACTGCCTGCTCACTCCCGCTCATGCTTCAGGTATCCGACTATACATGTCCAATCCACGTTTAGGGAAGAGAGGGAGGGAGGAATATCAGGCCCACAATATAGACGACAGCATTGTAGGAGCAGCGGTAGGCCCTCCAGCCCTCCTCCCGCCTGTGCTAGGAATAGCGGCAGGAGGGAGCCTGCCAGTCCTTCCTTGACCCTGCAGAAGCTGACACTGGCCTCCTTCCAAGAGAAAAGCCAAAGAGGCCTTTCCCGTGTAGAGACCCTTTTCCTGGTGCTCCACCTCTCCTAGCTGCTGTCTCCCTGGAACATGTTGGGTACTAGTGCAGGGTGGCTGGCTCACCCCACACCTGCTCTCCACTCTTCACGATTCCTGGGCCCTGCCTACTCCCACCCCACTCTGCTGGCCTTTACCCACGTGGCGGCGCGGCCATGCAGCCTCCTCCAGGGCAGCTGCCACAGTGATCTACACCCCCCAAATACATATTTGTCCTTCGCCAGCGGCACACAATTAACATCCCCACCAGCAAACTATGCGGGGCCATATTTCACCCACATCCAAATGTGTACCACAAAGGCATTAAAATAAGTGATGACCCCGTTAAGTGAGGCCTGGGATTTGCGGGCCTGGCAGGAGCGCACCTGTGCGGGCCAGGAAGCCCACAAGGAAGAGGCATGCTGCTGCTGCTGGGGGGGGCCGTGGGGGCAGATTAGGGCAGGGGAGCTGCCCCGTCATGGCGTTTATCACCCAGACCTTCCACCCGCCGCCCCACACTCCCAGTAGGTCAGGCCAGCTCCCTGCCACCCCTGTTCTCCTTGGGGCTCCTGCTCAGGGCAACAGGGAGGGCTTAGGCCAGGGAGGGTGTGTCTGGCTCCCACCCAGCAAGCCATGTTCCCTGGGAACCAGAACAGGGAAGTCCAGCTGGGTACACCCCCACCATCCCCACCCCTTCCTAGAGCTCTGGGCTTGGAGGCAGTGACCTAGGTCCCAGGCTGCCAGACCCTGCAGGTGTCCCAAGGTGACCACAGTCTGGGGAGTGGGCACAGCCAGTGCCAGCGATCTTCCTCACCCCTGCAGCCTGGATAGAGTTGGCCTGTGGCTGGGCGCCTGGCCCAGTGCAGCCTTCTCTGAGCTGTGGTGGTCCAGTGGCCACTTTCCTTGGGCTGTTTGAGAAGACGAGGGGACACAGGCAAGGGCAGACCAGAGCTTAGCCGCTCATTTCAGAGGTGAGGGCTGGGAGGGAGAGGCCTAGACTGTGTCAGGAGGGGAGTCCAGGCCCCCTCAGCTGTTTGAGGGGCTGCGGAGGGCCCTGCCAGAGGTCACCCCGCATGCCTAGACAGGCAGGCCCCCCATTAATACTGCCCCTCTCCTGGCCTCCTCTCACTCCTCCCATAGGCCCCTGGGCCCCTGTGACTCTCCTGCCCCACCCCAGGGCCCAGGAGACTGTTACTCAGAAAGTGCTGGGCAAAAATAAAGTAGAGCCACCTGGGGACTCCTCCAGGTGAGTCAAAGTCGCTGCCTCCCCTGGGCAGGGACCAGGCCGGCGCCCCAGGGAGCTGTAGCCAGGAGACGGAGGGGCTGTGCATCAAGAGGCTCAGCTGCCACGCAGGGATGGGGAGGAGCAGCAGGGATGAGGGGTAGACAGCGAGGCCAGATCTAGCCCTACCTCTGCCCCCTTGGAGGCTGCCAGACTTTGGACACGGCTGCTCCGGGAGCCTCAGATCTGCCACCTGTGAAAGGGAGGCACAAACATGCTCCTTGCAGGGCTGCTGCATGGGAAGGGCAGCCTTTGCGGGTGAGGCAATGGACACTCCGTAACCTCCAGTCTCTCCTTCCTCCTACCAGGAAAGCAGGCCAATGACTCCCTCGTGCAGGGGAGCTGTGTGACACCTCCGTCCCTATGGCTCCATGGCACAAAGGCTCTCATAGACTGTCTCTCCTGGCCTTGAGCAGATCTCTCTTCTCTAGGTGGGGTCTCTGTCAGCACCGTAAACCAGGCTGCCCTTATCAGCTGCATGGCCAGAGCAAGTTACTTGTCCCTCACATGGGGACAATGTGAAATAGGGTCGTTAAGATTATGAAATAGTCAATGCAGACAGTTAAAGACTTTGAATGTGCATGACGCACAGTAGGCACTCAGAAGGTGGAAGCAGCTATTCTGTTATTACTTGGCAGGGGATCAGAGTAAGTTGAAGCGGCTGTTTACAAACTCATGGGCAGGGTTAGGGAAACCAGCATGGGAGGGGAGGCTCTGTCACCATGCAGGCCTGAGGGGAGGGGAGACAATGGTTACCGGACCCAGAGAGAGTAGCTGAAGCAGTACAGAGGGCTACCCTACAGGGAAGGGATGCAGCCAGGGGATCCATACTCCACCTGGCTTCCCCTGTCCCTCTGAGCTGCCCTAGGGCTCCCCATGGCCAAGTCAAGGTTTTTCTTGAATACTTGGGCACAGGACCCCTGTCTCAGGCTCTGCTCCCCTGGGAAGACAGCCTTTCAAAGTCCAGCAGGCCTTGGAAAGATATGCAGCCAGGTGATGGTGAAAACACAGGCATTTCACATCAGTTAAGCACACTAGTGGTTCCGGGTGGGGAAGAGCAGGGTCCCAGCCTTGACTGCTGTTTGCCGCCTGTGAGACTAGGGTGGGGCGACCAACTGTCCCAGGCTGCACAGGATTTGTGCTAAAACTGGGAAAGTTCCGGGAAAACCAGGACCCGTGGGTTACCCTAGGCCCAGGGCCAGGTACCTAATGTCTCTGAGCCTCAGTTTCCTCATCTGTAACACGGAGGAGCCCTCTACCTGGTGGAGTAGGATGGGGACTCCACACAGGAGAGGTGCTGGGAAAGGGAACCAGACCCAGCAGGGTGGATCGGATGGGCATGTGGGTCTCCAGCCCTTGCCCAGCCTGCGGAAAGGGGTCTGAGGGTGGGTGTCTCTCCCTTCTGGGAGCCTAATGGTCAGCAGTGTTTTATCCTCACACTTCTTAGTGGGTAGGAAAGCCACAAATAAGTAAATTCAGGCAGCAGGGCACAATTATTGAGACCAGTGCTTTATTTCCCCATCTCGTCTCCAGCCTGGGCCAGCACTGGATCGATAATAATTTATGGCACAGCCCCCGCAGCAGAGGGGAGGTGGCCAAAAACCACATTTGCTTGGAGTCACCCTCCCTCTACCAGCTCTATGCTCACAGGTGGCTGTGTGGGCGGCGTGGGGACTGGGGAGGGAGGCAGAGATCCAGCACAGGACGAGGGAGGAAGTGGAAGTCAAGGCACTGCTGGAGAAGAGGGGGTGGGCAGGGGGTGTGCTGCACCGCCCAGGCCTCGACCCTCACCACTGGTCAGGCCCACGTTCTGTGGCACAGACGTAGCGAGATCAAATGGGGCACACGCCGCAGTCATCTCTCCACTAAGTGGTGTGGGGTTTGTCTCAGGTGGGACCCCCACCCGTGTCTGAGCATCGGGAAAGCCTAAGGGAGGAGGTGGACCAGGAGAGGGCAGGGTGGGAGGAGCCCAGCAGTGGTCCAGCCCAGTCCGACCCAAGGGGTCTCCAGAGCAGAAACCGCAGCAGAGTGGTCTCCCCCAGGGCCTGCAGGAGGGGGGAGGAGGGCGAGGGCAGGAGCGGCTGCCGGCATTCACCCTGCCATTGGAAGGAACACGGCTGTGATTTGCATTTCATAGTTTACACAGCAGATTTCATCATGCTTCTTGTTCTGTCATGTTTCCTGCCATTACAATCTCATTTTCTCTCTGGGGGCATTAGGACATTAAACCGGGATGTTGGGAGGTGAGGTGGCACCCAGCTAAGACCACCAGCCAGGGCTGTGTTGGGTGGGGGCAGGGGCTGCGAGAGGGCGAGGGGAAGATGCTTTACCGGGTGCTGCCTTGTGCGCCAGGGTGTCAGGCTGGCCCTCAGGGCACTCACATGGCCTCTAACCCTCTCCACAGGCCTGTGAGGCATGTTCCCTCATTATTCCATCTCAGACCTGACACGCTGACCCCAAGGAACATAGCCCTTGAAGTGGAATGAGGGGCTCAACTCCCGGCCTCTGACCTCAGGCTGTGACCGCCCGACCTCCCTGTAACCGCCCGCACCCCAGCGACCCACGGAGGCAGCTGAGGCCCAGAGTGGTTGAGGGAGGGCTCGCCCAAGGTCACCCAGCATTGGAGCGCTCCCCTGCCCCTCCTCTCCCAGGCCAGCACACTCTGGGTACCCCCAGGTTACTTCTACCCCCCAACACAACTCTCCCACTGTCCCCAGGTGACCCCAGCCCCACTTGGGGAGGCCCCAGACCCCATTTTCTGACAGGAGCTGGACAGAAACCTAATTTGCAAACAATAGGGGAGAGATCTCCCGGCTGCCCACTCTGAATTAAGGGGGCTCCCTTCTGAGGGCCTCAAAAAACAACCCTTCCAGGCAGGGCCAATAGCACAGCTGGGTGTATTCAGAAGGCTGGCCAGGGCCCTGCCTGGCCCCTCACCCATCAGAAACTGGGGCCAACTCCCACCCCACCTATGTTAGGGGCAGCACAGTGGTCCCGGGTGGCTGGTGGCGTCGAGCAGGGCCGAAGCCCTCCCCGGCCCTCATCAGGGGCAGTGTGACCATCCTGGGTGGCTGGTGGCACCTTGCCTTCTCAAGACCAGCTGCCTAGCAAAGCTGTGGAAAGAGCCTTGGAGGGCTCCAGCTTCCCTCCACTGGTGCCGCCCCTTTTCTTATCTTTTCTTTCTGCCTGGCTCTTAAAAAGAATTGAACATGGATGGTTTCATCTTGGGAGAATTAGTATTCCACGCAGGGCTGGGGGATGTGATTGGAATGTCAAGGCCAGAGCCACCAATCTGGAGGGAAAGGAAGAGATACTGTGTCTGGTGGGGGCCCTGGGGTGGGCAGAGGCCTCTGACCCGCCCGTGAGGTGTGCTGGGCCTTCAAGGGACAGGCTGCTTGTAGCCTGTGTCCTCGCCAATGCCAAGGGGAAGGTGGAGGCCGGGCACGGCCAGAGGGGCTGGCATTGGGTCAGGAGGAGGACATGGGGGCAGTCAGGGCGGAGACCGTGTGTGGCCAGGACATGCGGCCCCAGCCCAGCTCGTCCACTCCGTCCCTTCCCCTCTCGTTTGGTTTCATCTGCTGAAGATGGGTGTGCCTCCTGCATGCTGGGCCCCAAGCTAGGAGCTGGGAGACAAAGGCAGGGACACAGCTGTCCTCACCACCTCATGTCACTGGCACATGGCCACTGCCTGGTACACAGCAGGCACTTAACCAAAGACTGGTTAATGGATACCTGAACACCATATGGCTTCCGCCAAAAGCGTGCTTTGAAGAACACCTAAATCCTCGGGGGTTAACTGCTGGTGTGAACAGAATTAAATTGGTATCTTTACTACTACTGGACTTCTCAGAGCCTTTAACATGCTAATGTGCCCTGAACGTGGGGAGGAAGCTCAGCCCGCAGCCTGCACCTGTTCGAGCACAGCCCTCTAGCGCCTGGCCACACAGGGACGGGCACAGAGTCAAGACAAGAGTGGGTTTGCGTTCAGGCTCCGCAGTGGACCCGCTATGTGACCTTGGCCGGCCTCCGTAATACCTGTTTCTTCAGGTGGAGAACTGAAAAGATGATAACTGTGCCTGTGCGGTTGGTATGAATCGTGCTGTTCAGACCTGATATTGGTGCTACTGTAGTTGTAGAATCACCCACATAAAGCACTTAACTCCCTATGCCTGGGCCATTGTCAGAATGCAGCCAAGGTAGCTGTGGCTGTTGTCTCTTCTGCTCACACAACCTCTGCACTTAAGAGCTCACAGCAGTGGGGGGCTGTGGGGGGCTGGAAGACCACTCGAGTCCAGGCTGGCGAGTGCAAGGACCAGGGTGAGGGTGCCCCAGAAGGAAGACTTAGGCCAAGGGGTGGTTAGCCAGAGGAAGGGACAGCATGGCCGACGTGCAGGCCCGGGGGAAGGAAGCCTGGGTTGTTAGGCCCCTGCCTGATGGTCGTGCTCCAGTGTGGGTGGGAGCCCCCAGCAATGGCCTTCTGGTCTATCTTTGGTGTCTGCCTGTACAGGTTTCTTCCTTAACTGAATCCCTCCTGGTACGACCCTCCCGGTCCTTCTAGTTCCCTGGGCTCCCAGAACAGGCTCATCTTCTTTCTCTGGGTCAGCCATCCAGAAAACCGAGGACAGAGGAGGTCTCTTCCCTGAATAGTTCCATCCCTGCCTGGCTCACTGCGTGTTCCCTGGGCCTCCTGTCCTTCAGTGTGGCTGTGCATGTTGTGGGGCCCAGAAGTGGGCAGGCAGAGGCTGGGAGGGAGCGGGGTGGAGATGGCCTTCCTCAGTGTCCAGTCTCACCCTTCTTCAATGCAGCCTGACCAGCAGGCGGGAGCTGGGCCCCTCCGTGTCTGGTACAATCAGCCACCCTTCTCTGCAGGGGCTGAAAAGGCCAGGTTGATAGAGAGTAGAGTGCCAGGGGAGCATGAGAGACCATTCTAGAGCGGGCTGGGGACAAGGGAGGCTGAGGGAAGTCTTCCTGGAGGGGACACTTGTCAGCTAGAAGTAAACGGCAGGCTCCAGGAGTGAAGACCTTTGGAGTCACCCAATCCACTCCTATGTGACCGCACAGAGATTGGCAGAAACATTATGGTGGCTTACGCCATGGGGTGGACTCCAGAAACTGAATGTGCTGGTACAATGGGAAGGATCATTTATCTCTAGGAAAAGTGGCTTGGGGAGGTTGAGGCCAGGCAATGCTGGGCTTCCAGCTCGTCTACCAGAATTCAGGAAGTCCTCACCCCCACCATGACATGGCATCCTTGGCTGTCCCTGGGGTCCAAATGCTTCCCCCAGGTCATACCAAGTCATGCACCTGGGAATCCCTCTAGCCCAGCGCCCCTGTCTAGGCCTGCATTGCCTGTTTTGGTGGCCACAGGTCAGGGAAGCTCCTGGGCCTATAGCTGTGTGTGCAGCAAGGCCAGGCCCTGTGTGCCCCAGGAGCAAAGGTAGCAGGGGCCTCATTAGCCACAGCTTCAAAGAACCTCGTTATTAACAAGAGTGTGCTGAGAATCCTTTTTCTTCTTCCATCTCTCCTTAAGGCAGAGTCCCAAGTGAAAAGGAAAATATACAATAAGTGGCAATGAGGAAACCTCAGAGGAAAGCCAGGCATCTGCAGAGATGGAGAAGGGACGTCAATCCACCCTCGCATGAGGTGTGGGCTTCCTCTATCTATTTAAAATACTCTCTCTCTCTTTTTCCCCTCCTCCCAATTCTGGTCTCTCAGGCTGTGCTTTAAGTCCTTTTGAAGTGTTACAACCATTTTCTCCTCTTTCAATTAACAACAAGAAAAGGAAGCTAATAGCTTCCTGAGCCACTTGCTGTAAATATTAACAAAGTCTGGCCGCCCGGCCCAGGCGCACAGCATCGCTTTCGGCCAGAGAGCATGTTTACGGGAAGGAGGAGGGGTGGGAGATTTCCAACACGGACACGAACATCCCTTGGCACGGGCTTCTGCTGGTGCAGGGAAACAGAGAGCCAGGGGAGCCAGGCAAGAGGGTGTCGGCCCCTGAGGGCCAGATGTTGGCACAGCTGGTGGGAGGAAAGTGGACATTTCTGAGAGAAAAGGCAGCTTCCACCAGCCACACCCAGATAACTTGGAGGATGCAGGTGTGTGGCCTGGAATCCCCAGCTCGTGGCTCTGAGCGTGGTCAGGGGGGCAGGTCTAAGGAGGACCGGCATTTTGGATACAGTGACTGGAGAAGGGGTGCTGGTGGTCCCCAGGGTGGACCTTAGGCCCTGGCACCTGCTTACAGCCATATGGCTTAGGTCTCCCTGAAGGTATCTGAGGCTGGGGGCTGGGCTGACGGAAGGGGGATGCAGAGGGGGAGCTGACACCCCTTGAGCACAGCCTGGGTTCTAAAAGTTCCTTGGCCATCCCCTTGGGGGGGACTGCAGCCCTGATCCCCAAGGGCCCTGAGCCCATCAGGCATACTAGCAAAGGGCTGCTACAAATATCGACTCAGAGCTAGAGTACAGACCACATAGGGCCTATATTGTAACTCGGGTGGCTAGGGGCCCCGAGTGAGAACACACAGAGGCAGGGTGGCCAAGAGGTGACCAGGTCTTCAGTCTCTGGTTCCCATCGCCTGCCTCAGCCAAGGGCCGAGGCATTAGGAACACATAGCAGTGCTCTGCCAGCAAAAGCAGCCAATTTCCCCAGAAAGGTTTGGCCTTGGCTGGCAGCAGCAGACTCATCATGCCCAGGCCTCCCCTGGGCTAAACACAGACCCTCATGAGAGGGAGCTGATTTTCAAGGCCTGCTGGGTCAGGCCTGGCCAGCAGGCAGCCTCCTTCCTGGGAGCTGGCAGGCAGGGGGCAAAGGACCTCGAGCAGACCTGGGCCTGTCCCCCGTCTTGCGCTGGCAGATGAGCCCTGGGCCCCTCCCTGAGCATAGAGGAGAGGCCTGTGAAGGGCTGTGTGCCCCACCCCTCCATCACCCCTCCCAGCCAGCAGGGCCATCTGCAGGCCCCTCAAGGCCTCTCACCCTGAAGGCTAAAAGCACCTTGGCTGGACCTGCCCCCTCGACCTCTCACGCAGCTCCCCACAGGCATGGGAGTCCTCCGGCCACTGCCCTGGTTGGGAGGAGACTTCAAATGCACAGAGCACTCCAGGCACCTGCCTTCTTTTCTGTCTTGCTGCAGCCCAGGGACAAGTGTCTACGTGGCCTTTCTAGGTTCCCCCTTGCTCTGCCGCACTGTGGGGGCAGCATTCTGAACTGACAAAGCCAGGCCTGGAGACCCCAGACAGCGTGAGGGAGGGGATGCTGGGCCCAGAGGGGCGCCAAGAGTCCAGGCTGATTATGTCCCTGGGCTGTTCTGCTAGCCCAGCACCAGGGGACAGGAGTAAATTCCCAGGCTATCTCCGGCCACAGCTGCCTCTGTTCCCCAGTTTCTGGCTTCAGCCCGCACAGGAGGGAGGGAGGGACATCCTGTCATGGAGAAGCTCTGTCCTAGAAGAGCAGCCTCCTGGGACCCTGGAGCTGTTGGCTTCTCTGCTCTGGGCACTGCCCAGCCCAGTTCCCCAGCCGTCTGTCTCTGAGGGTGGGCGCTGCAGTGGTCCAGCCTGCTGGCCGGTGGCGTGGGCTCCTGTGGCTGCCCGTGGCCTGGCTCCCACACCCATCCCCGAGAGTCTGAGTTCTGTCAGGAAGCTGTTTAATTAGGAGAGTGAAGCTTGGGGGGGGCTCACACAGCCGCCTGCAGCCTCTCTTGCCTCAGCCCCTTCTCACCTGCCGCGTGGGTGCCATGCTGCTTGCTGCGCCAAGCCTGGGGGCCAGAGCCAGTGAGAAGCGGGCAGGGTGGGGCCATTGGCAGTGCAGAAGGGAGGAGCTGGGGCCTCCAAATGCAGCCCCTGCAGAGGCCTTTGGCCTCCCTGCCCACAGCACCCAGGGCACACCAGAACCAAGCAGGCTCGGGGCCCCAGGACAGACCTACAGCAGGGAGGAGAAGGGGGCAGGAGCCCGCTCAGGCCCCGGGCCTGTCTTCAAGGAGCCCTCCAAGTCAGCCCCTTCACCTCAGTTTCACTGTTCTCCACCCCCTAGCTCAGTCCCCCCCCAGCCCTGCAACTGGGAACTCAGTCCAGCTTCTCACTTGTCCCCACTCACATACCCCTGTACCCTCCAGTTCTCCACACAGGTCTTGTCCTGTCTTTCCCTGCCTGGGCACCTTTGTGGGCTCCCCATGCCCTCAGTATGAAGACCAGGCCCCTCAGCAGAGCTTTCAAAGCTCCCCCCAAGGCCAGAATGCCATCTCCCGCTGCAGCCCAGATCACTGCCTTCTACTAACTCAGAGCTTTGGGACACCAGCCTCCTCACTGCACCAAGCACCCTCCCACCTCTGAGCCTTTGCATATGTTGTTCCCTCTGCCTGAAGGGCCCTTCCTGCCCCACCCCCTTCCTACCTTGATGATGGTTATAGAAACAGTCCAAACAGAAAAGCTCTCCATGCCCTGTGGCTCAGGCCCCAAGCCCTCTGTCCCCAGAAAGAGCGAACGTGGTGGCTGTGACAGCCCCCAGGTCCACACTGGCATGAGACAGGAGTGACCCACACAAAGTGGTGAAGGAAAAGGAAGAGGCCTCACTGCAGGGTGGATGCCATCCTGGTGGGAGGAGGTCAGCAGTCACAGAACAAACTCCAGGTCTGAGTCACAAAGAGCCTTTTCATCTGTACAGGTTAGACACAGATGCTGACCTCTTCCTGGAACTCCAAAATGAAAGAAGATGCTGGGTCTCCGAGCTTGCACCAGCTTTGACCTGCTTACGATGATCTAAACTCCTCCCTCTTTGCCACAGGGCGGCTCTGCCCAGGGCTGGGGGAGGATATGTTGTTCATTTAAAATGCCACTCAACTAAGTCACCAGCCAAAAAGCCCACCTGGGTTTCCAGCAGCACATACCAGGTCTGACTAATGGCACACACACAATAATCCGTCCCTAAGAGCCATAGGTTGAAAGGAAGCAGGAGGGCTAATTGCTAATACAGGAATTAATATCACTGAGTACTGATCTTCAAGGCAGCCAGGAACTGTAAGCTGAAGTGTTTTTACTTTGGGTGGAATCCCTGCGGCCCAAAGGTAGGGGGGTGGGTCTGGAAGACAGACAGGTGTTCAGGAGGAAATCTGCCCACACCTGTCCCTAGCTTGGCAATGAGCTCACATGTGACTATCATGAGTGGGAATCTGAAGGACTCAAGAACCAGAACCCCAGCACAGAATCAGCTTCCCCAGGAAGCCCCCCATAATCCACACCCCTCTACCCCCACTGCAGGCTGGGCAAGGCAGGCTTTTTGCTCCCATAGTGCCCTGTGTGAGTCCCATGCCATGGCCCTCTGCAAGCCAGTGGGCTCTCCACTGGGCTTCAAGCTCCTGGAGACAGGGAATCCTCTTTGGATCCCAATGTTGTACACGGTGTCTGGACCATGAGTTGATTCAATATGTTTGCTGAATGGATGGGTCGAGAGAAAGAGAGATGAACAAAGGGACCGAAAGATAGGTAGGTGAATGGATGGATGGATGGATGGATGGATAAAGAGAGAGAGAGATGAACAGATGGACAGAAAGGCAGGTGGATGGAGGGAGGGAGGGATCGATGTAGGGATGGATGGATGGATGGATGACGACAGGAGAGGGCCTCAGGAGAAACCCAAGGTCCCCCAGTGCAGTGGGCCTAGGGGTCGGCTTGTGTTTGGTTGACGGTATGTTTCAGTTGTGCTGAGACTTGGCATCCTGCAGGGAACTGGCCCAGAGTTCAGGGCCCTGGCTGTCACGCAGGTTGTGCAAACATGGACAGTCCCCCCCCCCCAGTGTCACTGCATCTGCGCGGCGGGGATGGTCCTCCCCGCGTTGCCAGCTTTGCTGGGTTGTCCCAAGGCTCAGGGGAGATGACAGAGCAGCAATGACCTGGAAAAAGGTAAGATACTCACCCCAGGCCCTTGCAAATGGTACAAATGTATGGGCGGGTCTGGCCCAATGCAGAGCGCTACAGAGATGTGCGATTGTGCGCTTGGCTTTCTTTCTCCCTCTCACATTTCTTTTGATACAGATATAATGTTATTTATGACAGAAAGTAAAATTGTGTGCTTACAAATGGTAACTTTTATTATGTTGACCCCAAAAATGTTCTTTGGCACCCCAACGCAGAGACCAGGGATGGGGAGGCTGAGGGGAGGGATGGTGGGCAGAGGCTGTGGGCGAAGAGCCCGCCAGCCAACCCAACCGGCCAGGGGCCGAGAGGGGCTCCTGTTTACTGGACCCGTGGGACCCCACAGATCCCTTTGCCCTTGATGGACTTGACCAACCCCGTAGAAAGTCCACATGTAACCGCACTGGGTGGCCTCAGCCTGCACGATCTCATAGCATGCCTGCGGGGGTCCCGCGGCTCTGACAGTAAGTGTTTGCCAGGAGGGAGTATTTACATATTGATTCTTGGGCCCTGTTTGGTTCAGTGAATGCAGGTGGCACAGTCACCGTGAGGCACCCACACGTGGAAGGAGCTCACAGCTCCCACACCCCGCCGGTCAGGCTCACATTGGACACAGACACACATCCCAGACCCTGGAGGCACCACCGTCTGAGGCAGAAACCCTTGAGAAGCCCAGTGTCCTCCATGGGTTCTGGGGCATGTGGTGTACTCAGAGTACCTAGAACGCTTGCAGGACCACAGGGAAGGGGGGCAGCCGGGAAGGCGAACCCAGGATATACAAAGCTGGACAAGTCATCAAGAGACTTGTTCAGACCTTTGGTTTTCTAAATGAGGAAGCAGAGTGGGAGCTCACTGAGTGCATTTATTAAGCACCTACTGTGTGCGAGGCACTGAGCCAGGTGCGGGGGGATCAGCCTCAGACAAGCAGATTTGGTCCCTTCCTTGAAGCAAGGAGACAATTCCTTTTAAGACGTTACATCATTGCAGTCACAGTTAGTGTGACCATGCGCCCCGGGGAGGGGACCTGACACAGGAGGTAGGGGTGATGTCGCATGTTCTCTTGCAGGAGCAGGGACAGCGTAGGCAAGGGCCTGGAGGGAGCCAGCTCCAGGCACTAGGGGCGGTGGTAGGAGATGAGACCGGTGGGCCAGGCAGGGCTAGGGCCTTGTGGGGCTTTGCAGGCTGCTGTAGGAGTGCTGCGTTTATCCTGAGGACTGAGGAAGGGCCTGACTCCAGAAGGAACCACAAGCTGCCTTCCTGCATTCAAAATTTTGAAAGCAGAACTCAGGCAGTTTCTCTGTCAAGGGGAACAGCTGACTGGAACCTCTGGGCTCGAGGACACTGCTGCCATCCTTGCTAAATACAGAGGCCCAGCTGCCTCCTCCCCCACCCCCAGTGGTACAAAACCATATCCTCACCCTGGCCAGGGAAGCAGATGACCTCATTGGACTCTTTTCCATCTCTAGCTTTCATAGAGAAATTACAATTTATAATTGGATGAAATCACATGGATGTAACAGCAATAAGAGCTCATGCTGAGCCTAACAGTCACCCCTCATGCGGGGACTCTGTCCTCTTCCCTCCTACCCAAGGCCCTGCCCCTTCCCTGGGGGCTGCACCCCACCTGCCTGCTCGCACCTCCAGTAATTACCAGGCCCTGGCCATTCAGGATTGAATCCCATAGGGCTTGCTGGTTCTTGCTCCTGGGGAAGCTTGTCCCAAGACCTCCCCCCTTACTTATCAATCCTATCAGCCTCAGCCTGCACCCCACCTGGCCAGCACCTGCCTCTCTTCCCACATGTACTTCTGCCAGGCTGGGCACCCAGCGGGAACTGACCCCCCAGTCTGGGCTGTGGGCCTACTGAAACATGCACCCCAAAATATCCTTGTTTTCATTTGTTACAGCCCCAGACAACAAGCATTTCTCAAATCAGCCACCTTCGGCCCTACAAAGAAAAGTGCCCAGATGCAGCTGAGCCCAACTGGATCCGATTTCAAACCAGAGCTAACACTCTCAGATGTGTAATAAAAGCTCTTTTCCAAAGAGGGGCTCCTGCAGCGGGATAAGGACATCAGGGCACCACAGGCCTTCCATGTGCCGAGCTAATGAGAGGTGGTCCAGAGGAGCGCGGGTGTGTTTTGGATTCTGAGGCACAGCCAGCCCTGCCCACCCAGGCCTCTGTGGAAGCGGGAGGGCGGCTGCAGAGGGCGCTGGCCGTGTGGGGCCATTGACCCCAGCCTAGGAAGAGGGGCAGTCACAGGAGGGAGTCCAGGGACACTGAGACCCAACTTCCACGGCTCCCTGGAGCTCCTGCTTCCCACAGCCAGGAAAGGCAGTGCTAGTTCTGGAAGCTAAGGCCACGGTGGCCCTGCTGGATCCTCTGAATGACATTTAGCAAGAGGAGCAGGTGCTGGGGGAAGCAGAGCCAGCTCTGGGGGGGCTGGCGGCCCCTGCACGACCAGGAGCTCTCAGAACGTCATGTTTCTCTTCCACCCCCAGGAAAAGGGAAATGAGGGAGCTGCGAGGAAGGGGGCTCTTCATGGCCAGCTGTTTGTTATCTGGATTTGAAAAGAGAAGGGAGATGGTAGAGACCATCCAGCTCATGGGAAAGTAAGTGGTGCTCAGGAAAACAGGCTCTGGAGGGATGGGAGGAGAGGAGGCTACAGACCGGGCTGCCTGTCCCTCCACAGCTCCTAATTTCCCTGGGCTTAATCACTTGTATTGTTTTTGGCAGGTGAGAAGGCTCCCAGGGAACAGTTGAGAAGAACGACTCCTTTTTGGACAGACAAGACCAGGGGGTGAGGCAGGAATAACGCTTCCCCCACCTCCCCAGCAAGAAAACCTTCTCTACAGACAGGAGCAGCCGAGCAGGACTGAGCCCTCCACCCAGCATCTTCCCAAAGAGGCATGTGGGGCCTGACAGCTCAGCGGCGCATGTCAGCAGCTCCAGCCCTGCGGTGAACATCTGAACTCCTCCGCGGGGTAACGGGCCCCCTCCTTCCCCCTCGAGACACCGCCTGAGCGGCAGGAATAGTGATTCTTTGGAGACTGGCTCCCTCTTAGCTCTGTCACGCAAGAACGCTCTCTGCATGGCAGCCCATTCTGCCAAGTGACTTAAAGGGATTAAAAAAACACAAAACTTGGTGAAGAAAAGGAGGTGAAAGCCACGTATAAGCCTTTCAGAGGAGATGGAGGCCAAGGGACAAAAGGGCAAAAGTTGAAAGGGGGCCGCGAGGTCTCCCTCCCCTGGATGGGTTCCGGGCTGTAGGGCATGCCTGGGGGGCAGGGGCCCAGAACACCCTCGGGCTGTGCACAGGGGTCCCAGGGCCTTGGGGGGTGCCCCTGTGGGCTCCTCATGCACGCCCCTCACTCCAGAGGGAGAGGCCAGCGGCAGGGGCAGCCTAGGGCACAGAGGATGCAGCTCCAGATTCGCAGCCGCATCTGAACACCAGGAGCCCAGCAGAGTGAAGCACAGGGCCTCTCCCCGTGCCCTGGGGCACTCCCAGCGCCACCCAATGCCCCAGATCTGCGGTCTGCAACCCAAGTGTCAGAGCCACGGGGCCTGAATGTGAGCGCAGCCCAGGCCCAGAGGACCGGAGCAGAGGCACCCAGAGCAGAGATCCCAGCGAGACCCAGCAGGCTCCAGGTCGCAGCTAAGGAGGTAAGGCAGACGCAGATGGGCTGGGGTAGCCCAGGAAGGCCCAGGGACCCCTGGGGCCCGCTCTTTTCCGGGGCTAGGTGGCAAAGCAGCATCAGAGCTCCCCAGGTAAGCAGCTCCATCCCACCCACCTACACGCAGTTCAGGGAGCCAGCCACTTCTGCTTGCCAGGGGCGGGTCACTTGCTCCCTGGTGATCCCGGTGCTGCTGGGCTCCCCTGAAGCGGGGTGGACCCAGGGTACACACAAAGGAGTGGCCTTTCCTGGGGTAAAGTACTCCTCCCTCCAGCCGTGGCCCTGCTGTCCTGGGCTAGGTCTCACCTTGAGCCCCCCTTGAGTTCCGCTCAAAGGGAGACGGCAGTAAGGCCTCAGGCAGGACCTTTGTTGACACCAGCTACTGGTCATGGCACCTGCTGCCCCCCAACTGGAGGGAGCCCCTGGCCAGGGGGACCCAGGGTGGTTGATCCAAAGCCACCAACCAGGGCCCTGTTCCTGCTGGCCAGTCTCATCTACTCTGGTTTCCACTTCAGCTTCTTGGTGAGAGCAGCATGGTGGGGCCCAGAAAAGGGCAGCGAGCGCCCCAGGGTCACACAGCAGGATTTGAGCACTCCCTCCTCGCTGCCCCGCCGCAGAACGGGCTGGCCCCGTGGGGGGCGGGGAGCTGTCTGGGGGCGGAGCCTACTCCTCCCCGCTCCCCAGAGGCCAGGAGGGAGGGCTCCGCCTCCCCAAACACAAATCCCAGCCAACCTCTACTGCGGCGCCCAGGGCAGGGCAGGGAAGCCCCAATTCATTACCAAGATGGAAAATGACACTTCCCCGCGCGCTTCCCCATGAGAGGGCCTGATTTATGACTGCGCCGGGCCCGGGACATTCGTCAGCGCGGCGCGGTGCGCACGCCGTCTGCGGGGGCATTAATAGCCGTGTTATTAGCCACCGGCGTGAAAGATGCCCTGCGGATCGGCTATTTGCTGTTATTTATTATAAAGGCGCGCGAACCCGTCAGTGGGAGAGGGCTGTCTGCTGCTGCTCAAGGGCTTTCTATGCCCTAACCTGTCCCTTCCCCTCTCTGGGTCTCAATTGTTCCCCCTCTTTAAAAAGCAGAGGCTCTCCGAGGACTTCTATCTGCCCAATGCCAGGGTCCTGAGGGAGGGTCCCACCAGGGTCCCACCCTTGTGAGTATCTGTGGAAGTCGGGGGGAAGGGGCATCTCTTAGAAGGTGTGCCAGCCTCTGACGCCTGGAGGCAGAACTACACTTGGGAAGGGCCAGGCAGGCCACCCATCAGAGACGAGCAGGGCCAGCCAGGGGTCTTCCCAGGGTTTGCTCCCTCCAGGGCTGAGGAGGTCCCACTGGGCAGCTGGGAAGGGCAGGTTAGACACCTGGGAAGGGAAGAGCACTGGATGTGAGTCCAAGGCCTGGGTTCCTGACTGGCTCCGCCACCACCCGCTGCACAGTTCAGACCAGTCCCTTTGCCTCTTTGGGCTGTGGTGGTGAGAGCCTGGGTCATTATCACTGGGTGGGGCTAAAGGAGGGCTAGCCTCCCTCTCCCCCACACTGGTCCTGGGCTTCGGGTTCTGGGACCTCCCTTTGATGTTGCCATTCATTCATTCATTCAGCAGATGTTTATGAGCACCCCTGTGCCAGGCTCAGTGCCAAGCCAGTAAACAAGACAGAACATATCCTGACTTGGAGAATTTACACTCTAGTGGGATGGGTTGGACAATCAATTCGTGATAAATAAATAGGGGGTCTTGCCAGGAGCAGGGCCTGCCTGTGAGGGAGGCACACAGCTCCTAGAGGGCCCCACCCACACCCAGCTCCAAGCCTCTGCTTTATTACCAGTAAGCGTCACCACACCCATCTTTCCTGGTTACCCTGTTCCTCTCTTGGTCCCTGCAGTGCAGATCCCGGGGTCCCCCCTGTTCTCTGGGGCTGTCACCAGCCCTGCAGGCACTGCCCTCTCCCCTCCTCCTAGTCCCTTAGAATAACGGCCCTCAGGCCCCTCTTCCTTCTGCAACTCCCCTGGCCTTTCCTTTTTTCTTCCCCAAAAGGAATTAAGTCTCAGTCTAGGCAGCTTTACTAAAAATGCACACAGACGGACAGAAATATCAGGTGCAGGAATATTTCATTAAATAATGCTGAGGGAGAAAGAAACAAAATTACATGTGTCTCCTTTCACCCCCCCACCCCTCCTGGCCCTGAATAGTTTAATATTGAACACTGTTATCAATATAATTAACCTCCTAAGACACAATTTTAAAGTCTTGTTTTTTAAAGCAATTTGCACTCTCTGAAGTTCAGGACATCCCACCGCCCAGCACCGCCCAGCAGCCTACGCAGTGAGGTGAACTCGGGGTACATTTTTAGTGGATTTGCATACCTGTCTGCAATTACTGCCAGTGATAACAGCTGATGCATAATGCATGCAGCATGAAATTAGAAAAATAATTAACTTTAGGTTTTAAAAGAAACCCTACCCCCACCCCCCATGCAATACAAGTTCTCAATGGCACCAGTAGAGAAATCAGGAGCAAAGCTGTGCAACGCAGGCTTAGAAGGGCCTTGAGGGTCATGGCACCCAACCTCCTGGAGGGGCCAAGAGTGGCCTGGACAGGAGCAGGCCCTGCCTCTGCCTGAACTAGGGCTTGGAAAGCCCTGCCCACCCAAGTCCCAAGGTTACCTCCCATCCGCAGTGCACATCTCCTGGACTGTTGCTAATAACAGCAGTGGTCCCCTATGGTGAACACCACTGTGCCTCAGGCCCTTTGCTCAGGCTTGAAAATAACCATAGATTATCCTTACAAGAACCCAGCGAAGTGGGTCACTTATGGTCCCAATTTACAGATGAAGTCCTGAGACTTGAGGCCACTGAGCCCAGACAGGCCCACTGGGCTACTCACCTTCCTAGGGGAGGGGTTTCCTGAGGTGGGGAACTCTCCCCAAGCCTGCATGAACGATGGAGGTGGAGGCTGGCCCCCTCTGCCGCTTGGCCCATCCCCTCCCCCACCCGCAAGTTGCTTATAGCTGAGCCTGAGAGGTGGGGCTGGCTGGTGGGGAAGAAAATGTGGGGTCCCTCACTAGTATAAGCAAAGGTTTGCTGGGGGCCCATTACAGATGCCTTGGTGGAGCTCCCTGCCTGGCAGGGGAGGTCACTGCTCCCAGTAGGGCCCAGGTCCCCAGCCTTTCCCATTCTGGGGCTGAGAAACTGCTTCTGTCCCATATGCCCTACACACCTTGCTCCTGCCTCAGGCCCTGCTCTGCCAGTAAAGACCTGAGGGCCTGGCTTCTTGCTGAAGGGAGGGGCTAAAAGGGGGCATGGGAAGTGGGGGGTTTCCCTCTGTCTGAGCCTGGCTCCCTGACGCACTTGTTTCTGCAACCCCTCTTTCAGAAGCTCAGCCAGGACAGGTGGACAGCCACTCTGAGTGGCCATAGGAGGACTCTGGGGTCCCTCTCTGGGACAGGGTGGGGCAGCTCTTTCCCAAACCACTGGGGTCTGTGCTGGGCAGTCCACACAACCCCTCCCTCTCATCTTCCCGAGAGAGTGGGGTTCTCAGCAACACATTACAGATGAGGAAACTGAGGCCCAGAGAGGTGTCACTGCAGGTCACACAGGGGAGTGGTGAGGCCAGATTCTGACCTAGCCCGGTCGTCCTCTCTCTGTTCCTAGTCCATGCACCTTCTCCTTGGGGTCAGTGCCATCTGGAATTCTCTATTACTAAAGTGGGGGCTTAGACTGTGCCTGGCACTTTGGGGAGCCCTGCACCACAAGATTCCCAGCAAGCTGCCTCTACTGAGGAAAAGGCAGGCAGGCCAGGGCTCGGAGGCAGGGGGAGGCCTGCCCAGCCTTCCCTCTCCTGCCCAGACCTGCACTCCTTCCAGAAACGTGCCCCCTCCTCCAGCCAGCCCCCTGGTGCTCAGGTCTAACTACAGTCCACCAGAAGCCTGCAGCAGGAGATGCCATTTCCCACACAGCGAGCTGGGCCTTGGGTCCTGCAGCTACTCTCTGCCAGGTGCCCTCACTCCAGCTCCCCTGAGAGGACCCTCCAGAGGGCCCTAGGCCTCTGGCAGTTCCAGACTGACAGGATTTGGGGAAGACACCAGGACAGAGTGCTGGGAGGCTGGGGGTCTCCAACAGGGATGAGCAGATCTTTATAGGTATCACTCAGCACCTGCTACTCAAGTGGGTGTAGGAGCAGAGCTGGACACAGACTCCACCCTGAGGAGGCCAGGGGAAGCTTCACATAGGGGTGTCCAGACTGAGGCCTGGGGGAGGAGTAGAAGCTGGCCTGGGGAGGCATGAACAGGGCAGGGTGTGCTGGTGTCCACGAAGCTGGAACAGCACATGCAAAGGTCCTGAGGGAGCAGGAGGGAGTGCAGGGCCTTCAGATACCTGGAGTAGGCTACATCTTGAGTGTCAGAGTTCCAGGGACTGAGGCAAGAGCTGAGGCATGGGTCCCTCCCTCTTACATCCGATCACTGGGCCTGGATGGGTCCCCATGAGGTAGGAGCTGGAGCAGCCTGGGGTCACAAAGGAGAGACCTGGTATTGATGGGCCAGCTCTGTGTGGCCCACACTGGGGTCAGTGTTTCCACTCAGGCTTGGGGAGTGGGGCTGAGGATGCATAATTTGAGGTGGGGGGAGGTGCCCAGCATCACGGCACATGACAAGGAATCCATGCCAGGAAGCAGCTTAACACAGAGCCACAGGGCAACTGGATAATTATAGCAGCTTTTAAACTGATGGCATCAGGTATATACAGGTCACACTTATGAGGGATACTTAGCATGTACTATCCCACTGAATCCTCAAGGGTAAATTCCCCTGTAAGGGGAACTATTACGTGCACATTTATAGATGAGGAAACTGAAGCTCAGAGAGTGCAAGCAACATACTCAAGATCACACAGCCTGGAAGTGGCAGAGGCAGGACTCGAACCCAGGTTTCTCTGTCCTGGAAGATGGCAGGAGCTAGTGACTGAGATAGAATGCCAAGAATGATGCCCCAGATCCCCCTCAGCTAATGGGGGTCTGAGTACCTCCTGAGACACATCACTGCTCCCCTCCCATGCCCCCCAAGACACACCAAGGATCCTGCTGTCATTCATGGAGCTAGCAGGTTCTAACTCACACCATGCTTAAGTCTGTGGGATCTGTGCAACAAGTGACCCCGTAAAGGACGGGCAATTTACCAGGTTTAATTTGATGGCAACATAAACCATCAAACACACAACAAAGGAATAAAAAGGCCACCTGGCATAAGGCGATTAAGGGGCTCCTCCAGCAAGGCAGCTCTCTTCCTTCCCACCCCTGGGCCCCACCCTGCTCTCTGGCCTTGTGGAAGGGGCAGCGAGGGGAGACTTGAGCCAAGACGGATGAGCCTGCATACAAGGGAACGGAAGGGCCTTGGGTCCCTGCCTCCCAAATGCTTCTTGGTTATCCATCAGGCATCTCTGAAAGGTGCAATTTAGACTCTACTATGATGCCAGGGCCTCTGGAGGCTGAGCTGAGCAGGCACAGGGAACCTATGTCCATGCCAAAGAGTGTGGTGGCTGGCCCGGGCTTTGGCCTTAACAAGTCTGCCACTTGCTCAGGGCACTGCCCCAGAACAGCTGAGCCCAGGGGCCACCCGCATTCCTTGTGCCAGGACTCAGCAGCTGACGGACCAGGGTGTACGTCCTCTGGCCAAACACTGGGGGGGGCCCTGGGCAGCGGTGGTCCTGGGCTCAGACTCGACCCTGAGCCTGAGGCAAGGTAGCCTTTGAGCAGGCCTGAGGCTTCCTATGCCCAGCCCCTACCCAGGCCCTGCCTCTTGCTCAGAAGCATCTTGAGGTAGGACCTCCAGGTTCCATGACCTCTGTGACTCTGGCTCTGCAGAGAGGAAGGGCAGGAACCTGGGCTGGCTGTGACCTTGGACGGGCCCCTCACTTCTCTGAGCCTCAGGCTGCTTAGCTGTAAAATGGGACCTGTGTGTATGTGACAAGCAGGCATGCCTGTGAGGGAGTCATAGGCAGAAGCAGAGACAGACTCCATGTCCCGAGGGTGGGGCTGTGAGGGGGCTCACGACCCAGAGCCTGCTAGGGGCCGAGCTCCAAGGAGATAGTCAGGAGGCAAGTACCACAGTGCCTCAGGCTGGCAGTTGCCGATGGCAGGGGTTTAAGCTAGCTTCAGGGGCCCAGAGTGTTGGGCACAGTCTCATCCTTTCTTCCAGCTTCCTGAGAGGCCTCATCCACATATGGCTCCATGCGCAGACCCCGTGTGCCCTTTGCCTCACCCTCACTTGCTTCCAGCCAGGTGTCCTGAGCTGGCTCTCAGCCTGCCTTGGGTCTACCACATGGACAAAGCTTCATGCTGCTAACAGACCCTGAGCGGGGTTTTTGTGCTCATGTAGGCAAGACCTGAGCTTTCTCCAGAAGGTCTCAGAGCAGCCAGGCCACCTGGGAAAAATCTTGGTGGTCAGTGATACCAAGCCACACCAGGCCTGTGCAGCCCATGGTCCCCGCTTGGCACCCAAAACTTAGCTGGAGACACTGAAACACTAGTCATCAAACAGCATGACCAGCAGCCTACAAGGATAAGCACAAGACGCATCACCACGAGCCTGCCCATCACATCACGGTCCTGGCCCGGGTCCCTCCTCACCACTTCTCAAGCGGTCTTGAGTGAGTTAATATCTGTGAGCTTCAGATTTCTCCTCTGTCAAACAGGGGTAAGAAGGACACTAACCTCAGGTTTACTGGGAGGATTAAATGACTTAAATATTCATAAAGCTCTAGGCAAGGTCTTTATTATAGTATGACTACTGTCTCACCAGAATGGAATCCCAAGTGGCTAGGACACGGATGGCACATGGTAGATACTCAATAAGATCTATTGGATGGTTGGATGGATGACTGGATGGATGAGTGAGTGGATGGGTAGATGGATGGATAAATGGGTGTATGGATGGATAAATAGGTGAGTGGGTGGGTGGAAGGATGGGGCAGAAGGAGGCTCTGTATGGTATCAGGGGGACTTAGCAGAGGAGGGGACATTTCAGCAATACAGAGGGAAAGAGAAGGGAGAAGGGTTTGGTGTAGTGAGAAATGGAGATGCTCAGTCCCTGGGGTATGAAAATGACTCATTCTGTGAGCAGGTCCCAATTCTGCTCTGCACACCAGGATTGCCCTCCAGGCTGGGGCCTGGGCTCAGATGCCAAGGGGCTATTGTGTCTACCATTGAAAAGCCCTCATGAACCCAGAGTGCATGGCAGATCTTTGCTGGTTGCATGATAACACCTTCCTATTGAAGTTGATAGATAATTTCTCTTTAATTGATTTTTTTACCACTATGAACAGTAAATAATATGAGAAAAAAATCTACACTGCAATTTTTCCATTTGTGAAAATCAAAATTACACCTTGCAGACAATTCCCTTGGAACATGGACTCCTTCCTCCTTTTATTTGTCCCATTTCTTTAAGTGCAAGAAAACAGATCTGTATTTTTTTCAAAATAGCTGAAAGTTTTGTCATTTGGGAAGGGGGCAAGGTGTGAAATAATTTCGCACACAACACAGAACGCAGAGCTAGGGAAGGCACCTCTGATAAACAGTTTTCTGTAAATACATGAGACGGTAGCTCTGCCGACACCTCATTCTTTAGTCTATAAAATGTATGAGTGACAAACAGGATATGTTTTAACACCAGACAGTGAAGCTCCTGGATCTCCGCTGCTTACCAGGGATGCAGCTGGCAGCTCCTTTTTTGCAGATTCTTGTGGCGCCCTCCCTTTTGATCTCGCACACCTCACAGAAATTAGGGTTTCTCTTCAAACCCTGCATCCAAGCAAGATAAGGACTTGAGTTCCCCATGCCAGTGAGAAAGGGCTCTGAATCCATAAAACACACCCTAAATCTACCCCATTAACACAGACCAGCTACTCTCAGCATTAGCCATAAAGACTGGCTTAGTGTGAAGTCCTGAAAGAAGAAACTGAGACTGCAGCGTGGCTCATGCTGAATTCACCTCACCATGGCTTCCTCACAGGCCAGGAGGGCCACGGACATGTGCCCGATTCACAGGCAGCATCTTGGCTCCAATGAGGTTTAACGTTAGTCAGAACCGCTAGTCTGATGTCAGTTTCCCAGTGATCACCTGTGGCATAAGCTTGACACAGAAAGGGCTTGACCGCTGCCCTGTGGCCCCGATAGTGGTGACCCCTTAGTGGCAGGGGGGTGGGCGCTGTGACTCGCTCTCATCACACGTTGTCCTGTGCTCCTTGCAGGTGTAGTGGCTCCAAATCGGGTGGGGCCGGGCTCCCTCAGCCGTCCACAATGGTGGTGGCACACCCCACCACCACTGCCACCACCACGCCCGCTGCCACTGTCACAGCCACCGTTGTGATGACCACAGCCACCATGGACCTGCGGGACTGGCTTTTCCTCTGCTACGGGCTCATTGCCTTTCTGACAGAGGTCATCGACAGCACCACCTGCCCCTCAGTGTGCCGCTGTGACAATAGTTTCATCTACTGCAACGACCGGGGCCTCACCTCCATCCCTGCTGACATCCCCGACGATGCCACCACCCTCTACCTGCAGAACAACCAGATCAACAACGCTGGCATCCCCCAGAACCTCAAGACCAAGGTCAATGTGCAGGTCATCTACCTGTATGAGAACGACCTGGATGAGTTCCCAGTCAACCTGCCCAGCTCCCTGCGGGAGCTGCACCTGCAGGACAACAACGTGCGCACCATAGCCAGGGACTCGCTGGCCCGCATCCCGCTGCTGGAGAAGCTGCACCTGGACGACAACTCCGTGTCCACCGTCAGCATCGAGGAGGACGCCTTCGCCGACAGCAAGCAGCTCAAGCTGCTCTTCCTGAGCCGGAACCACCTGAGCAGCATCCCCTCAGGGCTGCCCCGCACACTGGAGGAGCTGCGGCTGGATGACAACCGCATCTCCACCATCCCGCTGCACGCCTTCAAGGGCCTCAACAGCCTGCGGCGGCTGGTGCTCGATGGCAACCTGCTGGCCAACCAGCGCATCGCTGACGACACCTTCAGCCGCCTGCAGAACCTCACCGAGCTCTCGCTGGTGCGCAACTCTCTGGCCGCGCCCCCCCTCAACCTGCCCAGCGCCCACCTGCAGAAGCTCTACCTGCAGGACAATGCCATCAGCCACATCCCCTACAACACGCTGGCCAAGATGCGTGAGCTGGAGCGCCTGGACCTGTCCAATAACAACCTCACCACGCTGCCCCGCGGCCTGTTCGATGACCTGGAGAGCCTGGCGCAGCTGCTGCTCCGGAACAACCCCTGGTTCTGTGGCTGCAATCTCATGTGGCTGCGGGACTGGGTGAAGGCGCGGGCGGCCGTGGTCAACGTGCGAGGCCTCATGTGCCAGGGCCCCGAGAAGGTCCGGGGCATGGCCATCAAGGACATCACCAGCGAGATGGACGAGTGCTTTGAGACGGGGTCCCAGAGCGGAGCAGCCAATGCTGCCGCCAAGACCACGGCCAGCAACCACGCCTCTGCCACCACACCCCAGGGCTCACTCTTCACCCTCAAGGCCAAGAGGCCAGGGCTGCGCCTCCCTGACTCCAACCTTGACTATCCCTTGGCCACGGGTGATGGCACCAAGACCCTGATCATCCATGTGAAGCCCCTGACAGCGGACTCCATCCGCATCACATGGCAGGCCATGCTCCCCGCTTCCTCCTTCCGGCTCAGCTGGCTGCGTCTGGGCCACAGCCCAGCCGTGGGCTCCATCACAGAGACCCTGGTGCAGGGGGACAAGACGGAGTACCTGCTGACAGCCCTGGAGCCCAAGTCCACCTATATCATCTGCATGGTCACCATGGAGACCGGCAACACCTATGTGGCTGATGAGACACCCGTGTGTGCCAAGGCAGAGACAGCTGACAGCTATGGCCCCACCACCACGCTCAACCAGGAACAGAACACAGACCCCATGGCGAGCCTGCCCTTGGCAGGCATCATTGGTGGTGCCGTGGCTCTCGTCTTCCTCTTCCTGGTCCTTGGGGCCATCTGCTGGTACGTGCACCGGGCTGGTGAACTGCTGACCCAGGAGCGGGTCTACAATCGGGGCAGCCGGAAAAAGGACGACTATATGGAGTCGGGGACCAAGAAGGATAACTCCATCCTGGAAATCCGTGGCCCTGGGCTGCAAATGCTGCCCATCAACCCTTACCGCGCCAAAGAGGAGTACGTAGTCCACACCATCTTCCCCTCCAATGGCAGCAGCCTCTGCAAGGGCACGCACACCATTGGCTACGGCACCACACGGGGCTACCGGGACGGCGGCATCCCTGACATAGACTACTCCTACACATGATGCCGGCCGCCCGGCCTCCCCACCTGGTGCCACCTCCTCCTGGTCTGGCCAGCTTGCCACCATCTGACAGAGCAGGAAAAAGAAGTCCGCAGTGACTTCCCAGCAGAAAGCAAAGTTTGGGGAGGGCTGACAATTTTGTAGAACACAGTGAAAAGAAAAAAAATTTTTTTTTTAAGAATAGACGGCAGGAGGGGGATCTGACGTTGTTGAAGACATAATTTATACCAAATTATGCCAGCTCGGGAGGGGAAGGACTAAAAATAATATTGCAGGAAGGGTTGGTTGGGGTTTTTCTCCTGAACTGGAAAGATGCTACCTGTACAATGTCTGTGTACACCTCACGCTCTGTTCAGGGACGTCACAAAAGAACCGTCAGAGAGAAGCAGCCAACATGCGAAGCCCCCCCCCACAGCTCTGGCTGCCAGCTGCTCGCCGGCTTCGACGTGATGGAAGGCGTTCAGGCTCCTCACAAAGGAGAGGGGAAAGAAAAGATCTTTTGCTGTGGAGATATTGTCCTGAAATCTCTTCCCTGGTTCTTCCCATACCATTTCCCTTACAGGTTTGCAGAACTAGTGCGTCTTTTACTGCATTCTTTGAAAAGTGATGTAGTCAATTAAAAAACAAACTTTCTTCTTCCCTCTTCCGTTCCATGCACCACACTCTGTGGAAGGCCCACAGGGGCGGTGGCTTTCCCAGCCACTCGGAGGTGCATCTATCTACCTGGCTCTGTCATGTTTCTAAATACAGACGGGTAGATAGAGGTACATAGATGGTCCTTACAGTACGATTCATACACTCTCCTGAGACAATAGAATTGCAGAAATGTTGCTTTCTCTTAGGAAATCAACGATTAAGTAGAAGTGTGCTGGGATGGGAGGAATGGGGGGGACAATACGGTTCCTAAAGGCAGAGGTGTGTCCTGGCCAGGTGGCTAAGGAGACCTTAGGCAAGGGTTGCTTTCAGTTCAACTGTATCTCAGGTTGGCCAGAGCTGGGCTGTGCTCCTTTCTGACACAGAAGAAACCTTCCTCTGACTGCCAGTGTCCTCATCTCCACCCGCACCAGGTGCAATCTCCTCAACAGCTACTTTCTGAACGTTTACTCTGTGCTGTGGGCTTCCTCTCAGGACAGGTAATGGGTACAGGGACATTTTTTATATATCAGCTGATTAGAGCTAATGGTTTCCATGGCTGCTTAAACAAAGCCCAGAAAAAGACGTGGAAATTCTCAGAAAAGCCCTGGGAGACAGCCCCCTTCTCCCCCCCACCCCTGTCCCCAAATGTACAACACTCAGCTGTGCCCACCCCCAGGTCTCTGCTCTGGAGAGGGGAGACCAGATCTTTCTAAAAAAATGCCAGCTTCCAAAAGGGTACTGACCAGGGGCCTTTGAAGAGTTAAGATTTTATTTCTTCCCAGTGGAATCCGTGAGGCCATCATTTACCAACCGACAATGCAGTTTGGCAAGCCATGAGACTAAAGCGATGACGAAATAATGACAGCAGACGTGGAAAGAAGAGAGGAGTGGTGCCTGGGGTTCCGACGTCCCCTGCGTCCCTGCACTCAGGGAACTCAGGTCACCATCTGTCAACGTGCCACTTGTCTGGCACCGGGGAAGAGCCATGTCAAAGGAGAGCCACTGGTCTGAGGGCAGTGAGGATGAGAAGGTGGCCGGCTCCTGGCGGTGGTGTTTTCAAAAGGCCTCAGCTGCTTTGACAGAAGCCGAGGCAGGAAGAGGAGGCTGAATATAGTCACAGGGCTGCAGTGACGGGCCCAGGTGCTGGCCGCCCACAGGACATGAAAAGATACGGCAGGCCCTTCATGAAGAGGCAGGGATTGAAAGAAAAGAATGCAACCCTTTCTGAGGAAGGTGCAAAGAGGTGGTGTTCTCCTCTGCCAGGCTGCAGGGATGGTCCCCCAAGGTGGGGCGGTCCCAGCTCCCCAGCCCCGGGGAGGGCACAGGGGCATAGACACATTTCTTCCTAAACTAAGCCTTTTTTCCCTTTTCTCACTTGAATCATTTTCTCATACCATGAAGTCAGGAAGCAACTTGTACCAAGCCTTAATGTCACATCTGTGTTTTCATGTTTGCCACAGGCCCTGACACAGGCCTGTCCTGGCAGCTCAGGGAGGGCACACTGGTGGGTCTGGGAGGAGTGGCTGCTCTGTGCGGAAGGCCTTGGCTGGGGTGACAGGAGTCTCAGGCCTCTGCTATTTCTGAAATGAGGCCCCCTCCCTCAAGGCACCACTCCAGCCTCCTGCCAGTGTCCCAGGAAACTCAGTCGCCTGCCTCCCCACTGCCAAGCAGGAAATTGGGATCATCCCCTTAGAAGCTAGGGAGGCATTTGGGAATAGCAGGTGGTCCCATACGGTGAGGGCAGAGAGCCAGCCTGTGCCAGCACCACCCACCTGGGCCAGGCCTGGGTGGTGAGCTTCCCTCTCCCATCGCGTAAGCAGGCCC
>JAQQAC010006904.1:11146370-11184200 GCA_029783875.1 Phataginus tricuspis | reverse complement strand
GAGCTTCCCTCTCCCATCGCGTAAGCAGGCCCAGGCCTGTCCAGGCCCGGGAGGCACAGGTCTCCTGCTTAGGCTCTTGTCCTGCCAGGGCTCACGGTGGGCCGCAGAGCCAGGCTCCCTGCCTCACCCAGATATCTTCTCAGTGTAAGTGCTGAAGATAGTGTGATTTGGCCGCCAGGGCCCTGGGACCGCTCTCCTCTTCTCCGCCCTCAGCCTCCCGATATCTTCCCAGTGTCCTTCCTGAGAGCAAGCCCCCAAACGTCTGCTGCCTTACAGCCCCCCAGGCCGGGGAGGGGGCCTGAAGCCAGATCCACTCTGAAGCCCTGTCTCCCCACAGGTCCAGCCTCTCCAAGCTGGCACCGTAACACGAGAGAGATGTTCAGGCACTCGCCTCCTCCCACCTCCTAGAAGCAGGTGAGGGAAGACGCACCCAGGCCCAGGCCACCACTTCTGTCCAGAATCTTCTTTCTGTGGGAGCCAGCCTGACCCTCACAGCCTCTAACTAGCCAGAAACAACCTCCTTGGCCTCAGCATTGATGAGGGTATTTTGTGGCATTTAAGGCAGGTTTAAAGTTTAAAAAAAAAAAGCCCAAGACACTTCTTTGGTTAAGTGGTTTACCCTTTGTGGTAATTAGATGTAGTGATTGGAATCTCTTTTCTATTACATGGCAATTTTCCTTTAAATTTCCCCTAAAAAAAAAAAAAAGATACACACATAAAAAAGGAAAGAAAAGGCAAGAAAGGAGAGAAGGCAGCAGGGCCAGGCGAGTCATTTGCATTTTGCGAATGAGGCCTCCTGTAAGCTCAGCTCAGGCGTGGGGCCCAACGTATGGAATGCTTAAGAGATTACTAAGAATAAAATCTATTAATTAGTCATACTCAATTCCACAGACATGATGTGCATCAAAAGCTTCTTTTCTTCCCTTTTCTCCTTCCCTCTTCCTGCGGCCTCCCAAGGAAGACTCCATCTTCTCTAAATGGGCTTGGGCTTCCTGGACCGCCTCCACGGTAACAGGGCAGCCATGTGGCTGCCTTGGGGGTCTCCCCACCCAGGGCCTGGGTGCCAAATTTGAGGGCAAGAGTTGGGGCACCGGCTCCTTCCTGCTCTGGGTGACACTGGCAGGTTGGTGACAGCGGCTGGGAAGATGCCAGCAGCTGGAGGGGCCAGGCTTCCCCACCCAAAGCCCCAAGCCCGTGCCCGCCTTGTGCCTCTTCTCCCTCCTTGGCTGGGCTCTAGCCTTCTCCTCCTTCCCCCTAGAAGTCCAGGGAGGCGCACCAGCCCCAACAAGGGACAGAGAGTGAGGACGGGTCAGGGAAGGTTTCCAGAGAGGCACAAGGAAAGCGTGTTTTGCAAAATCACAGCCTCTGCTTTCCTTTCTGGGAAGTGGGGGTAGGCTGAGCTCTACCTTCACCTGGAAAAGCTGGGTGCTCCAGAGGCCAAGTGGGGGCTCCTCCCCTCTGCTGACTTGGGAAGGTTCTGTTTGGTCCAAGGCACGTGATGGGGGCCCAGAGCAGGCGGGAGAGGACATGTGAGGATTCCTGAGGGTCTGAGGTGGCTGCCTGGGGCCTGGAGAAGAGGCCGTGCGGTGCCTGGGACTGCATCCGAGCCCCTCTCCTTCACTGCCTGGAGCCAAGGAGAGGATACCCTTCACCTCCCGCAATGGCAGCTCAAGTCCCAAAGACAACCCAGCTCACTCCAGAGAGCTGCCTCCTGCAAAGGCATCAGGGAGGACAGGGCTTCTGAGCCTCATGCTTATGAAAAATACAAGGAAGATTGGATGCAGCAGACAGGGAGCAGTGGAGCCGGGAAGGCAACCAGGAGAGAGATGGGGCACTTACTGGAAGGAGGGGCTTTGGGGTGCACAGCGGTCTGTGTCTCCAAGGGCCAGACCATGCTCTCAGGGTCAGGACACGGCCCAGCTACGGGTGCCCCATGCACCCATGTCCCCTCCCTGCACTCAAATCAACGCGGTAACGGGCGGATGCCTATCACTGGATTGGTGCCAGGGTGGGCGCTAACAAGCAATTTGCAGTCCCGCACAGCATTCCAGAATGCCGAGAGAGGAAACATCTTTTTTTAAGGAGGGATAAAAAGACTCAAAAATGCAAATCATTACCATTTACAACCAAGTGAGTCTGCTAAATTGATTAGGAGAGATTAAACTCCTTGGAGGTGAAGGGAAAGGGGATTTTCCACATTTTATGAACCTGCCCCCAGCGACTGTGTGCAAAGGAGGGATCGTCTGGGCCTGGCTCAGGAGCTGCCCCTGCACAGCACCCTGGGAAGCTGGGGGTCTGCGAGGGCTGACACCACGTGGGCCAAAGCCCTCAGGGACGTGCTGGGTTTGCCAGAGCCTGGGCTCCAGCAGTCCTGCCTCACTGGTACCTGGAGCTCAGGCCTCTGGGATGGGGTGGGGGATCTACGGTCCTTCAGCAGCTGTTCCAGCCCCCAGTGGAGACTCAGCCCCTGGCCTCCAAATTTCTTCTGCTTCAGGGGTGAAAAGCAAGGAGGGGAAGTGGCTGGACCACTTAGAGAGTAGGACTCTGGAGCCAAGAGCTTTCCTGCTTCCCTTCTGTTCCAGGGAGGGTCTGCCTCTGATCCATTCCCTGTGGCAACTAAAAGGGGAGTGGTACCAACTGTGAAGGGAAAACTGAAGGTCAGGGAAGGGAAACTGACCCAGCACAGGAATCAGACAGTGAGCTCTCTGCCTCTGGGAACATTCAAGCACTTGATAGAGATGTGGCAGGCATTTTCCTGCCTAAGCCAAGGCCTGGCTCTTTGACTAGAAGATCCTGGTTCTCACCCTTACTTTATCATCCCACAGGACCTTGTAAGGAAGATATTAGGAGATGCTCACTGTGCTGCTTGAAATGACCAGTGTCCCCTGAAAATCCCAGATCAGGGCTGTCCCACAGCTAGGCCACTCAGGCCCAGCCAAGAGCTGCTTATGCCACCAGAGAGGCTGCACAGTTCCCATTCTCAGTGTCCAAGAGGCACCAGGAGAGGAAGTGCAGACACCTGCCCCTCCATCCCAGAGTTGGGACAGCATGGTCAGAGGGTGGCCCACCTTCTGCAGCTGGCTCACCTAGGGCTGCTAGGGGGCCACTTTCCTGGCACTGCGGCTCAGGGCCCAGGCTGCCTCCTGGACTTTTCTCAGCACCAGGGCCCCTGTCCTGCTGAGCTTCCTCCAGAGTCCACCAGCCGTTTTCCCAGCTCGACACAGTCAGCGCCGCCGCCTCTATGAATCCATCCCAGCCAGGTTGATGGCTGCCTGGGGCACTTTTCACTCTGCGTTTTTAAGTATTTACCATTTATTCTGAAATGTTCCAAGTAGTTGACTGAAATATCCACATTTGCTTCCTTAAAAACACTCACAAAAAGATTCTCTTGGGTCTCCACTCCCTCTCCTTTTACTTCCCCCATCCCTCTGCATTTTTAATGTATTGTTTTTCTCTAGTTTCAGAAATTCTATGATCTCTGCGGTCAGGCCCACTTTTTCACCATACGTTGGATTTGCAGGTGTGCCCAAGAGCCCGACACTGCCACGGGGCAAAGCCCACCTTTCTCCACGCTGCCCCGAGACACTATGCTCAGGGCACATCTTCAGCCTGGGGCAGCTTCTCCTCTGCTCCCTGCAGAGGGTCTGGCAGGCCCTGGGCATTTTGAGACCACTGTCACTGCCCCCTTCCACACCCTTTTACCCCAGCTTGTGCTAGGAGGGCAATATGGGCATGCTGAGGGCACAGGGTGCCCTTTGGGAGGCTGACTGGGTGCCTACCTCCTAGAGAAGCCAGCCCTGGGCACCCAGGGCTATCAGAGCCACCACCATGCCCTGGTTCCTTTCCTTCCCACACCTACCCATGCCGTCCCCAACACCTGAAAGCCCAAAAGGCTGAGTCTGGAGAATGTTTGCGGGAAGGTCTTTGCTGTCACTGGCCCCAAATCTCTTTTATGGCATCAGGGCAGACAGCCGCTCAGGCAAGATGGCAGGTCCCTACGCTAACTCTGTGCCAGGTCACTGAGGCCCAGCACAGTGCCTGGCACACAGCGGCACTCAATCATCTCTTCTCCAATCCTCCTCTCACTTCCTTGTCCTCCTGTTGGCCGCCTGCCCCCTCGGGCTCAGTGCAAAGGGCACAGGTGGATGTGCCGGCATCGACCATTCGGCACCTGCCCCACTGGCAGCCTGGCACAGGAAGGGGCTCCTCTCAGCAGCTTCCCTCCTCTGAAGCCTCTTGCTCTGCTGTCTCTTGGACCCACCGATCACTACCTGTGAGCCTGATGAGGAAGCCCAGCCACATGGCAACATCTGGCAGTCAGCCTGAGTGACTCAGTTTCCCCTCTCTGAGGTGAGCTCCAGGTTGGTGATGAGGAGTGCACAGAATTGGGTGTCCTGCCTTGTCTAACGCTCCTGTAGAGAGTCCCAGCACCTTGAGTCACCCACCAAGAGGAACTACCCAGGCTTTCTCCTCAGAACGGAAACGCAAACACAATGTGAGCTGACAATCAAAGCCACAGTGGACTCGGGGCTGCCCAAAGCTCATCTCCCAGAGCCGGTGTCCAGGGCACTTCTCGCCTGCCTTGCACAGAGGACATGCTTGGAGCGTGTACCACCCACCTCTGGCTGGTCCAGTTTTTGAAAGGTTCTGGGTACCCAGGAGGAAGACACAAAATCCTGAAACTAGCCTTAGATTTTTTTACCCGACTCAGCACACCACCTGCCATCAGGCCAGTGGCCCGAGGCGAGAAGCCCACACAGCACCCAGGGACAGTCACCAGGCTCCAATATGCGAGGTTTCTTCGAATGGAGGACTCGGGTGCCTTCCGGCTCTCACAGAGATGTTGAGGGCCATGGGGGGGCAGCTGAGCTGCCCAGCATTTGAGGTTCGTCATCTGAGAGGGAGGGAGATGGTGTTGCAGGCTGGGGGAGGCTGCAGGTCATGAACACAGGCGATCCAGAGAGATGTGTGGTTGTGTGAGTCTGCTGCTGGGCGTGGACGCCAGCTAATTATGAATGTCACAGGGTGGTGGGAACAGGGAGGCAAAGGAAAAAAGCCACGAAAAGAAAGCCCACGCACAAGCACTGCAGAATGAATGTTTTTTAAGAGCCACCAACAGCAACTCCCTTTCCTGACGTTAAAAGGTTATGTGTACCTCGTTCGGTATCGTGAAGCATTCTGGCATTGCTGTGCTCCGCTCAGTATAATCCATTCCCTTGGTCTGAGGAGGCGGCCAGAGTGGGGTCCTTGCCCAGACCCTGGAGAGTGGATGGGTCCCTCTGCTATAGAAGGCGGGGTGCCCGGCCAGCTGATGGCACGCAGAGGGCAGGCCTGGTTCCTCGCAAGCCTGCCATTGCGGGACCCCTACCTGGCAGCCCCGCAGCTTCCCTCATCCCCTGCCCCCTTCCTCACCTGCAGAATCAGCCCCCTGGGGCCACTCAGCCACCCTCTTCTTGTCCTTTTGCTTTTCCTCTGAAGGGCAAAGCAATCTCGGGGGTCTAACTGGAGGGCCACTCCCACTGCTAGCTGCTCTCACCTGAGACCTGGCGGGCTGACCCGGCCTGGCCCTGGGCCCACCTGCCTCACTCCCAACCTCACCACCAGACGGGGGTTTTCGGAAAGCCGAGACACAAACGCCCACCATGACCGCACGAACCAAAGTGCACTGCGAGCCGCCCTTTGGCCTCCTTCCTGTAGGTGCCTTGAAACTTCAATGTTGAGATGAATGTGATTAACTATTTGGACCTATTTTCTGTTTGTCTGTTGTCATATAAAATGTCCAAGTCCACTTTCCTTGTCTTTTCTTGAAATAAATAGAAAGATTTAACTTTTACCATCATCTCGGCTGCTGACTCTTGGCTCAGGGCCCAGTGGGCCAGGTGCCCGTCGCACACGTGGTCTTGGCTGCGAGGGGCGGACTCCAGGAGGGTCTCCACGTGGAGATGGACTGGGGATTAGAGAGCTGTGGAGTATCTCACCGGTGCTCCGACAACCATGTGGGCGCCCAGATAAGACTGGCGCTGCTCCTCCACCTGCTGGACACGCGCCCGGCGCTCGCCCTCCGCACCCCGCCTAGACACCCCCTCGTCCCCTAGCTGAACGCTGCATTCACAACTCTCTAAGCCTCATCTGACATCTCACCCCCAAAGGGGGAGAAAGGGAAAAAATTATTTTCCACAAGAACAATAGAGGTTTCTGCTAAATTTAACATAAAGTAAGACCTCATTACTTCTGCCTTAGATCTGATTTCATGTCTGGATACGGGTTAATGAGTTTTTCCTTATAGTCTAAGGAAGCAAAGTTATTTCTTGACCTGCCTTGCTGGCGGGTGGCCTGACTGGCATGACACAGGGCCCCCTGGCCCCTTTCCTTGCTATGTCCTCTCCGTCCTCACGTCCACCCTGCTGGGGGCAGACACCAGCCAAGACAGACCATTCCAAAGAGCAGCACATGGGGCAGCCTTCAGGGAAGGACCAAGTCCCCAGCACCCAGTGGGTACTCACCAGGGCCACCCAGCTGTTTCTCATCCAAGACCTGTTCTTCAGGGCTGCCAAGTGATATTTTAGAACGTGATCAGCCAGCCAGTCAGAAGATATTTACAAGGATGTACTATGTACTGGGGCTGGAGCTGAGGGAGAGGGACGGATCCTCATGGGCTAGGTGAGGGCGCTGCCTGGTCCAGGGGTGGGGAGACTCTCTGGGGAGCAATGTTTCCATGGCGGGAATTTCTTCGGATGAGGAGGGTTCAGAAAGCAAGGGAGAAGGCCTGAGGCAGGGGGCAGGAAGGTAAGTCCAATTCTGTGCTTCCTCCATAAGCTTAGGACCCTTCTTGCTGGCCCAGCCTTGGGCCCCACCTGGTACAGTTAATTCCCTGGCAGGCCTCCCTGTGCTGTGCTAATTTCTTAGCCCAGACACCCTTGAAGGCCCTTGAAAGTTCAACTTAGGCATGGCCTCCAAGAAGCCAACCCCTCTCACCCCACTTTAGGCCCCACCCTCTGCTGGTGTCTCACCCACGCAGGTGACTAGTCCTAGCACCCCACTCACTGGGGGCCCCTGGCTAGCAGGTCTCATCTTCCCCTCATCAGACTCCCCGAGGTTTGGGGGCCCTCCAAAGCTCGGGCGGGGGTGGGTGGGGCACCCTGCCGTGGGTGGGGCACCCTGCCCCCAGCTCAGCTCACCCTCCCGACACTGGTAGCAGAGCCACAGACTGGGCTTCCCACGGAGCTCTCTGCCAGCCTGGGCAGGAGGGCCAGGTTCCCATGCTGTCTTCCTCAGCCCCTAGAGGTTCCACCCAGGACAGGCTCATGGTCACGTGTATTTTGGAACCACTGCATTAGTGCCATTGCTGCCCTGGAAGTCTCCTCAGACTGGGCCTTGGAGTCCCTCAAAACTGGGTTAGACCCATGGGTTCCACCCCTTACTCCATGGGCCTCAGTTTCCATGTCTGTCAGATGTGTGTGTGATAACAGCTCACTGCTCTTATTTCTACCATCACGACAACACTGGCCCTGCTAATGTGTGCTGGGGCCTCCATGGAGGGTGTAGGATGCTGGGCTTCCCCTGCTTGTCCAGGGAGAGCCGGCCTCGTGCTTTCACCCCCTCCCTGGCCCCAGGCACAGAGCCAGGCGCTGAACTGGCTGCCATCTCTTGCAAGGTGGCCCAGGTGACCTGGCAACTTCAGTGTCCTCAGATCTAACACAGAGGAAAGGCATCTGAATGGGGGTGGGGTGGGGCCTGTTCCCCAAACTGCCCCAACCACACCCAAGGTCTCTGGCCTGTTCTCAAAACCTGCTGGAGAGGATCTTGGGCTGACCCAAGCTTGTAGCTTCAGGAGGACAGGGGCTGGGCATGGGGGCCTTTTAGGCTTTACTAAGTGCCACAGGGGGTTAGATGCCTAGACAGGGTTGGGCCCTAGGAGGGAATCACCAGGACCCTTGGGGGAGGTCCCAGGATGAAACCCGACCAGGTTTCGGGTCAGTGGAGAGAGACGCTCCAGACATAACTGATCCTTTCTGAGGAGGAGCAGGTGACCTGAGAGATAATGAGCACTACCCCCACGGGAGACAAGCTGAGCTGGCCAGTCCCTCAAGGGGCCACGAGTTCTGGGTGATGGAGGGGACTGAACAACCCTGAAGAGCCCCGGTCCTCCTGTCAAGTCTTCAGACAGGCCTGGAAGGTGGGGGCGCTCTGCTGCAGCACTGGCCCCACTCCCCCCTCCTTCCCACAGCCCTCAGCACTCATACATCACCAAGGTTACAGACAGGGGTGGGGTAGGACCCCTGAGTGGCCACACTAAGGCCAGGGCACCCCAGGGCCCAGCAGTCCCTGCTTCTCATATCCAACTCTACCGGTTTGTTCAGACTCAGGACTAAAAGTTTCAGTTCGAGGGGAGAAAGAGCGGGTGGCTGCTACCCCGTACCTGGACCCTGCTCCTACCTGGCTACCACCAGGTTCCAGAAGCCTCCTATCTCCTGCCCTCCCTTCCCAGGAGGGGTCTGGCCTCACCAAGCATCTCAGAGAAGAGGTGACCAAACCCGGAAAGAGTCTAACACCCCAAACCACACTCCACACCCAGGTTCTGTGGCCATATCTTAGCACCCTGCTTAGGAGGTTACCCAGCCAGCCCCGAAATGCTGCCTGCAGCTCTGGGAGGCACTCGCTCGTCTACTTTCAGGCACTGGAAACAAAGTGTGCTCCGGGCCCAGTCGGAATGCTGGCTGCCTCCCCTTCCCTCCTCCACACCCTGCATCCTCTCTGCAGCACCTGCACCCCCAAGTCCAGCACCTCTGAAGGACCCTCTCCTCCCACATTAAAGTAAATAGGCTCTCTCAAGTCACTAACTGACAGCACAAATGAAATCCCAGCGCTCCCTCTTGGAGATTTACAGGAGAAGTGAAATCTTATTTGCACTGCTGCCAAGCCTGGGATGCGATGAAATTATGCCTCGAGAAGAGACTGGGCTGGCTCCTCGTGGAAGCGGCTGCATCAGAGATGGTCTTATTAAAAGCCACAGTGGCCACATTTCAACCTGTTTCAGGTGTTAAGTAATTTACTGCCACCCAGAATTCAGTAGCAGGTTTTTATCATTTTTATTTCCGTGATGCAGGCGAGTGTCCCCTGAGGTCCCTGTACAGGGAATCACAGGTCTAAGAGCTCCCTGGCCCCCCCTTCCCACCCCTGCACTGCAGAAGGAAATGGGAGATCAGGGCCTGGGAGGGGGCGAGGACAGGGCCCCAACTCTCCCCAGGGTTACACCAGGCTGGGCCAAAGCTCAGAGTGATAGGGAGGGCAGGCTCTAAGACCCCTCCACCCTACTTTTAAGGAATCAGTGATCCTCCCAAGACCCTGTGGGCATTTTCTGAAAGCAGCAATAGTATAAACTCTGTGAAAGTAGCAACTACCTGTCTCCAAAAATGACCTCCAACCCACAATCAACAAGTCTTCTTGGAAAACCTGCTGTGTGCCAGGCCTGCTCAGATGGAGGACAGAGCAGCAAACGGGACCCCGAAGCCCATGTTGTGCAGGTAAGTGTTGAATAAATATTTGTGGTTGGTTGATTAAAATCTCTGAGAAGCAGACACACTTTTGGGATAAAAGATGCTGGAGTGGGGCACTGGAGGGAAGGGGCAGGGAGGGAGAGCCCACCTTACCAAACACTGTCACTGCGGCAGCCCTCAAAGCAAGGACCCTCCTCCCCAGCACAGATCTGGGCCTTCACTGGTCAGGAGAACATGTGGTGAGGGGGCCACACCCTGTCTTTCCCCTTCCTCTGGCCCCCAAAGCTCTGGGGGAACACAGGGCCTCCCACTGCAAGAAGCTAGGGCAGGAAGATGGGGAGCTTGGGCCCACAGGGTCATGAAGGGACCTGAGTCCTCCCAGCCTGCAGTCCCTTCTCAGCAGCGCTGGGTGGAGGGCTGCTGGGTGCTGCCTGCTCTGGCAGGGATTAAGCCTATTACAGAGGCTCTGGGGGCTTACCCAACACCCTTTCTAACACCCCTTTTCTCCACCTGTTTTCAGATACTCCAGGAAAACCAAGGAGAATCTTCAAAGGCCAGGCTGAGCCAAGAGCAGCAATTCTTTAATTAGCTTTCTCTTGGATCAGGGCCCCAGTGAATGGATTAGTCGTGGTGGGGCAGGAGAAAGGGATTGGAGTCCTCCTTAAAGCTGAGATTACAAGCTTGGGGTGAAGGGCTGAGGGGCCGCCACCAGGGACAGCGGGCCCCTGAACAGGCCCTCCCCAGTCAGTGGCTCCCCAGGGGCTGGCAGATGGAACTTGTCACCGTAAGATGCGGGAGATGTGCTATCAGCAAGGCCGCAGTCCTATGGAAGCTGGCGCGGAGAGGTGCTTGGCAAGACCAGTCTGTGTGCCTGGGTCTCCTAATGAATGTGCTTCCTTCCCGTGTGGCCACCCAGATCTGTAATTCCATAATGAGGGGGGATTTCCTAAAGGGGTGCCCATCTGTGAGGGGCAAGGCAGAGAGGGATGATGGTGCCGGGTGCCAGACATCTGTCGCCATGTTCCATCCTTGCTTACTCGCATTTTTAAGAGAGCAAAGCAAGGCCCAGACCTGAGGAACTGGCACAAGGCCATGGTGCCCGGTTGGCACTGGAACCAGGTCTGTCCAGGCTCCTCCCACTGCTCCCAGTCCTGGCCCATAAGGCCTCCTGAGGAGGCCCGACCAGGGGTCTGTGAGCCTGGAGGACAAGGCACAGGGGAGCCCCCCCAGAAATTGCTGTGGGGAAGCAGGCCTCCTCCAGGGAGCCCTCCTTGACCTGCCCATCGTGCTCTGGATGCTCCGTCAAGGCACTCACACCCTGTGCTGTAAGCCGGCACCCCAACAGAGAGCATCTTCTAGAGGCGGGAATGGGTCTTCATCGTTTTACACTCTCCGGATGAAGGAAGGAGGTTCTGTGCAGTTTGAGGGGCCAGAGAGAGAAGCCGAGCAGAAGGCCGAGCCTCAGCAGCAGGGGAACAGGAAGGATCCTGGAAGCCAAGCTCCAGGCTGGCATCTCCCCTGGGCCCAGGTTCTCCTGCTGGCTGGTTTTCCGGGGAGGCACACAAGGGGTGGGGGGCGGATAACTCAAGGGCTCAGAGACCTGGATCCCCCAGACCGCAGCCATCTGAAGTATGACTTGTGCTCTGCGTGACAGGGGGCTCCTCTGTGGTCCGTACAGCCGCACTGTGCTCCGCAGATCAGGGCTGTCTTAGGGGGCAGGCAGAGGGAGGGTGCCTGGACCCCGCGGGAGCTGCCTGCCACCTGCCCCAGGCTCCCTCTGGCACTCCTGCTCCCGGGGCAGTGCGCTGAGCCAGCCCAGACCCCCTAGGGTGCTCTTTCCAGCTACCCCTTCCTGCTCCCAGGGTCTGGTCATTACAGGTGACTGGGTAGCTCCCTAGGGTGACCCAGCTGCCGGAGCCACATCTCCCTTGCTCCCCCTTGCAGCCCCAGCACCTGCTGAATGAGTGCAGTGCAGGTGGGATGCCTAACTCAGGCTGCAGCAGGGTCCTGGAGGAGACGACATCTAAGTCGGGGCCCGGAGCATAATCAGAGTCAGCCAGGTGAAGCGGGAGGAAAGGGTGCTCCTGGCAGGGGGCAGAGCCCAGGCAAAGGCCAGAAAGGGAGAAAGACATGCAGTTTGGAGCCCCCAACTGTGTTGGAATGGAGAAAGTAGAAGAGACCAGACAAGGCAGGGAGGCTCTGAGGCCCGATGATGGGGGTGTGCCAGCCAGAATGCCAAGGGAGCCAAGGTCACTACCAAGACAACAACTTCCCTATACTGAGGATCCAAGGGTGTCAGAAGGAGTAGTAACAGCCAGGGCTGCCCAGCTCCGGGGATCCCATCTCCATTTCTGTCTCTGTGAACACCCACTGTCGCCATGCCATGTGATGTGGCCCCGGCACCAGCCATGTGGTTGCACAGAGCACTGGAGCCCAGAGACACTGCCAGACAGCAGGAAGTGGCACCCGTCCCTCGAAAGGCCAGGCCCAGAAAGTCCACAGCCACAGCCAAGGAAACGCTTGGACATCCAGGGCAAGGGAGCTGGGGGCTGGGGGTGAGGCCAGGAGCCAAACCTTCCAGGAGCATTTCCTGTGGCGGGTGTGGCCAGGGCAAGCAAGGGACACAAAGGTGGCAGTGGCGACCCTGCTGAGACTTACTGTGAGCAGACAGTCCTGTGTGTTTCCTGGCATACAGCAAGTATTTCCACACACCTACTACATGCTGGTTTGGTGTGAGCTGCAGGGCGCTGAGCCCGAGCGAGGGCGCGTCTCAGGCTGCTGCGGCTCCTCACCTGCGCATGTCAGTACTTCAGCCTCTGCCTCTCCCGTGGTGGTGAAGGATGATGTCTCTTATTTCAAGTAGCCTTTTCTTGATTACTAGCAAAGTTCTGCATCTTTTCACTTGTTTACTGGCCATTTGTTTTTCTCCAACTGGGAATTGCCTGTCCACATCTTTTAGCTCATTTTTCTTATTGATTTGTACGAGCTCTTCACATATTAAGAGAAACCGCCTTCTCCTGGGGCAGACCGTCATGGCCTCCCTCAAGGGTCCGTGGTCCCAGGAAAGGGAGGAGGATTTGCATGGGTTTCTGGATGCTCCCACCAAAACTTCACATCTCTGCCTAGCTCCCAACAGGCCAACTCTGACAGAAGATAAAGCATCTTCTGCAGGTGGAAGCTCCTGCCAGGCTCACATCTCAGCTGGCAAAACCCAGAGGGCTTATTTTTTACTTACGCTGCCAGTGGCTGGCAGGGTGCTCCTGATGGCACTTGAGGGGAGCCAGCTGGTGTAGCTGGGCTTCAAGGAGGAATGGATGACTTTCACCATCCCAGGCCAGATCAGTGTGGACCATCTGACAAAAGGGACAGGCTCCAAAGCCTCAGGCTGACCCCCCACCAGAAGCCCATGGTCCCCTCTGGCACACACCATCCCTGACCCCGCTTCCAGGTACAATGGTCCCTAAAGAGTCACCCCGGGACTGGAGGGACACACCTGAGCCTTGCCTTCTTGCCCTCTGCCACCTGACCTCTTAGCCATAAGCAACCCCACGGTTTATTTTCCCTCCAACCGTCTCCATATTTCAGCAGACAAACAATGCAGGCCATAAAACTGATTTCCAAAGCCTATAAAGGCAATAACATTTAGGGAGCCAGGAAAAATAAAGCCCCTCCCTCTCTGGAGTGACGGCTGCCAAGATCCCTCTTGGGGCCCTTTCTGCAGCTGGGGGTGGCATGGCACAAAGCCAGCCCAAAGACTTCCCTGAACCAGGTGGTAAATGGTCACTCAGCACATGTTCCAAGGGACCCATGGCAGCCAGGGAGGCTGCAAACTGCCTGCTTACCTCTTCTCTGACTCCCCTGCCCGTGGCTGCACCAGCTCCCCAAGAACTGACATCCCCCTTGCCCAGCCCCCAGCCACTCCCAGCAGAAGGGCCAGACGCAGATTGCAGGCACTGTCCTGTGCCCGCCAAGGTCATTCCTCTGCAGCCACAGCAGGAGAGAATGCCCATGCCTAGGGTGCCTAGTTGTCATCCCAGACGGCCAAACCCATCATCCTGGTCTGCACCGCGCCAGGGTAAGCCTTCTGGGAGGGCCAACAATACTGCCACGGAGGCAGCCGCCATGACCTCTGGATGATGGGATGGGGTCCCTAAGGGGGCCCGGAAAACTGAGCTCTCCCCCAAGCTCTCCAAGTACCCCCATCCTGGGCTGACAGCATGCCCTCCAACCAGGACCCCGAGAACAACAAGTAGGTACACACACCCACTCCCTTCATTCACTTGCTCACTTGTGCATTCACTAATTCATTCATTCATTCATTCATTCACTCATTTATTCATTGGAGGGTGATATGACAAAATGGAAAGCACCCAGGACACACAGTGAGAAGATCTGGTTCAAGCTTCCAGAATTGTCCAGGGAAAACTCACTTAACAGCCCTGCACCACTGCTTCCCAACTGGAAAAGCAGGAATACTAAAGGCCACCTGCTAGGTCATTATGATTATGCTTATCCTGGGCTTGGAGAGTTGTGGGACGTGGGTGGTCCACAGCAGCAGACAGTGGTCCAGGAGGCTAACAGGTATGAGGGCAGGGTGCAGAGAGGCAGGCCCTACCAGCCAGATGGAAGAGGGCCTGTCTGGAGGCAGGAGGATGGACCAAATGACCTTAACAGTCTTTCCAGGGAAGACTGGTTGGGAGACAGGGCACAGGCCCTAAAAATGCCACTTTCAGAATGGATCCACTGTGCAACCAACATACCCACAGACAAGGGTTAAGGAAGGAACCCCCCACCCCAAGCCGGGGCCTGTGGGGGCCCCTCTCAGAAGGCACTCACCCTCCTTCTCCTCTAGGGCTAAACACACTATGACACAGAATTAACCAAGGGATCAGCCTCCAGCTTAACCCCGAAGAGATAGAAGAGAGCATCTCCTAAGCAGGAACCCCCCCTGCACAGGGGCCCCCAGAGTCTCTGTGGGACAGGAGGGCTGGGGCAGTGGGGTGCCAGCCCATGGAGCACTGGGGTGGGCTCCAAGGGACTGAAGGCTGCTGTGGGGCTGAGAGGCGGCGTCTGCATGGAGAGCATGTGGCTTGGGAATTTATGCAGCTGCCTGTGTGACTCCAAAGGCCAGACAATCTCCAGGCTGCTTTTCTCAGCAGGAACAAGTCTTTTCTTCAAATCGATGGTGACACATTTTTAAACTCCGGTATTAAGGAAGGAAAGATTTTGCTGGCGCCCGCCAGGGCCAACCCTTATTAGTCACTGGCTCATCTGAGAGAAATCGCAGTAGCGTACCCAGTGGGCCTGGGCAAGGCAAGAGGCCCAGAGGCCAGGCTGGCTGACATGGGAAAGGACAATGACAAACAAGGGGCCTCCCAAGTCAGAAGCTAAGCTGAGTGGGGAGTGAGACTGGTGGGGCTCTGGAGTAAGGTATGAAGCATCTATATGGGAATAAAGAGCAGTTGGTAAAGGTAATAGTGGGGAGAAAGGAGAAAAAGGGGAGAGAGTAAAAAGAAAAAGAGGCATTAAACTGAAGAATAAATTGATTTCCAAGTTGAGTTAATAAAACCTAAAATCTTATTTCCCATTTTGCTACAGCTACCAGGAAGCTCAAAGCCACATTTCATATTCAATTGCAATAGACTTGCTTGACCTAGTTTTGAGGTGTCATCTGGGCAGGGCCAGGGTAGGTGCCAGGAGACATTGCCCCATGCAGCCACTGAAAGCAGAAACTATAAGGGCAGGCAGGAACCATGGTCCCTTGGTAGACCAGACACCAACATCAAATAACAGGTGGTATGGCTGAGCAGAGGGCCACAGGCAGGACCAGGTAAGAGGCTGGCAGGTTGGAAAGCATATGCCAAGGGTGCCCAGGATTCCAGGTGTGCCAAGCGCAGGGGGCATGTTATTAGATGTCCAGCTCAGCATCCTCCCTTGTCCCTTGTTTCTTTTTATTCCTATGTTAATGGTTCCCCAGTTTTACTGTACCTATTTTTCAGTGGAAATAGGTGGATTAAACATTTTTTAAAAATCAATTCCAGCTCAAACACACACTTCCCTGGTGATAACAGTCACCACTTATTGAGTTCCGATGACCTGTCACATTTGCATGCATCACCTCATTTCTCTCAACCACCTTCAGAGGGGATGTCACTCTCCTGGGTTTACAGGTGAGGAAATAGACGTTCAGAGGGGAGGTGCACCCTGGGCGAGGCCGCAGAAGCCCTAACCTGCCTGCCCCTGACAAACCCCACTCCTCTGAGTCCCAGAGCCCAGCATCCTGCTCTGTGCACCAGAGGGGCTCCCGTCCACTTTGTTAGGGGAGAGAAGAGGCTGGGTGGACGCCAAGGCCCCAGGAGGCACAGGAGGCAGTCAGGTGATCCACAGAATTCCATCACCTCCTGGCCCTACCTACAAGGCCCTGGTCCCCTCCCTGCCAAACCCCAGGGCTTCAACCATGACCCGCCCCACCTTCCTGTGACCCTCACCGAGCAAGTTCCCCACCAGCTGCCAGATGAGGATTCAGTTCCTTTGACAGCCAAAGCTGCAAAGCTCCCGGCGCCAGTGTCAATTCTGGGCCATTTGCTTCATAGATTTTAATGTTCCTGTTTCTCCTCAACATCCTCAGCAAGGTAGCTCTTGCTTTTCAAAAGGGATGTGGCGTTTGAAGATGTTTAAACCATACGTGATATACAGCCAGGCAGCAATAATAAAACAGACGCGAGCCCTGCTGGCAGGGGAATGGCTGACAGCCGGCCTCTCTCTTCCCACATGCTACTCCGCACTAAGCGCCTATTTTTATGGCAATTACAATGTCCGAGGAGGGGCGAGAAGTGGCGGCGAGAAGGTTGGGTGGGTACCTCCGTCCAAGGACCACTTGTTGCCCTGGACTGGGGTACAGCTGACGGATGGGGTTTTGATGAACCAAAGAGGGCAATACCAACCAGGCATCTCGGCAGAGGAAGGCCAGCCAGAGCCACAGCCCCCGTGCCGCTGTCAAACCCCTCCACACCCCAGGACCGGTCCTCCCCAGGGCTGAGGCCCAAGGTCATCTGATTGTGAGTCCCCACCAGCTTCCTCAGCTAACACTCCCACGCATACATAAATAGCTGTGTCCCCTCCTCACCCGGTGTGCAGGGGGCAGGAGCCTGCACACCAGGCAGCCTGCTTCCACCTAAGGGGCCTCGGCCTTGACCAACCGTTAGCTCAGGCATGTTCCTGTCCTGCCCCAGGGCATGTGCACAGCCCAGTCAAGGATGGAGACCTGGGGTCAATGGGCCCTGCCCACTGTCCAGGGGCTCCGGTCTAGCAGGGTGGCTAAGTGAGATACTTTGCTACTGAGAATACTAGTTATCGTTTACTGAGCCTACAGTGTTCAAGGCATTGCAGGCACGGATTCATTTTTCCTCTTAAGCCTCCTAAGAGGTACACATGTGGAAACGGAGGCCCTGAGAAGTAGAATAGATTTTACCCCAGTCTCTGTAAGCAGCCACAAGGATGCCTGCATTGCACCCCTGGGGGCCCTCCAGACCAGACCTAGCTGCGCCCCCCCCCCCCCCCCCCACAGGGTGGCTGCACCTTTTCTACAGGTGCTAAATTCCGACAGCAGGGAAAGGGCCTGAGGCAGCCCCAGGACCAGTCATTTGCAAAATAAATAAATGCACCCAAGGTGAGCTTCTGAAACCCAAAGAAAACCTGAGGACAGCAGAGGAAGAAAGGGCTGGAGTCTGCAGAGGGCCCTGCAGGGTGACTTCAGCTCTGCCAGCCCAGGCTGAGCCTTGGCCACCAAGCCCTGATGGGGCACACTGCAGTTGCTAGCGTTCCCCAGGGAAGGGGGATGTCCCTGGTCCCTGGTATCCCACACACCCATCCCCATGGAAGGCAGAGCAATCACTGAAGGTCCTGCCGCCACGGGGGGAGGGGCCTAGCCCTCCTGCCCCGCACCCTACAGCTAGGACGCCAAATCCAAAACACTGGCAGGCAGAAGGGGGCCCCTCCCTCTGCCACCTTCTCGGTTCAGGTGCCCTCAGATCCCTGTCCCCGGTCCAACTGAGCACTGGGTACAGAGCAGGCCCCAGGCCGCAGGTCTGGGCAGCCCTCCCAGAGCAGCGAGCAGAGTGCTGGCATTTCTTGAAGTCCACACCATCCCATACGTGGTGTGTGCAGTCTGAGTTCCTGTGGTGCTGGCCAGTGGGGACCCCAGGGTGGGCGGGCTGTCTGGGAGTGGGGGGCAAGGACACAGGCAGGCGCCTTCAACTCCCTCTTAGGCTGTGTTGTGTCCCCAAGCTGGGACGGGGCCTGGCCTCACCCAGGAAGCCCCAGAATCAGGGTGGGGTGAGTGTGATCCCACCCTATGGGTCTGGAGAGAGCAGACTCAACCCAACGCCCCTTTGAACATCACTGTCTGCACAGAGCTGGGTGCTGAAAGGACAGGAAGGAGACCCAGTTCTTGGAGGGGATCCGTGATTTCCACGTGCCACATCCAGACCCCTTCACCTCCTAGGGATACAAGGGACCCATCCATTAAACGGGCCGGCAGGCCACAGCCTCCTGGGGGGCCTGAGGCGACTGGGCAGCCCTCTGCCAAGGCGCTGGCAGACCATTCCAGGAGAGCAAGCCAAGGGCTGCCGATCCAGCCCTTTTCATGCTTGGCCAATTTAATGATCCCATTAATTTTAAAACACACACATTCCCACAAGCTCCAGCCTCCTCAGCTCAGTGCTCAGGGCAGAGCGCACACTGCGAACACAGGCTGGCACACAGGTGGGACACTGAGGCCACACGGCCCCAAGGACAGAAAGGTTCCACTCAGCAGGGGGCAGGCGGGCAGCCGAGCCCACATGTTTCCTGATCAGGTGTCTTTCATGATGGGGAGAAAAAAGCCCAGAAGGGCCCAGTGCTGGGAGTCGAGAAGACCTGCTTTGCCTCATTCCTGCTGTGTGACCCTGAGCAGGTCACTGTCCCTCTCTGGACTTCAGCTACTCCCCATCTTCCTTATAAGGCTGCAAATGCCTTGAGGGCAGGTACTGGATCATATTGAGCCTTGTATCCTCCAGAGCCTCACGCAGAGCGAGGCACCTCACAAGCAGCCCACATGTGTCACCACTGTCCTCACTTGCAAACTGCATTAGCATTAGCCTCTTCCAGCCCTGACTTCTATGACCAACCACAGGGGCAAAGTGAGGTCTGGCCCCGGGCAGGAGGAAGGGGCCCAGAGGGCGTCACAGGTTCGTCCAATCACTCCCACTGTCTGACCACTTCTCAAGGGCATCCAATCACTCATTCATTCAACAAACATTTATCAAGACCCAGGACAAAAGGTCCTCGGATCTAGGGTCCACGGCCAACCCTCACGTTCCCTCATTAGCAAGGCTGGTCAATAAACAGGAGACTTGGCAGAAGACCCTGGGGCGGAAGGACCTTCCAGGGTCCTCGAGTCCTGCCCACCAGCCAAGCTCGGCTCACTGGACCAGGCCCTAAAAGCCCTCGAGGGAATCTCAATAATTCAGGAGGGATCCATCATTTATGAATTTATGTAACCACTTCGCGACCTTGTGGAAACGAGCCGCCCTCTCCTCGCGCTGGTGGAATTAGGCCTTGGCACTCTCTCTGGTGTTCTGGGTTTTCTAATAGGGGGAATGGGCTACCTGGACCCCGGTATGCCACCTCTCCTGGCCTCCTGATCCACTCTGGCCCTCACGCCCACACTGGCCCCAGAAGGAGCTTCTGAAAAAGCAAACCTGATCACATCCCTCTTAAACCCCAAGTCCAAAAGGTCAGGGTTTGATCCCTGGCTCAGCCTTCTACCAGCAGTACAGTCCTGTGATTGACTCAGTTTCCTCACCTGTGAAATGGGGGAACTAGTAGAGCCTGCCTCAGAAATGAATCCATCTGTGCAAGGCAGCAGACAGCCCCTGGCCCAAAGGAACACAACACAAGCTGCCTCCAGCTGAGAAGTGGAGGCCCCATGGGGTAAGCTGGGGCAGGGGCTGGGCCCGAGGTGCACCAAGCGGGCCACAGGAGCTGGAGCCCACCGTGAGGCCGCGTGGGGCCCACGAGCCCAGCCCCAGTTGTCCCCTCTTCTCTACATTGACACCTGCTGCACCAGACGCCTGCCCCACTTCTCAGCTGTCCTGCAGTGAAGACAGATGACAACACACCCACTCTGGACACCCAAACTTCTCAACCAGAAAAGAAAAGGGAATACAAACAAGGTATTCCCACCCACCCTCCGAAAAAAAAGATTTCCTAGAAGCTCTGGAGTCTCACAAACCTCCCCCCCAAGCACCACTACCATTTAGCTGCGTGGCTTTACGCAAGTTGCTTCACATCTGAGTTTCCATTTCCCCACTGACGCTGTGGGCTGACATACTAACCCCAGGAGGCCAGGAGAGGTGGCATACCCAGTTGTGAATACAGCCTAGACTTGGAGGGGGACCCTCAGCTCAGGACCGGCCACAGTTCATTCCAAGGCCCCCAGAGCTCCCCTGGGTCCCATTCACCTTACCTCTCTGCCAGTCTCTCCCTCTCTGCCCCTGGAATGCCTTTGTCCACCTTCTGACTCAGGTCCCCACTTCTCAGCTCAAGTGCTGCTTCCTCCAGGCAGCCTTCCTGATTGCCTCTGCCCCCCTAGGTGGGACTCCCATCCCTCATACACTGCTGTCCCTTTCCATTCATGTCTCACCCACATTTGGGATTAGAGACTATTTCCTTTTTGGCCCAGGACTGGTATCCCAGCATCTGTTGCACAGCAGGCCTAGCGTATACATCTACTGAATGAAAGAATGAAAGCGAGGCCACGTACAAGTTCAAATTCCAACTCAGCCACCTGTCAAGTTGGGGTGTGTTACCTCTCTCTGAGCCTTGGCTTGATCACTGAAAATTGGGGACATAGTCCTGCCTGCCCCACAGATGCCTTGAGGTTGGCAGGGGCAAGCAGCGCCCGAAGCATGGGTCCCACCTGGTGCTCTCCGAGGGTCAGGGCACAGCAACAACAACTGCTATTCACAGGTTCCCTTCTGCACCACCCTCCCTGCCCTCGGAGAGCTTGCTGCCATCAGAGGGGGCAGGCAAGCCTCAGCAAACACATTTAAATCTGAAGGGACAGATAAAGCGATTCACAGCGACAGTTTAGTGCCAGATCACTTCCCACAGGCGGTTGGGATCCCTCAGCCCCCACTTGCTAGTCCATCAAGGCGGTCTCTAAATCACTGACTCTGGGCAGGGGCCCAGGGACAGCTAGGGGGCCCTCCGAGCAGCAGAAGGGATGAACCAAGGGCTCAGGCTGGCCTGCGGGGAGGAGGAGGTGATAAGCAGTTGGCAGATTTCACAAATCAAAGCCCCAAGACTTAAGGAAACAGAGCGCCACTTCATGCCTTATTTTAAATAAATAAGCGGCTTAAAAAACTCCCAGTGAAGCCAGCTTGTCGCTGCAAAACATGGCTGCCCACCCTTCTGCACATCGCAGCCTGCATGCCGGGGGCCCCTCAAAGGCCTCACTGACCTGCCTTGCCTCCTGCCACCTCCTTGTAGAATTAATTGGTCCCTGTGGTGTCGCGTGGCACTTGGTTCAGATCTCGCTTCCAGTGCCCTGTCACATTATATTCTACTAAGCTGTTCTCACTCTTAGCTTCCCAATAGTAATTTACCAGGGGCTCACTATGTGCCAGGTCCCGGATCCAGTGCTAGACAGGCCTGAACTCATGCGCCATCCTCACACCACCCTGGGGTGGGGTCAATGAAGATCCATTTTTCAGATGAGGAAAGAGAGGCTCAGAGGTAGCAGCACCACCAGGTGAACCGTAGGATTCCAGCCAGGTTCCTGGCCTATGTGCCCAGAGCCCTGACTCACTGGCCTGGCACAGCTCTGAAGCGAAAGATTCCTTCTGTCTTTGCACAAAATATCACATCCATCTCTGCTCAGTACTGTTACTCCCCGAAGGCCAGACCTCTGGGTTGGCCAAGCATAGGGGGCTTTTTTTGTACTAGGACATTTACCCGCCTGGGATTCAGTTGTCTGTCACAAACTAGGGGCCCACCCCCACAGACCTGGTAAACTGGGAACCTCAAGGGCAAGGAGGTGACCCAACCAAGGTCATACCCCTCCACCCTAACCTCCCACCTGCAACCCCACCCCTCTACTTCCCATCTCCCTCCCCACCCCTACCCCCATGGCAAGCACTTTGGAAGCTGAAGCACCCCTTGGGTGGAGACCCCCCCCCAGGTCCAAGCTTTCTCTAGAGGAGATGCCAGGCAAGGCTCTCCCCAGACACAACCTGGGGGTCCTAGGCCAAGCTGGAGAGGTGGGCATGTCCCCAAATATCTTCTGCTCCAGAACAGAAGCCTGAAGGGGCTCCCTGGCTTATCTTGCCAGCATGGCAGCCCAATTTAATTAAGATGGATACGGTGTGCTCCCGTGGGCAGGAGACATGGCCTGCACAGATGGCGGGAGCCTGAGACTCTCTGGGCACTACCTGAACAAGCGCCCCCAGTGGCAGCCTGTGAAACAGCCAAGGAGGGCTGGGGAAGCCTACAGGGCACCTGGGCTCCGGGGGGTATTGGTCCTGCCTCCTGTGACCTCAAGCCTTGCACCCACTAGCTATGCATCCCCTTCTACTTTGCCCCAGCCCTCACCTCCAAACCATACAACAGACATCACACCACACACCACACACACCCCAATCACATCATCTCAAATACCAATGGAGTGGGGTAAAAACCAGGCCTGGACTTCCAATGGCAGTGGACCAGTTGAGAAACAGTCTCCTTCCCCAAAGTCCTGAGACAGGTTGTAGAAAGAGCTGCTCTGTGGGAAGGGAAGAAGTAAGGCAGGCAGGCAGGGTGGGCACTTGGCCCCTCCCTCTCCATGGATCCCCAGGGTCCTCCTAAGGGGTGGGAAGGGTGCCCAAGGCCAGGCAGGAGACCTCCCTCAAGCCTACAGCTTTTCCAGATGGAGGAGGGTCTAGGGGCCCAATCCCCCTTCTCCCACAGCCCTTCCCGGCTCCCCTGCACACCGCCCCCTCCACGGCCCGCAGCTGGAGCGAGGCCCGGGAGGATGGCACCTTCCCCATCCCACCCCATCTGGCCACACGAACAAAATGAGACTCCCCCACAAAACCCAGAAGCTCCACGGTTGACCTCAAATCCCCTGCCCGGTCCCCTCACTGTTCCCCATGGGCCACCGACCCCCACGGGGCCAACATTGCCCTTGGCTTCAAGAATAAAAAATTTTAAATTCCCACCCCGAGATAATTGCTCGCTCTTTTCCCCATTGTGGCGGCTCCGCGGTCGGCGCTGAGAAGCAATTATTCACAGCTAATGATTATAATCAAGTCAAATAGAATTTAATGGACACATATTCTCTTCCTGCTTGAAACTTTACATATGAATTAAGCACATATGGGTTTCAGGAGGCACAGACCAGATTTATGCTGCCCCCGAAAAGCCCCGCGTTGCCGCGACTTTTATTCCGCTAATAAACAGGCTGATTTACTGGCTCTGCCAGGCCATCAGAACTGCGATCTCTGCTGCCCCCTGGTGGACGGCGGCCCGGGCTGCACCAAGGCCACGGGGGGGCCCCCAGGGATGACAATGCAGGACCCCGGGTGTGGGGCCCCATGCCAAGATCACCAAGGACCCCCGAGGTCTAACCAGTGCCGAGGGGTACCCAGAGAAGACGAGGGCCCTATGTAGGAGCTCGGTGTCCAGGGCCTGACAGCCATTCCCCAGTTCCAGGAGGGTTCCCAGGCCTCCCTGCTGAGACCCTTTCTAGAATAAACAGAGATCCCAGGAAAATATGACAAGAGGTTTTGGGTAAATTAAGGCAAGCAGGGGGAGGCAAAAGCTGATCATCTACAGTGATGCCCAGCATCCCCTGGCATCCTTGGGACAGGGCTGACTCCCAGAGTGACAATGGTGAGTGACATGAATTCGAGCACAGACAGTGGCAGGTGCTAAGCGCTCGGTTCATTCCAGACATTGAGTGTCACAGCTCACAGGCTTTGGTCCCTCATGACCCCAGTGACCTGATGATGGGGTTTTCCACCGTGTCCATCACAGAGAGGAAGAAACCATCCCAGGCAGGTACATGGAGAAACGGAGTCCATGGAGAGACATGGCAAACAATGCCACCCCCAGCCAGTGCCGTCAAATGAAGCCAGGACAAACGGGCTTGCCCGAGAGTGTGAGAGGCTGACAGCCACTGCACCCGGAGTCCAGCCAGGTACCAGGGCACTCAGGAAGAGCCATTAATCATGCCACAGCCCTGTGTGCAGCCTCTAGAGCCCCCACCCAGCTCCATCTGCATCCCGCTGACATCCCGCTGACACCCCGCCTTGGTCCCTGCACTCTCACTCCTGGCCTGCCAACCACCAACCCAGCTGGGAGGGAGCTGGAGCTAATAACTTTTCCCTCCAGCCACTCGGCAGCTCAGCAAGAAAAGTACCAGCAGGGCACCTTGCACGTCCTGGCTAGTGACTGACAGGGCCTCTCAGCCATGACCCCAGGCCAGCCCCTCCTGGGTCCAGGCAGCAAGAAGGCCCTTCTCCTCTGAGCCACTATGACATCTGCTAACCCAGCTTGGCTTGTCCTTAGCTCCGTGTCTCCCCAGATGGACCTTGCTGCCACCCACTGTCCTAGTGGCCCAAGGAAAACACAGCAGAAACCCAAAGGTGACCTGAGCTCCCTCTGCTTGGAGTCAGAATGCCTGCCATCGTGTGGCTGGTCACTGCGCACTGAGACAGGCAAAGTGGGGGAAGGGAACTGCAAACATGTTCTGCGAACATCAACAGAGAGACGCACAGCGCAATGACACTACCAGAAAGGCAAACCAGACCTCAAATGAGCAGGTCCACAGCAAGCCGAGTGGCCATCTCGCCCTGGGTCCCAAGAGCCCTTTCACTCAGCAAGAACAGCAAGGACAAAGTCATTTGGCAATGCCACTCCCTGGTCGGCACTGGGGTCAGACTCAATGTGAGGGTGAGACAAGGAGATGTGAGATGCTCCTGTGGGTGCTTGAGGCTACACAGGTTGGGAGGGGGCTGGCACAGCGAGGTTTCCCAAGACAAATGAGTCTGCCAGGTCTCCAAACCTTTCTCTGAGGAGGAGGCCAGGGAGGCCTGGGATTCAGCCCCTACTCACCCTTGTCCCATGAACCACCTGTGTACCTGCTGGACCTGACCACCCCTTGACTCCCACTCTTTCAGACAACCACTGCCTGGAAGGAGCGCAGTGACCTGCCCCCTCCCCCAAGAGGGGAGAAAAGCGGCAGGCTCCTCCGTGCATCACGGTAAACCGCCAGCCGGCAGGGCCACTGAGCACAGGGCCAGGAGCCTCAGCCCCCAGCCTCCCCTCCATGTGCTCCCACTGCCCCAGGTCTGAAGGAGGCAGAGGAAGGAAAGCAGTGGTCAGGGGGTGTGCAGCCCAAAGAACAGACCACCCCTTCGGGCCTCTGCCTTCCTGGCAGCTGGGCACACTTCCACCCAAGCTCTCTCTTCCTGGCTGCTAATGGGTCTCAAAGCCGTGAGGCGGCTCAGCCAGGGTGCCCCAGACTCAGCAGGTCAGGGTTTCAAGGGACGACGAGTCCGCGCAGCCAGCACACTGGGCTCCCGTGGCGCCAGCAGGCCGTCCTCACCCAGCCGCCCGCGGCTTGCTGGAGCCAGTGGTGCCCACCAGGCCTGGCACAGCAGGCCAGAGCAAAGGTGACGAGGCAGCCACCCAGTTCTCGCCTCAGGCCAGCCAAACGACCCCACTCACCAGCATTGATGATGGCATCCACCTCCAGCTTGGTGATATCGCCTCGGAAGAGGGAAATTTTCTCATTGAGTTGCTTGTCCTTCTTATACGGGGGTTCCTCTACCTTCACGGTCACTCCTGGGACAAGCAGAGGCCAAGGGGTGGGTCACAGAGAGGCCCCCACTACAGAGAGACCCACTGGCGCCTGCGGGCCAGGCACGCCTCCATCACCCCCTCCCACCTCCAGGGAAGCCCACCGCGCAGTAACTGGTGACACAGGCTTTTGAACGACAGCCCACACTGATCAAGCACTTACGTGTGAGCACACACTGGTCTCCTTGAATCTTCACAATCACGTTACACACAAGTACAGTGTTCATGTCACCCACCCCCATTTTACAGATGTGGACACTGAGGCCCAGGCATGTTAAGTGGCTTGCCCTGGGTTACTGTGACCGAACTGACCGCCCCCCCCACCTCTGTGCAGATTCTGTTGCTTTTTGAGTTCCTAGACTGTGACCTTTGCGGTTTGCAATTTGCAGGTCCTGAGTGCTTACCAGCACATCCCCCTGCAGTCACCACGCCACGGCTTCAAATCCTACCTCCCGACCAGGTGTCATGAGTCTAGGGCTCTGCCTCCCAACAGTATAATGGGAATAAAAATGGAACCAGCCTCAGGCTGTGTTAATTAAATGAGGTGATGCGTACAAAGTGCCCAGCACAGAGCAAGCACTCAATAAATGCTGCTGCCCCTCTCCTTGGCATTGTCAACAGGAACCTGCCCAACGGCCAGCAGGGCCTCCCGGCGCAGGGCCTACCTTTCGCCATCTCTTTCCACGTCGGGATCTTCTTCAGCCTGATGAAGTCGCGGCAGAAGTAATGCTCCTCCCGCTGCTTGTCACTCAGGCCCTTCAGAAACACTGCAGGTGGGGGGGGTGAGCAGAAAGGAGCATCAGGGTGGGCAAGGAGAGGAGCAGTCCTGGGGGCTTCCCTCCCCCTGGGACCCTCGCCTCATCTGAGCATGCAAACGAGCCCTACACGCCCTTCCTTCCCACAGGCACACAAAGAGGCGCACCGAGGGAGGGGCCGCCGGGCCACCTTGGGCGTTAGAGCCTGGAGGTCCCTAAACCATCTTGCCCTGCCCTCTTTGTTCAGGAGGAGAAACTGAGGCCCAGAGAGGCAGAGGGCATCGCTCAGAGTGCACAGACCTGAGTTCAGAATTCAACTCTGCCACTCTGCAGCCATGTGCACACCTCTGGGTGCTTAATTTCTTCTTTTAGAATAGGGATTAAGATGCTCCTTGTGGAATAATTTCAACTTTCCTCATGCATGCAAAGGCCCAGCAGGTTGGTGCCACTGAATCAGTGACATCATTAATCAGTGAAATCATCAATGTGTTGCATCACCATTGTCGTTACTTGCTGGTAGCAGGTCACAGGGAGCCAGGACAACCATCCTCAAAGAACCACAGAACCAAGCAGGTGCGGTGCCTGTTGGAAACATCCCCCCACATTGCCAGAGGGCTTCCCACAGACAGAGGTCCGGCTCGGAACCAAGGGAGCAGCTGGGATCACCCCCATTTCAGAGGAGGAAATGGAATCTCAGGGGTTAGGAGGCTACACACGGTCATACAGCAGGTGAGTAGGGAGCCAGCCCTCCCCCCTCCAGGCTCACAGTTTGAAGGCTCCTCCTGCTGGCCTGAAGCCACCTGAGCACCCAGGCAACTGACCACTTGGGCAGGGTGCAGCAGGGCTGGGGTAGGAGAGGACTCCAGACGGCAAAGGCCACAGTCTAGGAGCTCAAAAAGCATCTGAATATGTGCAGAGGTGGAAGCGCAATGAGAGAAGGTGGTGGGAGAGCAGGGGTTTGCCTACTGAGCCTTCTGTGGAAATGGCTGCAAGAGGCAGGAATTCAGGAGACAGGTGGCCTTGGCCCTGCCAAAGGCAGTCCATCCAAGCTTCCACTCCTCAAAGTTGCATGAGGGGCCCAGAAGGGCCCACAAGGCCCAGCTCAATACTAAATTGGGATTATTACAAAAGTCTCATAGCACCGCGAGTCCACTTCAGCTTTGGCTCCAGCCAGAGCCACACTTTCTAGCAGCCACTTCCCACACGCTCCCACGGACATTAGACACACAGGTCCTGCATTCAGTGCTAGGGATACAACACCCTACGGGGCAGATGTGGTCCCGGCCCTCGGGAACCTGCAGTCCAGCAGAGGAGATGGAGGCTGGCCAGGCTGTACACAACCAAGCAAGCAATCCAAATTCTGAGAAGTGCTAAGGGACAGTCAGCGGCTAGAAGATGAGGTAACAAGAACCCCATTCCAGCGGGCTTCTGTGAGAGAAGAGGAGTTGGGGTAGTCAGGGCAGGGAAAGATGGTCTGCCAGCTGGAACAGCACGTTCAAGGTCCCAGGTGAGTGAACTTCAGGGTGTGTGTTGGGTGGGGGGCAAGTACAGGGGGGATGATGCTGAGAGGAGGCAAGGTCGCCTGCGGAACCACCAAGCCTGTTAAGGACTGACTGAATCCCAGGGACGCCTTAATCAGATTACAAATGCTTTCACCAGGGACATATTAAGAACTCTCCTGCCCCGGCCCCCAGCCCCAGCGGTGCCATTTTCATTCTTTCTAAGATACTTTCTAAGTGTCTACCATGGATGGTACCCAGCTTGGAGAGTTCCCTCTGTCACTGGCTCCCCTCAATGCTCACAGCCCATTTCCCTGCCCACCTCCTCAAGGGGCTGCCTCCCCACTGGGCATTCGATCTGAGCAACAGGTCAAGGGCTCCCACTTAAACACTCCTGCCTTTGTGGGTGTGGGTGCTGGCATTTGAAAGAGTGGCAGTGCTTCTCCAAGCCTCAGTTGTCCTCTTCTGTGAAACGGGGTTACGGAAAACTCCCTCCTGTGTTAAATGAGAGGCAGAACAGGCTTAGTTGGGTCCCTAACAAAGCCCTCAGCGGCTGACAGACAGCAACTTGGAGCAAAGAATAGACTGTGGAGGAGAGGCCGGGATCTATCCAGGCTCTGCTCTCCCTGGCCGTTTGAGGGCAGATCAGTCAGTTAATAAATATTTACTGAGCACCCCCTGCACCAAGCCTGGAGTTGGCAGGCAAGGTGAAGTCCAAGGGCCTGACCTAGCAGAGCAGAGGGGAGCTGGGGACAGCTTCCTGGACAAGGAACCTCCAGTTTCTCTGGTCTGCCCCAGGAGCTGGAAATCGCTAGAGAAAATCCCAGCCAAACAGAAGGCTCCCTCTACATTCCTCATCTCCTCCTGGCAGCCTGGCTGCCTGGCCATTCTAGTTGCTGCTTTGGAGGTGGGTTCCCCCTTCTCCTCTCCCTCATCCATCCCCTACTAGATGGAATGCTATCTCCTCCTCCCGCCAGCCAACCAGGAACCCCCAACCACCTGCCACACCTTATCTTTCCTCCCCCAAGTCAGTGGGCACAAAGGTCCTTCTTCCCAGCCAAGGCCAACTCGCCTCCCAGAGAACATGCTCCTGCAGTTCCCTCCCCCCTTCCTGTTTGCCCTCAAACAGTCTTGGGTCCCCCATCTTTTAAAACTAAGCTTCCCTGAAACCCACGTTCCCTGCTCCACAGCCACAGCCTCATTTCTGTCTCCCCCCTCCACTATCCCCACTGGCGGGCTCCCTGTCTCCACTTCCCCCTCCCACACTCCCCCAGGCCTAGCCGGTCTGGCCCCACCCTGTCCATAAAGACCAAGGTCATAGGTACCACATGCTGATGCAGTGGCCCCTCCTGTCCTCCTTTGGGCCTATGCACTCTGCACCCCCAGTCCCTTTTCCTGGCTCAGGAATCTTCTCCTGGACCCCACTGGCTCCCCGGCCCTCCTTCTCAGCCTCCTTGCTGGACCCCTTTTCTTAACTCCATCTCACCGAGGGTTTCACATCAATCCCGTGCATTCAAGACGCTCTTTGTGTTAAGGAGCCTGAGGCTGCACCAGCAACCCTCATCTCTCCTCTGAGCTCCAACCCCCGGGTGCACTGCCTGCTGTCATCCCCAAACTCCACGTGTACAAAACTGAACTTTTTCTCCCCAAAACATGGCTTTCTCACTCCTCCATTCCTCCCCCATTCTCAGTAAATGCCCCCCAGACTTTGCTGGAACCCCAAACCAGAGGTCTCTCTCTCTCCTTTCTCCCACTCCCCCTTTCCATCCACCTAAAGGTCATTAGACTTATCCCCACAATGCCCCAGAAACCAAGCCTCTAGCATTGCTCCCTAAGCTCCTTCAGAAGCCCCCTACTCCCGGCTGACTGCTGGCTTCACCAGGAGTATCATCTGTTCTTCACACATTAGCCCAGCGTTAGCAATGTAAGTCAGGAGCTGTGTCTGTTTAAAGCTCAGTTCAGAGTCCAAGAGCTCACCAAGGCCCACTTGACAGCCCCACCTCTCTCCCTGACCTCCTCGGGTGTACCCTCCCCACTTGACTCAGCCCCCCTGCCCCTCAGCAGGCCACACACATCACCTTTCAGGTCCTCCAACAGCCAGCTGCCGCCGGCCTCAGGACCTTTGTACCCGCTGTGCCCCCGACTGGTCTTCCTTTACAGGTGCTCCTCACTGTCCTTCCTTCTTTCAGCGTAGCTCCCTCCCCTACCCATTATGCTTCATTCCTTCCTTAACCTTGGCCACATAGGGACCCACATTTACATTGGATTCCCGCTACCTGCAGAGAGCGTGGCATGTGTGAACACCCACAGGATGAATCAATGAACAAATAAGCTGACACCTGAAGGCAACTTTGCTAAGAAAACAGTCTTCTAGGCAAAGGGAACAGCATGTGCCAAAGCCCTGAGGCAGGAGAGAGTGTTTGGGTGGAGAGATCTGCAAGAGCCCGACCGAGAACAGGAACAAGGCTGTGGCAGCCACGCTAGCTTAGGACCAGAGAGGCAGCCAGGGGGATGCACCGGCCCAGGCCCTGGCTGCCGCTGCGCTTTTGTTCCTCGCTTGCTCTTTGTTGCCACTAGGTCTGGGCTCCTGACTTCCTGACATCATGTTCATGAGCAAGCCACTCACCCTCTCTGAGCCTCAGTTTCCTCATCTCTAAAATAGACAGAAGGCAGGCCCTCCCTGGGGCCCAGGCTTGCTGTGAAGAAGGGACCCCAAAAATATCTCATGCACATCAGATACTCTCGCCCTCCTGTGAGTGAAATAAGAAGACTCAAAGAGAGCAAAGCAAAACAAGAAAAATTCAGGAGCGGAAATACTTTTTTTGCAACTTGGCAGCACAGTAGGTAGAGGAGCCTTTTAAATTTTAGAGGTCCCTATATTTGTCACCTTGCACAGTTGTGACCAAAGACATACCCCCTCTGAGGCCTTGGCCTGCCCACATGTGGGTACTTGAGGCCAGAGAGCCAATGTGCCCGCTAGGATCCTGGAGGCACCAGCCAGCCAGGACCCAGACCAGCCCCATCAGACTCCCATGTGCTGAGCACCTCTGGCTGGGGTGAGCCCCAGCACCCCATGGAAGCAGTCTGGAGAGCCCAGAGATGGCTCAGGTCCCCTAGCAGACACCAGGTGGCAGATGCCCCACCTTGTTTTACAGAAGCCATGACCACAGGCAAGCCAGGGCGGGACCCAGTCCGAGGATCTCCCCTGTACCATCCTCCCCAGTATCCACGGCCTGGTCTGAGTGCACAGCCTGCACTGCAAGGCCCCCTTCCCAGCAAAACCCAAAAGACATCTCCATTTCCCAGAGACGGCAAAGGAAGACAGCTAGAGCTATCAGCTCTGCCTCTAGCTGACTGGGTGATGACCTTGGGGACATCGGTCAGCCTGTCCCTTCCAGTCCATGGTCCACAAGCACACACCTCTCAAGGCCAGCACACAAGGCACCATGTCCTCATCTCCAAAACAAGGTTGTGGCCTACCTGATCCTGAGAAGCTACAACTGCACTGGTCTCTCATTTATGAGCAAGGAGAACCCAACAGTGGCTCTCTGCCAGCTCTGGGGCGCCAAGTGCCATGCTCAGGCCCCAGCCTCCCCAGTCAGCAGGCGCCCACCCCCAGGCCTGTCTCACTCACTCTGGATGAACAAGAAGCAAAACCTTAAGCTGGGCATGTGCCCTGTGCATTATAACATTTTCTCCCTCCTCCTGCCAGAAGGACAGATGCAGACTTAAAGCACAAGTAAGTTTTATTTTCTTATAAAAGATGTATAACACACATTTTAATTTTCCTTCTCTTTTGAAGAGGCGAGAGTATTTCACAGCTCAGTGAGACAGGTGTTGTAAAAAGATGTTTGCAGTAAATTTTGATGGGGAGGCCTGACCCCAGACAAAGTTTTCAGCAGCTCCTGGGCACAAAAGCTGAGATGGAGGAAGCAGGCTGTGCCAGAACCATAAAGTGCAGTGGGCGAACGGGAATTCAATGATGTGTTTTAAGAAGTGTCTTTATGGCACTTTGCAAGCTGGTGTTCAGAAAGGTGAAGGCAGGCTAGTGCACAGGGGGGCTCCTCTTCTGGAGAAGGCAGGCTGGGGGCGAGCAGGGCTGATAACAGCAGAGCTCTGGGAACATGGCGGCAGGGGCATTAGTCACCTGGGCTCACCGTCCCCCAGAGCAGGGTCTCATCAAAGCTCATGGCAGGAGCAATGGGCAGACAGAGCATGAGGCACCTCAGCGCTTTTCTGCTCCCTGCGCCCTCTCACCACGCACACTGGGACATGCGTGCCAAGCTGCCTGCCCAGAAGACAGGGTGGAGAGCCACCCCTGGTGTGCCTGGCAGTCTGATCGGATAAATGAACCACTCCGCATGAAGCCCCGTGAGGGCTGAAATTAGTCCTTGCCCCTGCCCAGTGCAGAGTGGGCTGGAACAGAGCCCAATCTCGAGCCACCAGGGGAGGAAACATGCCTCAGGGTGTGCAGGTCAACCAGGGCTCCAGCATCAGGGAGACAAGTGTACAAGAGCCCAGGGTCGCTTGGCAGAACAGAGACAGGAGACAGGCCCAAGGAGTGACAAGGAAGGGGACCACTGAGGACCCTTATGTACACCTTATGGGTCACTATGTACCAGAAGGTTTCTCATGGGATCCCAGCACAACCTACCCATTAGGGGCTGCTGGTCCCATTTTACGGATGAGGAAACTGGGGCTCAGGAACACAGAAGCAGTGGGGCTGAGGCATCCCCACTCTGATGACACCACTGTCTTTTCTCTCCGCAGCACAGGGCTCTGTCCCCAATGCAGGTCAGGAAGAGGGTCTCCTGGAGGCCAGGCCCCTCTTCTAGTGACACATCCCCCCAGTATCCCCACTGCCCGACCTTAAGTCCCCTCATGTCCAAATGCCTTTACATCATGACTATCTCCACAATTTTCTGATGCAAAGGCACTAGAGGATAATGAGGCACCCAGAAATTACAGGAATTAACCCCCGGCCAGTGAAATCAGATACTGCAGAAGTCTCCCAAAAAGTCATAATTTCTCCTAGACAGGAAGATCCAGCCTGACAGTATTTACTTACCTAGAGGGAGAATGGGTCCACAGAAGTAGGCAGGCAGCTTAAAGGTGGAGTAAAGGAATGGCAGAGAGAGGTGGAATCTGGCCATCTGTCCAGAGGACTCGCTGGGCTGTGGGCTGAGGCATCCTGCACCCGGGGCCCAGAGCGAGCACTCAACACTGCATTTTGAATGACATACTGAGCAACTGCCCAGGGAAGGGGATCCTAGGTCCACCCCTGTCCAGGAAGCTTGCCTAGCCTACATAAAGCACTGGGATCAGCTTCCAAAATCATTCAACCAATTGAGAACACATGATGCTGAGCAAACTTAAGACTATGATTTGGCTTCCACATGGCCTTTCTATGGGGAGAGGAGGGGCAGCCCAGGTCCACAAGTTTCCGGACCCATTGCCATTATATCCCCACTGTGAATTGCACATTGGCTTGCTGACATATACATCTGTCTTTTGTGAGTTTGGTTACTGTGTCTTTGAGGAAAGGATCACCTCAGGCATAGTCAGAAATTCAGAGGCCTATGTAGATACATCCCCAACAGAAAGGAGGGCACATGTGCATCAAAGACATGTACAAGAATAGTCAGGGCAGCTTTATTGCCAACAGTCCCAAACTGGAAACCCAAATGCCCACCAACAGGAGAACTGGTACCCAAACTGTGGTTTGCATCCATGCTGTGGAATATTACGCAGCAATTAAAAGAGCAAACTGTTCGTATACCCAATAATGTAGATGAATTTCACAGATATTCAATACACACTGTAGGCCTCTGTTCATATGAAGTGCAAGACGCTGTAAGGGATACTGATTGGAAAGGGGCTCAAAGGAATCTTCTGGAGTCATGGCAATGAGCTATGTATTGATCAGAATAGTGGTGCACAGCTGGATATTTATGTAAAAATATACTGACTTTTGTACGTCACTGCATGTATACATGTATACATCACTGTACAATATAATTCAGCTCAAATTATAAACTGAATACTGAATGTTATGAAGAAAAGGTGTGGGGGTCTTCAAGGACCAAAGCTCAGACCCCAATGAGAGGCAGAGTCCACATGAGGCTGTGATTTAAAAAATATGCCCTAAATTATTTGATCCTCTTCCCTTCCAAAGGGGGACCTAAGTTCCCTTCCCTTGAATGTGTGCCAAACTTGGTGATTCTAAGCCCCAGAACAAAGCAGAAGAGTGGTGTGGGACTTTGAAGACTAGGTCCAAGAAGGCACTGTGGCTTCCAGCTTGGTCTCCTCATGCCCCCTCAGTTGGATCACAGGCTCTAGGGAAACCAGAAGCCATGTTGGAAGGCCACTCAATCAGTCCTCTGGAGAAGCCCTAGTGGCGAAGAACTGAAGCCTTTAGCCAACAGCCATGTCATATGACTGTGCCCCCTGGAAATGGCTCACTCCAGCCCTAACTAATTCCGGCCAACGTCCTAAGAAGCCCTTAGCCAGAACCAGCTGGCTAAGCAACTTTCAGTGTCCTGACCCTCAGAGACTGTGACATACATGTTTGCTGTTTTAAGCCACAGAATTTTGGAGTAATTTGTTACTCTGTAACAGATAAAACACAGGGAGGTCTCTATGTGTCTCAGCACAAGCTACTATCTGACACTGTGGGGGCTTCACACCTAGTGCTGGGGTGCAAGGCCTCCTCCCCCTCACACTCCCCCTAACAGGACACTGGTGCTCAAGTGGCCCCCTCCACCATGGCTTCTTCACAGCACTGACCTTTACCTGGCATTATCCCATCAGTTTGACCACTTTCTCTGTGCTGTTTCCTACACTTAAAGTAGAAGCTCCATGAGGGGAGGGCACTGCCCATCTCACCAGAACAGTGCTGCCACATAGAAGGTGCTCGATGGAAATGCACTGGATGAATGAGTGGAAATCCCATCTCCAAGCACAGACAGCACAGCAGCCTGGGAATGCCTGGCCCATCAGCTTCATGAATTTTCAGTGGCACCATGGACTGAGGGGGTGGGGAGAGGCTGGGACCTAGAAATAGCAGATCCAGGAAGAGGTGCCCAGGCACGCTGTCTGTTAGTTCTCGTTCCCACCACTCTTGAGTTGCTGTTCTCAAGACTCCCTGTGGGAAAATCCCCTTTCAGGGGTCTCTGCCACCCCTGCCACCTGACTGGTGTTCTGAGGCCAAGGCTGAGGGCATGACTTGGACATCCCAGTGCTCAGGGAGCAAAGTCAAGAGCTTTCTGCCAGTACTTTAAGATCCCCATGAAGGCCACATGATTCTCGACAGGAATAAGTCATCCTGAACTGTACCTCCAATTCTCAGAAGATGCCTTCCCTTTACTCCCAATCACACTTGCCCCCCACACCACCACGCAGGCACAGCCAATGAGCAGCCTCCCTGTGCTTTCCAAAGGGCAGCCAGCTGGATCGGCTAAAAGAGCACAGGGGCAGGCCTGAAGGGCAAGGGCAGCTGCATAGGCTCTCTTTCCTACTCTGTGCAGGGCCCAGAGTCCAGCCCTGGGACTCATAATCTGTCCAGAGCAAGAGGAAGAAGTTTGATTCTTGCGGGGGGAGGAAGACACTGTTCTTACAGACACAATGCCCCCCAGTGCCTCTGCCCTATGTTCGCCACAAAGAGGGCAGAGACTGCTCACAAAGTGGCCAGAGGTGAGGGCAAAAGGGCACCAGACCATGTGCCCAGAGAGGCAGGCCCTCGAGGAGGGGTGGTGAGGTAAGACTGGCCTGCCCAGGACGGCCCCTCTCTGGAGCCATATAATCCCACCAGGTGAGGCACCAGGCCCAGTACTGTCCCCTCAGCCTATTCTCTGACACTCTAAGATGCCACCACTTGAAAAACCATACTATGCAAAGCATCAGAAGTTCAGGAGTCTAATGTCAAGTTCTGCCACAAATTCCCAGCCACCTTGGGTAAATCCACTTAGCACTGGGCCTCAGTTTCCCTCCTGCACAACGTTGTAAGGTGGTAGGTCCTGGATGATATACGGGGAGACCCATTCCAGTGGCCACTCTCCTGGCAGGGGAGCTGGACGTGGCCTGGGTGAAGGGGTTTGTGGGGCTGGGCACAGGGGGCGTGGTTGTGAAGGGGGGCAAAGGTCCACACCAGGGCATATGGGGCCTTAACTTTCCCAGGTCTGCGGGTGGGGTGCTCTCCCGCCAGGGAAGGCCCACGTGGAGCAGCCCTCGCTCTCCGGCCCACTTCTGCTTACACTTACATTTTGCCTCCTTCCAGTCGGTGGAGGTGCTCAGGTCCACCTTCGCCGCCATGGCCAGGGGGGCCCAGGTGCGCACCCTGGCTCTCGGCCCCACCGCCGCTGCCCCCCAAGCCCCAACTCCCGCTGGGGTCCGCGCGCGGGGGGCATAAGCGCCCAGGGACGCCGAGGGTCCGCACACACTGCTGCGGGTCCGCGCCGCACCCGTCGGAAGGCCGGGCCAGGGGCGCGGAGCGCCGAGCAGCTGCCCCGCCGCACGCAGCTGTGCCAGACGGCCGGACATTTGGCTCCGCGGAGACTTGAGTGGGCGGCGCCCAGCGTTTCCCCGCCCACTGGGACTCTATTTACGGTGCTGGAAGAGTCTCTCCCTTATTTACTCCCGGACACGGTGGCGCTTACCAGCCCGCCGCAACCTGCTTCGAGCCGGAGGAACTCGCGGCCAGAGAAGGGCGCGCCGCTGGGCACCCTGGAACTTGTAGTCCGGGCCGCCGGGTGGCCCGGTACTCGTACACACATGTGCGCGCCTCGCCGGAGGCTCCGCCCGCTCCCGAGCCTCCTCCCTCTCCGAGGCTAGGGTGGCCTCCTGGCCCATCCGCTCGGGGAAGGCTCGGCTACCGCCAGCTTCCCGGTCCGCCGAGCCTCCCGGCCCGGTGCGGGATGCCCTGCAAGCGGCCCGGCCCCCCCTCTGACCCTTGGGCTCGGCGCTCGATACCCAGCTCGCAGAGCCAAGCGCGGCCCCCGCGGGCGGAGCGCTGTGCTGCCAGGGGCCTCGCCTTGTCTCTCCGCGGGTCACCTGAGCGCCTGTCCCTTCCCGCCCCTAGTCTCTGGAGCCGCGGGTCCCGGCCCGCCCTGGGGAGGTTACAAGTGGTGCAAGCGGGTACGTCCGCTTCGAGAACTTCCCCAGGCTGCCTAGCCAGTGGGCGCAGGCGGTGGCGCGGCTGGAACCGAATCCATAGCAGCCGGGTAGGCAAGGGTGGAAGTGGTGAAATTAGAAGGCAAAAACTTTTTGAGTTCCAAGTGGCGTTACCGGGTGGAAGAAATAAGGTGAATTTTTTTCTTTATATTTCCCTGACTTGTTACAAAGACTATGATGATAGATTTTAATATCAATAATTTTGTCTTTCTACATCGATATTATTTAATAAATATGATAATGGGTGTGGATAAAATGAAAGTTCCTGTGGCCAGGATTCTCATCTGGCCCTGTTGGCTAGCTCACTGCATAGGTGTGGGCAATATGTCGTTACTGACTCTATATAAAGACCTCTGCTCTGGGCGACACGGTGGCACGGCTGCAAGGCTGCAGGAGAGCAGAGCAGAGGATAGAGGCCCAGAGGACGGCTGTGCGGGCAGAGAGGTCCAGAGGCAGAGACTGGCTTGCTGCATGCAGACTCGCTCTGAGTGAACAGAATTTTAGTAATTGACCTGCCACTGTGGAAATAAAGTTGGGTATAACCCTTTCACCCCAAGAACGTTCTACTGTCATTTCTTTGGTCACATTGAATCCATAGTGAACTTGCCCGGGGCTGAAACCCATTGTCAAGACAGTGGGTATTTATAATCTGAGGAGCGAAGGTTTCAGAGAAACTTCCAGTACCAGGTTTGTCACCATTGCGTACATTGACCCCTTGCAGCTCACCTTTTGAGCTGCAAATTAGGGATAAGACTGGGCATGGGTCTGGCTGATGGCAGTCCTGCCCGTGTTACAGGGGTCTCTGGCGCTGATCGTTGCAATAACCCGGGTAGGGAGGATGATGCAGCCAGTGGTGTGGGTGCAGCTGGCACCATCTCAATGCCCAAGAGATGATTATACAGACCTGATGGGAAGGAGGAGGGCAGTGATCAGCCTGAGAGTAAGAGAGAGGAGATCAGGAGCCAGGAAGGATGGGCCCAGGCGCCCCAACATTCCAGGATGGTTTCCCAAAATGGTCAGCAAGAG
>JAQQAC010006904.1:11126275-11145870 GCA_029783875.1 Phataginus tricuspis | reverse complement strand
CACACACACACACACACACACACACACAGAATTTACATCCCTCCCCCATGGGACGGACACACACACTCATACACACACACGTGGATTATGGGTAGGGAAGCAGGATTCTGACCAGGTGAGGAAGGACCTCCCTATGCTGTTTCAGCTGGACATTTTAAAACAGGTAAGAATTACATGTGCCAAAGGTATGTGTGTGGGTTGAGGGATTCCAGGCAGAAGGGTACATGGAAGCAAAGGCATGGAAGTCTGTGGGATGCTGAAACTTCTGGTGGGGCTGCAGCACCTGATGTTGTCAACTGAGGATTTTTAATGTTGGAGAGGGGCTTTCATGCAGAGAAATGCTACCTATTGCTACTTGTGTTTAAACTAATACTGTATTTATTAAAGTAATACTTTTTTTAAAAAAATGAGTTTTTCTTAAATATTCAAGTGCAACTTGCAAATCTGGTTTTCTATTTATAAATCTAATCTTTGTATAAAAATAAGAACAATTACTTTTTCTTTGATGAATATTTAATTAAATCACAGGTTCAACAGATTAAATTCTAAAATGAATGCCAATTACAAACTAGGTAATTAAATTCCCTAATAGATTTTAAACTACACTTTACAGAATTGAAATACTTGGTCCTCTCAAACACCCTAAACTCTCAACAGAAGAGATGTACATATCTAACAAGCATCCTTCTTTCTAATCAGTTAAGCAATTCTTATATAGATGTAATAGATTTAAACATAAATAGGAGGAATCACTTCCCTTAAATATTCAAGCACTGTTTATGAACTTCAATTCTTTTATACTGTCTTGGTTATCTATTGCTGTGTAATAAATTACCCGAAATTTACTGACTTAAAATAACCAGAGTTGTGAGTCAGTAGTTTGGGCTGGGATAAACTGGAGGTTCATCCACTGGTCTCCCCTGGGTCACCGGTGTGGCTGTAGTCACCTGACAACCTAACAGGAGCTGGGGCCCAGGATGGCCTTCCTCACTGTGACTGGCAGTTGGTGCTGGCTGTCACTGAGTCCCCTCAGTTCTACTCCATGTCGCCTCATGTAGGGAAAACGGAAGTTCCTATGGCCAGGATCCTCACCTGACCATAATCTACTTGATGATGTACTTGGCTTACTGCTAGGCTACTGCTTCCACACCTGTTGGCAATTAGCCATTTGTCAGTGTTATTATATAAAGAGCTCAGCAGAGGAAGGAGGATTAAAGATGGCGGTGTGAGAGGTGAGACAGAGGTTTCTCCTAAGACTGCATACAATACGAAAATATAATTAATACAACTACTCCTGAAAGAGCAACAGGAAAGAGGACTGCACCAGACTGCATACACCTGGAGAAAAGAGCGACCTCATGGACCTCATGGAACAGGGTTGGGAATTTTCACAATCTTCAGGTGCTCCAGCTCCCTAGCTCACTACGCAGCTCCAAGGACCCCCTCCATGATACGCAGCCTACTGTGCCTTTCTCTCGGCCAGCCCCACTTGGCTCAGCAAACCAGCAAACCCTACACTGGTGTTAGATCAGCCAGAGGGAAGCCCCACCTACAGCAACTACTAATGCAAAGCACAGAGGCTTATACATGTGTGCTCGACCCACTGGTTCAGGCAGTGCAGACAGGCAAAGCACCTGGGAAGCAGGAAACAGCTCTTTCCTCCCCCCAGGCACCAATACCACTCCCCTGTGACCCCCAACATTGCTTCAGGGGCTGAGCAGCTCCAGAGAGCAGAGCTTCTGGGCACTACAGGGCGCGATATACAAATATGAAAGGCCAAAGGAACCTGGTTCAAAGTAAAGTTATGAATACAACTCCTGAGAAAGATTTAAATGACATCAACCTCATGAATCTTCCTGAAACGGAGTTCAAAATAAAAATCATTAACATGCTCGTGGAGGTACGGAAAGATATTCAAGAACTCAGGAATGAATTCTGGTCAGAGATCCAACTGTTGAAGAGCAAAATGGAGGGTATTAAAAGCAGATTAGATACGGTGGAGGAGATGATAAATGAAATAGTAACTAGAGAAGATGAATACAAAGAAGCTGAGGCACAGAGAGAAAAAAGGATCTCTAAGAATGAAAGAATATTGAGAGAACTGTGTGACCAAACCAAACAGAACAATATTCGCATTATTTGGGTACAAGAAGAAGAAGAAGAGAGAAAAAGGGATAGAAAGTGTCTTTGAGGAGGTAACTGCTGAAAACTTTCCCAATTTGGGGAAGGAGATAGTCTCTCAGGCCATTGAGATGCACAGATCTCCCAAGACAAGGGACCCAAAGGAGACAACACCAAGACATATAGTAATTAAAATGGCAAAGATCAAGGATAAGGACAGACTATTAAAAGCAGCCAGAGAGAGAAATAAAGTCACATACAAGGAAAGCCTATCAGGCTATGATCAGACTTCTCAGCAGAAACCTTACAGGCCAGAAGGGAGTGGCATAATATATTTAATGCAATTAAGCAGAAGGGCCTCAAACCAAGATTACTTTATCCAGCAAGATTATCATTTAAATTTGAAGGAGGGATTAAACAATTCCCAGGTAAGCAAAAGCTGAGAGAATTTACCTCTCACAAACCATCTCTACAGTGTATTTTGCAGGGACTGCTATAGATGGAAGTGTTCCTAAGGTTTAATAGCTGTCACCAGAAGTAATAAAACCACAGTAAAGAAAGTAGAACAGCTAATTACTAAGCAAATGCAAAATTAAATTAACTATCCCCAAAGTCAATCAAGGGATAAACAAAGAGTACAGAATATGACACCTAATATATAAAGAATGGAGGAGGAAGAAAAAGGAGGAGAAAAATAAAGAGAACCTTTATATTGTGTTTGTAATAGCATATTGAGTTAAGTTAGACTCTTAGACAGTAAGGAAGTTAACCTTGAACCGTTGGTAACCACTAATCTAAAGCCTGCAATGGCAATAAGTACATATCTATCGATAATCACCCTAAATGTAAATGGACTGAATGCACCAATCAAAAGACATAGAGACACTAAATGGATAAAAAAGCAAGACCCATCTATATGCTGCCTACATGAGACTCACTTTAAACCCAAAGACATACACAGACTAAAAGTGAAGGGATGGAAAAAGATATTTCATGCAACTAATAGGGAGAAAAAAGCAGGACTTGCACTACTTGTATCAGACAAAATAGACTTCAAAACAAAGAAAGTCACAAGAGACAAAGAAGGACATTACATAATGATAAAAGGGTCAATCCAACAAGAAGATATAACCATTATAAATATCTATGCACCCAACACAGGAGCACCTACATATGTGAAACAAATACTAACAGAATTAAAAGGGGAAATAGAATGCAATGTATTCATTCTAGGAGACTTTAACACTCCACTCACTCCAAAGGACAGATCAACCAGACAGAGAATAAGTAAGGAGACAGAGGCACTGAACAACACATTAGAACAGATGGACCTAACAGACATCTACAGAACTCTACACCCAAAAGCAGCAGAATACACATTCTTCTCAAGTGCACATGGAACATTTTCAAGGATAGATCATATACTAGGCCACAAAAAGAGCCTCGGTAAATTAAAAAAGATTGAAATTGTACCAACCAGTTTCTCAGACCACAAAGGTATGAAACTAGAAATAAATTACACAAAGAAAATGAAAAATCCCACAAACACATGGAGGTTTCACAACATGCTCCTAAATAACCAATGGATCAATGACCAAATAAAAAGAGAGATCAAGCAATATATGGAGACAAATGACAACAAGAATTCAGCACCGCAAAATCTGTGGGATGCAGTGAAGGCCATGTTAAGAGGAAAGTATATTACAAAACAGTCCTACCTCAGGAAAGAAGAACAATCCCATATGAGCAGTCTAAACTCACAATTAACAAAACTAGAAAAACAAGAACAAATGAGGCCCAAAGTCAGTAGAAGGAGGGACATAATAAAGATTAGAGCAGAAATAAATAAAATCGAGAAGAATAAAACAATAGAAAGAATCAATGAAAGCAAGAGCTGGTTCTTTGAGAAAATACACAAAATAGATAAACCCTTAGCCAGACTTATCAAGAAAAAGAGAGTCTACTCACATAAACAGAATCAGAAATGAGAAAGGAAAAATCACTAGACAGCACAGAAATACAAAGAATTATTAGAGAATACTATGAAAAATTATATACTAACAAACTGGATAAACTAGAAGAAATGGACAACTTTCTAGAAAAATACAACCTTCCAAGGCTGACCCAGAAAAGAAACAGAAAATCTGAACAGACCAATTACCAGCAATGAATTGAATTGGTAATCAAAAAACTACCCAAAAACAAAACTCCTATACCAGATGGCTTCACCGCAGAATTTTATCAAACATTTAGTGACGACCTAATACCCATCCTCCTTAAAGTTTTCCAAAGAGTAGAAGAAGAGGGAATAGTTCCAAACTCATTCTATGAGGCCAGCATCACTCTAGTGCAAAAACCAGGCAAAGACACAACAAAAAAGAAAATTACAGACCAATATCCCTGATGAACATAGATGCAAAAATACTCAACAAAATATTAGCAAAGAGAATTCCAAAATACATAAAAAAGATCATCCATCATGATCAAGTAGGATTTATTCCAGGGATGCAAGGATGGTACAACATTCGAAAATCTATCAACATCATCCACCACATCAACAAAAAGAAAGACAAAACCACATGATCATCTCCATAGATGCTGAAAAAGCATTCGACAAAATTCAACATCCATTCATGACAAAAACTCTCAACAAAATGGGTATAGAGGGCAAGTACCTCAACATAATAAAGGCCATATATGACAAACCCACAGCCAACATTATATTTAACAGCAAGAAGCTGAAAGCTTTTCCTTTAAGATCAGGAACAAGACAAGGATGCCAACTCTCCCGACTTCTATTCAACATAGTACTGGAGGTCCTAGCCACAGCAATCAGACAACACAAAGAAATAAAAGGCATCCAGATTGGCAAGGAAGAAGTTAAACTGTTTGTAGATGACATGACATTGTACATAAAAAACCCTAAAGAATCCACTCCAAAACTACTGGATCTAATATCTGAACTCAGCAAAGCTGCGGGATACAAAATTAATACACAGAAATCTGTGGCATTCCTATACACTAACAATGAAGTAGCAGAGAGATAAATCAAGAAAACAATTCCATTCACAGTTGCATCAAAAAGAATAAAATACCTAGGAATAAACCTAACCAAGGAAGTGAAAGACCTATACTCTGAAAACTACAAGACACTCATGAGAGAAATTAAAGAAGATACCAATAAATGGAAACACATCCCATGCTCATGGATAGGAAGAATTAATATTGTCAAAATGGCCATCCTGCCTAAAGCAATCTGCAGATTCAATGCAATTCCTATCAAAACACCAACAGCATTCTTCAATGAACTAGAGAAAATCATTCTAAAATTCATATGGAACCAAAAAAGACCCCGAATAGCCAAAGCAATCCAGAGAAGGAAGAATAAAGCTGAGGGGATTATGCTCCCCAACTTCAAGCTCTACTACAAAGTCACAGTACTCACAACAATTTGGTACTGGCACAAGAACCATAGACCAATGGAACAGACTAGAGAGCCCTGATATAAACCCAACCATATATGGTCAATTAATATATGATAAAGGAGCCATGGACATACAATGGGGAAATGACAGCCTCTTCAACAGCTGGTGTTGGCAAAACTGGGCAGCTATAGGCAAGAGAATGAAACAGGATTATTGTTTAACCCCATACAGAAAAGTAAACTTGAAAATGATCAAAGACCTGAATGTAAGTCATGAAACCATAAAACTCTTAGAAAAATCATAGGCAAAAATCTCCTGAATATAAGCATGAGCAACTTCTTCCTTAATGTATCGCCTCAAGCAAAGGAAACAAAAGGAAAAATGAACTCATGGGACTACATCAAACTAAAAAGTTTCTGTACGGCAAAGGACACCATCAACAGAACAAAAAGGCATCCTACAGTACGGGAGAATATATTTGTAAATGACATATCCAACAAGGGGTTAACATCCAAGATATATAAAGAACTTACATGCCTCAACACCCAAAAAGCAAATAACCCGATTAAAAAATGGGCAGAGGATATGAAGAGACAGTTCTCCAAAGAAGAAATTCAGATGGCCAACAGACACATGAAAAGATGCTCCACATCACTAATCATCAGGGAAATGCAAATTAAAACCACAATTAGATACCACCTCACACCAGTAAGGATGGACACCACCCAAAAGACTAAGAACAACAAATGCTGGCAAGGATGTAGAGAAAGGGGAATCCTGCTGGTCGGAATGTAAGCTAGTTCAACCATTGTGGAAAGCAATATGGAGGTTCCTCAAAAAACGAAAAACAGAAATACCATTTGACCCAGGAATCCCACTCCTTGAAATTTACCCAAAGAATACAACTTCTCAGATTAAAAAAGACACATGCACCCCTGTGTTTATTGCAGCACTCTTTACAGTAGCCAAGATATGGAAGCAACCTAAGTGTCCAACAGTAGATGAATGGATAAAGAAGAGGTGGTACATATACACAATGGAATACTATTCAGCCATAAGAATGAAACAAATCCTACCATTTGCAAAAACATGGATGGAGCTGGAGGATATTATGCTCAGTGAAATAAGCCAGGTGGAGAAAGACAAGTGCCAAATGATTTCCCTTATTGTGGAGTATAACAACAAAGCAAAACTGAAGGAACAAAATAGCAGCAGACTCAGAGACTCCAAGAAGGAACTAGTTGTTACCAAAGGGGAGGGGTGTGGGAGGGCGGCTAGGGAGGGAGGGAGAAAGGGATTGAGGGGTATTTTGTTTAGTACACATGGTGTGGGGGGGTCATGGGGAAAACAGTGTAGCACAGAGAAGGCAAATCGTGAATCTGTGGCATCTTACTACACTGATGGACAGTGACTGCCTTGGGGTATGGATGGGGACTTGATAATATGAGTAAATGTAGTAACCACATTGTTTTTTTCATGTGAAACCTTCATAAGAGTGTATATCAATAATACCTTAATAAAAAAGTAAAACAAAATAAAAAGAAAGAGCTCAGCCCAGTGCTCTACCTGTAACCTCCAGAATTCCAGTGTTGTTATTTAGTCTCACCAAATCCAGAGTGAACTTGCCCATGGGCAATCCCCCTCAGGCAAGACACCTCACATCCTCCAATGAGCTATACGGGCTGTTTTCATGGCCTGCTGCTCTCAAGGACCTGCCGCAAGAGAGTGACAGCAGAGGCTGCGATGTCCCTTGAGGCCTGACTTCCACCACATTCCCTTGGGTCAGTGCAGGTCACAACATCAGCCTCCATTCAAGGGAATGAAGAAATAGAAATAGACTCCACCTCCAAATGGGTGCAGCCAAATCCCATTGCAAAGGGCTGGCACACAGGATGGGAGGTATTATTACAGCCTCTTTGTAGGCAGCCTAGCACTCATACCTCTCCGTGATTAAAATCACAAATCAAATAGAGTAGAATGACTTAAGTGTTTCAAAATCTTAGGTAAATGCTCAGATATTAGCATGATCATTATAAGACTTATTCCCAAACTGGTACTAAGATTCTGGCCTGGCTTTGCCAGCGTCCACACCTTTCAGGGTTACAAAGCCATCCAGAGCAGCAGCTTCACCATCCCAGCAGTGGTGAAGGTGCAGTGAGACTGGGGACCACAGTACAGTGAAGGTGTCTTGCTATAGGTTTGACCCAGGAGAATTCTTTCAGATTTAAAGGGATCCCCTCACCCAAGTCCACTTGTCTTCCCAGGGGCTTAATTTCAAAGGCCAACACATCATTGCTTCCTGAGAGTCTTTTGGGACTCAGTCCTACCCCATTTTACCTTGTCACCTTTCTTCTTTTCACTGCTTTATACAGGTAGATGAGCCCCACACCTCTCAGGGCCCCTAACATCTACACTGTGTCCCTGCCTCCATCTAGGTTGTAATACTCTCTTCACACTTTATCACCTGCCTGTGTTCCATTTTACTATCTGTTTCATTGGCCAATATTGTACAGTCATTATATTGAGAGGTGTGAATGGAAAGTCTGGATTACAAGGTAGTGAATGTCCAGAGCTGTTAAACTATAAAGCACAGGTGTGGACAGCCAAGGCCACCCCTCCATCTGATTCCTCTTGGGGTGGGTCTGAGAACCAGGCCAGCAATCTGGAGAAGACCATACTGGCTACTCCAGGGGCAGGGCTGGGGAAGACATTAGCTACCCTTCCTCTGGCTTCAGAGAAGGCCTGGAAAAGAGATGGATGCTCAGGGGACATTTAGCTTGATGTAGTAAAGCCTGGAATAGTAAAACTTATTGTTAACAAATTTAAACAAAAAAAAATCAAAGCCCCTGTTATCAGCTGAATCATGTCCTGCAAAATTCCCATACTGAAGCCTGAAGCCCCAGCACCTCAGAATGTGACTGTATTTGGTAACAGGGCCTTTAGAGAGGTGGTTGAGTTAAAATGAGGTAATTAGAGTGGGCTCTAACCCTGGTGACTGATGTCCTTATAAGAAGAGGAAAGTCAGACATGAGGAGACACCAGGGATGTGCTTGCACAGAGGAAAGACCATGTGAGGACAGAGAGAAGGCGGCCACCTGTGAGCCAAGGGGAGAGGTCTTAGAAGAAATGCAATCTGCCCACCCTTTGCTCTTGAACTTCCAGAACTGTGAGAAAATAACTTCCTGTTGTTTAAAGCACTGAGTCTGTGGGATTAGCTCTGGCAGCCCTTCCCATTCCCTGTCCGCGGAGGTAGCAACTGCCCAGTCAGCTGTGTCTCCTTCTAGACCTTTTCTATGCATTTATAATCATATGTGAGGATATACACACAGAATTTGTCTTCACAAAAATAGGATTTGGCCAAGCATACCATTCCACAACTCTCTTCATTCCACAGTACATCACGGGCATGTTTCCACGTCAGCAGCTACCTGAGCCTTCTTCTTAATGCCATTAATACTGCATCCTATGGAGGCAGCAGCATGTTTTCCAGCACCCTCCACGGATGCACAAGTACTTGATTTCTGTTCACTTTGCCATCTCTATCAGGTGGTGATATACATCCTTGTAGCACCAAGGTGGGCTTACCTGTGGGATAAACTACTAAGAGTGAAATTGCTTTTTGTATTTTAAATAGATTTTGCTACATATACCTTCCCACCAACAGGTCCTTCCCCCGACAAAGACACCCTCCAACACTTAGTATTTCTTAAGAAACAGATAGTGGAAAGGAGATAGTGGGGTCAGGACATTTGGGTTTGAGGGGACCCAACCACTTGGCCCAGAGAAGGGTAAGCAGGATGCAGAGTGAGGCAGTCCCAGGGAAGAAGGCCGGAGAGGCTTCCTGAGAAAGGCCAAGAGGCCCACAGGGGAGTGGAATGAGAATGGGTTCCACCTGCTCATTCACCAAACTTACATGCATGAACAGTGTCCCGGGCCCTGACCTCACATGGCAGTGAACAAGCATAGGCCCTGCCTCGTGGAAGCACAGTAAACAAGCTATCAAGCAGCGCTAAGAGCTGCCAGAGAACGAATGCAAAGAGCAGAAAAAGGCCAGAGTGCCTGATGCATGTGGAAGCAGAGGGAAAGGCGAGGCAGCACCTCGTGCCCCATTGGCTTTTGATTACACACTCTGGGGATCTCTGGAGGGTGTTGACCAAGGTTGAGGAAGAGCTGGATTTTAAAGCGGGCCTCTTGGCAGCTAAGCAGACAGGAAGACCAGAGACACTTGGCCAAGCAGTTGGGGCAGAGTTGGAAGGGTGGATAAACAAGCACAGCTGTGCATCCCCAGGATTTCTACCATCAGCAGAAAAGCAGAAAGCACAGGACAAGCCCTGAGTAACTGCTGTGTTTGAATGTCTGAAAACAGCAGCCACTTAGGTATATCTCAGGATTTTGTGGGTCAGGAATTTGGTCAGGGCTCTGCAAAGTGATTCTCCTGCTCTACGGGGCCTTGACTAGGGTCACAGTGCTATCCAAGCAGGATGCCAGGCTGGGCTGGAGGATCTAAAACGGCTGAATAGCTGGGCTCTCCGAGTGGCTAGCTTGGGATTCCTGGCACCATGGTAGCCTTGGGAGCAGTCAGACTTCTTATGTGGCAGCATAGGGCTCCCAAGAGTGAGTGTCCCAAAAGCTGGGAAGTGGAAGCTACCAGTTTTATAAGGTTTGGGAACTGGCACAGTGACATTTCCACTGTATTCTATTGCTCAAAGTAGTCCCTGAGCCCACCAAATTCAAGGGGAAGGGACACAGATACCCCATCCCAACTTTCAGTGGGAGGGGTGCCAATGAATTCGCACCATTTGTCCTCCCCCACATCTTCTGACACCCTTCTCTTCGTATTGGGTGTCACATGTGCTGTGGTCAATTTAAACCTGCTTGTCATGGAGCAGGTTTTCCTTTCACACTTCAGTCAAGCTCAGGCATGCAAGAAATACGTCTGAATCTCCTTTCTACCTCAGTTCTATGTACATTTGGAGCCAAATAATTGTGGGGTCTGTGCCATGCTCTGCAGGGTGCTCGGCAGCATCCCTGGCCTCCACAGCACACTCACCCCAAGTTGTAACAACCAAAAAATGTCCCCAGGCATCGCCAAATGTCCCCTGGGCCCCTAATCACCCTGGTTGAGAATCAGTGCCTTGGAATCAACTCATTCTGACCCCATGTCCCCATCCTATCCAGCTGTCAAGAATTTTATCCCATAACAATTGGGATTCTCAACCAGGTGATCCCAATTCGAGGGAGTGTGGGAGGGAAGAGCTCTAATCTACTATCATGGCTGTCATCACCGTCCTCACCTCTGCTGTTCCCTGAATAAATAGCAGCTCTTCTCCCATCCCCCAGCCGGACCCCACACCTCTCTTATGGTATGGCCTGGGAGCCCAGGGTGGGTATCTCCTCACAAGATGTCTTACAAACTTATCTCCTCTGACTCTGACCACCTACCAACTCAGAAGCCAACATTCCCTTGCCTTTCCAGCCAGAGCTGGGAGATGGTGAGAGAGTTGCAGAGGGTCTGTGTCCAGCCAACAGGATTTGCTGATGGACTATGTGTGGTGGTGAAAGACAGGAGTCAAGCACACCTTCAAGGTTTCCAGCCTGAACCAGTTCAAGAACAGGGAGCCACTGATGAGAAGTCAAGGGAGAAAACGTGGGGGCAGAGTACCAGGAGGTCTGATTTGAACACACTGGGAAGTCCATTAGCCAGCCAAGTGGACACATCAAGGTGGAAGCTGGGTAGACAAATCTGGAACTTGGAAGCAAGAGCTGAGCTGAAGATAGAGACATGGGAGTCATCCGAGTTGGTATTCATAGCCCCGAGAATGGCTGAGATCACCCCAGGAAGGAGTGTGGAAGGCGAAGTCCCAGGCTGGGCTCTGGAGTTCTCTGATGAATAATTATCAGATAACAATCACCACCCTTTTATTCCTTTAAGCCTCTGGCACAGTTCCTGGCTCTCTGTACGTGTTCACTGAATTGAACAGAACTCTGTGGCACTTTATTTACCCCCCAACTTTCCCCACTCATCAAGATTCAAATCCTATCTTAGCCGGACAGCTGGAAGTTAGAATCATTCAGTTAAATGGAAATGAAAATATTCTTTCTGGAATTTCTCAGAACCCAGGATGTTACTTTCACCTCACCCGGAGAAGGGAAGTCCAGTTGACTTAAATTCCCAATCCAATAGTGAAAAGTTCTTATAAAAACAAAATTCCACCTTCTGACCCCAGAATTCTGAGCTGCAGCCCTCCCCTAAACCCACTTCTCACTCCCATGCTAAGCTTCCTAAGCTCTGGCTGTTTCATTTTTTCTGATATTGGGAGAATTTTATAGTTGGAGGTTTGCTCTGCACAGAATTTAATCATGCACATTGATTACAGCCTCTCATTCACTGAGGGATCTGTGGTCTCCGAGTTGGATCTGTGGGCTCCAAATACAGCCATTTTGCTCCCGGCCCTTGAGAGCAGTGGCACCAAAATAGCAGCATGAATCATTCTGGAACTGCCACGCAAAGCATGGGCCAGGACACCTTCTGTGGTAGTGCTTCTTCTTGTGTTCCAGGGACCTGGGGATGGGGACACTGGCCAGCCTGCATTGCTGCCTCCCTTCCCCACTTCAGGGGCAGGCTCTGAGTTTACTGAGAGATTTGGAGAAGCCCACATTGGCGGAAATTATGAGCTAACATTCCTGAATGTTCAGAAGTGGCTTTACCGTGACACTGAATATGCTTAAGCTTTAGAGTCCCCCCTTGCAATCCCTTCTAAAACTCCATACCACATATTTTAATTTGTATTTTTCTTTTCTCAAAGACAGCTCTCAAATTTTTATAAGTTTGGATCTGATAACACTTGAGTATGGGTTATTTAATCTTCATAGTAACTTTGGGAGGTCATTGGCACTTCATTATCCCCATTTCCAGACAAGGACACTAGAGCATAGAGTAACCATCTTTGGGTTTCTTGAAAATTCCAAACTTGTTTCAGCCTCAGGGCCTTTGCACCTTCTGTTGCCCTGCTTAGAACCCTGTCCCCAGCTGGCTTCTCATCACTCCAAGTCTAAGGAGCCTTCCCTAGCCACCCACCTCTATGTGCTCCTGCCTTCCTATTTACTCTCTATGCCTTACCTTTTGCTTTTTTATAGCACTCACTGCTTTTTAGCATTATCTTCATTTGTGTTCTTGTTTTTATTTAACAAATGCATATAGTGCTTACCCTGTAGTCAGGCACTTTTCTACATGCTTTACAAATATAAAATAACTTAATCCTCACCAACTATTCTGATCTCGAAACTTTTTCATCCACATTTTAAAATGGAAACAACTGAGGCACAGAGAGGTTAAGCAGGTTGCTTGAAGTCACAAAGCTGATGCGTTTAAGTATCATCTGTCTCTCCCACTAGAAGAGATTTACCTGTGAGCTTGCCTTGTTCCGCACTGAGCCTCTGCACCCACATTGTGCCACACACAGGACTATAAAAATGACACGTTAAGAGATGAGACCAGGTCACACAGAAGAATGGACAAGCAGCCCGGAGACTGTGAGAGATGATGGAAGGCTTCAAAAGGCCACTGGAGATGGGGGAAGACCTGGTCTGGGGGCGGCAGTGAGACTGGCAAGAGTGTGGTGGTCTGGAGACAGTGCCAAGAAGAAATGAAAGGTCTTGTTGACAGATTTAATTTAGCAGATGAATAAGAAGCCAAATGCCTTGGAGTCACCTCCTTCCCTCATGCTCCATGTTCAACAGATCAACAAATCCTGTCAATTCCTCCAAAACACAACTGGAACAACCCAACTTTTCTCACCCATCTCTGCTCCCACCCTGCCCCATGGCACCATCCCAGCTCCCCCTGATACCGCCACAGCCTCCTGGCATGTCTCCCTGATTTCACCCTGGTCCTCTTCATCTATACAGCAGCCACAGGGATCCTGATAAAACTAAGTCTGATCATGTCACTCTTCTGCTCAAAACCTGCTCGTGTGTTCCAAAGTGAACACAATGGCCACCCACCCTGCAGGACCTGCTTCCTTTCCACCCAGGTCTCCTACTTTTTTCTTGCTCCTGCCATCCAGGGCCTTTGCATTTGCTGTTCCCTCTGAGTACAAGGTCCTTCCCTGGAATTTCCATGAATCTCACTCCTCACATCTTTCCTCAAATACTAGCTTCTCACTGAGGTCTGGCCTGGCTAGCTTATTGAAAATGCAGCACCATTCTGTTCACCCAACACTTCTTTAACCCTTTCCCTGCTGTATTTTTCTCCACTGCACTTAAGCAGATATACTATATAAACTCTTTCTAGTTTGCCTTGCTCACTAGAATGGGCCTCACAAAACTGATTTTTGACCATTTTGTCAGATTTTTGTCCGTTTTGCTCACTGCATTTTCCCCAGTGCCCACAATCTGACACATACCAGAACACTCAATATTTGATGGATTAAGGAATACCTGCTATGTGCAGTGTACTGCTGTGCGGTGTGCCTGGGACACCAAGTTAAAGGAAACCAGACACAAGGCCCTTGTGGACCTTACAAAACGTGGCGCTGGTACCAAAGTTGCCGGTTTAATTTGACTGGACATGTTGTATGGCCCACAGGGCTGTGAAAACAAGTAACAAACAGGTTATGTTAACTTGTTGAGGGCAGGTTGTCAAGGATCTCTGACTGCTCATCTCAGTCTGAAAGATGAAAGGTTAACCTGTCGGAGGTGGTGGAAGGGGGATACCAGCAGAGGAGAGAGCATGTAGGCAGCACCAGAGTGAAGGAGCCTGCCAAGTTCAAGAAGAGATTCAGTGTGGCTGGAGTTTGGTACTGAAGGTAGAGGCCAGGGAAAACATGATGTGGGAAAGGCAGGCCTACCAAATTAGACGTCCTGAGCCCCAACCTAAAGCCTCCCGAGTTTTAAGCAGGGGAGAGGCTACCAAGCATGTGGCTCTGCAGTTGACTTTGGTTGTAGGGTCAAGAGCGGACATGGAAAAGGAGGCTGTGAAGGCAAGCTATTGGCATTGAGAGAACACTAAAAGGGATGGCATTACCCAGAAAGGCGGGAAAACGAGGACAGAGTAGCGTCCAAAACCCTCACCCAAGCCTTCTCGACTCCAGTTGCAGCTTTGTTCCGTGACCCACACACCGTCAGGAGAAAAAAAAAACAGCATCTCTCTTCCCCGCTCTAAGCCCGTTCACCCCTCTCCGGGTTGCCTGCCCTCCCTCTCGCATGTGGGCTGCAATTCAAGTCCTCCTCGGCCGGCACTGCCGCCCGCCAGTAGGTGGTCAAACACCTCATTCACATCTTTGCTTTCTTCACCTATGTACCTCCGAATAATGGAGGCAGCTCCCTTTAGCGAAGTGCTCCCTTTCACTGCGTATGAATGTGAATTCTCCCATGATCCTGGATTACCAAACCCTGCACTGCAGATCAGTGTGCGTGCGTCTCCATCGGGACTCAGCGGTCCTTGTCCCAGCAGCATGAGACCTTGGGTCTGTCCTACCCAAACCCCGGCGCCGTCACCGACACGCGCGGCCTTTTCGAACATTCAGAGAGGTATCCGACCCAGGGCGCTCTCCGGAGGCTGACGCAGGCAGTCACCCCCGTCAACTGGTCCTCCGAGCCCGGTGCCCAGGCGGACGACTGGGGCTCTCCTTGCAGCGGACTAGCGGCAGCGTGAGGAGGGAAGGGACCCGCAGCCACCCGGCCGCGGCCAAGTGCAACAGTAAGCTCGAACTCGTATAAATCACTGCAACGGAAAATCCCACACTGCTCTCTGAAGGGCATCAATTTAAACCTATCAGCGTAAAGTGCCGGCAACTCTCCGCCCAATTGAAAAATTTTCAATCTGAAGGCGGTTCGGTCATGTAGTCCCTCAGCCCAATGGGAAAGGTGGAAATTTCCAGAAAGAACAGAACCAATGGGCGCGGCCAACGCCGCTAAGATTGGCGGCCCAGGGGACCAATCACTGTCCCATAAATTCGCCCCGCCCCCTAGTTGTTACAGGGTGGGCAGGGCTTATCAGAGAGAGCCCAATCTTGAGGCGCAGGCAAAGCAGAGTTGAGGAGATTACTCTCCGCTGTCCAGTGAAAGAGAAGAAAAGATGATAGGCTAGACTTCAAGCCAATAGTAGGGAAGCACAGGAAGCCCCCTCGAGGAGCGCGACCAGTGAGCAGACGAGGAAGGGGAGGGATCCGGGGATCCCGGCAGCTTCTAGTAGGTTCCAGAAGGCGGCGCGTGCGGTTGGGAACGAGGAGCGGACGGAGTCGATTCAACGGTGTACCGCGCCTGGACTATGGAACAGGTGAAGGGGGGAGAGGCGGCGGGCTGAGGTCGCGGGACCGCTCGGGGACGGCTGAGGCCAGGCCGCGGGAGGAGGGGCGGTGCGCGCCCATCGGGACGACCGGGTTGGGGTCGGGTCTGCGGAGCAGGGGGGGAGGCGAGGGCGTGAGGGCCGCGACCGGCGAGCGGGAGGTGAGCAGTGTAGCGAGGCCCGGCTGCGGGGAACTCCGGGGCCTCTCTCAGCCCGTCGCCTCTTTACTCGGCGGGGAGGGCCGGGGGAGGCTACAGTTCGGCTTCAGTCCGGCTGCGGCGGGAAGAGAGGCCGCAGCCGGCCCTAGAGGCCTCCCGGGAGGTGTCTCTGGGCTGAGCGAGGGATTGGCGCCTGCGGCGTTAGAAGGGACAGTGGTGGGCGAGGGCCTCGGAGGTGGCGAGAGGACCAGGACAACCTCGGGGAGCTAACCATCTGAGAGAGTGGAGGTTGCCCACGGGGCAGCCACGAGGACTCGGCCCCAGTCAACTTGTGGAAATGGGGGGAGTTGGGACGGGAATACACTGGAAGTAGCCGAGGGACTTTGTAGCCAGTTGGGGGAAAAACTACTCTGTATCTGAAAGGCCGGGGTGGGAGAACGTGGAGTGGAGGTGTGACGAGCGGCAGGGCGACTTTTTTGCCTGAGGCAGGTAAGGGGTGGAGGTGCACAAAACTGCTTTTTACCAATTCCTTCTCTACAAGTATTTTACAGATACAACTGCGGCCCCTCCCCTCCCTTCTATATTTTAGTTTTTGTGTGTGATTCAAGAGTTAACTGAGGACTGACACTTCTGGAAAGGTCGGTTTCTAATTACACAAGGAGAAATAATCTCTCTAGGAATTTTAGACTGTAAAGATCAGCAACGAGAAGTAAGTTATTTGCCTCCACTCAGCATTTTTCGGGGGCCGTATTTGAAGCTGCTGGTGGTTGATTTCAGTGGCTTAATTACATGCTCAGTGGCCTGAAGGTTGTGGAAAGGCATAAAGAGATTTTATTCAGTTGTAAGCTATCACTGAACTGTAATGCTTGATGTGGGGGTGGGGGAGAAAACAGGTTGGTATTTTTTGGCGTGATCTACAAGGCCGAATCTTTTCCTCCAGTATAGCCATGGCTCCTTTAGCCAAATCTAGAGCGTCTTTGCTAAACTAAAAATCAGAGTGGAAAAGGAGAGATGTATAAACTTTTTGTACCTTTTTGATAATTGAATTGTAGCTGAGATTAAATAAGCTGTGGTATAGACGAGATTTCATACTCTTACATTTAAGAAGGGGGGGCTTGTCTCGCAGTTACCAGAAAAGGAGAAAAAAAAAATTTTTTTTAATCCCACTGTTATATAAGCATATGTACAGGTAGACTGAAAGTGAATGTTGGATTGAACTCGGGACTACAAATTTACCATGACAGCTGTACAGATGAACTGGCATTTTAACTCCTGCTGGGATAGTATCTACTGTCTTGAGCCCATTCAAGATGTGACTTTTCTACCTTTTATTTTCAACTCCAATATCCATATTTCAGTTTTAGGAAATACTCTAAAGTTAGAAAATTTTCAGTGTCTAAAATTGTATTTTTTAACTAAGTATCTTTCAAATAAATCCCACAGTGATACACTTTTTACATTTGGCCCAATATAGATATATGACTGTATGGGACATTTAACAAAATGGCATTTATTATTTGTGTTACGGGCTGTTTTCTACTCTACTTGATCTTTTATTAAAAGTGCTGGGTCTGACCTACAAATTTTATTTCCTGACCTCCTGCAAGTGGGTCCTAGTCTGGAAATGATGTTCAATAGGTTAGGCTGGTCACTACTTTCACTAAACTATTTTCAGCTGCATAGGTGTTAGCTGGATTTTTTAACTTTCTGCCTTCTGGCCTCCATTCTTGGCTCTGAGGTTTTTATCCCTTTCTTGCTAAATTTGGCAGTCTCTGCCTTTCCCTCTTCTAGGTTGTCTTTAAGATTTCTCTGGTTGATGGAAGGGCATTCTCAATTGGTGTGCCTCAGGGTTCCAAAAGTATTTCTCCACAGAATTCTTTGTTATATCATTATACTGGGTCAAGGGCAGGTGACAGATACAAAGAAAGAATTTTGGTAACTTCGGTGACATAGCTTGATCTCACTGTGTTGTTTTGAGCTGTGGTGCTCTCTCTCTTGTAGGGCACCTCTGGTTAGGAAAAGCCCGTTAATTAGGACCTTGATAGTGAAGGCGGGCTTCACTCTTTTTTAAACTCTTTGGCGTGTTCCTACTACTGTCATTGTGAATACGTGAGAGGATTAAACCACAAGACAGTGTTTTATTCTTCATCCCTTTTGTATACGTTAATATTGAAGTGTGTTAACTGATTTTGAGGAGCTAGCTTTCCTTTACTCATTAAGGAAGAGCTGTGATCTACCGTGTTGCACACATTACTACATCATCTTATCTGAACATAGGTGAGCATCTTGATGCTCCTAGAGAAGCCATCCTAAAGGTTTTAGGTTGCTAGAACCCTTCCTGTGAGGAGTAACGGGACCTGTGTTCGGTTGATCATCTTTAGTCTTTGGAACTTTATAGCAAATGAATTTATTTTTCTGTGAAAGAAATTCATCAATATATTGTAGAGTGGCTTCACTAGCTCAAAGTAGAGACTTGGAAGAGGGGCTGAAGTTCTTACAAATCTGCAGGGGAGACAGTGTAGAGCAAAGTGTCAGGCTTTTTTTCCCTGGTTGGTTTATTTCTTGGTGGTTGCCAGAAGTGTGGGAAATGTCAATTAACTAACCCATGATTTCTCTCCTCTGACCCGTAAAGTAACCTATCTCTTGATAACTGTGGAAAACAATGCATGTCACCTAAAAAGTTGGGGCTAAATAACTTTATTACAAAGGGAAACTATCAGCTCCTTTTTTCCTCAGGTAAATGAACTAAAAGAGAAGGGCAATAAGGCCCTGAGTGCTGGCAACATAGACGATGCCTTACAGTGCTACTCTGAAGCCATCCAGTTAGACCCCCAGAACCATGTGCTCTACAGCAATCGCTCAGCAGCCTATGCCAAGAAAGGAGACTACCAGAAGGCTTATGAGGATGGTTGCAAAACTGTGGACTTAAAGCCTGACTGGGGCAAGGTAAGCTGTGGGTGAGTTGGGGCTTTTCAAACTTCTTAGAAATGCTTTTGGGTGTGCAATTCTTAAATTTTGGGTCTTCCCAACCTGGCTAGTTTCCTATCCCAACAGAATAGATTCTTACCTATACCACCCTCCTTTCTGTTTGAGTAGGTTCCTCAGAATAATGGCATAAGTTGTCACATCTGAGTCTATCAGTTTTAAGTACCACCGAGAAAAAAAATGCTGCCAAAGAAACTGGTAATACTTGATTGTAAGATGAATTTTGAAGGGAGAGCGTGTGTCCTTTATACTTGGCTGGATTCTAAAAGTATCAGCCTTGGCATTAATGGCCTGCTCCTCTTCTGTTTTTCCTTTGACCTTGACGCAAATACCCATTTTGTTCCACGAAATGCAAAGTAGATTCTTTTGAGTTCATCTGGGTTTACCTGAAGGTGTTCTTCATTTTGTTCTAAATCTTGTTTGCTGATTTAAGGGCTATTCAAGAAAAGCAGCAGCTCTTGAGTTCTTAAACCGATTTGAAGAAGCTAAGCGAACCTATCAGGAGGGTTTAAAACATGAAGCAAATAATCCTCAGCTCAAAGAGGGTTTACAGAATATGGAGGCCCGGTTGGCAGGTAGGCACCATGTAGTGTATGCTGTGAGTTTCTTTTTTTTTTT
>JAQQAC010006904.1:11039209-11125775 GCA_029783875.1 Phataginus tricuspis | reverse complement strand
TTTTTTTTTTTTTTTTTTTAAGTTTCTCTCTTCCTTACCCAGGGGACTATCCCCAGGCCATGAAGCATTACACAGAAGCCATCAAACGGAACCCAAGAGATGCCAAACTGTACAGCAATCGAGCTGCTTGCTACACCAAACTCCTGGAGTTTCAGCTGGCACTCAAGGTAGGAGGGTCTAGGAGTGTGGGGTGGCCACTATTGTAGCCTGTACACAAGGACTGGGGCTTTTTTCCTTTGATGTCATCAGCATCAGCTTGATCTTACTTTGTAGATTTTGAGGTGGAGGTGCATGTGTGAGGTTTGTAAAACGCAGAAGCTACGTCCACCCAGTTGTGGCCCATGGACTCATGAGTACCGGGAGTAATACAGCGTTGGGGAAGTGGATCCTGATCCTTTTCCCTCCCCATTACCCTTCCTTCCCTTTTTAACATTTTAAGTGTATGCTTTAGTGACATTGAGTATATTCACATTGTGGAATCATCACCACCATCTATCTCAAGAACTTTTTCCATCTTCCCAAACTGAAACTCTGTACCTTTGAAACACTAACTCCTCACACCACTCTCCCCCCAGCCCCTGGCAGCCCCCATCTATTTTCTATCTCTATGAATTTGACCACGCTAGGTATCTCATGTAAGTGGAACCACATGATAATTGTTCTGTGTCTGGCCTATTTTCACTTAGTATAACGTTCTCAAGGTTTCTGTTGAAGCCCATATCAGCATTGTACTCCCTTTCATCTAGCCATACAGCCGTCATGGACATCGTGGTGTTTCCACCTTTTGGCTGTTGTGAATAATGTGACTGTGAACACAGGTGTACAATATCTGTGCAAGTCCTTAGTTGCAGTTCTTTTAGTCATTCTATTCATAGAAGAAGTACTGGATCATACAGTAGATCTGTGTTTAATTTTTGTGAGGAAGTACCTTGCTGTTCTCTGTCACATCAAGTGTGGGCAAATAGAAGTATGCTCAGCACTGTGGAGAAGTTACTCCGTCATTCTCTTGAACTGGAGTCACTCTGTGCCTCTATTGGCAATATTGTAATTGTTCTCTAGGAGACAAACCTGGACTATCTTAGGAAAGGTGACAAAATGTGATCTAATATCTGAGTTCATGATGGTTTTTCTTTTCAATGCCACCATCTTTTGGGTCTTTGGCCTTGGAGACATCACTGCTGTTGGTAGGGGACTATGCAAGGGCAGTGTTAAAAGCAAGTTGGCTAGCAAAGCAAAGAACAGTATTGTCAGTTGTCTGCCACAGTATTGTCACTTTCCCAGTTAACCAAATGGAGGAAAGAATGAATGGAATTGTTTCTGGTCTAAAGAGCTTTTTGGTGGAAGAGTTGGAATTAGGCCTAGGTGTGCACACATCAGTGCATAGTGTTCTTTCTTCTCCCCAATACTTGACTATTTTGAAGATATTTCAAACAACACAGAAAACCTGTGTGTTCACCACCTCTGTTGAACAATGTATGGACGTTTTTGGTGAACCATTTGTAAAAGGAAATTGTATTCGTTTTGGCACTTGACCTTGATGTTATTAAGCATGTATCTCCTGAAATAATTCTATCCATTAAGTCACAGTAGTATTGGCACCTAATAGTAGCAAAAGTAAGACCATAATGCTGTCTGCTACATGTCCATATTCAGATTTCCCACTTGTCCAAAAATGTTTTAAAGCTGTCAGTACTCAAGGCCATGCATTTCATCTAGTTGCTCCCCCCCCCAAGTTTTGGTGTTTTGTTTTTTCCCATGTCATAAGCCTCTTGGGGAATCCAGACCCTTTGCCCTGAATGGGAGGTCCGTAATCTACACTGGTTCTCCTGTGTGGTCATGCTTGACTTGCTCCTCAGTGCTGTTTTTTCTGGACCTGCTGTTAAATTTTACCCAGATACCAAGGTTAACACAAGCACTGGAAGCCAAAGTAGAGTACTGTGCGGTGGCCCAGGGTGAAGGGTCACACTCAGAATTCCAAGTGCTCTGTCCTGAGGTGGCTTGTGTAAAGGCACGAGCCTAATTCTCTTTGGCCTCTCTTCCTAGGACTGTGAGGAGTGTATCCAACTAGAGCCGGCCTTCAGTAAGTGTCTCTCCACTACCTTTCCTCATCCCCTGGCTGTGGCCCACAGATTTCATGGGAGGAGAGGGCATGTTCTTTGCTGTATGGCCTTAGGGCCTGTGGGGCCTCTGGGGCCTGTGGCACTTAGGAGCTAGCATCAGGCATGAGGGATGTTGATGTTCACATGAAGAGGTGGAGGAGAAGCAGCCTTTGAAACTGCGCTTTGGGTAATAGCTCACCTCTCCCATTTCTGTCTGCAGTCAAGGGTTATATACGTAAAGCAGCTGCCCTAGAAGCGATGAAGGACTACACAAAAGCCATGGATGTCTACCAGAAGGCGCTAGACCTGGACTCCAACTGTAAGGTGGGGTTGCATTTGGCCTTCAGGGCGTTCTCCCCTGCCTCCATGTCTCCTGTGGGTCTTCTCAGTGTCTGTTCACTGATTGTCCCTTTGTCTGTCTGTATGTTGGTCTCCCATCCTTCCCTTCTCATTTACTTCTGTTATCTTGGACCTGCTGAAGCAGTGAGCCAGGGAGTGCTGACGCTTGCCCCCTTTGGCTTTGCTGAAATGCAGGAGGTATCAGATGGTTACCAACGCTGCATGATGGCCCAGTACAACCGGCACGACAGCCCCGAAGATGTGAAGCGACGGGCCATGGCCGACCCTGAGGTGCAACAGATAATGAGTGACCCAGCCATGCGGCTCATCTTGGAACAGATGCAGAAGGATCCCCAGGCACTCAGCGAGTGAGTAGAGTTGGGGGAGATGGCCTTGAAGGACAAAGGAGAACAAAAGGAATGAGCACTCACAAGGTCAAGTCAGGGGGCTGCGCTCAGTCTGGGTGGAGTATTTATTGTATAATTCTTTCTTAAAACCTAAAAGGTTGGCCGTTGGTGGTGAACTGGAGGGGCTTCATTTGTTGTGTTAGTCATGATAGCTTAAGCAGTCAGTTGGGAAGACTAGTTTTACTGGGCTGTAAAGCTTTCGGTTTAAGGCCGTGTCCGTAAACGCTGCAGAGTAGACCTGGCAAGGGTGCGTGCGTGGCAACGGCAAAGGCCTTGGCTGTTTTCTGCAGGGTAGTCTTCACCAGGACTCCCCAGCTGCCTCCAGGGGAGTTGGCGTTGGGCTTGCTTTGAGAACAAGTAAGACTCTTCAGATTCATTCTTGTTCCAAATAACTTTCCCTCTTATAGACACTTAAAGAATCCTGTGATAGCACAGAAGATCCAGAAGCTGATGGATGTGGGTCTGATTGCAATTCGGTGATGACTTGCTCATCATCCCCCTTCCTTCGCCCTCATCTGGAAAGAGGAGCTGGGACCGCGGCAAGCAGCACGAAGGAGGGAGAGAAGGGGAAGAAGCAAACCACTTATCTCTATATATTTATACAGACCTACATGGAAGATAACAGACTTGTACTCAAGTTACTCATACAGCTGCTGCCTTTGGGCCCTCCCAGCACACGCATGGTCTCTCCTGCTGCCCTCAAGTTTCATGTCCCCTTCCATTCCCCTTGGTCTCTGTCTCAGCTGCTCTCTCATAGTTGGTTATTTTTTATTTGGGCAGTGGGCATGTGTGGGAAGGGGAAGGTGTTCTTCCCAACCTCAGGTCCCCACTGTCTTCACATTGTTAATTCCACGTTCCCTTCTCCAATAAAACAAGCCAGTCGGGCGTGGTTATGCATTGCAGTGTCCTTGATGAATTTTCTTGCCACAAGGTTCAAGAGGCTGCCCCGTAGGGGCCACAGACCAGATTGGGAGGGGTGTTGGTGTTCTTTGGCTAGACTTGCACCAACAGCCTTTTCTCCGTTTCCTTCCAAGTTGGGTGTGAGCCTGGTTTGGTTCGCAGGCTCTACCAGATTGTCACTAGGTGGTGCTGTCACTCAGTGAACAGCTGAACGGGAACCTGGGAGGCTCCTTGACCCAAAGTGGCACCAAGTCCAGAGGTTTAGGTGATACCCATGCTGTCAGTTTGCCACCCTCTCATCTCAAAGCCAGAAACCTACACTGGGTTCTACTCAGTAACCAAAACGATTCCCATTGCAAGAGATGCTTTGGACTTTCTTTGCAGTTGGTTGCTGTTTTATTTTTTAAATCACTGCTCTCAGCAAAGCTTAAAGTAGGGGTTTTAATTACACTTTGCTGTAGTTGCAGCAAACTATTTCCTTAACCCTCTTTAGATGGGCGGCTTCTGGGGCATGAGTAAAACTTCCTCATTTGTTCCAAGAGTGTAGTAGCCTTCTGGGCTAGGAAGCAGCTGAAGCCAGCAGCCGCTCTGCTTCCTGCTGCTGCAACCTCACATAAGCTGGCTTTCCCCTGGGAATCCCCAGCCGGCCCCCTCCTCCATCTGGGTGACAAAGCCTGGCCCCCACAGGCATCCTGCTGTACCTTGGGTGTTGCTGTAGCTTCTGGCTCGGTTCTTCCAGCCCCACATTGACTGGAAAGGCTGAATTCCTGCTAGCTGGTAGTGAACATAAGGACTTACTCTGCCAAAGCTTATGTCCCAGTGCAGTGGATGGGCTGGAGGATGTGGGGCCACCAGGGACCTTCTAAGGTCACATTTGAGCAGGGACTTGGGTGAGCCTTGGGTACTGGGGATGAGCATGTTGAATGTGCAGGGACCGTGGAGATGGCAAGTTTGAAGGCTTGAGACCTGGAGGTGGCAGGGAAAGATCTGTGAATGTTCAGGTCCAAGTTATTCAGCTGTTGTCCTGGGCAGCTCTATAAATTTGCCAAGTTTGGAAACAGAGGCCTTACTGGGGACAGGAAAGACAGAAGTTTTCCTCAGGGCCTTAAAGGATCTACTTTGTGGAACATCCCAGCTTGACCTGCCAAATTTCTAAATGACCTGGATGCAATCCTTTTAACTCTATGGCAGCTCAGTGATGTTTCATGGCCCAAAGGCCCCCAACCTTATGACAGGTTAGAGATGGGAGACGGCTTCCTACTGGGGACCTATCCCTGAATACTAATTGGTGGCTTCTTTTGTTTTAACCGAGCCTCCCTGAAAACGAGGGGTGCCTTTTTGTGGGGTTGGGTCCACAAGAACCACTCCTCTGGCCCTCTGCTGCTTCTGGCGCTTGCTTACTGGGAACAGAGGGCCCCACTGGAACCCCAGCGCAATGTTTGGTGTTTGCTTCCTGCTCTCAACGCCAGCCCGCCCTGGGGAGGGGCTGGCCCGCCCTGCTCCTTGCTCGTGATAAGGCTCTTGAGCTGCAAAGGGGCAGGAAGCGCACAGTAGTCTGCAGGTGTACAGGCTGAGACGAGGAGCGGCTGACACTCTGACCCCAACCTGTGGCCCCCAGCCCCTGGCAGGCGAGGTAAGGTAAGCGGCTGAAGGCCCAAGACAGCCATCTCTTATTTGCTCTCCTGTAGCCCTCTGCCCAGCACACCTCTCTCCATGTGGCAGTTCAGACTTCCCACTGCCCTAGGGAGGCCTCAGTTGGTGTAGGATGTTTGGATATGAGCTTTGGGCTAGGATTGGAACAATTTTCTGACCTGGGTTCACAACCATTTCCAGGGTGGGCAGCAATCAGTGAGGGCTTGAGGATGAACTGTGGGCCGGGTAAGCAGATGGGGACTGTGCCCAGCTCTTGCACTAAGTAAGCCCCTTTGTACTCTTACCAACCCTATTTTCCTGTCTGTGAGACGGGAGTGGGTTGGACGACATGGTTCAGCTCAACCATCTGTGATGGTGAGAGGGTCTGAGGTTTACCTGGAACAGCTCGGTACCCCGTGTCTTGCTGCTGCCATGGCACATAGGCCTGCAGGCCTGCTGTCTGCTCACCCGCCTGTCTAGGGCACTCACTGACCACAGGGCCACTACTATTTGAACACCCATAGCCTACGAGACCCTGGAGCCCTGCCCACTTTGCCTCCTCCCGACCCTCTCTGTAGAGCCACAGCCATGGCGGGGATGAAAACAGCTACCGGGGACTACATTGACTCATCCTGGGAGCTGCAGGTGTTTGTGGGAGAGGAGGGTCCCCAGGCCGAGTCAGTTACCCTCCGGGTCACAGGGGAGTCACACATCGGCGCAGTGCTCCTGAAGGTCGTGGAGAAGATCGGTGAGTACTTGGCCGTCCCACTGCTGACCTCAGCACCACAAGGCAACTGCAACCCATGTCCCCTGGCACTTCCGGGCCACCCTCACTGTGCCGCTCTCGATAACGGTGTCACAGTGACTCAGGCACCAGCTTAATCATTTGGTTCCAAAAAAGACATTTCTCCAACTTCCTCTCTCTCCCACAGTTGTCCCTCCCTTCCTCCCACTCCAGCAGGTTCTGCTAAGTCCCTGAGGAGCAGACCTGGCCACCATCTTCCGTTCACCCAGTAAGAGGGGCTAGAGAGGCCTTGTACACGTTGAAGCAAAAGGTCACGTTCTGGGGGCCCAAGGGGAAACCAGAGAGGGCTTCTGGGGAGCTGGGGGCCTGCTCCCTCACTCCCTCCCCCAGGCGGAGGCCCTCAGCAGGCTGGTGATGGCCCGGCCTGGGTGGGAAGGCCCTGCCCCCACAGGAAGTTACAGCAGAGCAGCCTGTGGTATCAGCCATAGAGAGGAGCTAGGCCAGTGACATGAGGGCTACTCATCGTCTCCCCTGCTGGAGTGGGGGCTGCCCCTTCCTGGGAAGGCAGTGGGCACCCTCTGATAACCAGAGCCGGAAGGCAGGTCCATGATAGTGCCAGCCAGGAGCCTGGGTCCTGGGCCGCCTGTGGGTGGGGGTAGGCAGCTTCCTCAGACCCGGGCACCCAGCCATGTGCAGCCCAGGAGAGAGGTCAGTCAACTTGTGGACAGACTGGGCCCTAGGATAGCCCGACAGGATGAGTGGTAAGGGGAGCCTCCAGAAGGCAGCAAGGAGGCTGTGAAAGCGGAAGTGGGGAACAGAGGGTCCCTCAGGAAACTGGGCGTCAGACCGAAACTCAGGCAGGGAAGGGGCCAAGCCAGAGCAGAGGGGGAGAAGGCCTGGGGCCCAAGAAAAGACCTGGCTGGCCCCAGGGCACAGTACGAGCAGGGCAAGAGGGCTAGACAAGGAGCCAGACAGACCCCGCTCACTCCTCCAGCCGCTGCTGAGCCCTGAGGGCTTCAGTTCCTGTCACCTGCTCTGGGGACATTGTCCTCCTACTCCTTAGTGCATCAGACACCTATTGATGCTCAGCCAGGGCCCTGAACTCCTGGAACACAGCAGGGCAGGTGTGATGGACCCTTTAGTTGCTGGCACAGGGCCAAGCACTACCCTCTCTGCCGGGGGAGTTAGCATGGGAGTGCCTGGAGCCAGAAGAAAGGGCTGCACCCAGCTTGGGAGGGGAGACTTCCCAGGAGAGGCCGTGTATCATCTGTCACTCACTATGAGTCCTGAGAGGGGTCCACAGCAGGGAGGAGCAAGGTGTGATGGGGCATGGGGCTGTTCGGAACTGGAGCCTCCAGGCAGGGAGAACGCCTGGAGTGTGACAAGAAATGAGGTTGGAGTGGCTATTGTAAGGTGTCTGGCCTCTGTCCTGGTGGCAGAGAGCAGCCACTGAAGGCTTTTCAGCAGAACATCAGGCCAAGGCATTCTTTTTAATTTTATTTCCAAGACATTCTTACATCTAGGCAGGCCCCTCCAGTGCGGGTAGGCTGGAGGCAGGGCCACAAGGTCTCATACGGGCCGCAGTGAGGGTGGACAGGAGGCTGGCTTTTGGAGGTGGGACTGACATTGATTAAATGCAGCTAAAAGTGAAAGGGATGATGCTGTCCTAGCAGGAGAGTTGTCGCCCTGTCCCCAGGTACAGTGTGGAGGAGCCAGTGAGGAGAGAGGAACCTACTTTAAGATGAACCCTTCAAACTTTGAAGATGTTTAAGAGACTCTCTTTAAACTGGGCAGAATTTAAGATGAGTGTCAGTGGGTCCGGGTCCAGTAATCATTACAGGTCTAGTCTCAGAGCCGGGCACCTGGCCTGGTGAATGAGCATTTCTGGGATGATGGAAGCCGCTGGATATTTGCCTTAACTGGTAGCTTGCAAGTTTCTGTTCTGCTGTTCAGAGCAGTGCCTGGGTCTATGGGATGTGCATATGGGGTGGCAGAAGGAAGATGAAGCCATAGCCTAGGTGAGACCCCCAGGAAGAGGCTGAGGCTGAGGAGGGAGAAGAGGGTCCCCGACTGCACTGGGCAAGGCCAGGAGCCAGCCGGGGTCTCTGTCCCTTAGATGCACTGGAGACATGGTGGCAGGGGTGAGGCAGGGCTATGGGAGGCAGGGTGTAGGCAGAGAGTCAGACCTCCCTCGGAGAGGCTTGCACGCTCAGCGAGCTGTGCTCAAACCAACTCATGCTCCTAGAGGGAGAACAGCGAGGCCGGGTGTCGTCTGTCATGACGATGACGAGTGCAATAGGCACGTTTCTGACTGATGCTCCCTCACTGGTTGTAATGTGCCCACATAAGTACACCACAGACGCCGCGCACTTACCACACATTGGCATTATTCAGTGTCCATGGGGTCAGGGTGATTGCTGCGCTCGTACCAGCTAGAAAACTGAGGCGTGGAGAGGTTAAGGCCTTGGCCTAGGTCACAGAACTAGTGACCCAGAGATGTTTACAGAGTGCCTGCTGCTGCATGCCAGTCCCAGCCCCCGGCCCTGCCGTGGCCTATGCCTGCTGAGCCCCAGGAATGCCCGAGGGAGGCCGTTAAGCCAGGAATTGCAGGAGGACATGGGAGGTGCCACAGAAGGGAGCCCAAATGGCTGGGATCATGAGATGGAAGCACCATGACTGGGCATCCAGATTCTGGGGTGAGGACTTCGCTGAGAAGTGATGTAGCAAGAGCCCAGAAGGATTAGCCAACAAGAGCCATCCTCCCATAACCTCAGTCCTGGACCCCAGGCCAACCGAGTCTGGCTTGGCTCAGGCAGCTGGGGCCATCATCACAGGCCTCTGAGTCCTGGACTTGTGCCCAGTGCCTCCAAGGCTGACGCGCACACCCCCTTCTCCGTGGCCCTGCAGAGCGCAAGCAGGACTGGTCCGACCACGCCATTTGGTGGGAACAGAAAAGACAATGGCTGCTGCAGACCCACTGGACCCTGGACAAGTATGGCATCCTGGCTGACGCCCGCCTCTTCTTCGGGCCCCAGCACCGGCCCATTATCCTGCGGCTGCCTAATCGCCGCGCCCTGCACCTCCGAGCCAGCTTCTCCCAGCCCCTCTTCCAGGCTGTGGCTGCCATCTGCCGCCTCCTCAGTGAGTCTCTGGCTGGTCCCCACTCTGCCACCCGGCCAAAGGGCAGGTCCTCTCCCTTTACAGGCCCAGCTATTGTTATGTCCTTTCTGTCCTGTCCCTCAACCTGCCTGCAGAGCTGTGACCTCCCCCAAAGTACCCATGGATTGGGTGGAGGTTGCAGGGCAGGACCCCTGCCCTGCTGAGGCCCCAACTCTCTTCAGGTATCCGGCACCCTGAGGAGCTGTCTCTGCTTCGGGCTCCAGAGAAGAAAGAGAAGAAGAAGAAAGAAAAGGAGCCAGAGGAGGAGTTATATGACTTGACCAAGGTCGTCCTGGCCGGGGGTGAGCACAGGCTAGGCAGGCCAGGGGCTGGGCAGAGGGGCCAGCCCCAGGCCTGGGGCTGGGGGCCTGACCTGGCTGACCCCAGCCTACACCCTAGGTGTGGCACCTGCATTGTTCCGGGGGATGCCAGCCCATTTCTCAGACAGTGCTCAGACTGAGGCCTGCTACCACATGCTGAGCCGGCCTCAGCCCCCGCCAGACCCCCTCCTGCTCCAGCGCCTGCCCCGGCCCAGCTCCCTGGTGGACAAGACCCAGCTCCACAGCAGGTGCTCCGCCCCCGGGTCTGCATCCAGGGCCGTTTCCCCTTGGGTCTGGGCTCCCACTCCCAGGGCCCACACCCTCCCCTGTATCTTGCTAACCCTAAATCCACACCTCCTGTTTCCAGGCCTTTTCTATAAGTGTGTGCTTGCCCCACGCCCCCCACGGCCCCCCAGCCCCACCCCAGTGCTGAACCTCTCCCAGCGCTCACCCCTGTCTGTGCCATGGCCCAGGTGGCTGGACTCGTCACGGTGCCTCATGCAGCAGGGGATCAAGACCGGGGACATGCTCTGGCTGCGCTTTAAGTACTACAGTTTTTTCGACCTGGATCCCAAGGTAGGCTGGCTCAGGGAGAAGTGGGGGCTGGTCAGTGGGACCTGGGAACCTAGCGCCAGGGTCTGGGCTCTGGGAGCATTAGAGACTTGCAGAGGTCTGTCCATCTATCCATTTGTCCACCCACATCCCTTTTGTTGTCTCTGCCAACATGGTGCTGGGTCCAGGCTGATGCCAAGGCCCATTTCCCAAGAGGCCATCAAGGGAGGTAATGACGATAGATGGGCATAGACGGTGGTGAGCGTCCCCAAGAAGCTTGCTCGGGTGGTTTGGCTCGTCCTAAGAAGAGGGATCTCCCCTCCCGGCTTCACACACTTCACTTCGACATAAGTCAGAGCCTGCTGTTATTATGACAGCTGCATTGAAAAATAATCCAGGTACCATATAATTTGCCTATTTAAAGTGCATGACGGAATGGTTAGTGTATCCCCAAACTTGTGAAACCATCACCACAGTCAATTTAGAACATTTTCATCCCTCAAAAAGAAACCGTACATCCATTATCCCTCACCTGCCCCAGCCCTAGGCAAGTACTAATCTCTTTTCTGTCTCTGTGGATTTGGCTAATCTATACATTTCATGTACATGGAATCATACAACTTATGGCTTTTTACAGCAGGCTTCATTACGTAGCATAATCAGTGCTCTGTCCTTTTTATTGTGAGATATTTCATTGTATGTACATGCCACATTTTATTTATCCTTTCATCAGTTAATAGACATGTGTTTCCACCCCCACACTTGTTGGCTTTGATGAATAATGCTGCTGTGAATATTCATGTATTAGTTTTTGAGTGGACATGTATTTTCATTTCTCTTGATATACTTGAGTAGCATTGTTGGGTCATCATCATTATTATTTTTACTTTAACCAGACAATCATGTTTTATTAAGCTTTGTGTTTTGAGATAACTATAGATTCACAGACAGTTGTAAGAAGTAATACACAGAGATCTAAGATACCTGGATACCCTTCTCCCAGTTTGCCCCAACAAGTATCACAACCAAGGTGCAGATACCGATGCAATCAAGATACAGAACAGTTCCATCAGCTAATTGTCCTGTGAAGATATTTAAAAAATATGAAAAATCTTTTCTATCTGCCCATATACTCACCATCTTCTGTGTTCCTTATTCCGTCTATAGATCCCACTTTCAGCTGGTATCATTTTCTGTTGGCCTGAAGGACTTCCTTTAACTTTTCTTGTCCTGCCGATCCACTGGCAGTGAACCCTTTCAGCTTTTGCATGTCTGTACGAGTCATTACCTTGCCTTTTGTTTTGAAAGATACTTTCACTCAGGATAAAATTCTCAGTTGATAGGTTTTATTTTTCTTATGGTACCTTGAAGATGTTGCTTCAGTCCTGTGGCTTGCTCTGCTTCCAGCAACAGGTCTGCTGGCCTTCTTTGTTCATCTATATGTAATGCGTCTTTCCCTGAGTGTTCTTACAATTTTCATTTTATCACTGGTTTTAAAGGTTTTGGTAATCATGTGCCTTAATATCCTTTGGGTTTCTCATGCTTGGGGTTCATTTAGCTTCTTGAATCTGTGAGTTAATAGTTTTCATCAAATTTGGAAAAATTTGGCTGTTATTTTTCAGATACTTTTTCTGCTTCCCCCTTTTATGGGATTCCAGTGACATGACTACTAGATCACTTAAAATCATCCCACAGCTCACTAATGTGCTTTGTTTTTGGGGGATTGTTTTCAGAGGGGAGGGTTCCAGTCTTAGTTTTCTATAGTCTAATTGCTCTGTTTTCAAGTTCACTGATTTTTTCTTCTGCCCTATCTAATCTTCCATTAATCCCATGAATAGAAGTTCAGTCTTGGCCTTTATAATATTTTCTATATCTCTCCTTAGCATGCTCATGCTTTTGTCTACCTTCTTAAACATACAGGATATATTTATATGAACTTTTTTGTGTGTTTATCTACTGATCCTATCATCTATATCATGTGTAGATCTAATTCCATTGACTTTCTCCTCATTATGAGTTGAATTTTTCTGTTTGTTTTCATGCCTGGTAATTTTATATTTGATGCTAGACACTACAAATGTTATGTTCTTAGGTGCTGTATTCTTTTTTTTTTTTTTTTTTTTTGGTCCTTTAAATTTTTTAAAACCACGTTTGGGAATGAAATTAAGATACTTAAAAAGAGTTTGATCCTTCTAAGCCTTGGTCTGATCATTAATTAAGCAAGACAGAAAAATCCTTCAATGTAAGGCTAATGTACCACAGTGCAGAGGCGATAACTTCCTGAGTATTCTATCTGATGTACCTTGTATTATGAGGTTTCTCTAATCTGCCTGTTGGGATGTGAACCACTCCCACCCTGATGTGAGCTCTGGTAAATATTCCTCCCACCTGCTCCTTTCCAGTGTTTTCTTCCACCAGCCTTGGGTAGTTTCTTTACACACATATGCCAGTCAGTACTTGGATAAAGACTCAAGAGGAGCTCTCTGTTGCTTCCTAGAGTTTTCTCTGTGCAGCCCTCTCTGCTTCAGTCCTCTGTCCTATTCATTCCAACTGCTTTGGACTCCCCCAATCCTCAACTATATCTCCTCAACTCGGGGACTATGCTGGGGTCCTCCTCTCTGTGTGAAACCTGGAAACTTTCCAGCCTGTCAGCTGGGCTGATCTTAGGATTCGCCTTACTTGGTTCCCTGTTCTCAAGGATCACTGTTCTGCATGGTCTGTTTTCCAATATCTAAAAACCATTTGGTCTTTGTTCTTCTTTTTGTTTTACAAAGTTTAATTTTTACTCAAATAATATATGATGGCTTAAAGAGTTAACTATCCTTAGCAGGTCTGTAATAACAACAACAAAAAGCAGTTCTGTTCCCCACCTCTTCTTATCCTAGATTTCTGATCCCTGGAGATGGTAAATCTTAACTCTGTAACTTTTTGTTCTAGTATTTACATCTATATGACATGCTTCTTTATTTCTATTCATTGGTTTTCCCATTCCACACATAATCTGTTGACTTTGTATGAAAGATGAAGTTTAATTTTCTTACCTCACCCCCCCAACACATAAAACACACACTTCTTTGCAGTTTTCCAATTGAATTGCATTGTAGTTTTTGGGTAAAACAACGCAAACGTGGATGTAAATAGTAACACATATAAAGAGTGTTCTTAGCTAAGCCACAGAGTAGTGATATTTCCTTTCTTGGTCAAATTTTTCATGTTCATGATTGCTATACTTTTATGTACTTATCTGTCTATTAATTGTCTGTGTACAGTTGAGACTACCTGGATGCTCTCTATGTGGTTGTGGCTTGCCACTGGGAGTCTCCACAGCGATGAGGTGGGACGTTCCATAACTAAGGCCCTCAAACCTTGCAGCCCAACCATAGTACTCCTTTAAGAATGACTGGGCACTTCAGTGTTCAGTCAGTGTTCTTCCCTTCTTGGAACCATGGCATGGTAGCTGTCTAGACCCACTGTATGACTGTTGTCCTTGGACTTCCTTCACTATCTCCTGGAACTCCCGATATGGGCTGCTTCATTCCTGGATCTCTTATGTTCCTCTTTCTTAACTGGCTGCTTCATTTTGGTGGGGCATTTATTTCAATAACTTCCCCTAAAATGGTCAAATAACAATAGCTTCTCCTAAAATGGTAAGGGGTTTGAAATCCTGCATGTCTGCAAAGGTCACTGTTCTACCCTCACTCACATGACAGTTTGGCTAGGTGTGGCATTCTAGGTTGAAACAGTTTCCAGCCAAATTTTAAAGCCACCTTACAGTGTTGCTGTTGAGGATTCTGATGCCATTTTTATTTTCAGTCCTTCCATATGTAACCTTTTTCTTTCTTGGAGGGGCAGCATATCAGAAGCTTTTAGAATCTTATCCTTATATCTTGGTGTTCTAAAATCTCTTAATAGTATGTCCTACTATGGATCTTGCTTCATTGATTGGCCCTTCACATTTACTGAGCCCTTTCAAACCAAAAACCTGGGGTGTTTCAGTTCTAGAGAAATGCCCTATACAACCTCTTTAATAATTTGCTCCCCTCTGCTTTCCTGTTCCTTTTTTCTGGAACTTGGTAGATATTAGACCTCCTGGATTGATTCTTCAAAGAAAAAGACTCAGACATTTATCTCTTCTTATTTTTAAACTCATTGTCTTTTTGTTCTATATTCTAAGGTGCCTTGATTTATTTTCTAAGTGATTGATTGCATTTTTAATATCTGAAACTGTATTTTTAAGTCCTAAGAGCTCTAAGAGTTCCTAACAGATTTTTTTTAGCGTAACGTACATTCAGAAAAATGCATATATGTATCTAACACATTAAACAACAGAACTTTACCAGCCCCCAAAAGCCCCCCTCATGCCTTCCCCAGGCAGTATGTCCCTCAGAATGGAGGGAGCCACTAATGTTACTTCTAACACCACAGATTAGTTTTGCCTGTATTTGAAATCTACATAAGTGAAATTTATTCTTTCTCTTTAGTGTGTAACATTCCATTATGTCAATACACTACAATTAATTTTCCATTCTTACTATTGATGGGCATTGTACAATTTCCCAATTGGGACTATTATGAACAGAGATGCTATGAATATTCCAGTACATGTCTGTTTGTAAACACATGTACATATTTCTGTAGGGTGTATACCCAGAGGTGGAACTGTTGGGTTACAGGGCAGGCATTGGTTTAGCTGTAGTAGATAACTGCTGAACAGCTTTCCAAAGTGGTTGTCCCAATTTACACCCCCATCAGCAGTGTATGAAAAATTTGATTGCTCCACAACTTCACCAGCACTTGGTATTTCCTATCTTTTCCACTGTAGCTATTCTGGTAGATATGTAATACTATCTCATATGGTGTTTTGTTTAATTGTTTTTTTAAACAGCTTTATACTGAGATATAACTTACATACCATAAAAATCACCTATTGTAAGCAGTTGATTATTTTTAGTAAATGTATACAGTTGTGCAACCATCACCACAATCTTGTTTTGAACATTTCCATCACCCCAGAAACTTCTCTAGTGCCCATTTGCAGTCATTTCTCCTCCCACACCAACCCCAGACAACCACTGGTGTGCTTTTTATACGGTTTTAATTTACATCTCCCTGATGACTAATCAAGTCAAGCCTTTTCTTATATGGCTGCTAGCCATTTGGATATCCTCTTGACGTTTCTGTTCCAATTTTTTGCCAATTTTTTTATTAGTTGCTTGTCTTTTTCATATTGCTTTGTAGGCATCCTTTATATATTCTGTACATGACACTTTATGAGATAAATATATTGGGATTACATTTTCCCACTCTGGGCTTTGGCCTTTCATTCTCTTAATGGTTTATTTTGATAAACAGAAGTTCCTAATTTTAATATAATCTGGTTTGCATTTTTAAATTTTTTCTTTTATGATTAGTATCTTTTGTGACCTGTTTAAGAAATCTTTTTTATTCCAAGATCACAAAGATACAGTCCTATTTTTCTCTAAAGGCTTTATTGTTTTGACTTTCATATTTAGATCTACAATCCATCTGGAATTGACATTTGTAGGTGGTGTGAGGAAGGGGCACAGATACTTTTCTTACATATGAATATTCGATGGACCCAGTGCCATTTATTGAAAAGAGCATCCTTTCCCCAGTGACTGCAGGGTCACCTCTGTCCTAAGTCAAGTGAACATACATATGTGAGTCTCTCATCCTGGTCTTGTTTCATGAGTGCAGTATTTTGTCTCTATAAGGATTTTGACTAGCACTTGAAGTTTTCTGTTCCTCCCTACATTGCCTTTATTTCCTCCAAGCTCTCTTTTTCTTGCTTGTCTTGGTCTCTCTAGTTCCTGCTAGCAGCTTTTCCTTAAATGTGGGAAACCCTTGCCTGTCCTTTCATATTTAGAAGCAAGGCTCTAAGAAACTGGCTGGAAACCCTGAATAGATGAATGGGGCTTGGCATTTGAGGGGGCCTCCTGGCAGCGATGGGACAGGGATGCCACTCTTTGTTGAGGGGTTTCTCTTTGGCTCATCAGTTCCTCAGCAGTGAACCTCTGGTCTCCCAACTGGAGGTAAAAGGCTCACTACCCAAATCTTGGGTGACAAGGGGAAGGGCTGGGGGTCTTACCCCTGAGAATGCCAACCTTCTCTTAATTCGTCTGCTTTTTGGCACAGTGCTCCCCTTAACCCAGCTGCCTGGAGTACCAAATACAGGGGTACCTCTGGTTCAGCATCTGTAGAGAGTAAATCTCTAGCTTCTGCCAGGTGCCAGCTGGCTGTCACTTGGCCGCAGGGAGTGGGGAGGGATGTGCTCCTTTTATAGACGTTCCACCGTCCTCCCTCCAGCCCACCCCCACCTCTCAGCTCAAGGATCCCAGTCCGAGGCTCTCCTGGGGTATGCCATGTGAAGGATGTCTTTGTTCAGATTTTTGTAATTTTTGCTGTGTGCTTTCTGCCTATTTTCAAACCTCGTTCATGCCTTTCCCATAGGAGAGGGAAAAGAGGGATTCCTGCTTTCTACCCCTGTAACTCAATTCTCATTCATGTTTTTGCTTTCCATCTTCCAAAATCTTGGCATCTTTCACCCTCCTATTTCCCTCTCTTTGGATTTACCTTTTCTATGCTTTTGCTCTCAATTCTGGCGGGTTTCAGAGGGTGTGTGGGCTTGGTCTTATGTGGGTAACTGGGATCCCACTTTGTGCTTCGCACTCCCTGTTTTCTCTCTGGAATGTTCTTCCTCTCACCCTTCCCTTTAGAGGCCTGTTGTCATCCTTTAGGTCTCAGTGCAGCATGTGGACACTTCAAGAGGCCCCTCCCTGAATGCTTCTTCATGTAGAGTAGTCTTGGGCACACTAGTTCTATTCTCTCTTATCACCATTGAACTTGTGGTGTCCTCACTCCAGGGCATATGTGGATGCCCCATGGAATCTGTTTCCTTTTTAGAGCTTTTATTGCACTCTTGAATCACTTCACCTATTGATTGGTTTACTCAGTCCCCTTTGTGCCCCTGCAGCATGCAGGGCACACAGTAGACATATAGTCAACATCTGTACAAAAGATTTAGAGGGAAGAAGGTGCCAGTTGCCTGGGCAGGTGGAGCTGGCAGGCCATAAAGCTGTGGTTGGGGCCTGCTGCCCATGGAGGCCACTGCGTGAGCTTGCCGCAGTGCGGAGGCAGGTTTAGGTGTGCGGGGGTTAGGTGCATGGGGTGCTCAGGGCAGTGGGCACCTGAGCAACCCAGCCTCCCCCTCCCACCGCTCCAGGCAGACCCAGTGAGGCTGACCCAGCTGTATGAACAGGCCCGGTGGGACCTGCTGCTAGAGGAGATTGACTGCACCGAGGAGGAGATGATGGTGTTTGCAGCACTGCAGGTGCCACACAGGCCTGGGGGGCTGGGGTGCAGACAGTCCCAGGGCAGGGAGGCCCTCCATATGGGGCCCTGTTTCAGGGAAGCCCAGCTCAGGTCCCTGTTGGGCTAATGGGCTACAAAATCACCCCTTTTTGGCCCTGTGCCGCACACAGTACCACATCAACAAGCTGTCCCAGAGCGGGGAGGTGGATGAACCAGCTGGCACAGACCCAGGGCTTGACGACCTGGACGCAGCCCTGAGCAACCTGGAGGTGAAGCTGGAGGGGTCAGCGTCCACGGACGTGCTGGTGAGGAGGGCCTCTGGTCAGGGGTTGGCTCACGGTCAAGCACTGGGACCTGGCCCCCTCTGACTCCTCTTCCCCCCAGGACAGCCTCACCACCATCCCAGAACTCAAGGACTATCTTCGGATCTTCCGGTGAGCGTGGGCCCAGAGCTGGCAGCCCTACTAGAGGGGCTCAGTGTGGAGAGAGAGTGGAGGGAGGGAGGTGGCCTCTCACACACCTTTTCCTCACTCTCAGGCCCCGGAAGCTGACCCTGAAGGGGTACCGCCAACACTGGGTGGTGTTCAAGGAGACCACACTGTCCTACTACAAGAGCCAGGATGACGCCCCGGGGGACCCCATCCAGCAGCTCAACCTCAAGGGTAAGCGGAGGTGGCCTGGCCAGGACAGGAACAAGGGCAGGGCTGGGGAGGGGCACACCTGTCGGCTGGGCAGGTAATACTCTCACTCGGTTTCCCCTGGAGGCCAGGGGAGATGCCCTCTGTCCTGAGAGGCTGTGCAGGGCTAGCATCACCGAGGGGCCTCTCATTAATAAGTCCACCCCTTCTTCCTCCAGGCTGTGAGGTGGTCCCTGATGTCAATGTCTCAGGCCAGAAGTTCTGTATCAAGCTCCTGGTGCCCTCCCCCGAGGGCATGAGTGAGATCTACCTACGGTGTCAGGATGTGAGTGAGGGCTGAGCAGGGGCTGGAGTGGGGACAGGGACGGGGCAGGAGACTGAACCAGAGTCTGGCTCGCCCCTCACCACCATCCTATGTTCCTCCCACCCCAGGAGCAGCAGTATGCCCACTGGATGGCCGGCTGCCGACTGGCCTCCAAGGGCCGCACCATGGCGGACAGTGGCTACACCAGCGAGGTGCAGGCCATTCTGGCTTTCCTCAGCCTTCAGCGGACAGGCGGTGGGGGCTCAGGCAACCACCCCCAGAGCCTTGATGCCTCCACTGAGGGCCTCAACCCCTATGGCCTTGTCGCCCCCCGCTTCCAGCGAAAATTCAAGGCAAAGCAGGTACCAGAGAGAGTGGATGGCAGGAATGACCATAGCATTTTCCTGGCCACCTTTGGCCTCTGGATCACCAGAGCCATCCTCTGGAAAGCCACGTGCTCACTCATTCCTTCTCCCACCTGTGTCCCTAAGCCTGAGCGTGCTGGTCCGCACCTTCTGGGAGGGGTCACGGTCCCCCTGCCCATGCCCACCTCAGGGCCCAGCTCAGCTCCTATTTACCGAGTGGTGAGAAGGTATACCCTGCTGGCCGCACACTGGCCATGCCCCTGCCCCAGGCTCAGCGTCCTGTCTCCCTGATGGGGACAGGCAGGGGGTCTCAGGGACTTTGGGCAGTCCCTCACCAGTGTGGTCCTGCAGCTCACCCCACGGATCCTGGAAGCCCACCAGAACGTGGCCCAACTCCCACTGTCGGAGGCCCAGCTGCGCTTCATCCAGGCCTGGCAGTCCCTGCCCGACTTTGGCATCTCCTATTTCATGGTCAGGTACAAGCCCCACCCCAGCCCCTTTGCCAAGCACTGTCTCTGCCCTCACCTGCTGTCTGGTGGGTGGTGCCACGAAGCCTCCCTTCCTGTATCTGTGGGTAGACCTTACTGAGGGCTTCCCTGTGCTCCACATCCTGCACCCGACAGCAGACACAAGAATGCGCTCAGGCCAGGAGAGCAAGAGACCCAGCTTCCATCCCACCTCTGCCCTGACCGGTCCCTCTCGGGCCTTGGTTAGCTGGGTGGTAGGGCAGGGCCAGTACTGGCTGCTGTGACAGGGAATGCTCCTTTTGGCTGACCGTTGCCCAAGCCTGCAGAAATCTGAGTGAGGCAACAGATGATGATTCAGAAAAAGCTACTTAGAGGCATGGACCATTTGCCTGTTGCTGCTAAGTGCTATCATAATTATTTCAATTAGCCGCCATTTTCCAGATGAGGAACTTGAGGCCCAGAGAGCCTAATGGCTTACTTGCTTGCACAGCTTGCTTCTGAGCGCTGCACCAGGCTGAGTGGGCTAGAAGGCCATGCACAATGGGGCCTTTCCTCACACTCTTTTCCCTTGGGGACCAGGTTCAAGGGCAGCAGGAAAGATGAGATCCTAGGCATCGCCAACAACCGACTGATCCGAATAGATTTGGCCGTGGGTGACGTAGTCAAGACCTGGCGATTCAGCAACATGCGCCAGTGGAATGTTAACTGGGACATCCGGCAGGTGGGCCCCGAGTGAGGGTGGGGATGGGGCAGGGGGCCGGGCCAGACCCAGCCAGGGCAGGGCAGGGATGGGTCCCCTATCCCACCCTACCAGCCACTCTGACTGCCCACCCTGCAGGTCGCCATTGAGTTTGATGAGCATATCAACGTGGCTTTCAGCTGTGTGTCTGCCAGCTGCCGCATTGTGCACGAGTACATCGGGGGCTACATTTTCCTGTCAACACGGGAGCGGGCCCGCGGGGAAGAACTGGATGAAGACCTTTTCCTGCAACTCACAGGAGGCCACGAGGCCTTCTGAGGCCTGTCTTACTGCTCCTGCTCTGCTTGCCACCTACCATGGCCACTCCTAAGCCCACACTCACTGGGACTCACTGCCCACGCCCTGTCCAGACATGCAGTAAGCTAGGTACATTTGCCTACTGTCACTGGCATTGTGCAGAACCAGGCGCCTGGCTGGGCCAGACTCTGCTATCCCCCAGGCTAGGGAGGGTGGTCCGAGCTCACACAGCGCCCACCGTTCCCCTGTCTGGATGGCTGAGACCAATATCCCTAACCTAGCTGTAGTCCCTGAGCACACAAGGAAGACCAGCTGTTGCTATGGGATGATGGTTCATTGTTCAAACTGGAATTTATTTTTGTTTTTACACCTTTTTAAAATAAATATTTTATTGTTGGATCATTCTTCTTCCTCTGGAGCTGTCTTTGGGGCCACTGTGACACTCTGTCTCCTCATTACCAGCCAAGGAAAGGGGCTTTACTGAGATAGAGAAGAGTTGGTTAGATACAGAAAGATCTAAGTCAGCCTGGGACTGGGCACTGGGAAAGAGGTTAAGACAGAGGGTACAGATTTAAACTTAAAAATAGGGGTACAGTGGGGGGTTCTCACTGGTAGGGCGCAGCTGCAGAGCCTCCTTGAAGTACTTGGGAAGCAGGAATCCATCAGCATTCCCTGGAGTCAGGATCACCCCATTGGCAGAGCGGAAGAAGGGGATTCCATCTGCAGACAGAGCCACAGGTGTTACTCACACCTCCTCCTAGGGCAGTCCCTGCTGCGTCCAGACTCACCTGCCAGGGCCAGGGGCCCATTGATGAAAACAGCTACTTCACAATTTGGCCGCATGCCTATGGAGACAACAGGAGCCTGGGGTTATAGTCATCAAACACGGGCAGGTTGGGGTCCTGGACTCAGTACGGGGAAGAGGCGTGCTACTGCATGCAGAGCATGGGGTGGCCTTGGACAAGAGATGCCTAAAGGGGGATCTGGGAGGACAGAGTGGGTGGGAATAGCTGGGGGGATGCACACTGACCACTGATGACGTCAGGATCCCCAGGCAGTCCTGGGGCCAGGTGGATATGTGTCCTTCCCATGCAGGATAGGCCCCTGAGCAGGATGGATGACCAGTGCTTCCAGAATGTGCCATGGACAAGCATCAGGGGCAGGGCCTGTGGGGTCTCCAAAGGCATCAGCTCCAATGCAGGCACCTAGAATGGGTGGGGAATGGGCAGCAGTGAGACCCCTTCAGAGGCACCGGTCCCACCTGGCTCTCCCACTTGTTGCCTCAGCCCTCACCTGCAGGGAGTGACCTTGATTGGCCCGGATGAGAGGGCCAGTGCTGGGGCTCCCCGGCTGCAGGGCAAACCGCTGCTTCCCACTGGAGTCCACCACGCGTTGCACATCTTCGACTGAGAAGCTGCAGAACTGGGGCAGCTGTAGGAGGGTGCCCAGGGGCACAAAGCCATCTGTGGACAGGTGTGTGCTCAGGGGCTGAACTTGATTTGGCCCGGGGCCAGAGTTAACAAGGGGGAGCCACAGGCATCAGAACAGCCTGGGCTTGGGGGTCACAGGGGTTTATCAATATGACCTTCTGGAAATCTCCCCTTTCTGGATCTCAGTTTCCTCAACTTACACGGGAATAGGATCTGCCTTAAAAAGAGACACAAAGATAAAGTGACCCTTTTTAGCACAGTAGCTGGCCCAGAGTGGACATTCAATAAAACACTGGTTGCCCCAATACCCTCTAGTGCCCACTCTTGGGATAAGTGTTTACTGGGCCACTGGGCTGAAGGGATCACCAGACCTGGCCCAGACGGAGGGTCTTCTCCCAGTTTGCCAGACATGATACTGGGCTCTGGGCGCCAGTCTTCCCTGTACATGGAGGGGGTGTGTCCTCTGTGCCCCCCACAGGGCCGCAGTGGAAGCCATGGGGGAGGGAAGTTATAGAAAGGCTCACACTGCTCCCTGGCTGCAGCCAGCCTCCAGACCCTCACTTACCAGCTCCCATGGGAAGCCCCAGCTTCAGAGCCCCATGGCGCAGGGCATAGGACAGAGCCTTGGACAGTTGCACATCTCGGTCCTGAAAGAGCCCAGAGGTGGCCCCTGGTCCCTGCTCATCCTGAATTCTGGGTGACCCAGGGCCGAGGGAGGCCAGAGAGAGGAGTCCCTGTGCTCTTTGGGCAGTTTCCACTCCCACCCATCAGCATTTCCAAGGGAGCCAGGGCTGAGAGTCCCCCTCCACTCCCACCAGGGGGGTGCCGGGGTGAGGGTGGAGAGGGGCACACCTCTTCCCGGGGTCTGTGAGCTCTTCTACTCCTGGGCCCTGTTGCTTTCTGCCTCCTGCTGCCAGAGGAGTTCATGGCCAAGACCTGTGGGGAGCACAAGACCAGCGTAGGGACCGTTAAGGACTCTCCCATGTCCCCAACCCTGCCCAGAAAGTCACAAAGCCTGGGAGGAGGATATTCAGCTCATTAAGTTCACTTCCCACCCCCAACTACCTGGTGCAGATAGGGAAACTGAGGCCCAGCAAGCAAGACTTGCCCAAGGTCACACCGTCAGCCACGGAGCTTCGGGAAGCTGAGCCCCCGCGCTCCAGGCTAGAGGGTCTGCCCCGCAAGGCGGCCTGAGGAGGCTCCGGGGCGAAGTGTCACTACTGGCTAAGAATGACAGAGCCACAGGGTGGATGACACCTGCACGCTCAACGACTCCCGCTGCCGCGCGGCGACCCACATAGCGCCGGGTCGGCCAATGAGGAGGCGAGAAAGAAGAGGGCGGGCACTTCCGCTCCGTGGCGGAAGGGGCGGAGCCTGAGAACCGGGTGGGCGGGTGAGTGGCGGCTGAGTGCCTGGCTGGGAGCTGGAGTTTCCGGAGTCGAAGGCAGGACCCTTGGGGTTGGGAGACGTGGGCATTACGGGGCGACTAGATCCAGAACCTCTGGGTGGTAGGGAAGCCCTGGAGTCCCAGGGATGTCTGGCAGCAGGAGACTCAGGTGTCTTGTTGGATGATAAGATACTTTACTGGCCAGGGAATGGTCAGGGGGATGCGGAAGGGCTGGGGGTTCTCTCAGGAGGTCTGTAACAGAAGGCGCCAGCTGCCGGGTCCCAGGGTGGCTGTGGGGCTCCCTGGGTAGTAAGCCCGGCTGTGTCCTCCCCTAGAGCTGTCCCGCCTAGACCATGGACCCTGAGGTCTCCCTGCTGCTGCAGTGCCCGTTGGGTGGACTGCCCGAGGGGCAGGTACGTGCTGAGCTGCGCCCAGCCCATGACCGTCGCCCACTGCCAGGAGGGGACGAGGCTATCACTGCCAGCTGGGAGAGCCGGCTACAGGCCCAGCCCTGGCTCTTTGATGCTCCCAAGTTCCGCCTGCACTCTGCCATCCTGGCTCCCACTGGCTCACAGGGGCCACAGCTGCTCCTGCGCCTAGGCCTTACTTCCTACCGAGACTTTCTGGGCACTAACTGGGCCAGCTCAGCTGCCTGGCTGCGACAACAGGGGGCTATCGACTGGGGTGACAAGCAAGCCTACTTGGCGGACCCGCTGGGGGTGGGCGCAGCACTGGCCACCGCTGACAACTTCCTTGTCTTCCTGCGCCGCTCTGGGCAAGTGGCAGAAGCACCTGGGCTGGTGGATGTGCCTGGAGGGCACCCTGAACCTCAGGTGAGATGCCAGGCTGGGTTCAAAGGCACAAAAATCCAGACAGCTTAGCTTTGTTTTCCTCATCCCTTAAAGGGGGGACTGGCCTGGTGCTTCTAAGAAAGTCTCTGTTCAGGACAGCCCTTCAGTCGCCCCACTAACCCCTGCCCCCGACCTGTGGAAAGCTAGGGAATGGAGGTGGGGAGACCTAGCTGGGCCTATGGTTGTCTATCTAGAAAAGGAGGGCCTGGGCCAGGGGATCACCAAGACTCTTATCCTGTGCCCAACCAGCAAATGTGGAGGAAGGCAGGGTGGGGAGTGGGGAATAGGGGGCTGAGCCTGACGTCTCACAGGCCCTGTGCCCTGGTGACCACCTCCTGCACAAGGATCTCCCTGGGGAGCTGGTGGTGCATGAGCTCTTCTCCAGTGTCCTTCAGGAGATCTGTGATGAGGTGAGTGATGGGTGGTCCAGACAGGGTGATGGGCAAGGAGGGAGGGTATAGAACATGCCAGAATTCTACAGGTCTGGGCTAGTGGGAGGGTCTATAGGTATCTGGCATTGAAGGAGGAGCTTGGATTTGCAGCTGGGCACACTTCCAGTGGAATTCTGCTCCTCATTCCTGTATGCTCAGGTTCTTCTTTTTCATCGTGGGAAAAAGGGTGAATGTCTTGCCTGATGATAAGTAGGATAAATGATAAACAGGAGTCTCAGTTACTAGATTGACTTCCCTTGAGTGATCCTGGGCAAATTGTTCAGTCTCTGTGGTTCTGGTTTTCCAATCATTTCCCATTGGAAATGAACATGCCCAAGATCTGACATTCTGTGATTCTGACCACTTGAACTACAAACCATGAAAAGCTGTACAAGAGTAACATGCTGTTCTCATTGAGAGGGGCAGGAATGTGGGCAGTGGGTGCTGACAGGTGGGTTCCCCTGGCCCCAGGTGAACCTGCCGCTGCTCACCCTGAGCCAGCCACTGCTATTGGGCATCGCCCGCAATGAGACCAGTGCTGGCCGTGCCAGTGCTGAGTTCTACGTCCAGTGAGTGAACTCTGGGGATGGTATCCTGGGTCCTGGGGTAGGTGGGCAGTAGAGGGGCATGGTTGAGACTGGGACTCCTCCAGAGGCTGGAGGCTATTCTCATATTCTTGTCCAGGTGTAGCTTGACTTCTGAGCAGGTGAGGAAGCACTACATGAGTGGGGGACCCGAGGCCCACGAGTCCTCAGGAATCATCTTTGTGGAGACACAGGTGCGAGGTGGGAAAGTCTGTTTTGTTTGGACAAGGAGCCTAGGTTGGGGCTTACAAAGGCCTGGTAATGCATGTCTGTTTCCCAAGGCTGGGTCAGAGGGTCTCCCAAAACTCTGAGAGCCACAGAGCCTCATTGGGGTTGCCCTTAAACCAAGGGAGAGGGCCAGGGACCTGATCAGCCCCCTTACCATATCTCCTAGGAACAGTGCAGTGGGGAGGGCTCTGAGGCTCAGGAACTCTGGGCTCAGCTCCCTCAAGAGACCTGAGGACCTGGGGTCTGGGTCTCGCTGTTTCCCTACAGAGAGTGTGCAGGCTGCAGGAGACCAAAATGTGGGCTGAGCTCTGCCCCTCTGCCAAAGGCGCCATATTCCTCTACAACTTGGTCCAAGGGAGTCCCATCTGAGTCGCCCTAGAGTCCCCAGCCCTATCACCATAGCTTGCAAGACAATAAAGGACTTTATTCTTGGATTCCGTTGGCATCTCCTGTTTCCATGAGACCGAGGGGCCGCTGGGAGAACCTTGGTGGATGAGAGAGAAATGATTTGGGAAAAAAACGTCCCGCCTGTTTTCCCCTATGTAAGCTGGGATGAGGGCCGTGCCCCTCTGCCAGGTTCTGGTGAGGGAACAGGTCAACTATAGGGTGGAAGCTGCTCTGTGAAACATGTCTTGCTGCAGAGCGGAGTTAACAGCTATGTTCGCGGGACAGAGCGACACCCGCTGGGCCGAAAGCTACACAGAGGGTAGGACTTGATCCCTCCCGCTGCCGGGATGGGCGCCTCCGCCTTTCAGCAAGTCCGCGGGCCTCAGTTGGTGAACCCCAAGCGTCAAAGACCAATGGGTGGGTGGGGGCGTGGCCTGGCACCTAAGCCAATGAGAACTTGGAGGCAGGGTCTGGATAGGAGCAGGGCAATGGCGGCGGCCGCAGAGTCGGTGAGTGCAGCTGGGGCGTGGCTTATCAGGGTTCCTCCTTCGCCCTCCCCCCTGAAGCTCCCAGGGTGGGATAGGGGTCTGTCCAGTGCTGGTTGTCCAGATAAAGACCGATGTAGAGAAGGGCCCCGGACGGCTGGGTTTAGAGGCGGGGACAGGTCCGGAACACTAGTCTGGTCTTGAGAAAGGACCCGCGGACCTGCTCAGTTTGTCTTCGCCAGCAAACGGGGCCGAGTTCCTTCTGCCTCGGGAGTGCTTTAAGTCTGGTCCCATCCTGGTCCCAATGTACTCTGTGGCCTTCTTTCATCAGCTGCCCACCTGTCGCCATGCTGCCCCTGCTACCCCAGCGCCTATGCCGGCTGCGAACCCGCAGCCCTCCCACCCGGCTCTTCACCGCGGCCGCCGGGCAGCGGTGAGTTGAGAGTCGGGAGTGCCCCGGTTGCTCAGTGGGTTTTTTGTTGAGTACTTTCCCAGCTCTAGGCCCTGTCCTAGGTGCTAAGATAGTCGTGATCTCTCTACTTTGTCAGGTGCCTTATAGGCTTGTCTAGATAACCCTCACCTTCACAGCTGAGAACACAGAGTCAGAGATTTAAGGGACAACCCCCAAGGTCATACATTAAGTGACAAATCTGGAATTTGAACCCAATCCAAATCCAATGCACTTTCCACAACTCTAGTGATTTTCAAGCGTCACTTTGCATAACCCCCTGATGGGGCTGGGAGAGGGAAGTTTACAAAAAATGTGGCATCCCAGGCCCTGCTCTGGAGATTTTGATCTGCAGGAATTAAGTGCAGTTAAGCGATCTGTTTTTTTTTAAACAAGCTTTTCAGGTGTTTCTGACCCAGAGGGTCTGAGGACTACACACTGAGATATTCTTATCTACATCATACCTGAAACACTCAAAAAAGGGAGGGAAGGTTTGGAGACTGATCTCCCTTGGGACCTGCGTTAGCTCCCTCAGTTCCTGGTTGCTGAGTTGAAAGGTGTGGCTTAGGGGGCTGGGAGGCAGGGAAGGGGTATCCTCCGTATTTCCTTAGCCTCTGCATGTTTGGACTTTCCACAGGTCTGGCCCCAGTAACTACTATGAACTGTTGGGGCTGCATCCTGGTGCCAGCACTGAAGAAGTTAAACGAGCTTTCTTCTCCAAGTCCAAAGAGGTACCAGTGGTCCTAGACAGGAAGTGGGGAAGGGAAGTCTGAGCCAGATGGGGTGTATGCCAAATTCCCAGGTCAGAAGCTGAGATGCTCACTGGCTGGTGCCACTTTCACTTGGCATGCATAGGGAGGAAGAGGATCTCCAAGAGCAGAAGCCTGGCCTGGTAGGAGGAAAGGTTGAGGGCAGAAGCTAGGGGTCCTAACTGATGGGCTGGGTTTGGTTCTCTTGATCTGCCTTCTCTTGAGAAAGCCTGGACCAGGGCCTATAGTTGAGAGTGAGACACCAGGTGGGGAGGGCTTGAACAAGGGCAGATGGCAGATGGCCCCCTGACTCTGGCCTTCTGGAAGTGTGGCAGGCTAGAATGAGGGTCACTGCCCTCACTGGAATTATTTGAACCCCTGTGGGTAGACATTACTGGGACAGGTCCTGGGAAGGGGTATGGAAAGGGAGATGAGGGGAGTCCTGCCCCACCCCAGCTGCACCCTGACAGGGACCCAGGGAACCCAGTTCTGCACAGCCGCTTTGTGGAGCTGAGTGAAGCATACCAAGTGCTCAGCCACAAGCAGAGTCGCTGCAGTTATGACCACCAGCCCAGCAGGGCAGTTCCCCCCAAGTCTCCAGGAACCACAGCCCATTCCAGGCCTGCTCACCAATCACACAGGTACAGTAAGTAGTCTTGCCCCAAGCTTATCCTACCCCCAGGCTCCTGGGGAGCCTGATCCAGACTCCATTCTCCCTCCCAGCAGCTCCTGGGCACCCCCCAATGCACAGTACTGGGGCCAGTTTTATGGCGTGAGGCCTCAGGGACCAGAGCTGAGGCAGCAGCAGCACAAACACAACCAGCGGGTGCTGGGGTATTGCCTGCTGGTCATGCTGGCAGGCATGGGCCTGCACTATGTTGCCTTCAGGTGCGTCCCCATCTTCCCCTGGGGTGATGGGCAGAGGGCAGGAGGGTGGGTGAAGCCTAGTGTGGTCAGCCAGGCAACCGCACCACCCCTGTGGCCTGTACTCTTGTCTCTTAAGCTAAGAATTGCATGAAGTAGCTCTGAGCCTCACCTTAGTGAGCACAGGCAGCTCTGCACCAAGGGCTAATGTCATTTTCAGTTTTTTATCATTTGAATGTAAATCCTCAGTGTGCCTGCCAGGAAGTGCTAGAGCCAGCCAAAATCATGGACAAGAAGGAAATGCATTGTATCTGGTCCTCACCAGCACCTGTCCTCACTTATTTGGCAGTCAGCTGTCTCCCCTCCACTCTCCCATGCATGCCGTGACCCTTAGGTTCCATAGCAAAGGCACCTAAAAGCTGGTGCCCACTGCTAGGGGCCTGCCTAGTTCAGTGATGGAGTTAGATGTACAACCCTCTCTAGTCTCCTGCAAGGATCACCCTGATGTTCAGAGCTGCTTTCACCACTTTCAGCAGGACAGTCAAGGACCTGGGTTGCCACTGGATCCTGAGAAGCCCTGGCCACTCTGGGCCCTTCTCCCCACCTAGCATAGGCAATTAGGCGGAGGTCGCACAGATGTAAAGCTGTGGGACCTAGAGTGGGGTGGAGGAAGGTGGGGTTTGTGGGACACAGGGTTAATTACAATTGCCTTGCAGGAAGCTGGAGCAGATACACCGAAACTTCATGGATGAAAAGGATCGGATCATCACAGCCATCTACAATGACACGCGGGCCCGGGCCAGGTCTGTCACTGCCCTCTTCACTGTCCAGGCATCACTCCACATGATCTGTGTCCCGACCACCCAGGTGCTCTCTCCTGCAGGGCCAACAGAGCCAGGCTTCAGCGGGAGCACCTACACAGACAGCAGCATCAGCCAGCACCCGGGCCTCCCCAAAGTCCCGAGATTGTACCCCCGGGCACCAGCCCCTGAGTGGCTCACGTGTATAGCCTCTGCACGTTCTCTCCTTGCTTCTCTCCCCGGGACTCCCCACTCCCCCAGACGCATACAATAAAGTCATTCTTAGAGTTCTTGCCCGGTTCCCTCCTTCAGGCCCAGCGCCCCCCGCCTGGGCCTCGCCTGGACTGCGCCCCGCCCTCAGGGTTCTGGCAGGGGCGACCCGGGAGCCCGGCCCCCTGGGCGGTGCGTCCCCTTTCCTCTGCTGCGGCCGGAGTGGGTGTGTGGAGGGGGCGGACCCGGCCAGCTGCCTCGCCCGCCCCGCCCCGCGGCCCGGTGGGGAGCGCGTGTCTGAGTCACATGAGCCGCCCGCCCGCCAGCCCGGGCCTGGCCCCCCGCCGCGCCCGTCCCCTCCGCTGCCGCCCGCCGCTGCACCGCCACCGGCCGCCCTCCCGCCTGGCTCCTCCGGCCGCCGCCCTTGCGCTGCGCTGCGCTGCCTGAGCCCAGGGCTCGGGAGCGGGGCGCGGAAGAGCCGCCCCTCGCGCCCGGCTCCCGCCCGCCGCGCCCGGGCCCGCGCTATGGGGCTCTGGCTGCCGCCGCCCCCAGCGCCGCCGGGCTAGGACGATGCGGGCGCCCCCGGCGTGCGGCCCCCGCGGGCACTATGGGCCCCCTGCTCCGCCGCCTGCTGCTCGCCGCGCTCCTACAGCTGGCCCCCGCCCAGGTACGTGCTTCCCCGACATTCCGCCCGCCCGCCGTGTCCCCTCAAGGTTGGCGGAAGTGGGGAGGCGCGGAGCAGCCTCGGCCTCCGTGATCCTCTGGGTCGAGCCGCGGAGCCAGACGTTCCGGGGCCCCGGCCCGGGCATCCCCGGGGAGATGTTCCTCCCTGCCGACCAGCCAGCCCGCCAGCCCAACCCCGGGCCACTCCCCCGCTCCACCCCGTCCCCTGGGCGCAACCGGGGGCGGAGCCTTCTCGGTGCCCGCTAGACCTGGTTCGGCGCCCACTGTGCTCCTCCTAACCTGCGGCTTCCAGAACAAGCCCAGTCCCCAGGCTTCGAGATTCGATGCTGCCGACAGGGTGCGCCTGCCGGTCGTGGCCAGGGCAAGTCCCAGGTAGCCAGGAGAGGACAGGTAAAAACTAGAGTGGCCCAAGGAATTGAGCATATGGAAAAATGTTCAAGAGAAATTGAAGCCTCCTGCATCGCAAGGAAAGAGCTCTGGGGACAGCAACAGGGCTAGCTAGCTCTTTAGAGTACACCTTGGGTCCAGGTCTCTTCTCTCCTACAGGCGCCCGTCTCCCAGCCTGAAGCCCCTGGCCACCAGAAGAAAGGTAATGGTAACACCTACTTTGCACTAGCTAGCACTAAGGTTTAATAGTAGCCCTGATTCCAGGCTCCATGTGTTTATCATCTTGTGTAATCATAGCCACTCTGTAAAATGAAAACTCTCATTCAGGAAGAAGGAAATTAAGCGGTGAGGTTCCTGGGTTCGGATGAGCAGGGCAGGGGAAGACAGATTGGAGGGCAGCAGCAGGGCTAGTGGTAGGTGACTGTGACACAGGACTATGGAGAACATATGCTGGGAGCTGGGTAGGGGAACCAGGGAGCCGCTGCCGGAAACCCAGTGGGAACTTAGCCTTACACATCTATCCCCAGTGATATCATGGATAGACGTGTATACTCGTGCCACCTGCCAGCCACGGGAAGTGGTGGTGCCCCTGACTGTGGAGCTCATGGGCACTGTGGCCAAACAACTGGTGCCCAGCTGTGTGACTGTGCAGCGCTGTGGTGGTTGCTGCCCTGACGATGGCCTGGAGTGTGTGCCCACTGGGCAGCACCAAGTCCGAATGCAGGTACTGGGGCAGGTGGAGTGTGCCAGCTGGGGTGGAAGCTGGCACTCTGGAGGCAGAGGGGTTGGAGGCCAGAGCCCTGACTGTTGGGCAAGCTCTCCCTCCAGCCCATGCAGCATTCCCTTCCTCTCTCTCATTGTCTCTCTTCCCATTCTCCTGAGCACAGATCCTCATGATCCGGTACCCGAGCAGTCAGCTGGGGGAGATGTCCCTGGAAGAGCACAGCCAGTGTGAATGCAGGTGCCAGCCAGGCCCCACTTCTGAGCTTGCAGAGACCAGGGTTGGGGGTGTTGGGCGTTGTGGGACATTGCACTGGAGACCAGGTTTCTGAGAGTAGAGCTGGGGTAGGCCTGGGATCTAGGGCAAGACAGTAGGGTGCTTGGCTTTCTTGATCCTCCTCTTTCTTGCTTCTGTATGTCTGTTTTACTTTTCAGACCAAAAAAAAAGAGTGCAGCGAAGTTGGACAGGTGAGTCTCTTGGGCTCCTGCGGAGGTGGGGATGGAGCCCAGGCCCAGTGCCCAGGATGCAACATGCTGGTGGGGCAGGGCTAAACACGTGTCAGGAATCTGTGGTTCTCTCCCCTCTTACTACTCCCACCTGTGCCCTACTCCCTTTTCTTTTGCTTCCCAAGTCTGTGTGCTCTAACCCAATGCCAGGTCCTGGGAAGACTCTTCCTTCCCATCCCAGACATGTTGCTTCTCCTCCTAGGGCTTCCACTCCCCACCATCATCCCCAGCCCCGCTCTGTTCCGGGCTGGGATTCTGCCCCTGGAGCACCCTCCCCAGCTGACATCACCCATCCCACTCCAGCCCCAGGCCCCTCTGCCCACGCTGTCCCCAGCGCCGCCAGCGCCCTGACCCCCAGACCTGCCGTTGCCACTGCAGACGCCGCAGCTTCCTCCGTTGTCAAGGGCGGGGCTTAGAGCTCAACCCAGACACCTGCAGGTGAGATGCCGGGCAGTGTTTGCTTGGGAAGGCCCCGCCCCGTTCTGGGGCAGGTCCAGGTTGAGCCTGCCAATGGGAGGAGAGCCAGGGAAGGGGAAGCCGTTGAAAATATTGAGTAAATGTTTACCAAGTGTCTGCTGGCACTGGGATCAGCATAAACAAGGCTTACATTCTAATGTGGGATTCAGACACAAGGACATGTGGTGCCAGCAAAGGATATCAAGGTTGATACCAAAGGTAAGGGGCACCTGGCATCATTTTTGAGAAATCAGAGATGTCCTGGGGGAGAAGACATCTGCCTGGAATAGAAATGGGAGAGAGACAGCTTTCCAGTTTGCAAAGTTCTGGGCCTTCCCAAAAGTCCCTGTGGTAAACATTTGTTCAACCTTATGGGCTCTAAGAGGCCAGGGGACATAGTGGAACAAGTTTGTCCTTGTCCAAGATGCTTCTCACCTCCTTCCACAAGGAGGTATCATGTGGGCCAGGCTAATTAAGGCTTCCTAGGAGTGTTAAGAGAGAATTGAGTTCACAGAAGGTAACAAGGCGGTGAGTCTAGGGGAGCAGGGGCTGAGCCAGCACAAGCAGACCACCCCTTCCTCTCCTCCTCAGGTGCCGGAAGCTGCGAAGGTGACACATTGCTTTTCAGACTCAGCAGGGCCACTTACCTCACAGGCCACACCCCAGAGGGGGACAAGAAGGCAGCCTGGTGAGAACAGCCCAGCTCCCAAGACTTCAGCCCAGGCAGAAGCTGCTCCAGGTCCTGAGTCTCAGAGACTGCCATCGGGCAGGGTGGGCAGAGTTGGACCAGGAACCTTGGAGGCAGCAAAAGGGGTCACGTACAACTTGGGAGAATGGGGTCTCATCTCAATTTTTAACCGCCCTGTGCCATGGAGCATCTTACGACTGGCTCTTCCCTCCTCTCACTCCAGAGACCCTGATCCTGTGCAGATAATGGGAGTTGGGCTTTGGTGCAAGAACTGTGACCCCAATCCTGATAAAAGAGATGGAAGGCACTGTCCCTGCCTGTGTCACTGTTTGTCACTGTCCAGACTGGCTGGTTTGTGCATGAATGTCTTCATCACACTGCTTTCTAGACCTAGAGCAGGTCTTACTCCCTCATTGTGCAGCCGGGGCGATGAGGCCCAAGGCCCCATACCAGGTCACAGACAGAGCCAGAATGGTGTGTTATTCACATTCACCTTATCACCAGGGCCTGGGGAGTCACTGCTCAAAGGGTTCCTTTTTAGGAGATGGTCTGATTTTACTAGTGAGCTTGAGGTGGAATCCAGATCTGCTAAGTGACCTTGGTTGTTATTGCCCCTCCCTTTCTGAACCTGAGTTTCCGTAAGTGCAGAACCCTGCAGCTCACACCTTCTGAGGCCACTGCACTTGCTAAAAGGCACAAGGCTTCATCAGCACTTGCTTAGTCCTCAATTCAGAGGTCCACCCTGTGATTATCGTCCTTTCATAGTTGAGGAAATAGGCTCTCACAGGCTGGTTGGCCTGGGGACTTGACCTCAAGTTGGCTGGTGTCCTAACACCCAACTTAGGATGCCTGCTAACTGTATGGGTTTATTACTTAGGTTGGACAGATGTTTACTGGGCACTGCTGGGTAATGGGAAACCTGAAAATAAGTATTTTTCCCAACCAGACCATTACAGTCATGACTTGGTGGTCCGTATGTGGCAGATGGTGGCAGGCCTGGTTGCTGGGGGAGAGAAGGGAGAGCATTCACTGTGGGCCAGGGCTTAGTGGGCACAACACTGCAGCAGTCCTACAGGGTGCCAAGACCGTGTAGCTGGGACACCAAATCCTGCCAGGCCAAGGAATTTGCTCAAGGTCACACAGCCAATGAGTGGCAGACCGAATTCAAACCCAAGTCTCACTCTGAAGCCCACGCTCTTTCCACAGCTACTAAACGGTAACTGTGGATCCTTAAGTGGGCCAGGGACAAACAGGAGCACTATGGCATAGGCTGGAGGCGACATAAAACGGCGGTCTCAAGACCCCCCCCAGCACCCCCACGGGGAATCTGCGATCGCCTGACCTTAATTTCACCTCGACGGGCCTTTGGAAGTCATTTTCACCTGACCTTACAGACTACCGCTCCACCGGAAGTGATACGTAAAGCACGGGAAGGCTCAGGGGCGGAGCTAGGGAAGAGGCCGCCCCAGTGGGCGTGTGGCAGCGGGTTTCACACGGTCCAATGAGGGCGGGCGGCGTGGCCGGGCTTGGTAGCGGCGATGACGCGCCTGCGCAGAGGCGGCCGCACGACTGGGGTTGACTCCAGGGGCGCGGCGAGGAGGTGAGCGGGGGGCCACAGCCCGGGCTGGGGGGAGCTGGGGTGCAAGGGGGCAGGCTGGGTCAAGTCGGGCAGGAGCGGGTCGGGGTTCCGAGTGTCAACAAGGGATAGGTTAAGAGGAAATTCGGGGTAGGGTCGGAGCTGTCTGGGGATGCCGCAGGGGAAGAGGTCTCACGTCGCACGGGGAGGAGCCCCGGGAGTCGGGGCGGGACGTGGAACGGAGACGGGTGAGACCTCTGAGCTGGGGCCAGTGGAAGGCGGTGCACCGGGGCTGGAGGCGGAGCTAGAACTGGTGGGGGGCGGAGACTGGTCCTTGGAGGAGGAGCTGAAACAGGCAGGAGGTGGAGCCCAGGGTTTGGAGACCGAGGGGGATGGAGCCCAGGCGCTGGGGGCGGTGCCTCGGCCGGTGAGTGGCTTGGTTATAGTTAAGGAAGAAAGGTCTAGTTCTGCCGGGGGTGGGGATCCAGGGCCGGGGGCGGAACGACGCCCCTTAAAGGGTGGGGCCAAGGAGCCAAGCGACGGGGTAGGCCCAGGTAATGGCCTGGGGCGTCCACGCAGAGGCGGTCTCCGTGGGGGTCGGGCCTGGGGACGCGGTAGGCCGAGAACTCCCCCTGGGGAGGTGGTGTGGGTGGAGCGAGCTCGTCGGCCACCCGACACGGGACCAGTTTGGGTGCCCCGAAGACCTCCGAGGGCTCAGAGCTGGGGCGGCACTCCGGGCGGAGGCACAGGGCCAGCCTGGGGGGTACCACCAGAGGACCGAGGTTCCCCGGAGCCACCCAGCGGCGATGTGTGGGTGCCTCGCGGTCGGCCCCGTGCAGCAGCTGCAGAGGTGTGGGTGTGCTGGGCGGGAGGCAACTGGGTGTGGCGGGAGTGGGGTCGCCCGGTTGGAGCAACTGCTGGGCAGCCAGATAGGGTCTGGACTTTGCGTAAAGGGGCGGGTGGGAATTGAAGAGCGAAGCTGGGGACCGGGAGGGAAGGGCGGGCTGGGGGTGAGCAAAGGGGCGGGGCCCCGGCTGCTGTGGCCTCCCCTGACCCCCTCCCCCCGCTGCTGTGGTCCTCGGGCAAGCCCCCTTCTCGCTGGACTGGTAAGTGTGGCCGCGAAGCCCCGGGGAGGGTGCGGTGACCCGGGACAAGGGGCTCCCCAGGGACAGGCGATATTGGTGGGGGTAAAATTCTCCTAGTACTCGCCTGTATTCCATGCCTTCCTTGCCCTCCCTCCGGTCGGTTGGTCGGTTGGGGTCTGGCCCCGCAGAGACATGAGGCTGAGCTGGGTCCTGACAGTACTGTCCATCTGCCTGAGTGCCCTGGCCACGGCCTCAGGGGCCGCCGAGGGCAAACGGAAGCTGCAGATCGGGGTCAAGAAGCGGGTGGACCACTGTCCCATCAAATCGCGCAAAGGGGATGTCCTGCACATGCACTACACGGTGGGTGAGGGGTAGGGCTCTTGGGGTAGCTGGGGTTTCTGCTGACCATAAAGGACTTGAGCTAGGTTCCAGTGCCCACAGGATGTGACCTTGGGCTAGTCCTCTCTCCCCTTTATGCCAGTTTCCATGGTTCTACCCTGCTTATTACCGTGTACTCCCCGGGTTGGCACCAGCTATGTATTGTGAACCTCCTGAGGATCTGTCCTCTTTTAGGACTATAGGTGCCATTGCTGCGACGTGGGGGTGCGGGTGGGGGTGTTGGGGAGGGTGGTCAGATTAGACCCTCCTCACTGGTCTTCCCATGGTCCCGCAGGGAAAGTTGGAAGATGGGACGGAGTTTGACAGCAGCCTGCCTCAGAACCAGCCCTTTGTCTTCTCCCTGGGCACAGGCCAGGTCATCAAGGGCTGGGACCAGGGGCTGCTGGGGTGAGTTGGTGGGGGCCATGGCTGTGCTCCACTTAGTGAACTGAGGCAATCCCCAGGGATGGGGTGGTGGGCAGGGAGCCTGGGTGCTGCCATGTGCTGAACGTGTGTTGTCCTGCAGGATGTGTGAGGGGGAAAAACGGAAGCTGGTGATCCCATCAGAGCTGGGTAAGAGAGGCCTTTCCTGAACAGGGATAGAGGAATTTAGGGTGTCTGGGAAGGGTGAAGGCTGGTTCAGCCTCCACACTGGTCTCCACCCCATCCATTCCTACAGCAACATGCCTCTTCCAAGTCTAGTTGTGTCCAGCAGTGAGAACAGAGCAAGACCCATGAGGCACTCAGCTCTGGTGCCCATCCTCTGCTCTCTACCAGGCCTTTCACAGCAGCCTCCCATCTCCATTATGCCTTCTTGTTGAGATGGGCAGAGACCTGGTTTCAGCTTGGATATCTGCAAAACACCTCTGCCTGGCCACAGCTCACTTTGTTTCTTTGTGCATCTTTGACAGGGTATGGAGAGCGGGGCGCTCCCCCAAAGATTCCAGGTACAATACCTTCCTGCCCCCCATCTCCTGCACCCATCCTAATCCCCTGTGGCCCCATTCTCATTCTGACCCCTTCTCCCCTGCAGGTGGTGCAACCCTGGTGTTTGAGGTGGAGCTGCTCAAAATCGAGCGACGGTCAGAACTGTAGCCAAACTGGGGAGGGATGGTGGGGGACCCCATCAGGGACCAGACTGTTTCAAAACACAACAAAAAAAGCTTAAAGCCCATTAAGTGAGCCTGTTGTTTGTTTGTGGGCCCTGAGATAGAATCCACAGTTTCAGCTTCTCCTCTCCCTTGGTATTCCCCAACCCTTCTCCTTTCTGACTGCAGAACCTTGTTGTTGAGGCTCAATGGCATGGGGGTCACTGGCTAGGCCTGGGGTGACATGTTGCTTGCCCAGAGGGAAAAAGGAGTTCATGCCTGCCAACAGCAACACTGCTCCCCCCAACTCCCTAGCCACTTCCAGCTGCTGGGTCTGGGAGCCAGCACTGAGCTATCGCCATGGCTACGTGGTCCTCAGGCAGGCCTGTAGTCACTGGGGAGAAGCTGAGCTGGCAGCAGTTGTAAAGCAGTGTGTCCCCCTCTGAAAGAGACCAGCCAGAGCCCATTATCTGCACTGAAGGTATATCCTAGCTTTATTAAAGGGCGCACAACGCAGAGTCAATATAAAAACACAAAAAGTCCCATCAGTTTAATAACAATAAAAAACCCCCAAAATGGAAAACTGAGGGGGCAGGGAAGAGAGGCCCCTGGGCCAGGGGAACAGGGAGCCCTGCTCATGGCACCAGGCCTGGCCGCAGGGCCCCCTGGTATTGCTGTTGCTACGAGGTCAGGTGGCAGCGATTGTCCTGTGGGAGCCACTGGTCACCTGAGTCAAGGACCCTTATTTCTTCTGGGGTGTGCTCAACTTCTGCATGCCCCGGATCTTGTCCAGCAGGCCAGAGATGAAGGCCTGGACAGAAGGGAGGACATTAGGGAGACCAGACCCCAAGATGACAGGAGCCCAGGTTCTTTTCATCCCACCCTCTGGGGAAACCACTGACTTACCTCAGTGGGTTTGTAACAGTCAACCAGCAGCTCCTAGCAAGGTGTGGGGGATAAGCACAACTTGAGTTCTCAGGAGCAGCGGCCCTAGAGTTCACCTATACCTGCTTCTAAGAGACAGGGGCCACCCAAGGCATAGGAGATGCCACAGCTACTCAGCAGTTAGGCAAGTACTATCAGTCCCATTTGATGGAGGCAGAAGTTGAAGCCCAAGGTCACAGAGCTGGCTGACAGGCTAAAAAGGGCTTGGCTCCAGAGCCTTGCTTACCCAAAGGGTAGTGCCTCCAGGCAGCCCTTGACCACCTGCTCCCCAGACCCTCTTACCTTGACCCTGGCAGCCCGGGTATCATCACTCTCCATGTCCAGGAGTTCATCCACATCAATCTCTAGCTCTGGGATCTCCTCTTCCTGTGGGTGGGGGTGGGGAGGAGGGAGAGACAAGGGCCTGAGTTGGGAGAGAGGGTGTGAGGGGGGCTCTCAGGCTGAGCGAGGCTCCAGCCCAACTGTGGGAAGAGCCAGCCTTCTTTGCCCAGCAGACAGCAGCAGCTGCTCTGAGAAAGAAAACAGATCAGGCCCGTGCCAAGGCACACTGCCCAGTGATGGGGGAGGCTTCCTGTCCTTGCCAGTTGGGCACCCAGGGCCAGACAACCAGAACTGGGGATCCTGGGCTGGAAACCAGGCAGATGTGTCTCCCCAATTTCCAGGCCCCCCCCATCCTAACCAGAGCACAGGTGGGACCAGCTGTCCCAGCTCATCACAGCCCCTTCCCCTCCCCCAAACACCTGTCACAGCTTGGGGAGGATGAGGAGGAAGTGAAGGGTGAGGGGTCAATGGGAAGGACCCAGGCCTGGTAAAGGGGAAACAAAGAGCCTATGCTTTGCTGAGGGAGGGGGTGCCTGCCACCCCTCCTCCCCAGGAAGTGTCTATCCAGTCTGGAGCCAGCTGCCTATACCAGGGCTGGGCAAGGGTAGGCAGCACAGGGCAAGACCACTCCTCCACCCTGCCCCCCGGGGCCTGAGTCACCATTTGAGCAAGGACGGAGTCATGGGGTGGAGAACCAGAACCCAGAGAGCCGGCTAGCCCTAGCCTGCCCCACGCCAAGATGGAGCTTCAGCGTAGCCCATTAGAATAGCCCAGGCCCTTTACAGTTCCTCCATCAATCAGGCTAGCACCTTTTAACCAGTCGAGGCTAGCAAGCACTAGGTAGACCTTCCACCGCCAGCCCGAAATAGCCCCACGCTTTTTGCCCAAAGTCCAAGCTATTACTTGAGGTTTCTGGAGGACTCCAAGCTTGACCACAGTAGTAGCACCAGGGAGTAAGCGGAGAAAATAGAGGAGTGACTTAGGGCAGAAAAGAAAGAGCATACATTGGGGGCGGGGAGTACAGATAAGAGGGAAGCGCGCGGAAACGGAGCGCCCATTGACTCCCAGTGACAGGCGGGTTCAAGGTGGGAATCCCAGGCAGTCCGACAGGGTGTCGGCGCTGGGTGGGAGACACACCTGGCAGTCGTAGAGGTGAGTGAGCTGCTCCAGGATCCACTCCTCCAGGTTGAGGCGCTTCCGTAGCTCCTTGCGGTCGTACTTGACCGTGACCTTCCCTTGGCGCCTCACTGGGCCCTCATCATCCGCGCCGCCCGGACCCTCGCCTGCAGCCCCAGGAGGGCTTTGAAAATAGACTCGGGGCCCTGGACCGCCACTGCCCGGCCCGGGAACAGGGGCCGCCAACGCCGCGCCCCCAGCGGGGCCGCTGTCCGCCATGGCGGCCGCCGGGGCCACGTGCGCGCGTCCGGCCCCTCCCTGCGCCGCCGCCTCCCGGACGCCCACCGGCTGGCTCCGGTCCTACGACTCAGGTTAACTCGGGGCCTCGGCTCCGCGCGGCTCCGCGGCGAGGGCGGCGGCGGGGGCGCCCGGGGGCAGTTGCAGCATGCGGAGCCCCCGGGCCTGGCCTGGCCGCGCCCCGCCCCCTCCCCTCCGATCCGCCCGCCCTTTGTCCCCCGCGGCCGCCGCCCGAGCTGCCGCCGCCGAAGCCGCTTTCTCTGTCTTGCTCGCTTCCCCCGCCCCTCGACCACACCCCCTTAAAGGGCCAGCCCGCTGCAGGCCCCTCACTCCAACCCCGCCTCCAAAAAGGGGCTTAGGGAGGGTCTAGTCGTCAAGGGCTTGGGCCTGGCTGTCCGATATTCCCTTTTAAAAATCCTGCCCCCAACCCAAGCGTTCTAAGCCCCGGTACCAGGATTTGCGCTCCCGTCGGACCCTAGTGTTCCGTCCTCATTGAAGCAAACAGTGGCCTTCTGGGAATGGATGGGGAGTGGGTACTGTGTGCAGGGCGGGGGTCTGGGGAGGAGACGTGGAAGCACCAAATGTCTGGGATCTTCGGCCAGGTGGGGGCGAGCAAGCTTCTCCACGTGGACCGAGCTCCTGGGGGTGGAGGAGTGCGGAGGGAGGGCAAGAGCTGCCCGGGTCCCTGGACGCCCTACTCATTGGGTTCCCGCACCCCGCAAGGGGTATGCCGGAGTTGGAGGTGAGCAGAGCCGATCCAGGGGCCTAAAAGCCAGACCCTAGTCAGCCACCGCCCACCGGCCAAGATGGTGGCGGGGGGTCGGAATTGTGGGAAATGTAGTTCCGGCGTTCGGCCCCTCCTGGTCGCCCCTCCCCCGCAGCAGAGCCGGGAGGAGGAAGTGCTCACGTTGTTCGGGGCGCCCTCACTCGGCTGGCTTCGATAGGGTGCGGCCCTCCGCACCCACCAACCTCTGTGTGCGCAAAGGAGAAAACTCAGGCGTGCAGAGCTGGGTATTGGGGGAGCCGATATTCCTGACCCAGAATAAACGTACCTCCGGTCTGTTCCACATAGTCGCTGCTCTCCCGCATATTCTTGCCCTGCAACTCTTTCTGTCCTTTGGGTCTCACGGGGGGCTTACCTGGCCCACCTGTTATAAGCAGACCGCGCATCTCAATCCCGCACTCCGTGTGATTTTCTGTATCTTTAGATAGTCTCTCTCACTCGTTTGTTCATTGTCTCCCATCTCTAGACTGTGAGCTGCATGGGACCAGAGACCTGTCCCGCCCTTGTTTACTGCTGATACCCGTGGCTGAGTGGGTCTCCTCGGCTTCACACTCACATATCAGGCAAACTACCTGATTTTTGCTAAACTCTCAGCACCTGTGTCCGACTCACAGTCACTGCTCCATAGCTATTGGTTTGAACAAATGAGTGAAAGAATGAATGTTTTTCTCTGTGCCTCCATTTCCTCCGAAGGTCGTGGCAAAGATTAAATAGGCAAATGCTTGGCTATGACTGCACAATTGAGGTTAAGTCACACAGCTAGATGGAGATGGAGCTCAGCCAGGCCTTGATACGTCTCTCCTCAAGCCCCCTACCTCCCCTTAGATACTTCCTGACAAGGTTGCACAGCTTCTCAATGCTTCCATGGGTGGCATGCTCACCCTCTACAGTCCCAAGCAGTCTCAGGGTCCCAGAGGCAGTGTTTCTGCCCCAGCCCTTCACAGACCCCTGCTCTCTGGGTGCAAAGAAGCCCTCTGCAGCAGGTAGAGTTCAGAGACTGGTCGAGGGTCATACAGCTGGTGTGCAGCCAAATTGAACCCAGGATTTTAGGCTAACGCTATAGTTGGGGAGAAGAGAAAATGAGAAGGCAGAGGCTGGGAATGGGTGTGGGGAGGGGGGGCAAGGCAAGCTTCTCACTGAGGGGCCTGGGTGGGGCGGCAGGCTCATTGGGCTCAGTCCAGGGCAGGTAGAGTAGGCTGATGCCTCTTCCCTCCCTTGGCCCCCTGGCCTCAGCCTCTCCCAGTCAGCCTGGGGTCCAGGGAAGGGCTGACCCTTGCTCTTGTAGATTAGGCAGGACCCACCCTTTCCATGGGGAGCCCCATCCCTGACCTGGCCTCTGGCTCTGGGCCTGGCCTAATAGAAGCAATTTACTCAAGTCCAAATTCCCCACAACACCCCATCTTACCCTGCCAGGAAAGTCTGCTCTTTAAACCAGAGTACTGATTCAGGCCTTGGGGGTGCTCCTAGTTAATGGGGGATATACCATAGCTTGCTGTGGGAGGGGGACCTACAGGCCATAAAGACCTGGGTACCAGCCCCACCTCTGCCCCCCCCACCCCCTGCCATGCTATGACCTTGTTGATGATGACCTTCCTGTCCCTCTTCCCCTTAGGGCTTGTGTGAAGGCCTCCTCTCATGTCCAAATTTCAGAGTATCCCTTGGGGAGTCCCTAGGCAGGTTGTGGAGGAGCTGGGGATGCTCTTTCTGACTCTCCCTCTCTTCACCTCCTATGCCACCCCCAGAGTAATCCCAGATTCCTGGGGCCAACTCCCTGGCCCATAAAGTCCCTTCCCATGGCCATACACCCTGAGAACAATTAGAGCAAATGGCCATGCTGGTCTGCAGCCTTCTCAGAGGCTGGGCTGCCCTGCACATAACTTGAGAGTAAGAACTTGGTTTAAATCCTGGCTGACAGGCCATGGCCAAGTCACTTACCTGTCCCGAGTTTCTTCAAGGGACACATTCTATTGACCTCCAGTGGTTGGGGGCTGAGAGCTCAGTGCTTGGGGCCTACCTTCCAGCCCTTGCTCTCCTGCCTGAAGCCCCCTGAGACTGGAATATGCTGCTGCCTCCTCTTCTTTCCAGCCACAGGCTGTGGCCTCCCCAGCCCCACCCCTCCTGGGGTCCTGGCCTCCCTCACCAGAGTGCACTAAGGCTGCTTTGAAGCAGAGGCCCTGGGGATGGTCCTGTGGGCCGAGACTGCTCCCTTAATCGAAGGTAGAGGCTGGAAAGGCTGCCTTCCTTCCCCCATTACTGCTTGTCGAGAAACCCTATTACCATTACCAAGACTGCAAGAAAGTGGTGTCGGAGGAAGGAGCCCTCTAATGGGGGCTGCCCTGGCCTCAGGAGACTTGGGGTGGGAGGAGAATGGGAGAGGCTCAGGCCCAGGAAACAGGCTACCATCTTGTTTTCCAAGGAGCCACTGCCAAATGCTTCTATGAAGTACCCCTCCCTGTCCTGATCCCCAAGCTTAGGCCCTGGCTCCAGGCCTTGCTAGCCTGGCACTGGCTGGCAGACCCCCTGCCCCAGAGCTGATCCTTGCCCTTTCCTCCTTCCCTCCTGATGCCCCCACAGCCTGTTACACCCCCACTGCTAGGCCCCCACTCCTTAGATGTCCAGCTGACTGTAGTCAGGGGTCATCTCATACCCATCTGCTTATCTCATCCTCTGACTACCTCCAGCTTCTGGACAAGGTGACGGAAGCACAAAGGGTCTAGGTTCTGCCAGTACCCAGGCCTGTGGGAGCAGAAGCCAACCTCTTCACTGCACATCCTCCAGTGAGACCTGGGGGGGTCCCTGGATGTCTGAGGGGTATGGCTCTGCTGCTCTGGTGAGAAAGGACAAGGATCATAAATTCTGCCCCCCACCCCCAGTCCGACTCCTCTTTGTCTCCTCAAGGGCAAGCAGAGGAGGCAGGACCAGCAGGCCCTCAAGTCAGAGGGCTGACATCATCCTACGATGCTGTGCGACCTTGGGCAAGTCCTTTCCAGTCTCTGGGCCTCAAGTGGAGATAATAGTCACACCCCATAGTGCCTCAGCCAAAGGCTAGTAGATTTGTTAGGTTAGAGTTGGCACATACAACATGGTGGGGATTTTGAGGAGGGCCATTGGCAGGCAGGCTCTGCTTGGGGGTTTGAGAGCCTGAGGCAGAGGGGCCTGCAGGGCCTGCTCTTCCTTGACTGACCCCTCCTCCCCCAGAACCAGCTTTATCTCTTTCTGGGTTTCTAGGTGACTTGGCTGGCCCCTCTGGATGAGTTCTACTTTAAACTTGCTTTTGCTACTGCCTCTGTATTGGGGGGGCTCCCACAGGGGCCCCCAGGCAGGAGCCCCCCCAGCCAAGCCCTGCGGGAGGGGCTGCAGCGCCCCCCCACCATCCAGTGCCCATGTGCCTTCCCCCTCCCATCTGCTGAACGCAGATTTCAGGGCATCTGCTGTGGGCCAGGCATTGCAGAGCCCCTCCTCAACCCACCTTGTTCGGGGACACCCACCAGGCTTCTGACCCCTCTGGGCAAACAATCAGCTATACCCTTCCCCATTTTCAGCCAGGAGCTCCACAGGGACAGGCTCCAGGTTGGGTCACCCGGGTCTGTGTAACTAGAGGTGCTGTTCCAGGGTTCAATCTGGAAGACCAGGATGTCTGGGTCCTCAAAAGAGGTTGCAGGCGCCCGGCCTCCCCCGGGGTAGGGACGGGGGAGGGGCGCCTGCCGGCGGGAGGCCCATTAGCTGGCTAAGTGCTCCCAGGGAGGGGGACCGCGTGTTGTTGCAGGAGGGGATGAAGCGAAGGGAGGGAAGGCAGAGGGGTGTGGTAGTGGCTTCACTTGCAGGAGCGGGTGGGAGGCAGGACTCTGCGCCCCCAGGCCCAAGTCCGGCCCTCCAGTAGAACCTCTTCCCGGCTCCTCAGGAACCTTAGTGGGCTGACCCCGGCCGGACTTCAGTAGCGCCCTCTACACCCAGCCCCTACAGCTGCATTGCCAACAGACCCCTGTCGCCAAGCGCCCTTGCCCCACCCAGGGCCAGTCCAGCTGAGCCCCCTAGTGAGGCGTCCAGATCCAGGATTGCCTCTGCCCCATCCCCCATCTGACTGCAGTTGCCGCCCCGGCCGCCAGGGGGAGCTGCCGGCGAGGGGCGGGCGGTCCCGACGCGAGTGGGAGGGGGCGGTGCCGCTGCGGCTCCGCCCCCGCCCCGCCCCACCCGGGCCCCGCCGATTCTCTGGCCCGTCCTGGACAGACTGGCTGGCGGGCGGGCGCTGACGCCGCGGGGTTGGAGCGGGCCTCGCTGGAGCGCGCGGAGGGAGAAGCGGCGCCGTCGGTCCCCGTCGGGGCTCCGTGGGTCCCCGACCCGCCCCCAGCCCGGCCATGGCGGGCGCCAGGCCCGGCGTCCACACGCTGCAGCTGGAGCCGCCCACTGTGGTAGACACCCTACGGCGCGGGAGTAAGTTCATCAAATGGGACGAGGTAAGCGTGGGAGCCCCTGCTCCACCCAGATCCGGGGACTCCCTCACTCCAGCTCGGCCAGACGTCAGGACCCCTACCCCCCCAGCATGGCCTGGCCACCGCGTCCCCTCATCCCAGCCTGGCTGCGTTCCGGAACTTGAGTCCCCAGTAGTCCCCTTATGAAGACTTTCCGCGTACCCCACCCCCACCCCGCTCCATCCCCCCCTTACCGTCTTTCAGCTGCGGAAAATTTGGCTTTCTGTTCCTTGGCCCCGGAGACTTCGAACCCCAATAAATCCAGCCTCCCCCTGCCCCCCCCGCTTTTTACTCGCCTTCCCCACCCCTCCCTGCAGATCTAATTCGGGTTCCCCTAACCCGGGGCTGGTCCCCAGACTCCTGTCTGGTACTGGACTCTCAGGTTCTAGGACCCTGGCCCCCAATCTGGCTCAGTGCACCCACTTTCTGAGTGGGTACCGCGGGGACCGTACTCTTCCAAGCCTGAACAGTCTTCTCCATTCATCACTCTTGCACCCTATTCTGGCTGACACCCCTTTGCTCCACTTCTGGATCCCAGCTCAGCTCCCTGCTCTGGTGGGAGCACCAAGTCACCCCCTAGTGGAGACTTGGCCCCCCAAGTTCCTCTCTCCTGGGGAACTTTGCTCTCCATTCCTTAGCATCGGGACTTTGAACCCCAATAAGTCCTGGCCCCCCTTTCTACCTGCCCTGCCCTTGGTGCTTCCCAGGTGCCCCAGCCCCCAATCTAGGGCTCCCCAGCCATTTCCTGCGCCGCACCCTCGTTTTCACACTGCCCTCCTCTGCCCCCTGGGCCTCCTTCCCCAGGGCCTCTACTGGGCCTGCCTGTTTCCTCGCTGCTCCTACCCAGTCAGACCAGAGACCTGGAAGGCTCTGGGCTCCTTTCCGGTTGGGTGGGGCAGGTAGGAGTGGGAGGGAGGGGCTGGGGGCGTGGCCTGGCGCAGCAGGTGTGCCTTAGAGGGGTGCCTGGGAGCCCCAGGGACTAGGGGAGACCCCTCCCCCTAGGCCGGCTTGAAGGGAAAAGTTTCTTCTTTTCCTTCCAGTGTGATAAACCCAAATAAGGAAGTGGGAACAGGGAGAGGGCCCTGGGGGTGGGGTAGGGGTTGCTGAGTTGGACTTGGGGCTGGAGAGCAGGGGGCCTGGGCTGACTTTGTAGGCCAGACCCCTGCGGAGGGGCAGGTGGAGACCCTGGGGACAGTACACACAAACTCCCCCTCTCACACTGTTGGCAGGGCCTGAGCTCCAGGGCGGGGTTGGGTATCCCAGAAAAGGCCTGAAGATGAGTCTCAGCCCTAAGGTGGGAGGCCCAAGCATCCCCAGAGTTCCAGAGCCTCCTGTTCCCTCTGCCCCCAGTTCAACCTCCTGCCTTTCTAAGCAAAGCCTGAGATGGGCGGGGCTGGTGCAATCCTCGTTCTCCACAAGAGGAAACTGAGTCTGGAAAGTGGAGCCTAATCGCAGGCCCCACAGTGGGTTGCAGGTGAGACCAGGAGCTGGGCACCTGTCAGGGGACCTGGTTCCCTGCTTCCCAGGCCACAGGTCTCTGGAGCCATACTGCCTGCAGGCAAATTTTGATGCCTCTTCTTGACCCTAGGCAAGTCACAAAGCCTCCCTGTGCTTCACTCTTCTCAGCTGTTAAACAGGAAGAACAATGGCACAGACATCATCAGGTTGTTAGAATGAAGTGAGCCCCTAGGTAGTAAGTGTTGAGGACCTCAGCTGGCGCACAGTAGGAGCATTGTGAGGATGTGCTCTTGTACTGATGATTGGATTGTCCACCAGTGAGCAGCAGTGTTGGGAGTGGCACCAAGGTGAGGCTCCTCTACCGGCCCGAGGAGCCTTGGGCAGAGTTCTACCTTTAGCCGCTTGGCCACGCAGACCCTGTCCGAGTCTAAGCCCCTGATGACCACCTCACCTCCGCTGCTGGACCTGAGTTGCACGGGGAGGCCCTGGGAGTGTGCCAGGGACCAGGCCCTCCTGGGAAAATGGGGCCAGCACCCCGACCCTGCCCTTCTGCCAGCTGCAGGGCTGTTTGAGGGAGGACAGAATTCATTGTCCAGTCCTGGGGGCAGGGTGAGTCCTCTTCTGGGGGGATTCAGTCTGTGTTCTGTAAGAGGGGGTGAGCCAGGAGGCTTTGAGGTTCTTGTGGGGCACAGGGTAGGGGTAATGGACTTTGAGGAAGATATAAGGGGTGGCCAGTCATCGGGGCCCTGAGGGACGCAGAAGGACTGTGGGGCTTGGACTTCTGGATCCTCTGCTTTCATCCCATAAATATTCTCAAGGGGTCTGGCAGGGAGGTGGAGCTTAAACTGCCAGGGAGCTCCCAGACCTTCTGAGGGAGCAGCCCAGTTTGGGGTCTGGGAAGGTCTCCACCAGGAGGTGGAGAGAAGGAAGGAAAGTCTATCCTAGCAAAGGAAAAATGAAGCAGAAGCTGACAATGGGGAAGGGCAGTTAGTGATCCATGTGCGGAGTCTTAGAGAGACCGGTGAGGCTGGGAGGGGCATCGGGACCTCAGCCTGGTCCTGAGGACCACAGGGAGCCACAGAGGACCTGTGAGCAGGATGAGGCTTCGTCTTTGCTCACTGGCAGGAACACTGGGGTGGATGACCACACCTGGGCTGCAGTCCTAACTCCCTGACTCTTGCCACCCGTCTCGACCCCAGGAGGCCTCCAGTCGGAACCTGGTGACCCTGCGTGTGGACTCCAATGGCTTCTTTCTGTACTGGACGGGACCCAACATGGTGAGGCAGGTGCTGGTGCAGCTTGCTCAGGTCTAGAGCTTCTGCCCCAGACCCCTGAACCCTCTCCCCTTTGTCCATGGGGGTGGGGCCCAGTTGCTGGCTGACCTCTCCCACAGCCCCTGGACAGGAAGTGCTAAGGGTCGGGGCTGAGGCTGGGGCTACAGCAGGGGGTGGCCACTCCGTGTTCTGGGTAGGGATCTTGGGGGCTCCCAGCTGTCTCCCTGGAGCCTTTCTGGCATCTGATTTCCCCAGGAGGTAGACACACTGGACATCAGCTCCATCAGGGACACACGGACGGGCCGTCACGCCCGCCTGCCCAAGGTGAGTGATGGGGCGCAGAACTAAGGATTGGAGTGAGGTCACGGGGTTGGGCACACCCCTCCTCACCCTTGGCTCTTACCCACTTAGGACCCCAAGATCCGGGAGGTGCTAGGCTTTGGGGGTCCTGACACTCGGCTGGAGGAGAAGCTGATGACAGTGGTGGCTGGGCCAGACCCAGTGAGCACAACGTTCTTAAACTTCATGGCTGTGCAGGATGACACAGCCAAGGTAGGCGGGGCTGAGGAGTTGGCCCGGGCAGCCCCCACCTCACTTGCTAAGTCAGCTATCACTTGGGGAGTGCTTGTCGTGTCCTTGGCCGTTCTCTGCCCCCGTTTCTAGTCATTCTCTGACAAAGTGGTATTTAAGCACTTACTGTGTGTGCCAGACCTCGTCCTGGGTGTGGGCTGTGGCTGTGCCAGCCCCTCTGTCCCCCATTTACCCCTCCCTGCTGTATCCTGACCCCTAGGTCTGGTCTGAGGAGCTGTTCAAGCTGGCTATGAACATCCTGGCTCAGAATGCCTCCCGGAACACCTTCTTGCGCAAAGCGTGAGCCCCAGGCCTTCCCAGGGGAGTGATTGGGGTGCAAGTACCTGTGTCCAGGCCATGCATGACCCTCCCACCTGCCTCCCCAGATACACGAAGCTGAAGCTGCAGGTGAACCAGGATGGACGGATCCCAGTCAAGAAGTGAGCTCCCTTTTCCCTCAGCACCTTCTCTCCTGCCCTGACCTTGGTGAATTTGCCCCCACTGACCCTGACCCGTCCTGATTGCTCAGCATCCTGAAGATGTTCTCTGCAGACAAGAAGCGGGTAGAGACTGCACTGGAGTCCTGTGGCCTCAATTTCAATCGGGTGAGGAGCCAGGCCAGGGCCAAGATGGGTGTCCTGGTGGGTGCCTGCTGTCTTGGGGCTGGTTCTCACCCCGTACTCCTGCCCCCTAGAGCGAGTCCATCCGGCCTGATGAGTTTTCCCTGGAAATCTTTGAGCGGTTCCTGAACAAGTTGTGTCTGCGACCGGACATTGACAAGATCCTACTGGAGATGTGAGCAGGCCTGGCCTGCCTCCCAGCCCCCAGTTCCCAGTGCTCCATGTCTGGCCTCCATGGGTGTCCTTCTGGCCCAGCGAGGAGAAGTGGGGCTGATGGCGTCCTTGTGCCTAGGCCGTGCTTGAGCTCAGAGCCGCCCTGCCTGGAACTCTGTCCTGGTCTGCCCCACGCTGACCTTTTGCTGGGGCTGCTTCCGTCACTTACACCGGGGCTGGAGACCAAGTGGCCCCAGTGTGGTGTGGGACTTGCTGAGCTCGCACAGCCGAGAGCGTGTCCAGGTCTGGAAGCAGGCACGGGGGGCCAAGCACTTGGTGGCTTCCAAAGCCTGTGCTAATTAATGCCCATGCCAGTGCTGAGTGATGAGGAGAGAGCAGATGGGAAGACGGAGGCTCAAAGCGGGCAAGGACTTGCCAAAGTCCCAGCCAGTGGGTGCTGGGTGCAGGCACAGACCTTCCAACTCCCTCCCAAAGATGAGGGTTGGAGGAGGGGCTGGTGAGGGTCCAGCCTGACTCAGCTTCCTGCCCCCTCCAGAGGTGCCAAGGGCAAGCCGTACCTGACACTGGAGCAGCTCATGGACTTCATTAACCAGAAGCAACGGGACCCAAGGCTCAACGAAGTGCTGTACCCACCCCTGCGGCCCTCCCAGGCCCGGCTGCTCATCGAGAAGTATGAGCCCAATCAGCAGTTCCTGGAGCGAGGTGAGCTGGGCCAGGGCCGGCGGCAGGGGGCTGGCGGGGGAGGCCCAGCTGACCCTCCCCCCCCCCCAGACCAGATGTCCATGGAGGGCTTCAGCCGCTACCTGGCAGGTGAGGAGAACGGCATCCTGCCCCTGGAGGCCCTGGATCTGAGTGCGGACATGACCCAGCCGCTGAGCGCTTACTTCATCAACTCCTCACACAATACCTATCTCACGGGTGAGCCAGCTGCCCTCAGCCGGCTGGGGAGGGAGGAGGGTTGGCATCTGTGACGATTGCAGTCTGGTCCTTACCTTGCCTCCCTCCATTTAGGGTGGCGAGGGTTAGGGATGCACGCAGGAGGACAGCCAGCCTGCCTCAGGGTCTTCTCTCCCGGGCGTTTCAGTGGTTTCAGGCCTGAAGGTCTGCGGCAGGGGGTCCCTTGGAGTTCTCAAGCAGAAGAGAGGCCGGGGCGGGGCGGGGCGGGGCGCGGCCAAGGCAGGTGCGGGTGAGACAGGCCAGGAGAGCGGGGCAAGGCCAGACCGCCAGGGCCTGGAGGGAATCTGGATTGATCCTAATGGCTGGGAAAGGCTTTTTGGAGGGTGTTAAGAAGGGGAAGGTGAGGGGATCCAGTCTGTCTGTTTTTAGAAGGATGAGGCCAGGTTCTTTGCCGAGATTGGATGGGAGTCAGGGAGAGGCTTCTGTCCCCAGGCAGGAGGTGATGGAGGCTGTTCCAGAGCAGTGGTGGGTGGTGGCAGGAGGAAAGGGAAGCGGGGGGCATGAGGTATTGGGGGTGACTCCCCAGGTCAGGCTGGGGGACTGGGGGTGGGGTGGGTGTTTATCTGAGAGGGTGCCCTGGAGGAGGAACCAAGCCGCCAGCCAGAACTGGTGGATGCTGACTCTGCCCAACTTGGGTGGGTGCCAGGGGCTGGGTGGCACAACACAGGCCCTGCCCTGGGGACTTCTGGGAGACATGGTGCCGGTTCCACAGTGAATTACGGAGTGATTGGGGCTGGCCAGACGGAGCGTGCCAGGACTGGGCAGGCTGCCACAGGGGCGTCTCGTCCTCAGCGTGCCCTGGTTCAGCACAGGCCTGGGGGGAGGAGGGAGAGGAGCCGGGCTGGCTGGGCGGCCTTGATGACAGAGCCTCACCCCCAGCGGGGCAGCTGGCGGGGACCTCGTCGGTGGAGATGTACCGGCAGGTGCTGCTGTGGGGCTGCCGCTGCGTGGAGCTGGACGTGTGGAAGGGGCGGCCGCCTGAGGAGGAGCCCTTCATCACCCACGGCTTCACCATGACCACTGAGGTGCCGCTGCGAGATGTGCTAGAGGCCATCGCGGAGACTGCCTTCAAGACCTCACCCTACCCTGTCATCCTCTCCTTCGAGAACCACGTGGACTCGTGAGTGGGCCTCTGACCCAGGGACCCCACACCCGGGCCCTCCGACCAAGACGTCTGTCCTGGCTATCTCTAATATGGAGGCCTCCGACCCGGGCCCCGATCGACCCAGAGACAGCCAGCCCACCGTGGCCCTGTTGGACTGCTCCTGTCACTTCCGATCCCAGGACCTTCCACTGACAGTGCAGGCCTCTGACTTACCTTGGGGACCTCAGCTTCATCTGAGGAACCTCTGACCTCTGACCTTGGCCCCACAGGGCAAAGCAGCAGGCCAAGATGGCCGAGTACTGCCGCTCCATCTTTGGGGACGCGCTGCTCATCGACCCGCTGGACAAGTACCCGGTATGGGGGCTCAGAGCTGTGTCAGGGCGTGGTGGGTGAGGGGGGCCCAGCAGGCCCTGACCTGTCGGTGCCCACCAGCTGGCCCCGGGCATCCCCCTGCCCAGCCCCCAGGACCTGATGGGCCGCATCCTGGTGAAGAACAAGAAGCGGCACCAGGCCAGCACCGGCGTCCCTGACAGCTCTGTGCGCAAGCGGCCCCTGGAGCAGAGCAACTCGGCCGTGAGCGAGAGCTCCGCTGCCACTGAGCCCTCCTCACCCCAACTCGGTAGGACCCTGGCCCGCCCTTCGGCCCTGATCTGACCCCAGTCTCCCATGTCAGAGCCCAGCTCTCCCTGGGAACGCTCTTTCTGTTCCCACCTGACCTCCCTTCTCCCCAAGCCACTAACTACCTCTCAGCTGAGTATGGGACCTCTGACCCCTGACCCCAGGTGCTCACCTCACTGAACTACACCCCAGTTGGTTTTGGCTCCATCCAGCTCCTGAGCCTTCAGCCTTGACCTCAACCTCCCACTTCACAGAGCCATTCCCCCAATGCTAACCAGCTTAGATTCTGAATTCTGACCTCTGACCTCTGACCTCAGTGAACCACATCCCCATGCTTTGGGTGTGACCTTCAGATCTCTGTCTGTGATGCACATTGAGTCTGCCCACCCAACTGGTTATAACTACACCTGACCGTTGACCTTTAGCTTTACTGAAGTCCCCTAAATCTGTGCCCCGACTGCTGACCTCAACTCAGCCCTCTCTGGCGCCTGACTAGGAACCCTACCATGTCCTCCATTATATCCACTGTCCCAGCAGCTGTTCCCAAGGTCCTGGCTTCTGAGCAACCCTACCTACCTCCCTGATGGATATAACTCTGGACTAAGACCTTTGACCCATGGTCCCTCTACACTATCACTGGTTTTAGTACCATCCAACTCCTAACCTCTGCCCTGTCCCCTAGCCCACTGCCCTGAGAGTTCTTGACTTTCCCCCGTCACCACCACACACAGTGGGCATAGCCCCTCCCAGCTCTTCAGTGTCTCTGTGTGCCCTCCCCCTGAACCCCATCCCCATTCTTTGCAGGGTCCCCCAGCTCTGACAGCTGTCCAGGCCTGAGCAACGGGGAGGAGGCAGGCCTTGAGAAGCCCAGCCTGGAGCCTCAGAAGTCTGTGGGCGAGGAGGGGCTGCAGCGGGCCTCCGATGCTCTTGGACCTGCCGACCGTGAGGATGAGGAGGAAGATGAAGAAGAGGAGGAACAGACAGACCCCAAAAAGCCAACCACTGATGAGGTCAGGCCTGCAGGCAGGAGGAGGGCAGCATGTATTCATTTCCTAAGCATTTACTGGGCACCTAGTGTGTGCCAGGCACAGGACTGGATGCAGGAGGTAGGGCAGGGGGCATGTGAGCAAGGCCCCAGGGAGAAGGCTTTGGGGCAGATGGGACTGGGACTATTAGAGGCTGTGCAGGGGCAGGGCCCTTGCAGAGAACCACTGGGCTGTGTGAGTGCAGGGCTGGGAAACAGGTCAGCATCTCCTTTGTGGCAGGGGGTCAGGTGAGGGAGCTTCCAGCTGATGGGAACATGGCATTGCTGACCTTGTGTTTGGGGGCCACAGGGCACCGCCAGCAGTGAGGTCAATGCCACTGAGGAAATGTCAACACTTGTCAACTACACTGAACCTGTCAAGTTCAAGTCCTTTGAGGCTGCTCGAAGTGAGTGGGGTGGGAGACTGTGGGAGTGAGAGCCAGCCCAGCCCTGCCAGGCTTGACCCACTCCCGCCACCTACCCCACAGAGAGGAACAAGTGCTTCGAGATGTCGTCCTTCGTGGAGACCAAGGCCATGGAGCAGCTGACCAAGAGCCCTATGGAGTTCGTAGAGTATCCTTTGGCATTGCTGGGGCTGCTGGGCCAGCGTGGGGGCCCTCAGATGTTCTGACCCCGCGTATGCCACTTGCACGGGGTCCTGACCCGCAGCCCTCCAGCCTGGGTTTTAGGCAGGCCTGGGAGACAGCACAGGGGCTAAGCTAAGAAGCTGGGGGCCAAAGGGGCAGCTTCAGCCAAGGCTGGGAAGTGGCTCACAGGAGCCAAGGACAGGCCTGGAGCACCGAGCCTTGGGGCCAGTATGTGGCATGGCCCTTGACTGCCAACCTCAGATACAACAAGCAGCAGCTTAGCCGCATTTACCCCAAGGGGACCCGCGTGGACTCATCCAACTACATGCCCCAGCTCTTCTGGAATGTGGGCTGCCAGCTCGTTGCACTCAACTTCCAGACCCTGGGTGAGCCCTGGCCTACCTTGACCCTTGACTCCTCATCTCCAGACCCACCACCCCATGACCCTGCTAATCTTGTGTGAATGGACCTTGGACTGTCTAATTCCAGATCCCCAAACTGAACAGAGAGCTTGGCTAACCCCAGTCTTGACCTTGGCTGACCCTAGACTTCTCCCTCATCCAATCTTTCCTAAGTCTGGACCTCTGATGCCACTTGATCTGACCCTAACGATCCCTGGTCTCCCCTCGGCATGGCCCTGTCCTTCCTGACTCCTGACTTCATTCGTTGCTGACCCTTGCCTTCCCTGTGTTATTCCCAGATGTGGCGATGCAGCTCAATGCAGGTGTGTTTGAGTACAATGGGCGCAGTGGCTACCTGCTCAAGCCCGAGTTCATGCGGCGGCCAGACAAGTCCTTTGACCCCTTCACCGAAGTCATCGTGGACGGCATTGTGGCCAATGCCTTGCGAGTCAAGGTGGGGCCAGGGAGGGCACAGCCAGGATGTCCTGGGGGTGGGGCTCTCGCAGCACCTCACCTTGCCGGTCCCTGTCAGGTGATCTCGGGGCAGTTCCTGTCCGACAGGAAAGTGGGCATCTACGTAGAGGTGGATATGTTTGGCCTCCCTGTTGACACTCGGCGCAAGTACCGCACGCGAACCTCTCAGGGGAACTCGTTCAACCCTGTGTGGGATGAAGAGCCCTTTGACTTCCCCAAGGTGAGCTTGGCCAGACCCACCAGGCTGTCCTTGGGGGGGAGCAGGTGCACTGGTGGCAGCTGGGAGTCAGAAGATGGGGGTGCAGAGGGACTTCAAGGCTGGGCCTTCCCCGGTGCTCCGTGTCTCAGGACCAGGCTTGGGCTACTTGCCCTCAGCAGGGTGAGGGGAGACAGGAAGCTGGGATAGCAGGAGGTCCTGCAGCCCACCATGAGGAGGGGGTGTGGCCCACCCCATCTCTTCCCTGCTCCCAAATGGACTGGACCCCTGTAGCCAGCTGGGGTGGGGTGTGGCCTCAGTCCCAGACTCATGGCTTCTCTGCAGCTTCTAAGCTGGTGATGACCAGCCTTTCCCCCTGTAGCGGTGCCTCATGGGGTCTCAGCGCCTGTTCTGTTGGCTTAGCTCTGATGGCTGCTGCTGGCCATCCATGTGGCCAGGCTCTGGTGGTGTGGGGCCACTGCTGGCTCAGCGGCAATGGTGACTGGTGGTCAGTCGTTGGGTCATCTTGTCTGAGGGTCCACTCTTGAGTGCTGGCCTGGTGGTTGTAGTCAGCTGCGGCTTGCAGATGCGTGGCCGTGGATCAGCTCCAGGGCTCAGACCCAGTCTGAACCCACAGGTGGTGCTACCCACTCTGGCTTCGTTGCGCATCGCAGCCTTTGAGGAGGGTGGCAAGTTCGTGGGGCACCGGATCCTGCCTGTCTCTGCCATCCGGTCAGGTGAGGCCATTTGGGCTCTGGGCAATGCAGGGACAGTGTGTGTGGGGACTTGGTGGGGCCCAGCCACCTTGCCCTCCCGCCCTCCCAGGGTACCACTACATCTGCCTGCGGAATGAGGCCAACCAGCCGCTGTGCCTGCCAGCCCTTCTCATCTACACTGAAGCCTCCGACTACATCCCAGACGACCACCAGGGTGAGTAGAGGGAGCTGGTGGGGGCAGGCCAGGCAGGGTAGGGGGTAAGGGTGCCACCAGGGCCTAAGAGTGGCTGAGCTGGGTGGCTCCAACTGAGGTCAGTAAACAGATCCAAGGGTGAATTCTGCAGTCCCTCTGGGAGACAGAACTAGTGGGAAAGGGGTGGCCCTGGGGGGGTTCTGTTTCCAAGACCCTTGCCCTCTGCCCCCACCCAGACTATGCAGAGGCCCTGATCAATCCCATCAAGCATGTCAGCCTGATGGACCAGAGGGCCAAGCAGCTGGCTGCTCTCATCGGGGAGAGTGAGGTGAGCCAGGGCAGTGTGAGGCAGCAGGGCCAGGCTCACCTGGACCCTGGGGATGGCTGGGGGTGGGGCGGGGTGGTAAGGGCTACCCTCTACACCTGGCCCCAGTGGAGGAGCACCCTTCAGCCCTCTGATCTCCGCCTGCACTGTCCCCATCCCACCCCACTCCCAGCTGGTGGTCTGACTCCGTCCCGAGTGGGATCTTCACTGCCTAAATGCAAACGCCAGCTTCATGCATTTACCCACACCCTTCCTTCTGCCTGGAGGGCCTGTTCCTCTTTCTGAATTCTTCTGACACCCAAACCAGAAAATAAAGCCAAATGAATGCTGAGCACCAACTCTCTGCCTGGCCGGGTGTGAGCTCATTTCACCAACTTGGTTCATATAACCCTCCCGGCGCCTGAGTTTGGTACTGCCTTCCCAGCGTGGAGCTGGGGACACTGAGGCCCTGAGTCAGAAAGGCCTGGGCTGGGCCTGCACCCCTTGGTTCTGCCTCCGACACGGGCCTTCCTGCCGTGCTGCGTGGTGTGGGGCCTCTGGCCTCTCCGTAGGCTCAGCAGCCTTGAGTTACTCTCTACATTTTAAGGAGGTGGAAACCACCCCTTTTGTATGTGAGAGGCCTTCTGGACAGACCTGGGTTGCAATTCCTCCAGCTGAAAGTGGGGTCAAAGGTGGGGGGTACAGGTTTCGGCCACTTGACCAGGGCAATTGGAAGCCATAGGAGCTTTTAAAATGTGGGGTCCTGGGAGCCATGAGACCAGCAGTGGCTTCTGTCGGGAGGGATCAAGGAGCAGAGGCTCGCCCGCACATCTAGGCCCAGTCCCACAGGGGCTGTGGCAGGCGGGCAGGGAAGAGATGGCTGCTTGGAGCTGTTAGCGGGTGGGAGGGGATGGTGCCCACTCTGGTCACTTCCTTCATTGATTTAATCAGGAGCTGAGCAACAGGGAGGATGAGAAGCCTGTGGGCAAGGGTGGAGGGGCACTTGGAGAGGGGAGGAAACTTGGGGCGGGGCCAGGCCTTTCCAGAACAATCTGAAAGTTCCTGAGCACGTGCAATAGGGCCTGGCATCCTAGAGACATGATCTCACGGTATCTTTCCCACACTCCATGTGGCAAAGGGGTTTAGAAATGCTCGTTTTATGTAATACCTCTTGTATCTCACGTGGTTGTCCCAACAGCCCTTCATTACAGATGAGTCGGCCAGACTGGCTGAGGGAGGCTAGCCAGGGACACGGGAGTCTCAGGAGGTCATGAGGACAGGAGGGCATGGGGAGAAGAGCATTTCTGGAAGGAGCATTCTGCTTTTTTCCCCACAGGCTCAGGCTGGCCCGGAGACATGCCAGGATACCCAGTCTCAGCAGCTGGGGTCCCAGCTGACCCCAAACCCTGCACCCAGCCCACTGGACACATCCCCCCGCCGGCCTCCAGGCCCTGCCACCTCGCCTACCAGCCCCTCCCTGAGCAGCCCAGGTAAAGGGCACCCTGGGCCTGGGTGAGCTGAAGGGCGCAGCTCCACTTGTTTTCCTCCAGCTTCTCAGCTTCTCCTGCCTTTGCCCTCCAGGTCAGCGGGATGATCTCATTGCCAGCATCCTGTCAGGTAGGGGCCAGTCTGGAGGGAGTGGGGTGCGCTTGTAGGGTTGGCCTGCCTCAGCCCAGCCCAGCCTGCGTTTTCTGCTCACAGAGGTGGCCCCAGCCCCGCTGGATGAGCTCCGAGGCCACAAGGCTCTGGTGAAGCTCCGGAGCCGGCAGGAGCGAGACCTGCGGGAGCTGTACAAGAAGCATCAGCGGAAGGCGGTTGCCCTCACTCGCCGACTGCTTGACGGCTTGGCCCAGGCCCGGGCTGAGGGCAGGTTCCGGCACCAGCCAGGTGTCCTGTGAGTGTGTAGCCTGCCAGTGTGCAAGTGTGCTGCATGCATGGCTGTGTGTGGGCGTCTGCACTAGCTGGTCATGGGGGGGTGGCCATGGGCTGCTCCTTGACCCCCAGGGAGCAGGGTTTGGTGCAAGGAAGATAGAGGAGGCTTCCCCCATGGGCTTCCACCCTCTTTCCACCAGGGAGTGACACCTGTTTTGATGTCCCCCATGAGTGTGTATTTTGAGATACTGTTGCTGCAACAGGCTCCTATCGTTTGGGTGGAGCTAACAGGCCTCCTCATTAGCATAACAGACCCTGCCCCCTGGGCTGCCTGCTCTTGCCTGCTGGGATATGCCCTGTCCCCTACTGTCCTCCCAACCCAAGTCCATGTGGTGACCTAAGCATCACCCATAGAGGCGGGGAGAATGAGAAGGAAGAGGAAGAGGTGAAGCGGTATCAAGAGTTCCAGAAGAGGCAGGTGCAGAGTCTGCTGGAGCTCAAGGAGGCCCAGGCAGACATAGAGGCTGAGCGGAGGTTGGAGCACCTGAGACAGGTGAGGTGGCACATGTGGCATTGAGGGACAGTCTGCCTCCAGAATAGACTGGTCATCAGCCCATGTCACCTAATGGCCACCTGTGTCCACAGGCTCAGCAGCGGCTCAGGGAGATTGTCCTGGATGCTCACACAACTCAGGTCAAAAGGCTGAAGGAGATGAATGAGAGGTGAAGGCAAAGGATCTTGTGTGGGTAGGGTGAGGACTCTCTGGTGCCAGGAGGAGGGCAGAGCCCTGGGTCTAGCCCCTGACCTTTCCTCTTCCCCCACTGACTCCTCCAGGGAGAAAAAGGAACTGCAGAAAATCCTGGACAGGAAGCGCCACAACAGTATCTCAGAGGCCAAGACAAGGGAGAAACACAAGAAGGAGGCGTAAGGGCATCGGGACCGGGAGCCATTTGGGTGCTAGACAGGCAGGGCTGGGTGCCTGCATACTGAACCCCTCCTCCCTTGCTCCTGTGCAGGGAATTGACAGAGATAAATCGTCGGCACATCACTGAGTCGGTCACCTCCATCCGTCGGGTGAGTGAGTCTCAAGTGCCAGCCCATCCTTCTTCCTTCAGTCATCAGAAACCCATCTCCTTAGCAGCTAGGTTGGTGCTATGTTGCCCTAGAGGGGCTTCTAGAGCCTTTCCCTCTGGGCCCCAAGGCCTCCTCTTGCCCGCATCATATACAGAGCCAGTTATCTGCAACAGTGCCCCATGGCTTTGGGGTCTTTGGGTCTGGAATGTTCACTATAAGGGTCATCTCAGAACCCTGGCCACACAATCCTGGGAGCCTCTGCCGGTCTGACTTCTGGGCCCAGCCAGATCCCCAGGGCCCCAGCCTCTCCCTTAGGACCCTCAGCCGAGCCCTTGCCCCGACAGCTGGAGGAGGCCCAGAAGCAGCGGCACGAGCGCCTAGTGTCTGGGCAGCAGCAGGTCCTACAGCAGCTGGTGGAGGAGGAACCCAAGGTGAGACCTGGGAGAGGTGGCAGGTGGGCAGTGCTGGGCCGTGTGGGCTCGCCTGTGATATTCCTCCTCCTCCCACAGCTGCTGGCCCAGCTGGCCCAGGAATGTCAGGAGCAGCGGGCAAGGCTGCCCCAGGAGATCCGTCGGAGCCTGCTGGGCGAGATGTCGGAGGGGCTGGGGGACGGGCATCTGGTGGCCTGTGCCAGCAACGGTCATGCTCCCGGGAGCAGTGGGCACCTGTCTGGTGCTGACTTGGACAGCCAAGAAGAGAATACGAAGCTCTGAAGAGGCTGAGGAAGAGGTGGCCACAGGGCCAGGGTGGGTACTGGGAGGAGGGCAGGTGACTAAGACACTAATGCTTTTTTAAAAAACTTTTACTCTAGAAATTTTATTTTTTTAAACTGGAGCAAGCACCCCACACTAACTCCCTTCCTTCACCTTCCTGGGGCCCCATTAGCCTCCAGCCCTCAGTCCTAGGGAAGGTGCTGGGTCGCTCTGGGCCCAAAGGGCCTCACCCCCATTCCAGGGAGGGAGAGTAGTAGCCCTCACTTCCCCAGGGAATGCAGGGTGGAGACTTTAAGTTCTGGGAAGTAGGGGTCACATTCCTTCTCTATTCTTTGGGGATTTTTTTACATGAATAAAAGTGGATTTCAGGGACCCTGTGTGCAGCGTGGCTTGGGGTGGGGCAGTGCTGAAGAGGACTGGGCCCTAGTTCTGGCTCTGCCACTTTTGGGCCTCAGTTTCCTTATCTAAAAAACAGGCTTGAGGGTGGTGTTGGGTTGAGGTCAGGCTCCCAGTGAATGGTTGCTGAGGTTTCACCTTGAGACCCCTTGCCTGGGGCCTGCAGATTTTCCCAGTGATCTGATACCAGAGGCCCTCTGGTCCCCATCCTTCCCCCCTATGCCAGGCTTTCCCATCTCTGTCCTCTGCCCCTGGGCTGTCATTCCTGCCCACTTCCATTACTTTTCTTCCTCCTGGGCTCTCGTTCTCCCTTCATAGAGGCTCAGGCCCTGTGCTTGAGGAAGCCTTCCCTGCCCCCCCTTCCTGTTGCCTGGTATGACCCAAGTGCCCAACATCTTGCGCCCAGGTTGCTCTGGGCCCCAAGCAGGGAGTTGACTCTCTATTGGTCTGCTAGGAGTGGAGCTAGGTAGTTCAGAGCCTGCCCAGATCAGCCACAGGTGAGAAGTGGGTGGCTCTCCGAGGGCAGCTGAGCCACAGATACCCCACAGGGGCTGGGAGACCCAGCACCCACCTCATCCCTATGAGGGAGATGTTATGCCTGTTTTACAGATGAGGAAACTGAGGTCAAGAGGAGAAGTCACTGTGTGCCAGGCCACAACTAAGTCAAGATGTCCTGACCTGGAGGCAGGGCAGTCCTGGACCCTCTATGGCAGACTTGTCTTCGGCCAGCCTGGAGAACTTGTTCCATGCTTCCCCCTCCTGCTCGTGGGACAGCGTGGAGTGGCAGAGACCCCGCAGCGAGGGTGCGGCTGTGTTCTGCAAGCAGGGTCAGCCTGGCACTTCTCCAAGGCCTCTCCCAGCTTCCTGGCGCTTCCTGAGCTGACGGTCTCCCTCCTCCAGAGGAAGACAGTCTCTTATCTGGGCTTATCTCCTGCCAGTTGAGTGTTTTCTCTTTGTTTTTGCTGCAGCCTCAGGCAAGCAGATGGGGTGAGGAAGCCAGAGAAACTGGGCTTCCAGAGTAGGGCCTTCTCAGGGCTTGGAACCTCTGCCCTGGGCCTTGCTCCTTCAGGGTCAATACCACTGCCCTAGCCCTTCCTGCTTCTGCAATCAGGCCTTGTCTTATCCCCAAAGGTGCCCACTGTATTCGGTGTCCAGGCCCCTCAGCAGCCACCTGAGTCTCAGCATCTTCCCGAGTCTCTTCAACTCTACTTACGCAAACACTACATTAGTCCCTGGGTCCTCAAAGACCAGGCTAAGCTCCAAACTCCTGGGTATGACATTCAAGCCCCTCATAAGTCTGGCCTTTGCTGCTCCGCCATCCTTCCATGGGTCTGCTCTTTCCTCTGTTGGGAACGACCGCCCCCTTCCCCATCTGTCTCTTCAAGCCCCAGCTCTAATTCACCTGAAGTCCTCTGCCTTTCGGAGCCACCCTCACCCGATTTCGAGCCCGTTAGAGCACTCAGCTGGCGGTAACTACTTAATAGGGTGGCTCTCCTCTTGCCAGGGAGCTTCTGATGGCAGAGCGGTGGGGTAAATTCATCTCTGTATACCCGGTACAAAGGACTCGCTGGTCTACAGGGGGCGCCAATAAATCTGGAATTGAGCTCGAGCTCTGCTCCCAGGTCCTGGTGAAGCTTCTCCGGTTCCCTGGTGATCGCTGTACTCACAGCCCTGAGCCAGTTCTTCCGCCACCCCCTCTCCGTCCTAGGCGCCCCGCCAGTTCCCTGAACAGCACTGGCCCCGGGCCGGCCACACAGTAGCTGCTCGAAAGGACTGGCCCAAATAGGAACAAATGGCCCTCCCTGGGGGATGGCGGCAGGACTCGCAGAACGCGGAATTCCGGCGGCTGGACGGCGGTTCCCAATTATATTAGAGAGATGGACCTGGAGGTCCCTGGGGCTTTGGCCGCGCTCTGCTTCCCGGAGGCCATGCAGCCCTGACTCTGCTGGCCACTTAAACCCTGGATAAGTAACTCAAAAAGCCTCAGCTTCCTTTGAGTGAAACGGGGGCATCTTTCGAAACTCAGTGCTTGCTCTCTCTCTGCCCGCGAAGCCCCAAGCGACGGACAGAGACTCGGCGGCGCAGACGCGGGCTTTATTAGCACATCTCATAGCGAGCATCGCTCCGCGGCGTTACCGCACATAAAAGGATTCTGGCGAAGTTGCGGTTTTCCCCGCTCACACCTTTCCGCAGGCGCCTCTGGTAGCCCAGGGCCAGGGGGGCGGGGTCACTTCCGGCGGCTAAGGACCGAAAACCTCAAACTTCCGATGGGGTAGAACCCCTCAGTGGTCCTCCCACACACCGGAATGAAATCAGGCTCTGGGTCAGACTGCCTCCTTCCGAAAAGGACAGAACCGATCCTCCTTGTGCATAAGGCCTGCGAACAGACTTCCGCCCATACCCAAGATGGCTGCCAGCGGCGGGAACGGCGGATTCCGGAATGTGGGACAGCAGGTCACTGGGAGGGGGCGGAACTTCCTCTCCACAAATTTCGATCCCACCAGGACTGGATGGCGCGTGTCCAGCTGGGGCTCTGCCTCATCTGCGTAGCTGTGCCTGCGCTCCTCGGGCGAGGAAGTCCCTTCGGGGTGGGAGAAAGGATTAAGTCAGGCCTCTCCATTTCCAGAATCCTACCCCTAAGTGAGATTCTGAAATGGGGAATAAAAGACCGTCACTCCCAGCATGCCCTGTACTGAGCAGTCTCCTGATCCTTCTAAGCATGAGAGATGTCTAGGGCCGTTAGGAATGGGACCGGTTAGATCGCAGACACTCTGTGCGAGGGGCGGGGGGCTGAGGCCTAGGACGGTGTAAGCGCTAAAGCCGAAGACCTAGCGTCTGGGAGATGGGACCTCAATTCAATAGAGAAGCGGTTCCGAAACTGAGGCCAAAAGAACTCGGATATCCAGAAGGGGTTGCCCAGGAAAACAGATGCCAGCATCCCTCACGCTCCAAGGATTTGAGAAACCGGGAGCTTCAGCTTTCTGGGGCGGGGTGTGGACTACAGGTCCCGACGTGCTCTGGGACTCGGGCGGGACACCCAGCGGGAGGTCGCCCGGAAGTAGGGTCTCGGCAAACCCCGGGTTTACAGTCCTCGACGCGCCGGGCCGGCGCTCACCTTGAATGAGCCCTGGAACTCGTCGCTCATCCTCCGGAGCTCGCGACCATAGCGCTGTGCAGCGCAGAGGTTGGGGGGCGCCGAGCGCGAACGGCCGCGGAAGGGACTGGGTTCTTCCTCCTCCTCTTCATTCTCCTCGGCCCCTGCGGGGTACGAGCTGTGGCGACTCCGAGTCTCCACAGCCCCAGCGCCTGCAGAGAGGGTCAGGGGGTGGGAGCGATGTGAATTTCATCTCCTCTGCACCCCCAGCCCTGACGGCCCGCTTATGTCTGTGCATGTCACACTTTACCTCTAAGAGCCCTAGTTCCCGCATATGTAAATTGAGGGACGCACTTAGGGCTTTTGTGTAATTCGAATTAACTTCTCATTAATCCCACAAGTCTTAGTTGAGCCCCATTAATGAGCCAGGCCCTTCGTGTATAAAATGAACTTCCTCTGTGCCTGGCACAAAATGAGGTCATAAGAAATAGTAGTTAACAGTTATCAGTGCAGGACCATGGAACTTCCCAGCACCCCCTGGGCGGTTAGGTCTTTCATCACCTCCTTTCTCCAGTAGAGTAAACCAGTCTCCTGGATGAGGTATCCTGCCCTAGCCAGGCTGAACTCCAGCTCTGCAAGCAACCTGTTGGGGCCCCTTTGTTTCCCTGTTGTTATGGGGAGCCTTGGGCCTCTGGAGAGCAAGAATATGTCAGCAGCATGTCCGTACCTCCTGCAGCATCTGACTTTGAAGAAAATGAAACAACCTGTTGACTTTAAGTCAACGGGGAGCACTTCCTTTGTGCCAGACCCTGGGCATTACCTCATTGCCCTCCTAACCATCCTGGGAAGTGAGTACTAACATAACAGTGCCTGCATTTTACAGATGAGAAGACAGAGGCTTAGAGAGGCTAAGACTTGCCCAGGGTCACACGGCTGTGGAGATCTGAGGCTGGAAGTCCTTAGAAGTTTGTTGAAATCCAGTCGAGTGATTATCATGGAGCTACACCTCTTCCCTCGTCCAACCACTCTTCAACTCTCAGCCTGTGTCCTCACCTTGCTGTGGGGATAAATCTAGCCCTTACTATCTACGACTGTGTAAAGGGCACATAAAATAGTGTGAAAGTGCTTTGTAAGCTGAAGGTACACGATGGCTTATTATTCAAAGAGGCCTCTCTCCTGCATTCTGTGTACCGTGTGCTGTCCCTCACCCCCATATCCAGACCAACAAAGACCTAAAACTACTCCCAGGAGCAAAACCCTAGAGCTAAGTAACAAGAGTGAAAGACAGGCATGGAACAAGTGCAGGGAAGTGTGCCCAGTATCCATGCAAGGTACATCCGTCAGGGAAGGCATTCAGAGGAAGTAAGATGTAGGCCAGGTTTTGAAGACAGGGGATAACACTGTCTTGTCCTCCCCGCAAATGACTTTACACCAAGCCCTGTCGGTCAACTCCAGGGACTATAGGGCCTTCAAGGGTCCCAGCTCCAGATACATGTCAGAGAAAACCAAGAAGGAGAGAAGGCTGGATCCAAAAAGGTCTAGGCTAAGAGGGTAGTCAGAATTGCTGGCTGTTCTGTGCTTTACCAAAGCCCAGGCCTGAGGTCAGGCAGGGGTATCATAAAGCCTTTTAGGAGTGGTGGGGAACAGGTAGCTCAATCAGGAATCAGACTGGGGGTAGGGGCTGGAGGAGCCAGAAATAGAAACACCTTCTCATAAGAACAGGCTCTCTGAAGAGCACTTTCCAATCCTGTGCATGTGGGCAGCGAGGCAGGGTTCAGCAGGAAAGTGGGCTCTCTATCAACCATATTCCTGCTTTGCGACCTTGGGCCCTTTCTTGAATCTGGGGCTTTAGTGTCTTCCTATATGAAATGGGGGTAATCTCCATCTTCTAGGGCTGCCATGAGAAACAAGGAGTGTCCTTTTATGTCCCTTTCACATCCTGAAGCCTCCCAACTTCCTGATGGGGCATACACCAAGTTCTCCCTATTTTACAGATGAGGAAATGGAGGCACCAAGGGGTTAGGAACTTAAAAAGTCACACCGTTGACAGACCCACTCTGCTTGGCCACGTAAGTGCTCGGGAAATATTGGCTTTTATTTTCCTTTTCTAGCTCTAAGAACCCACACAACCACTGCACTTAACAGATGCGAGGTCCAAGAGCTGGAAGGTGAGTGACTTGCGCAGGGGCACTTGGTCCGTGCACTGCCTCCTGCCCATGCAGAAGAGCACTCCTGTGTCAGGCTGGAAGGGCTTCGTGGGTATGATTCATTACACCCTCATTGTATGCCGTGAGGGAGCTTCCTCACTGTCCCATTGTACAGAGGAGAAAACTAAGGCACAGATAGGGTAAGTAACATGCCCAAAGTCACACAGCTAGTAGGTGGCAGAGCTGAGATCCAAACCCAACCAATTTGGCTTCTGGGCTGTGTGCTTAACTCTCATGCCCCAGGCTCCCTCCAGCAGCACCGTGGGCCACCTTGGGGGCCCAGCTTGGAGTAGGCATCCCTGGGCCTCCTGTGAGTGCCAGCCCTACCGGGAGCCTATACTATGGCAGCAGTGGGGAGGATTTTCACCAAAGCCAAGGATTTGACAATCATTTGTATAAACTGAGCTTTTGAAAGTGTTCTACTTCCTGGAAAAAACCTGAGGGATTTTCTGTGGACTCCCCAGGGATAGCAGACACACCCACACTGAAGCATTCCACCCTCAATCAGCTCTCACCCCTATATGCCCTCCAGCCCGGTAGAAGTGGCCTCTCCCCACTCTGGGGAGGTAAGGGGGAGGGAGAAGGTATGGCTCCAGCCCGGGTGCGATCCTCGGCTGATGTCCAGGCTTGCCCACACACTGTTCTCCCAGAGAGGGCCTGGGGGTAGGGTGGAGAGGCGGGAGGGGCCTGTGGCTGGAGGTGCCCCAGCTTCTGCAAAGCTTGAAGTTCTTTAAACTTCTGGGGCTTCTGGGTAAGTGGGTGGAGCTGGGCACACCCCTGTACTTTTGTCAATATCACTGAATGCTGAATTAAAACAGTGGTGTTCCAGATAATTCGGAGCAGCAAAGCTTTGCCATCGGACAGGGCTGGGTTTGGATCCTGCTCTACCACATACACTGTCTACACCAGCAGCAGAGCAGCAGCGCAACAGGATGGCTCCCCACCCTGCACAGGCACAGGCCTGTCAGCTTCCGGCGCCCCAGGCCTCAGCCTGCACTCCCTGTGTACGCTAAAGGCATTTGTGATTCAAAAGCCCCTCATTGGCCTGCAGAGAGCGGACCCCCATCTTGTTCAGAGCTGACAAAATCAGAAAACACCCTAAAGCAGGGACTGGCAAATATTTTCTGTAAAGGGTCAGAAAGTAAGTATTTTGACCATCACAGGCCATACAGTCTCTGTCACAACTACTCAACTTTGTGGTCAAAGCTTGAAAGAAACCATTACAATATATATTAACTGTGTGTTGCTGTATTCTACTAAAATTTTATTTAGGGATACTGAAATTTGAATTCTATATAATTTTCACATGTTACCAAAGATTGTTCTTTCAGATTTTTGTCAGCTCCTTAAAAATGTCAAAACCATTCTAAGCTCATAGGCTGACAAAAAAAGAGGGATTTAGCCTCTGGCTATGGTTTGCTAACCCCTGCTCTAAACCTAACTATATCTGTCCTCTGCCCAAAGCCTTCAACGGTTCCCCACTGCCTATGAGATAAAGTCCAAATTCCTTGGCGTGCCCTTCAAGGCCCCTATGTTCTGGTTCTAACCTCTACTTCACTTGACTGCTCCTGGGGGGGGGGGCAGCACTGGTTATTGATTTCTCTTCCCCGCTAAATGCTCAGAACTTGGGCCAACTCATAGTAACAATAGTAACAACAGTGCAGCAATAGAACAGCAGACACTCCTCCATGCTAGGTACTGTTTCTCAGCACTTTTCCTGTATTAACTCATCAGATCCACATGACAACCCTATGAGGTGGGACTAGTTCTATTCCTATTTTACAGATAAGAAAACTGAGGCAGAGTACGTTAAGTAACTTCTCAAGCTCAATCTTCTAATAGAGGATAGAGTCACCTTTGGGCCCGCAGACTGGCCCAGAGCCCAGAACTGGCGGCTTCTCCTGGGTGTCCTTCCTTCCCTCTTCACCATCCACACATCCACAGCTCACCACACACCTGTTTATCCCAGACACTGGACTAAGTGCTGGGGCTGTCACATCACACGTGGTGGCCACAGTCCCTGGGCACACATACAGTCCAGTCCAGCAGGGTCAGGCGGCAGGGAACATGATGAGTGATGGGACCATGCCCACCTGGAGCGGGCAGTGGCCCTGGGGATCTGGCAGATCATGCATACTCGTGATCTTTTATGGAAAAATCACTTCAATTTTAGATATTGGAAACTATGTCAAAAGTTTGAGAAATCCTGTGCAGTCATCTCAAATGATGGCTATTTCCCACCCTGCAGCCCTCACCAAGGCTGCATCTGGAGCTGAGGCAGGCATCCCCTTGGCTTCTATGATCAATGCTCCTTCAGACCACTCTCTTTCCCTCCCTAAAGCTAGTTTCTCAGGTTGTGCCCAGGTGACCCACCCCTAGGTGACCTTGCTCATTCCCACAGGCAGAATCTAGGCCCTGTCACCATCAGTAACTCCATCCCTAGCCTCCCACAGGCTCACCACCACCTGCTACCTGGTGCCCTGGCTCTAATGATGCTGGAACTCCCAGGGCCTGCCTCTCCTACCACTTGGCCAGCTTACACCCCATGCCAACCACTCCCTCCTTTCACACACCCTCAAGTCCCCCACCCCTCACTGGGCTGAGACAAATGCAGCTGTGGTTGACTCCAAACCCCTGCCAGCACCTACCGGCCCCTGAGCGGTCAGTGTGCTTGCAGAAAAGTACAGCCATGCCACCTCATTTGAAATTCACAGCCACAAACCCCAGTGGCTCCCTTGATGTTGCCTGGCACACCTCCCTTGCTTCCGACCACTTCATACCTGCTCCTCTATCCCTCAGTCCTGGCTCATGACCTGGCTTCCTTTCCCTGAGAAACTGGAAGCACCAACAAGGGAAGTTTCTACTAGTTCCTGTTGGGTAACTACCCCTTCTGTCCCTCATGTCCACTGCCCTGCCCTTAGCTGAGCTGTCTCTCCCGTGGGCACAAGACCCCTCTCTCCTACCAAGGGACATCTCAACAAGTGCCCCTCTCCTGCATCATTCAGTCTTTTCCCTCCCTCCTGGATTATTTCCACCATGTGATTTTTTTTTTGGTATCATTAATCTACAATTACATGTGCAACATTATGGTTTCCATGATGTAATTTCAAACTTGTCATTTTCTTTTCCTTTTCTATCTTAAAAAAATAAAAACAACCCTTCTGGGACTCTCCTTGCACCTTCAGCTGCCACCCTTTACCAGCTCTGCTCCTCTTTACCAGAGCACAAGTCAGGCAGATCTAGGTTCTGACCGTGAGAATGAGCGTTGGTGGGGTGGGGAAGGGGGGGCAAGGATGGGAGGCTGAGAGGGGGAAGGGACACTTGGGTCCTGTGAGTGAGTGAGGACAGGAGTGGTGACAGGGAGAGAGAGACAGGGGCCAGAGGAACCTCCTGCACAAAGGAGGGGTACCACCTGTGGGAGTGGGGGCGTACAACCTGGCTCTCCTTTTTGTCTCCAACTCTCTTCCCAATATCCCTCCCCATGGAGGTCAGCCGCCCACCAAAAGTGTGAGCCCTACGCTGTCAACTCCAGTGCTGCACCCCCCAGCCCTGCCCGCTTCTCAGCACTCCCCTTCTTAGGAGGAAGGGCAGCCTTGCTCTCGGTTTCCCTCCCATTTCGCTGGGCTCCTTCCCAGTCCACAGTGCTGGGTGCTTCTCTTCTGCTGCCCTCAGAAGGCTGCAGTCCCTGGCTCACCCCAGGTCCTCTCCCCTCTACACTGCCTCCCTGGGCCTTAAACAACACATTAGTGACTGACAACTCCCATGTGTATAAATCCCGCCAGGATCTATCCCTATGAGAAAGTTCCGCGGGGATGTCTAAAAGTCACTTCTAACCTGACTTGTCCCCAATCGGGCTCCTAATCTTGCCCTACCCATCTCCGTTCCATCAGACTTAAGAGTAACTCCATCCTCCTATTTGAGGTGTCCATGCCAGATTCCTTGCAGCCATCCTTGACTCCTCTCTTTCCCTCACACTCCACATTGAGTTCATCAGCAAATCCTGCCAGGACTATCTTCAAAATAAGCCCAGAGTCCAGCTGCTCAGCATTTCCACGGCCAACACTGTGGCACAAGCCGCCATCCTCCCCGTGGGCACTCTTGCTGCAGCCTCCTCGCTGGCCCTGCCCCTACTTTTGACAACCGCAGACTAGTCCCCACACAGAGGCCCTGGTGCTGCTCTTGATGCCCGAAGCAAATCACCTGCCTGCCTGTGTTCAAAACCCTGCCTTGTTTTCACTCAAGGAGAAAGCCAATGTCCTTACATAGCCTTCAAGGCCCTGCCCAGCTGCCACTCACTTCCCTCCATTATCTCCTCACTGCCTTCAGCATCCCTCCCCTTCCTGGCTTGGACCAAGTCCTGCCCTCAGGGCCTTTGCATTTGCCTTGCCCTAGGCCAGGAGGCTTCTTCCCAGGGATGTTTGTAAGACTCATGAGTCATCACTTCCAGCCATTGGTTCCAAACGTCACTGCTTACCAAGGCTGACCCTGACCACCTCAATTAGAAGTGCTCCCTCAGCCCCCAGTATTCGGGATTCCAAAGAGAAAGTAAAGACCGCCTCTCACACCACTGCCCAGCACCTGTCATTTCTAACTCATATTCTTTACTTGTTTGCTTGTTTATGGCTTGTCTCTCCCCATCCGGCTGGAATATAGGCACCACAAGGGCAAGGGCTTTGATCTCTTTTGTTCACTGTGGTACCCTTGGCAGCTGGAACAGCAAGAGGCATACATTAAGCACTTGATACAGAGAATGGGGAGGAGCAGCCAGGTTGTGGGTGGAAAGCGACAGCGAGCAGGAAAAGAGCAAGTATAAAGATCTCGAGTTAAAAAAGTTAAAGAAAGTCTGTGGAGTTTTTAGTCTCAAAGAGTGTGAGCAGTCTGGGAAGGAAGCTTTAATAAACCTCACGCCTGAAAATGGGAGGGGGTAATTTAGGCTTCAGCAGGTTAGAGCATGGTTTTTGTTTTCAGAAGATCTCTGGGGTTGTTCCAGATGGCAGGGCCTATGCTGGCCTATGGAGACGTGGGGATTACTGAGAAATGGCCACTGCTCTCTGGTGCCCATCCTTCCATCTCAGTACTGGGCCTCCTGGTGGCTGTGCTCGCCCAGTTAACAGCCCTGCTGCCTGGGAGGGCTGTCTGCTTCTTAAGTGTCACTGGCCCCTGGCAACTGGCAAGGATAGCCTCGGGGTGGGTGTGAGCCACAGAGCAGGAAAGACATGCCCGGGGATTGGAAGGTCCAGTTCTAGGGTAAGTGCACAGCCTAGGGCAGGGCAACTCAGAATCCTCCAGCCTAGCCTCTTACCAAAGGCAACGCCAAGCAAGTGTGACCTTAGACAAGTCACTTCCCCTTTCTGGCTCCTTGCCTGCCTCTCCGTGATTTTCTGTCCTACACCACGTATGTTTTTTGGGCTTTTATTGAGCAGCAACACAATAATGAAGGTGCTTCTGATATATCCCTGCTAATTATCACAACAGCCCTACAATGGAGGTGTCCAATTGCTCTGACTGACTGAAGAGAAAACTGAAATGCAGAGAGGTTAGGGATTCACTCAAAGCCGCGCAGTGTATATGGATGTGGCTGGGGTGCAGGGAGATACTGGGCTGGAGACAAGGTGGACAAGCAGATGGTTGGGGGGTGGTACCTACCTCCATGATGGCTGCTGCTGGCCCGCTGCCCCTGCTGGTGACCAGCTTCCCCCAGGAGGCCTGGGGCTATGTACCGGTGCTTGCTGGGGCCAGGGGGTCGATCCCCGGTGGGGCTGGGGCCCAGGCCCCTGTCTGCAGGGCTGGAGTCTTCCTGCTCACTTTGCTCAAACTCTGGGATCTGGAACATGCTCTGGGCTGTGGGGACAAGATAGTAGGTAGTTAGGGCACACCTGGAGCAAACGGCGGCCGGCTGGGGTTGGGGGTAGGCGAACCTAGTTCCCTCTCCCACCTTAGAGCTCCAGGTCCGCCCTGCCTCCCAGGCCCCCATCTGTTCGCTGAGTCTGGCCCGGCAGAGAGCTCAGCCTGTCCACCCAGGACTTAAATCTCCTCTTGGAGCCCTGGTGCTGTATAGAGCAGCCCCAGGACCCTACCAAGGCCCCGGCCAGACCCGCCCACCGGGATGGCACAAGTCTCACCCCAAGCCCGATCTCGAGGCCCCTGACCCAGGACTGCCGCCTCCCTGTAGTACTGAGGGAGCCCGGCCCTAGTAGTCTAGGCAACGGGAACTGTCACGGACTCCGCCCAATCAATTCTCTAAATGTCACTAGGGCCGGCCAGTGGGCGGGGCTACTCCCAGCCCGGGCCCCGCCCCCGCCGCGCAACCTGCTCCCCGCCCACCGCCTTCCCGGTACGTCCCTTCCTCGCCACCCGCCGTTTGGCTCATGACTTCCTCCTGCTGTGGCGTGTGTGGAAGCAGATGAGAGATTCTCTGGGGTCCTCATTTGGAAGCTGAAGACAGATTTGTGCTGACAAGGCCTTCCGCCCCTCTGGGTCTTAGCTTCCACTCCTGTAGAATGGGGTCAATGACACCTCTCTCAGGAGCCAGAGAGCTTTGTAAACCGAGTAGTGATCACTGTGGGTGAAAGCCCTTTGCAAAGCCGTAACTGAGGCTCAGCCGTCGGGTGCAGTTGTTGCTGTGGTCGCTGCTCCGTCTGGGCGGGGTGACCGGATCGGGAAGTTCCGCTCCCTCCTCCCCACAGTGGAAACCTCGCGCCGTCTGCCCCTGGGGCATCTCTCTCCCGCCATCTCGGGAGCAACACTCGAGATAAGCGAGAGAGCCTCCCCCGCGGCAGGATGACTGCCGCGGCGCAGAGGGGACAGGGGCCCCTGCGAGGGGGACCGTAGGACTCGCGGGGGCTTCGCGCTTGCCGGCCGGCCGGCCAGGTGAGCGGGAACCGCGGCCGGTCTGGGCCCGGGGCAGGAGAGCCCCCCACCGCCCCCGTGACTGCGGGGACGGACGGGTTAAGATTCAAGGGGCGGGGCCCGGAGGCCATCTTGGCTGTGGGCGGAAGTTTCCTTCGGCGACCGAGGGAGGGAAAGTTGTTGCCACCCCCGTGCGGGCGGCACATTCTCGATTTGGCGATGGGGACGAGAAGCACGGGCACTGACTGTCCCCCAAACACGCAATGGTCGGTGGCACCGGACACGGCCCACCCGTGCGCTCCACGGTGCCGCCGCAGCTTCTCAGCTACCGGCCGCGTCCGGTAATCACCGGAGCCCTCCAGCTTCGCAGTTGGCGCCAATTCTCGAACGGCTCCACGCCGGGCGCGGCGCGGGGACTACGGAGCCGGGGCGGGATCGTGTGTCGGTGGCGGGCGGTGGGGGTGTCAATCCCTGCGAAACTTGCGTAGCAAAGGCGCCTGCGCAGGCGCAGGCAATGGAGGGGGCGGAGCAGCGGGAGCCGGGGAGCCGGAGCCCCGGGTCTCAGCGGCCAGAGTCGACACCCCCAGCTGCGGCCTGAGGACCCGACGTCGGCCTCTTCCCGCCCACCGCGGCGGGAGAGTGGACTCAGTGGAGGGGTGGGGGTGGGGCAGCGTCTGGAATCCCAAGGACAGAAGGCAGAGGCCACCCCCAATCTGGATTATTGGAGGGGAGAGAGACTCCCTGTTTGGGGAGGGGGAGAGCCGGGCGTTGGGCGCCCAGGGCAGAGGCCGCTGCCCTGAGCTGACGGGCATCGGCTGGCTCTTCCCCTCCTGCCGGAACGGCTTGAGCAACCAAGGCCAGGGACCGCTCTCCAGCTTCTTCATCTCCCCCGACCCCAGCACTGGGGCTGGCCCAGGAAGGAGACACTCCCCACCTCTCCCCTCTGTCCTGGAGAGGAGACTGCCCTTCCACGTCCCTGAGTGAGGGGCCCTGGCCCCAGGCTGCCTGTGCCCCGCTGCAAGGGCAAGAGTCCGTCTGTTGAGGGGGAAGGGCCTGGCCAGCCGCAGCTTCTTTCCTCCTGAGCTCCCCATTTCTGTCTCTGCCCCCTGCAACTCCCACCCCTCCGTATTTATTTCCCTGGCTCCCTGCCAGTCCCTCCATCTCTGTCTCCAGGATTCAGGCCTCCTCCCTGGCATGGAGAGTAACCTGTCTGGCCTGGTGCCTGCTGCCGGGCTGGTGCCTGCGCTGCCGCCTGCTGTGACCCTGGGGCTGACTGCGGCCTACACCACTCTGTATGCCCTACTCTTCTTCTCCGTCTATGCCCAGCTCTGGCTGGTGCTCCTGTATGGGCACAAGCGTCTCAGCTATCAGACAGTGTTTCTGGCACTCTGTCTGCTCTGGGCTGCCTTGCGTACCACCCTCTTCTCCTTCTACTTCCGAGATACCCCCCGAGCCAACCGTCTGGGGCCCCTGCCTTTTTGGCTTCTCTACTGCTTCCCTGTTTGCCTGCAGTTCTTCACACTGACACTTATGAACCTCTACTTTGCCCAGGTAACCGTGGTAATGGGTGGGGGTGAGCTGTGGGGTGGCAAGCCCCAAGGGCCCAAAGGGATGATGGGCATCTCTGCCCCCAGGTGGTGTTCAAGGCAAAGGTGAAGCGTCGGCCAGAGATGAGCCGAGGCTTGTAAGTACTCAGGACACTGGTGGGCTCAGCCCCCAGGCCAAGGGCAGGGAGCAGCCTGGTGTCCATTCCTTCTCCCCTTGCAAGGCTGAGATGAGAACAACCCAGGGAGTGTTTGTGAAAGAGCCTGGAAACATTGGGCATTGGTGCCAATGGCTCAGCAGTGGAGTTACACATGTGGAGGGCAACGACAACAGAAACAGTCATGATGGCGTGAGGGGAGAGGGTACCCATGTCATCCGTGATGCAGGGAGAGTGGGAGGCTGCAGCCCTTCGAAGCTCCGAAGCGAAACCCCTTCTGGGTGACCTTGGGCAGTGATAGGCCTGTCACTTGTATAATGTCTTACAGTTTATTAAGAGCTTTCACAACCATTTAATTTTTACAACTTACCTGTGAGGCTGTTCTTATCCCCATTTGAGAGATGAAGAAACTGAGGCCCAGCATGGTAAAGCAACATGTTCAAGGTCATAGGCCTGGCAGAAGGCAGAGCTAGGGCTTAAATCCAAATTTCTGATTCCCAATGTGGTGCTCTTTGGACTTTACCATAGCTGTCAACCACCATCTAACCTCTTTGGGCCCTTGTTTCCCTGTCTGTAAGACTGGAGGACAATGTTCACACTGGATTGGTCTGGATTGGTTCTGAATGACACTGGGGTCTTCTGGAGCAGGTTGGGTAGTTGGTGAGTCCCAAGGGTGGTTGTCTGGGGCTGACTCTGCTGTGGGCTGCAGGCTGGCCGTTCGAGGGGCCTTCGTGGGGGCCTCACTGCTCTTTCTGCTGGTGAATGTGCTGTGTGCTGTGCTGTCCCGCCGGCGCCGTGCACAGCCCTGGGCCCTCCTGCTGGTGCGAGTCCTGGTGAGCGACTCCCTCTTTGTTATCTGCGCACTTTCTCTTGCCGCCTGCCTCTGCCTTGTCGCCCGGCGGGCCCCCTCTACCAGCATCTACCTGGAGGCCAAGGTAGGGTCACAAGCCCTGATGCCTGGGTGTCCTCTGGGGTCTTTGGGCAGTGGTCTTCAGGGTAGAGAAGAAGCTGGAGCCTTTCTTCCCTAAGGGTTCCCTGTTGTCATCTGTACCAGGGGACCAGTGTGTGTCAGGCGGCTGCAATGGGTGGTGCCATGGTCCTGCTCTATGCCAGCCGGGCCTGCTACAACCTGGCAGCCCTGGCCTTGGCCCCCCGGAGCCGGCTGGACACCTTCGATTATGATTGGTACAATGTCTCTGACCAGGTAGGCATTTGGCATCTCGGCTGCCTCCTTAGTAGCCGTGGCTTTTGGTCCCTAGCTGGCCTGGGCTCTGTCGGGGTGCCCCACTGGCACGACTGTGGATTGGCACAAGCTCCTGCCTTCCCACAGGCGGACCTGGTCAATGATCTGGGGAACAAAGGCTACTTGGTGTTTGGCCTCATCCTCTTTGTGTGGGAGCTGCTGCCCACTACCCTGCTGGTGGGCTTCTTCCGGGTGCACCGGCCCACACAGGACCTGGTGAGGGCCAGTGGACACTGGGAGTCCCTGGGCTGGGGTCTGGCGGGGAAAAGACTGTGGGAGCCAACAACGGGCAGGAGACAGCGTCCATGACAACTTCTTCCCCCAGAGCACCAGCCGAATTCTCAACGGACAGGTCTTTGGCTCCCGTTCGTACTTCTTTGACCGGACTGGGCACTGCGAGGATGAGGGCTGCTCCTGGGAGCACAGCCGGAGTGAGAGCACCAGGTAGGAGCCTCAGCCCCACCTTAGCACCCCTAGGCTTCCAGTTGCTCCATCAAGCCATGGGGATCTAGAGCCAGATCTTGCCACCCACTCCTCCGCCCATGCCATGGCCTTTGTCTCTCATGTCTATACCAGGTGAGGTTCCCTTTCTTTTCTATCTGTCATTACAAGATGCAGTTTGCCCCAATCTGAAGGTCTCAAGCCCTGGGGCCTGCAGGTCTGGGTCATTGGGTCTGTCCTGAGCCTTTCCCTTCCCCAGTTCTTGTGAATGTGGCACTGGTTACCGCCCTGGGACTGATCCTGTTTCTCTGCCTGCAGCATGTCAGGCAGCCTAGGCTCGGGTAGCTGGTACGGCGCCATCGGGCGGGAGCCAGGCTGGTGTGGGGGCAGCCAGACGCGGACCACTCCTCTGCTCTTCTCCCAGGTGCTGGGACCAGGAGGCCACCACCACAGTCTCTACTCCACCCCACAGACGTGATCCCCTTCTGTTCTCCCCAGAACACCCAGACCCAGTCCTCCCATCCCAGGCCTCTGTGCCAAGTTCATCTGCTGCTTCATGCCCAGGATCCCAGGGGGCTGTGGCCACCTCATCCCCCTGCCAGCTCCTTGGTGCTCCTTGTAGTGAGCTTGTGCTATCCCCTAGGATGGAGGCCATGGCCCTGGCTGCCAGATGCCCACAGCACCGTGGCATAACCTGCCATCTCCACCAGAGCCAGCTACCTCTCCTGCACCTGCTCCTCAATAAACAGTGTCTGTGCCCCATGTCCGATTGCTGTCTGCCAGTCATCTGCTTTGTGTTTCTTGCACTCTTGCCTGTTTGGCCAAAGGCTATTCGGACACTGGGGGCTAGGCTGGGCAGGGGCCACTACCCACCCCCAGGCTGGTGGGCAGGAAGAGGGAGGAGTAGAAGATCCTGCTGCCATTCCAGTCCCATCCCTGCTTGAACAATTTATCCTCTTTCCTCAACACCTGCTTCAAATGTCACCTCCTTTATGAGGTTTCCATGTCCAGGTCAGGGAACCACATCTCTTCTCCTGGGTCCCATGGCACTGTGATTATGTGACTATTACGCTTCTTATCCACAGTGGATCAGGATTTCTGGAGACCCTGCTTACATGTCATCCCGCCCAACCTGGCCTCTGGGGTCAGGGTTTAGTCCAGGGCCTGTGAAGGAGGAGTTGGCTGGTGACTGAGCAGCCCCCACCTCCCTACCAGGTTTAGCTTTTACCAGGAGGGTGAGCTGCTCTCACACAGTCTGCCTGGTGGTCCTGGGGCCTCCTTCTCTGGCTGCCCCTAATAGCACACAGTCACTGCCCTCTGCTGCCACAGCCCTGGCAGATTTGTCTTTTGTCGTTTATCAGAGGCTCTGCCTCCTACCCGTGTACCTAGCTGTCCCAGTTTATTGGACTTCCAGGGACCTAGACTAAGCCTCTCTCAAAATCCTTTGCTTGGGAGTCTCCTGGGCACCAGGCCTTCAGGGCATTCAGAGAGGGCATCTGAGACTTAGACAATCAGCTCAAAGCTGCACACTTTTTGTTGAAAGGAAAATTGCTAACGTTGGTAGGGCACTTTATTGCGTGCCAGGCACTGTTTTGATCACTTAAAAATACTGATCTCTTTTAATGCTCAGGATGGCACCCCAGGTGATAACCATTTTTCAGTAAGTGGGGACTGGAGGCACTTGAGTTTGGTGACCTGTTTAGGCCCCCTACTGGTAAAACCCACCCAGCAAGAGGAGGGTCTTTGGAGAGATCAGGGTAAAAGCAGAGAGGGGCAGAGCGCCGCCAGGACCTGGCTGTGCAGGTGGGGGAGCCGGGGGCGGTAGTGCTGGTGCCAGTTCCATGAGCATTGAAGTGAGAACCTAGAGATGGGGATACCAGACTAGGGGCAGAAGATGCTCCAGCACTGCTTTCCAGAGCTGGGTCCCAACCCCATTTGGACCAATTCCAGGCTGCCTCACCTTTGTCTCTCGGGGATTTTGTCTTTGTCTCAAAGGGGTTCCCCACCCCTTTGTCTCTCGGGGTCCCTTCCATGAGTGCTGAGACCAAGGGCCAGGCTGTCCCTAGGGGCGGGGAGTTGAAGGCCCTTCCCTGCCGGTAGTAGGCGTGGGAGATACTGGGAGATTATTGCGGCGCCTGTCCGGAGAGGTGATCCGACTGATGTCCAGGCCGTGGTCGTGCCGCTGGCCACACTGGCTGGCCGGACGGACTGTACTAGGGCTCCAGTCTGAGACTCCAGGCCAGACTCTGCGGCGCCCCCTCTCGGGGTCCCCTGCCACTCACCATACAGCACCAGCCGGAACTGGGGGGCTGGGCCGCCGCAGGTGAGGGGCTGCGGGAGTGGGGTGGGTGCGGCGCCGGCGGCTAGGGCGCGGCACGGAGGGAGGCGCGACGCCGAAGGGGTTGAGCGCTGAAGGAGGGGGTCTTCTGGTGGCGGGAGGGGGGGGTCCCAGCCCCGGCGGCCGCCTGCTCCTCCCCTGCCGCCGCCGCCACCGCCGCCGCCTCCGCGACCCAGCCGGCACCGGCGAGGCCGCGCAGGAGCCCGGGCCACAGCCGCCGCCGCCGCCGCAGCGAGGCCAACAGTGAGTGCAGAGCGCAGAGGGCCAGCGGGTGGGTGCGGGAAGGAAGCGCGGGCAGGACTCCCGGGCATGGGCGCGAAGGGGGAGACCGCCCGGACGGGCGCGCACCTTCCACGCATGGGCGCCTCCAGGAGTCATGCGGCCGCGTGTCCCGCCGCCCAGACGCCCCAAGGCGTCTGCGTGAAGACGCGGGGAAGCGGTGGGAGGGAGCGGCGGGTGTGCAGTGTGTCCGGCGGCGGGCGCTGTGCGGTCGCCCCGCAGTCTGGGTGTGTGCACGCGACTGCACTCACACGTGTGCGTGGACCTCTTGGGTGCCTCGGCCCGGCGCGCACGGCGCTGGGGGTCCCGGTGTGCCCGTGAGTCCGGAAGTGTGCAGGTGGGATGTGTGCGCGCATCCTGGGCAGCGGTGCGGGCTGGAGCCGCAGGATGGAGCGTGGGCCCGCGGGTCTTTGTGCAGCGGGTGTGAGCGTGGGCGCGGCCGCCCGCTGTCCCGGGAGCTGACAGCTGCTCCGGGTGGATGCTGAGCTGGTATGGCCCTTGTCGCCACCGCCCTGCTTCTTCCCGGAACCCCGCCACCCTCCCTCCCGCATGCCTCGCCTCTCCTCTGCGCAGCGACCCGGACCCGCCCCTGGGTTCCTCGAAAGCCCGGCGGGGCACTGGAGGTCCCTGGAGGCTCCCCCTGCCCATCGCGGCTAGCGGCGGTGCAGAGAGAGGCGGGAAGGGAAGAAGTGCGAAGATGCTGCTGCAGCCGCAGCGCACCAGCCGGGACCGCTCTCCACATGCCCGCCCTGCGCTGTCCGGTCTCTTGCTTTTCCTTCCCGCGCCTCCGCGCACCTCAACCTCCTCCTTGGAGGCGGGTTCCCCACACCCCTTCCAGGTCCCCGGCGGTTCCTCCCTGGCCCGGCTCGCCCTCAGCAGGCTGTCTCTTCCCCTTCCACTTTCCTTTCCCTTCCGGTTACCCTCTTCTCTTCTCATACCCCGGAGTCCCCGGACAGGGGCTGAGGGCCGGGCCGTGGAGGTAAGGGGGAGGACGGAGGTGCGGGGGTGACTGGGTGTGTCCTGTTCCGAGGGTACAGCCAGAGGGATTGAGGAGAGGATATGTGTGGGCAGTAGGGCTGGGGGCTCCAAGGACCTTGGGTGCATAGGGGTTGCAGGAGAAGGATGTAGGGGTGCCAGGCCAGGTTAATGATCCCAGCCTCCCCGGTTCTGCCCGCAGTGACCGCAGCTCCCCAGGAGTCCCCTGCCCAGCCTCCCCAGGCGGGCAGTGGAATCAGCCGGGCCTCTGGGCGCACCATGCGCAGCACCACACTACTAGCACTGCTGGCACTGGTCCTGCTCTACCTGGTGTCGGGTGCTCTGGTGTTCCAGGCCTTAGAGCAGCCCCACGAGCAACAGGCCCAGAGGGAGCTGGGGGAGGTCCGAGAGAAGTTCCTGAGGGTGTATCCGTGTGTGAGCGACCAGGACCTGGGGCTCTTCATCAAGGTGCGTGGGTGGGCAAGAGCCCCTTCAGCAGTGATCCATGACGTGTGTGGCACTAGCTGCATGCCAGTGGGACCCTGTGCAGGGGTGCTGCTTCCAGATCAGCACCCCTGAGGGCAGGGTGCAGCTGGGATCCAGGTTTCTGTGTGTTCAGTATGGTGGCCGTCTTGGGGCATTGTTTTTCTTGCTGTGCCTGGCATTGGACTGTGCTTCTGGAATGCCTCCTTCAGTGTGTGATGGTGGTTGAATGAAGGAATGAATGAAAGAAGAAATAAATAAATGGCTGTAGCACATGAAATATGTTACATTTTCATAGGACTAACTCACTGGTTTAGGATTGCCAGATAAAATACAGGGTGCCCAGGTAAATGTGCATTTCAGCTAAACAATGAATCATATTAAATATAAATATGTCCCATGCAATATTTTTATTTGCTAAATTTGGCAACCATACACTGGTGTCTGTATGGCTTTGGACTCACAGATGCCTTAGAAAAGCCCCTAAACACTGTGAACATGTCCCTACTCCCTGCAAAAGGGCACATGTAAACATGTACAGATGATTGGGGAGGGTTCCAGGATCCCCTAAGCCTGTCTATGTCACCATGGATGCCAGGTTAAGCATCCCTCCCCCCAGGATACCAGCTCATGATGTGGAGAAGGGTGTCAGCTTTGGTCTAGTGACTAAAGAAAGTCCTGGGCTTCAGCCTTCTAGGGCACTGTCAGGCAAGCACTTCTGTTGCTAATTCTGATTCCTGGGTCATTATTATTAAAAATCCTAACATTTAACTTTAATAAATTAACATTTATTACTTTATTGAAGATACCCCTCCTTCCTTGCCTGTTCTTTTTTGGGGGAGGAGCCATCCACATGGAGGCCTCAGTGTTGCAGCTGATTCCCAAGGTGGCAGGACCTATAGCAGAGATGAAGGTTGGGTGGGGCCAGGACACAGGCAACTTGACATGATTTCTGACACTTCCAGAATGCTGAGCAAGGCTCAGAGAGGCCTGGGCAGTAGAGTGTGTCTGGCCAGACCACAGGGTGGAGTGGGGAAGGGAGGGAGTCTATCTGACCTATTTTATCTTCACAATGGAATTGCTTTTTTCTTGGATAAAAAAGGAAAAAGAAAGAGGTTGGTGACAGCTGCTTTATTTCTCTTGCACAATTACTCAGTCACACAGCAATTATGCACCTACTGGGTGTTGGGTGCTGTGCTATACACCACAGGGTTACCAGGGAATTGATATTGGGGAGGAACAGGTGCAGGCTCTGCCCTAGAAGATGGTCCATCTAGGTGAGGAGACAGATCCCTGGACAGATGATAGTGGAAAGGGAGTTTTCTTCACTTCCTTCTTTGTTGAATGCCTGTTGTGTGCTGGGCCTTGGTGCTGGGGGCAAGGAGGGAGATCTGGGGCCCTTGGGGAAGAGCTGGTAACTGAAATGAGGCCAGTGAGATGGATAGAATTTAGAGATGTGTGATTGGGTTGCAGGAGACTTGCAGGCAGAGGAACAGCATGGGCAAAGGCGTGTAAGTTGGAAAGCTCTAAGTGTCTTGCAGAACTGAGATTTAGCAGATGCCTAGTCATTTGAAGCAAAAATTAGAACACACAGGATGACAGCGGCCTTTTCCTCTAAAGTAGTGTTTTTATTGGAAAAGTATTGCAAAATAAAAATTAAATCATTTTTAATCATACATTTCACTTTTGGCTTTATTTAAAAGTTATTATTACAGGAAATGGGATCGACTCAGAAAATCTGGGGATAAGGTCACTGCAACTTGGGTTCCCAAATAAGAGTCCCAGGAGAAAAGACTGGGGAGAGGGAGGTTGGCACCAGATTCAAAAGGGGCTTAAATGCTGGGCTGGGAAGTTTGGACTCTATTCTGCCGACAGCAAGGAGCTCTGGAGGATTTTGGACAGCCACTTTAGGAAGATTAATTTGGAATCGGTCTTGCTAATTAGGACTGCAGTCAGAGAGAAAGAAGGTGGTTATGATCGCCACCACATCCACTGTCTTAGTGCTTTGGCTCTGGGCTCCTTGGGGAAGGACCCCTTTGCATGCCCTCCTCATTATGCTGTGACTGCTGTCCCTTAGGGCAGGTTCTCTCAAAACACAGACCCTGACCTGGAGGGACTCACAGGCTGGCAACAAGGGCAGACACATGGTCATTCCATTAACTTAATCATATTTAATGAGCACCCACTATGTAGCACAGTTTGGCTTGGACTTCAGTGGGGTGGGCAGGGGTTTGTGGGTCCATGAACATCCTAGAATTGGATGCAAAACTTGATGGTATATGAACCTTCCTGGAGGGAGAGTCCCTAATCCATTTGCTCTAATTCATCAGATTATCTAAGGTGAGGGACTCAAACTCAGCTTCCACAGAGGCAATGGGAGTGGTGGGTTTGCGGAAAGCTGTAAATCACTGGGCATGATCACTGCCTGGGGACCAGTTTAACAATCACACCGTGGTTACTTTGATTGGAGTCCTTTACCTCTTTGCAACAACTCTGTGAGGTATTTGCTATTATCTCCAGCTCCACTTGATACAGAAACTGAGGCACAGAGAATTAACTTGCCCAAGGTCACATAGCACCAAGATTGGAACCTAGGCAGTCTGGTCCCAGAGTCTGTACTCCAGACCACTGTAAATTGGAAATCTGTTGTGTGAAATTAGGGGCAGAGAACTCAGTGTTTCTAAAAGATGTGGAAGTCAAGCAAAATTGGGCCACTCCACTTGAAATGCCTCCTCTTAAGAGACTGCCTGCAGGGAAACTAGAGGGAAGGGGAGAGCTGGGAGGGGTGGGGGGGAACAATCTTGGAGATGGAAGGGCCAGGGGGTTGCCATGACAGGAAGGACTGAAGTTCCCCCTTCTGCACCTTGTCCTGCAGGAGGTGGCTGATGCCCTGGGAGGGGGTGCGAATCCTGACACCAACTCTACCAGTAACAGCAGCCACTCAGCCTGGGACCTTGGCAGCGCCTTCTTTTTCTCAGGCACCATCATCACCACCATCGGTGGGGGAGGAGACTGGGCTTGTGGAGGGGCCAGGGGTGGCTGGGCTTTCCCATGGGGGAAAGCACAGGGAGAGGGATGCCAGGCAGCCCCTAGACCTTCTGCACGGCTCCTCTGCTCAGGGTATGGCAACGTGGCCCTGCGCACAGATGCTGGGCGCCTCTTCTGCATCTTCTATGCACTGGTGGGGATCCCACTGTTTGGGATCCTACTGGCCGGGGTCGGAGACCGGCTGGGCTCCTCCCTGCGTCATGGCATCGGTCACATTGAAGCAATCTTCCTGGTGAGCTGCTCTGCGCCCAGTGCACCCTTGCACTGGGCTCAGGTTACCCTTCCCTACAGTCCCTGCCTGGCTCCTAAGCATGGCCCCTAGATCGCATAAGCCTGGCTCACAGGCCCCCGGAGAAGAAGGGGGTGTGGGTTGTGAGTGATGGCTTTGGTGGACTCCTCTGTCCTGCCCACTGCCCCTCCCTGCAGAAATGGCACGTGCCACCGGAGCTGGTGCGAGTGCTATCGGCGGTGCTTTTCCTCGTGATCGGCTGCCTGCTCTTTGTCCTCACACCCACGTTCGTGTTCTGCTATGTGGAGGGCTGGAGCAAGCTGGAGGCCATCTACTTCGTCGTAGTAACTCTCACCACGGTGGGCTTCGGGGACTATGTGGCCGGTGAGGCCACCTTTCTTGCACTGCACCTCCTTACCTACTTTATTCCTTCCCGGGGGGCTCTGCACTCGTGCTTCTCCCTCAATTCCTTGTGGCCTTTGTGCGCTCACACCTCCTTTCTCCAACCCCTACACCTGCGCACATTTTTGCACGGATGTAACACCTCATACACACATTCTTGCATGCCTGCACCCCCATGCATGCACCCATATATTAAGTGCACCTCTCATGTGTCACATTCTTGTACACGTGCACCTCTTACATGTGACATTCTTGCACATGAGCGCCCCCACTTGCACGCTCTTGCACACCTTCAAGTAATGTACACTCATTTTCCTACAATGCATTCATACACTCAGTACATATCCACTGCCCTGGGGAGGGCGGGTCCTCTCCATGAACTAGGAAGAGGGGCAGTGAACCAGCCGCTCAGAGGCTCAATGCTTGCACCACAACCAGTTTCCTTCTGCCCTCTCGGTGGTATCCCAGGCGCCAGCCCCAACCAGAACTCTGCAGCCTACCAGCCATTGGTGTGGTTTTGGATCCTGCTTGGTCTAGCCTACTTCGCCTCAGTGCTCACCACCATCGGGAACTGGCTGCGAGTAGTGTCCCGCCGCACTCGGGCAGAGGTAGGCGTCTCTGGGTCGCGCTGTGCCTGGAGCTGAGGCACTGTACAGTAGCGGCTGGTTGACTGGCCTGCCTCCCTTCTAGAGTGCGGGCTCCTTAAGGCAGGGACTGAGTAAGCCCCAGTGTGCACCAGAAAAGGACAAAGGGATAAACTTGGACAGGTTTGCAGGTGACTCTATCTCTGCTGTCATGATTGGGTTGCCAGATTTAGCAAATAAAAATGCAGGAAGCCCCGTTCCATGTGAACTTCAGATGAATAGCAAATAATATCTTAGCATGAGTATGTCCCAAATACTGCACGGGGCGGCATACTTATACTAAACTTTTATTCGTTGTTTATCTGAAATTCACATTTATCTAGGCGTCCTGTATTTTGTCACCCTATGCGTCGTGCGCAGCCAACGAGCCTGATGGAAGCGCAAATATCCCCCGGAGGCACAGGAGGGAGAGCGGAAATAAAACAGGCTTTCTAGGAAAGCTCCGGGATGAGAGGGTGCTTGGGGGCAAATTGAAGTAGGGGAGAGCTTGTGGCTGGGTGATGAACATTTACCCCCTCCGGCGGGCTGAGGCAGAAGGACCAGGCGGAAAAAGCGGGTAATGACTGGCAAAGGGGCAGGGCAGGCTCTGGGAGATGCGGAGGCTGTCCAGAATCCGCGGTCGAGGACCGCTTTTCCTCCCCGCTCAGATGGGCGGCCTCACGGCGCAGGCCGCCAGCTGGACCGGCACGGTGACCGCACGGGTGACTCAGCGAGCCGGGCCCACCGCACCACCGCCGCTGGAGAAGGAGCGGCCACTCCTGCCGCCACCACCGTGTGCACCCCAGCCTGCCGGCAGGCCCCTATCTCCTGCGGCCCCGGAGAAGGCCGAGCTGCCCTCCCCGCCCACCCCACCCACGGCCTCCGCGCTGGATTACCCCAGCGAGAACCTGGCCTTCATCGACGAGTCCTCGGACACGCAGAGCGAGCGCGGCTGCGCGTTATCCCGCGCGCCACGGGGTCGCCGTCGTCCCCCCAATCACCCCAGGAAGCCCGCGCGTCCCCGGGAGAAAGGCATGCCTGTGTAGGTGCAGGACTCGGGGCCGAGCCTCTCAGAGAGCTTCGTTCTTGCTGTCTCCCCGGCATGCTCCACCTGTCTGACCAAAGAGCCCTCCCTCGACCGGACAGAAGCCTCGGAAGGAGGCTACAGGTTGCTTGTCTGCCACACACCCGCTCCCAACCCTCTCCTCACTTTATCCATTTCCAGACTCCCAAGGCATTCTGTCTCGCTGTCCCGGCTGGGCCTGTCCCTCACAACACCTCACGACTGTGCTTAAAGCCTGCATCAATAAACCAGAACAGTCTGCACCGCTGCGGGCTTGCGCGCTCTGGGGTCGCGCGTGGGTGTGGGAATGCTCGCGCTGGGTCTCCTCGCGGGCAAGTCAGGCCTCCCATGATCCCTAGGTCGAGTGCCCCCCGCCCCGCCCCGCCCTTGGCACCCACGTCAGTCAAGGCACAGGCTTGGTTGTGTTCGGGCCTGTATCTCTCTGCCTGGAGGCTACCGGAGAGGATCCGGCACAGGAATCTGCCAAGATGGGCTGTGCAAGTCTCCAGCCTCAGCGCGGTTATTGGTGGTGGTGGGGAGAGGTAATAGGGGAGAGATAATGGCTCCTAGGGTGGAGGGCTGTAGCTTGAACTCTCCCAGCGCGAGACCCGCAGAACTATTCCAGAACGGGACCCCGCCCCTCCCCCTTCCTGGAGCCTGACTCCCTCCTCCCCGCCGCGAGGCCTGTGGCGACTGGGTCCGTTGGGGCAGAACCATGGCGGAAAAGCCTTTCAAAGTAAGAACACTTCCCGGACCTCCTCACCCTTTCAGCCCCCATACTCATCCTAGGACCAACCTGGGTCCCGTCTGTCCTCTCACTCAGCCTGGGCTCCCGGTAGCTTCCAACAATCCCGCCGCTAGAGTCCCGGCCCTAGCAGGGCTCGGGATCCCTGCCCCCAGTCTACTCTTCCTCTCTTCCCCAACTCTCCGCGACTCTAGGCATCCCTCGTTGTATGTGGCCCACAGGCTTTGGGCCCCAGTGGCTCAGGTAAATCGAGCCTGGAGGACATCCGGAATCTGTGGACCACGGCCACGCTGTCTCAGTCGCAGCTAAACTTGCCGCTGTCCGATGTCTGCGAGGACTCCCACATGGAGCACAGCAGCTTGGGCCGCAAGACTCGCCAGTGGTACAGCCAAAAGGCCGGCCATCACTTGGACGTCGCCTGGGAAAAATCGGATGCCGGAAACAAGGCCTACTTCAATCAAGAAGAGCTGGACGACCGCTCATTGTTGGAGCTGGAGCTGCGCAGAGGCAGCTCCCACGGAAGCCATTTAAAGGAGGGGGACGACGATTCCAAAACCGACACTGGTCAGTGTGGCCTCACCGGGCTGTGGGAGTCCAAAGGGCAGGGGGCTGGCCAGGACCTCAATTTCTGTTGCTGTAAATTGGGAAATTGTGGGATCCAAATTTCCAGGGTTCCTTGGGAGGTGGCGTCTGGGCTAATGTTTCATACTTAAAATTAACCAGACATTCCTGGAGCGCCCCCTACCGGGCAGGCGTCGTACAAAATCCTGTAGCCATGGCACCCAGGTCCGGGAGAGAAGCGCGAAACTGTTAAAGGGCAGCGCGGTAGGGCCTGTGGTTTACTGGAATCACCAGACAGTTGAGAAGAGGGAGTTAATTCCTTGTCTGTGGATTTGAGCTTGTTCAGGAGGTGCCTGCTTTAGTTCATTCAGTCACTGGTTCGTCCTGGACATTGGGACTTCTCTCCCTCTTCTGCAACCTCCCCTAGTTGTCAGGGAATCGGAACTAATAACTATATAATAACTGCCAGTTATTGAGCCCTTGCTGTGTGCCTGGCATGGGGCTTCTCTTGCATGATCACCTTAAATATCACAACCTTTATAAGGAGCCATTCTGATTACCACATTTTACAGATGAAGAACTCTGGGGGCAGAAACTTTCAGTCACTGGCCCTAAATCCTACACAGTAGGGCAGTCAGAACTGGAACCTTGGTGGGTGGGACAATAAAGCCTAGGGTTGTAAACCACTGTCCTATATTGTTTTCCCACTAAGGTGGCACATGGGCGGAAGGCTACTCCTCCCACCACATGCCTACCCATACATCTCTTCTGCTCCAGGAAGACCCGGCAGTCTGCAGATGACTGATATCTCTTTTCTCTCCTCCCAGAACTCCATATCTGGAAGCACACACCCCATCAAGCCTACTGGGTGGAGCAGCATAACAGGGTTGGAGGCACATAAGGAGACTGGGGATTTTGGTGGGGTGGTAGATGGGCAAGTTGGGGGT